>JAUMJK010000713.1:0-600000 GCA_033558105.1 Coccyzus lansbergi
GGTGACAGCCAATGGGAGCGCTCGCTGCAGAGCCCGCCCTCGGGCGCCCTGCCGGCCTTGATTGGCTAAAGGTCTCTGAGTGATGCCTTCTCAGCCAATGGGAGCGCTCGCTGCAGGGCCCGCCCCCGCTGATTGGCTGCCGAGGAGTTCCACAAAGAGCGGTGTAGGCTTTGGGAGTTCAGCTCGGTCTTTTTCGCAGGGCGCAGACTGTATTTATCTCGACATCACCGCGTTAAGAGTTATCGTTAGAAAGTGAGAGTTAGTTTAATATGCTCCAGTCAGCAAGGCATTAGTATTCCTGCACACCAAACATTTTTATTATTTCATTGCGGTGACTGCTAGACAAGGGATGCTCCACACTGATAATCTCTGCTCACAACTTTGAGTTGGAAACTATAGCGGCTTCTCCTCTTGAAAAAATGTGCTAGAAATCACAAACCTGCAAGAAATTGTTGGAACAATCCCTGTAGGTAAAAACATTAGCCGTACTATTTTCTCTCTTTTGGGAAAAAAAACCTTTTGCCTGAAAAAATTCACCAAGTGGGAAAATAACTATGATAAAGGTTTGTGAGTAGGAAGACTCTTTAGGCACCTGTAAATTTATTCTATTACTGACTTGTCTCTTGAGGATTTTCAGATTTTTCCTTCCTAACACCCTCTCCAGAAAAGCCAGAGGAAATAAATAAGCCACACAAATCCACACGAGGAATACGGATTGCACTCAGCATCCCTTGTACACCATGAGATCTTGGGAGAGCTGGAGATAATTAACCCAAACCCCTGCAGATCTGCACGTGCTGCCGAAGCAGTGGTTTTCCTGGCCTTAATCTTCCCGGAGCTCAGCAAGCATCCTTCCCCAGTGAGGCTAGACAAGACAATAAGGTATTTTCTTCTCATTAGAAAACATCTAGGAAAAAGGCAAGGACCTGCAAGTTAACTACTTGTCAAAAGGTCAGAAAGAGGAAAAACCTGCCTGCTGCGTTTACCGCTGCCACACAGCAGGATTTAATCCCAACCCCACCTGATTCTGATGGTAGGTGCCAAGAAATGCTGATGTGCTGGAGATTGCACTCCCCTTTTCCATGAACGTAACTCTTAGTGATTCAGCTGATGCACCTTAACGTTCACCTCCATTTGCAGGACTTGAACCTGCAAAGTCTCTCAAGTTAAGAACAAGCTTGAGCTCCTACACTGAGGCAGAAGAAGCTGAAGAACTTGCAGCCGCATCTGAGAACTGCAGCCTGGTTTCCTAATAGGACTGAGATTTTTCACCTTTCCTAGCACCTCTGTCCCTCATCAACAGTGATCAGGCCCACTCTCCTCATTTCTGTTTGAAGCTAGTGAGTACAGGAGATAGCACTCTTAAATTCCACTGTTGAGAATAATACAAGCCATTCCCAGTGAGGAATCTACAGGTATTTTTTTCACAAGGGAATCTCTTATTTTTCCTACTATGCAAAAGAAGGTTATTTACAGGTAAGCAAGAGTGAAAAGTAAAGCACAGGAGTGAACAATTTGAATTAACATTCTGACACCTTGCTAGATGTGGTGTGGAACATGAGGGAGGTGAGAGCTTTGAAGTTCTGGAAGGTGACAAATGCTAATTTGAGCAATGTGATCTCAGGGTCACTGTCTTTTCTAAATGCAGTCTGGGATAGGCGTCCAAGTATTTAGCAATTTACTCATGAACATCTGTAATTAAGCTTCTGTTTTCTTCCTAACTGTAAGCTGTAAGAGTGAGCATATGTAGATGCAAATACACACACAAGTCCATACGACAGAGAAATGTGCATGTGAAATCACAGTAATTTTACACACCAAGAGAAAGCCTGCTATAAACAAAGGTACTAAGTCTAAATAAAAGGAGCTAAACAACAGACTGTGATGGGCACTGACCTGACACTGGTTGTCTTAAGGATGGTCTGAAGAAACTTCCCACTTAGCAGGAAATCTGCTTTGCTTGCTTGTCTTCTTTGCTGCTACATGTAACTGTAAGGGCTACCCTTTACATTTTAACTCGGGACAGGTTAGAGCCAGTGCAAAGTCCCTGAGGAGATGCTAGAAATCTGCAAAATAGTGAATATGTCAAAATTAAGGATGCTCATGCTTCTTTCTGCCAACATGCACCATTCCATAAGCAAATGCATGACTTGGAGAATCCCATAGTTTCAGTCTCAGCCAATCTCAGAAAGTCTTGGTGATGCTAACTTATCACGACATTCCATATAGTACATTCCTGTAAACAATGAGGGTGTGGTGGGTGTTGAAGTGAATAAAGGAAACAGCAATTCTAGGATTCTTACAACAATAAACAGAAGAAAATATTTAATTATACCAGAGAAACGACAGGATTTTGAACTAAAAGGCAGAGAACCCAGTTCTTACTGGCTTTTCTTCAATGCCACCCATCTTGCTGCTGGGTTTTGTGCTCCTGTGGGTCACCAGAAGAAACTCTTCACAAGTCAGACATGGAAACCCAGTGCTTCACGGGTACAAAGCTCTGGCTTTCTTTAGGATTACAGCTGTTCCCTATTGCCTTCACACAGACCACAACCCAACACCATTATTTTTAAAAGGACTGTGATGAAAAATGTGCAAAGTCCATGCATAGGTATTTTTCCAGAATATTATCTGATTTAAAAGAACAACCAACCTCAACAACAACCCCCTCACCCTGTCTTCCTTTCAGTAAGCAGTTACAGTAAATGAAAGTACCTGCAATAGGCACTGTCTAGAGGGCATGACCACATACCTGCCCCACCTCCAATCAACTACGGGTCACATGTAAAACCAAGAAGAATTTAAGCTATTTTTGGTTATTAAAAGATTTTAGAAGTGAAGGATCTAAGTCTCAACATAATGGTAGGAATGTGTGGCTGGTATGCAATACATACAGCATGGCACTACCTCCTCCCCTTGCTGCCAAACCCACTCTTCATCCTGCAAACAGACCTGCTCCAACAAATCAGCTGCGTTTCTGTATCACAGTGAGTTATTTTACTGATGTAGAACCTGACAAATATTAGAATATAAGTTACAGGATTAAATAAGATTTTATTGTCACATTAACTGCTTTGTCAGAGATGTACATTTTGCAGGTTTCTATGTGGAATAAAAATAAAAACAGGAGTTACCGTCTTGTCAATTCTGATGTCGGCGTACACACAGCTCCACCACCTGAACCACAAGTGCTTGTGGAGAGCCAGCGATAACACCCGAGAGAGTTTGCTGCTAAATGGATCGCAACACCCAAAGACAAAAATGCATCAAGTTAAGGCTAATGAGAATAATGTAAAACAGTTAAAACAGACCACTAGGCATCTAGAGGTGGAAACACATGATAGAAGAGTGGCAATTGTAACATCTCATTTTTTCCAGAGTAATTTTTCTTCATTTAGTACAGGTAAGGACAGGCTAATGAACAGACTCTTGCCTAGGCATACAATACATACTGACATTTTGGCCTTTCTAAATCCGATATAGTTAAACAACTGCTTTGTTCTTCTGAGTGTAAACCAAAGAAGTGGTTATTGACACCTCAAACAACAATGCTTAAGATTACACATTTCAGGAGGAAATTTTTTTTCTCATTTACAGATCAGGGATAAAGTCCAATAATACAAAATTCTTAGTGGCACAATTCCACATATTTTGGGCAATGTTAGCATACAAGCAGAATTTAAGTGAAAATAAGTGCATCCAAACATGACATTCTCTAAATATACCACACTTCATTTATCCCAAATGGCCATTTTCTAATGAGAGCAGTAATTCAAATTATAATTATCATTTACACATTTCACTCAGAGTAAAAGAGGTAATAAATCCAGGGGACTCTCCAAACAATCTCCTCCTACTCTATCCCCCATTCATTACATAAAATAATTCATCTAGAAGCGTAAATCCAGTATTCAGATACAAATAAAATGCGAGAAGCAGTCTCTGATGTTTGTAATTTGCAGACTCCAAAGTCCAATCATGATGGAATTTACTACTTCTGTCAGTTATCTACTCCTGTATGTGCACTTCATATTTATGCTAAAATAACAAAAAAGACAATAAATGAGGCTAGTGTGGCATAAAGTCATTGTAAACCCAGTGAAACCAGATTAATTACATTTATGACATTCATTTGCATCGTTTACCAGTCATTCCAACCCCCCCCACACTTTACAGAAAAAAAGGCAACCATCGTTTTAAGTGATACACACATTCTGCTAGTAAAAAAAAGTTGAAACAACCCCCTTCTCTGTTAAAAGAGCATGCCAATAGAAGGTAGACCCCATGTGTTCCAATCGGACTTCTTAGAATTATCAAAATTTCTTTGCTTGCAGAGGCCACTTTGGCTTACCACAGAAAGCTGTTTCCAAGGCGGCTGATACATCTTTCCCTTTCAAAAATTATAATTCAAGGCATGATAGTGCAAGAGGTAAGTTTTGATTTGAGAACATTACTTGTAGACTAACTGTGCTTAGTTACTACATCCCAATTTATTGTCTTAAAGAAAATACAGCAACAAAAGCTACAAGATCTCTAAAAATTTCATCTTGCCTAAATTTACCAGTACATCCATGAACCTCATCAGTATTAGTACAACTTGATTATCCTAATGATTCCATTATAAAACTTGCAAAATGTATCACAAGGTGAATAAACCATCTAGTGCAAGTCTTCTACATTTTGTGTGCACAGTAATCCTGTGTAGTTCATTTCCTCCAGGTTAAATCCCCAAAATGTCTGTGTAACAACTATGAAAAAACAGTGTCGTGTGGATTTTCACCCCCCGTCAAATCTGAGAAGTTTGAGTGTTCCTGGAATCACCATCAGGATGTGCTGAAGGTCGTGAATCCCTTGTCTGCGAGTATTCACTGTCGGATGACTCTGTAGGTTCAAGCAAATTTTCATAATCACTGTCTTCTGATTCATCAACATTGTCACCAACCGCTCTTTGGGAAGATGGCGTGGATGCTCCATTACCAGAATATTTCAATCCTGCATTTGTGGAAACGTAACTGGAAGAGCCTACTGCTTGAGGTCGAGGCATGAAAACATTGCTTTCTAGAAGACCATGACCGACAGTACTTTCTTGATTGGTTGCATTGAAGTCGGAATATGGAGGGGGAGGATCAGAGACATCTGAATCGTCAAGTGTGCAGCCTTCCACAGCAAATCCAGTGTAGGACATTCGTGGAACAAACATAGGTTCCAAGTTATCTGTTGTCATTTGCCTGCTTAAAATTGCTTGCTGCATTCCTACAAAAGCAGAGAACATTGCTGTACTAAATACTTACTTTGCAATGTAGTTTATCTAGTGGTAACATACCACACCAACCCAGACCTTTGCTCTTCTCCTTACCTCTTGTCGTTATTATTAAATGCCCATTCTGGGCACTGCTTTCAAACTCCAGCATTAGAACTTTTCCCCTCAGACTCCACTACTCACTTTCAGCAATTTTTGTATTGATGACTATATAAGATGCTAACCCTCACTATTGTTTCAAGTCTTGCTTATTACTACACCTTACTCTTTGAGCCTGACAAACAATATCTCCCTAAATTTATCAGTACATCCATGAAACTCATTAGAATTAGCAAAAGTTGATTATCCTAATGATCTCATTTTAAACCCTACGTGTGTTAGAATGCCAATGAACTATCTAAGTACCTATTTGTGTGAGTACATCCTGTACAGGTCATCTCCTCTGGTTTAAGTACCCTAAAAACACAGGTCTGCTAAGCACTGGGAGAGACTAAAGCTTTTGACTGGTTTCTAACTGGTTCTTAACCTTCAAACACCCATCAGCTAGGGGACAGACAAAATGCCATCAGCTCTACTTACTGTAACACCATCTTTCTAGCAAAAGCAAAAAAATCAAGCCTAAAGAGTCCCTTCAATCAAGCAAATTAGACATCTCTTTAGTAATAAAAAGAGTGTTCTTCTCAAGTGGCTACATAATGGCACTTCATTGCCAACCCATATATTAAGAACTGTGGTGGGAGATTCCTGGTACCTGGCACTCGCTGTTCCCTTGAACACGCTGCTACATGTACTAAATTATTGCAGCAATGTGTTAAGTCTCAACTGACTTTTTTGCTATAGTGTTAAAGTCATAACTTGTTAACCAAAGGCTTGTCAGATGACAAGCTCTCACACAACACTACTGCAGGGGTTTGAATCAAATACCTCCTTTTCCACCCGCTCAGAGAATGGTTAATTGGAACATATAACTCACTAAAACCAAGAAAATGCTCCCAATGTGGAGAAACCCAGAGAACAGAAGGCCAGCTTCAATATTTAGCTACTCATATCTAAAAATATTACAGAGATGCAAGCCGCGTGTTTTCCTATTTCAGCCCTCTCACATGATTATTTGCTCTGGCATAAACTTTCAGCCCAGCATTTGTACCTCACTGGTAGCGCCTAGAGGCTAGTAACAACTGCTCTTCCTTCTCCTCCTCTGTCTTTTGCTGTATGGACTGGGATCAGCTCCAGTCACTCTAAATATCCATCTCTGCTTCTTGCTAGCTCATCTAGTAGCTGTCTCACCTACAGCCAAGCAGGAAACAGCAGTGACTCATGCCATTTCCATCTTTGAAATGGTCTATGGCTGATGCTGGCTCCTTATCTTATTTTTGAGGTTCAGAGAAGGAAGAACCTTAGAGAAATGGGCTAACAGTTCAAACTTTGCACTAAAATGCTCTTGTGGTAACAGTACCTGGCTGCCTGGAGAAAATAAAATACCCAGTCACAGCAGCAGAGGGCTCTATTGCACAGCTTAGGGTATTAACCCATCCAAGCCACCTTTTACTCTCAGACACAGCTTTAGGTAACACTACTGATAGCTACTGTAAAAACAGTGCCCTGTTTCTATGTAATACTCCAAAAGGAATCTCTCCACTGCTTCGTTTTGCTTTTTCCATTCCTGACTTGGCTCCACTTTTTCTTTCCTACAACTGATCTTTTCCTTTGTTATTTCCAGAACTCATTTCCAGTTTGAAGTTTCTCGTTTTTGATCTACAGCTTTGCCTCTCACCTATGTTTTAAATCTGCTCACAATGGATGACTCCTATGGAAATATCTGCAGCACATACGCTTTCACAGTTCAGGTGTCATTCAATGTAAATCTACCAGATATCCTTCCTAATGTGATGGGTTTTTTATTTTTTCCTATGAGCAAATAAAACTCAATGCCACAAAGTGTTCTCTTCTTACAACATCTGCTTCCGAAACAAAACCAAAAAAAAATTAAAAGGCAACTTACTTATTTCTTGCTCTTTTTCATTCTTCTTTTGTGCGATTTGCCTTTTTAACTTGTTTACATCAGCTTGAAAAGATTCAACAACACGTTCACTTTTTTCTACATCTATACATACTGCCTAGGAGAAAAATATAAGATATGCTAAGGTTTTGCAAAAATACAGGAAAGAATTCCATGACAACATTAATAAAACTACTACCAGACAAGAAGCCATTAAAAGCACGAAACTAAGAGTGAGATTTAACTACATCAGAGCATAATATTCAACCTGAAGATCATTTTCTTTACTGGCTGTTGCCAGTTCCCAACGGCTGCATGACAGGAAAAGGATCTCCAAATAATTCATCATTGCAGGAAGATTTGTAATATATACAAAGACAGTTTTTCCATTTGGCGAAAGAGACCTGATCATTTATTTTTTTTTAAATACACTGTTGTTAGCACAATAATGATAGTATAGTAGCATGGTTTTAAAGTCTAGCATAAAGATACATACTTCTGTGCTAGACCAAATTTGAATTGGGGTATGAAACAGTTGACTATAGAGACAACTGTCCCAAGTTGATCTCCTAACTGATACTTCTGTTAAATAAATAAGACCTAAGATTTCCCTGTGTTAGGAAATTAAGGTGACATTTTCATAGAAGGATCCAAGTTTAAATCTGGTTCTGGATAACACTGATTTTTTTTTAAATCTAAACATGTTATAGTGGATATTGTTTACTTCTTCAGAAATTAAGTACTTGTCACTATCATTAAACACAATTAGTTCTGAAGAGTACAGAACTCTCTAAAGTCACTGGTAAATCTTAGACAGTAAGTCAGAAGCCACCGACTGTTCCTGCTCCAAAAGGTTACTACTAGCGATCTCACCTACAGAGCTGAAAAATATTATTTAGAAGTTAACGAAGTTTAAACCCTCCCCATGCAAACATATGTCTCAGCTGCCTTACTGAAAACTGCAACATTCCCTGTAAAGCAGTCACTTTAAAGGTAAAAGTTTTTCAAGTTGGCTAACAACTAAATTACTTTTAAGTGCTGTAAACAATGTACAGCAGCACGATTTACATGGTGAAAAACAACAGGGCCATACTTGTGATAGGCAGGAAGACAACTCCCTGACGATGTCACATTATCCAGTTTTCCAGACACTAATTCAAACAAATCAGAAGCACCAAAGGATATATGGGCGCTTGGCAAAACCAGTATCACAGAATAACAGCATTAGCTAATGGGATAGAGTTCCGCAAATACATTTTCATGTCTCTTGAAGCTGGTATGAAAGCTCTCTGCCTTCTCAACGCCAGGTTCCCATCTTACAAGGCAGGTTAGAAAGTGGCAGCTTCCACAGCAAAACAGAAGTTTTCCTGAGCAGGCAAGGTAAGGGTATGGCTGGAACAACTACTGCCTTGCATGCACTAACCAGCCAAGCTAAGCTGGAGCAGAGACACAAATCCCTCCAGGGCAGATATAAGGGGAAAGCCTGGAAATCAGCTGTGACTACAGCACAATTAGCGAACCTACTGGCTCTTCACATGGGACAAGCCAGTGAATCAACAAGCGTACATTTAGCAGATTTGACACACAAGGCACTTTTAGATGTTCTCCCACATTTGGAGCAGAATTCACTCATGCTCTACACAAAACATTCATCTAACAGATGGAGCTCTTTCCTGCATGCTACACACCAAGAGCCAGCAGTCATGCTTGAATTCACACAGGCAAGCCTTTAAACCTGTGCAAAACCCTACAGCCAACTGCAAGGCTTTTCTGCACACTTGAAAATAGCTGAAGTCTCTCAGAAATCACAAAGAATTAAGTCACAATTACTTGCAAAAGAATAAGAATTACAGCAGGCACTGCAAATAAACGCTAAATAGAAACTGACACATTTCATTATTAAAGTCAGACTTAATTCCCTGCAGTTCATGACCTCCAAAAATCTCCAACTTCTCCACTTACAGTTTATTCAAAGGACAAACAAAAGACGCCACATACATACTGACCAGTATTAAATAAAGGAAGTTACCTGCACTTTTTCCTGAAGCGCATTATAAACCTGATATATAGCCCTGATGTCCTTCATCACTCCATCTTTGTCAAAAAAATCAGTACTAAAAAAGTAGAAATAATTAGTTAGAAAAGACAAGTTTCTATCTCATTATCTCTTTGACTTGCTGCAAAAAGTTAATCATTATACTTCTGAAATCTATTTTCTTTTATTTTATACAGCTAAAGATATATTATACTCCAAGAACTAGAATTTGGACAGCAGCATATTCAACACCCAAATTCCCTCTGGAACAACAAATGATATGAAATTTGTGCAGAAATCCTTACCTTGCATAATTCCACAGTTAACAGTCAGAAGAGTTACTTTACATTTGCAGCATTTAATTAAAATTACTTAAACAATGAGACTTCCAAATCAGAGTTCAAGTTTTAAATCAAGCTTGCACACAAAATTTCTCAGGATGGGTGGGAAATCAAGTAAGAATCCTCCATCCAGAATGTCCACAGCATCAACTGGACATAGTGACTCTGCTCTTCTCATTAGCACATTGAGTTCCCTTTGTGTTTCTGAAAGATTTAATTCTAAGCAGAAAAAGTGACTAAAGAACTAGGAACAATCCATTATCCTCTAGAACTAGGTTTTACAGCTTGAAATGTATATTTATACTATGCTTTGGCAGGTAAAGAAGGCAGAGCTTGATGACTGTATTTCATCTGCAAAGGAAAACATCCTTACCCGTGTTCCTTAATAACTTTGGCATAATTCTGAGAAGTATTTGGCACTGAAGAAACTTTGTATTCCTGTTGACTAGTGTTGCCTAGATTAGGAATAGTAAGTGACACTCTTTGATTATACCTGCAGAGAAAGTTTAGAAAGAGTTCTTAATTCATAGTCAAAAGATTATTTATAATATCCTTGATATTATCTCACCTCTCTTTAGGTTTATTATAGAGCTGCTAGATATTAGAAGTCGTGTTCAAAATAAACACCTAATCAAAAGTTCCCCTGAGATGGATCTACCTCTGTACTGCTTAGAATATGACAGCAGTGCATTCAAATTATGACAGACACAAGAAGAGTGAAGCTATGCTACATTCAGGCCTTTTACAAGAAAGGTGGCACTGACACCTGATTTCTCTTAAAAGATTTTTTGTTGTTGTTGTCTGAAGATTTAAAGACTGGAAAAAAACTTTTGCTGAGCCCAAAACTTTAATTTATTAAAAAAAAAGCAGTCATCATTAACAGTTGTACACCAAGGCATCATTTGCCCAACACAAAGCCTTCTTTAAGTGTCATTGTATAAGCTTCAAAAATGATTAGAGTATAAAGAACAGCAATAAGAAGCAGAACAAAAAATGAGTATCGGTTCATATACAGAGATTGTTTACCTTCGATTTGGTCTAAAAAGCACATATTCTAAAGCATGCGTTGAGTTGTTTGCAGTGGAAATGAAGCTGAATAGAAGGAAGACAAGATCAGGCACTCCAAGAATGTGTGTCAGCTGTTTATGAATGATGTGCTCTCTATATGACATTTGCTGCTGTGTGTTTCTCCTAAATCTGTACCATCCAATAACATTCTGTAATCAAAGTACATAAAAAAAAAAACAAACAAGGAATAAATTGAGATACCGATTTTCCTACAGCTTTATTACAACAAAACTGGACTGAATTACCTATCATCTATCAAATAACCTGAAACAAGAACATCCTTGCACATCAAGACTACTGATTACTCAGCCTTATTGTGTTACAAACACTCGTGTGTCCTTAAGTGGCATGCAGGATCCCACTTGCAATATACTTCCACTGTTTAATCTCCGCAACAAATGTTGGAGGATCTTCCAGTGACAAAACTTGAGCCGTTTTCAAATGCAGCAGATGTGGCTTTTCTGTAGCCTAAAAACTTCAACTGTCTATTCACTTGCATTGATTTGTAAGAGATTTCCAGTGCTTCACAAACATTTTGCAAATTCACATCTGTTTACAAGACACATGGGACCAACATGTCGCTGTGTACAGTGATAAAATCATCTCAGTGTGTATTTAACTGTGAATCTCGGTGTGTATTTAACTGTGAAAGATGTGCATGCACATCGGATAAGACTCATTCCAGCTCAAGAATGATTTTGAATACAGCATGCATTAAACAGCTTTACTTCATGTAAACTACCATTTAATTGAAGAAGTTAATGTAAAAGGCCATATTGCTAACGATTTGGTGTAGGAAGAGTCCGAGGAACAGGCACTATTATGTAGCAATGCATGTACATATCTAGTGGAATAGAGCAGATTCTACATACTAAACAAGACTCCCATACTAAATATAAAAAATCGGAAGCATTGTTGTTAACTTTCTATGGTAAATCTTCCCCCACTTAGGCTGAATGTAATAAACTGTGCTTAGTTGGTAACAAAAGAGAAGACAAGACTGTCTTGCTTCCCAGACAGCAGTATTTATTTCTTTTTTGTCATTATGATAATTAATATCATTGAATATGTAGTGATTTAATCATATGACACTTGTAAGCTTTTATTTCTCCAGTTCTGCCTGCTTTCCCAGCACAGATAACGCATCTTGTCGGAGCTTCCCTGCAAGACAGGCCCTAACAAAATAAAATCCGACTGAAAACTAGCCGGCGAAGCATTTCTAAATCATGGTTTTTTCCCTTGTCTCCTTAAGGGGAACATCATACACTCTGCAGTGTTCAAGAGTAGAGGCACAGGGTTACAGAACTCAGGATCTGCATCATCACTCCATCATGAGCATAAAGATGTGCATGTCTGTCTATATAAATATGCACATAAAGCATATGCACTAGGCACAAATACAAAGGCATACATAGAGGAATTTATTCTGAGAGCATTTGCTGGAAAAAACAGACAATAAAAAAACATTACAATGATGAGTGTTGCAGAAAATCCCTCCCCAACTTAAGCTCTGCCTGTAAGCAAAAGTCTACAGCTCTGGTGGATTAGCTGAACAGAAAGTCAAGACTGCAAATTCAATTAGCAATTAGGCAACTGTCATCACACTTTGCGTAGCAATGATCAGTTCACACAGCAGGCATTCCTACTCGGACCAGAGTAGGAAGTTAAACTCCAGTTCCCTGCAGAGGACAGAAATCCCCAAAGCCCAAGAGGTCATGCCTTGCCCACTAGCTCTGCTCTGGCGACTCTACAGGCAGGGAGCACACCTACAGCTCTGCTTGTTGATGCATCAGTTCACAAGAACTCTGAAGCAATTATTCAATAATTAGAAAGACAATGCACTGCAAGTATGGAAGGAGACGAAACATTGAAAAAAGGTTTGGCTTGTCTCCAAGTAACTGCTGAAATTTAAACTGCTTAATGCTAGTTGCGCCACTAACAATGGGTGACAAACCGATGACAACATCTGACATAACTGATAGAACAGCTTTTCCAGTTTAAAACTGACCATGCAAAAATTGCAATTACGAGGCTATATCTTGACAACTCTTCTAAATGAGCTCTTCAGAATAGATTTTCCTATCAGCTACATTTTTCTTGGTTTCAGCATCATAATTGTTACACTACATCTTTAGCTCAGAAATTTGAGTGGGTTAATACTGGCCCTTCCCTCTTGGAGGCCTGGAGTTAAATCCTTAATTTAGACATTACTCTCAGTTTAACCCAAGTATCACCAATTTTCTGTACTGAATAAGCCTTGGGTCAAAACAAACCATCAGATCTGTGGAAGAAATATTTTCTTTTGGTTAACTACTTTTTAAATTTGTTTTCAAAAATTGCTCTTTCTAACTATAGGCTCTAATGAGAGAGGAGGAAAAGATAGAAAACTTACTTTTCTTCGGTCTTTAAGAATCCTGTCCAAACTCTCCTCATTAACCTTGCCTGCATAGTCATAAAAGCTGGAACCAAAAAAGGAAGAGAGAAAAGTAGGTACACAGTGTACACACACGCACTATACACAAAGTAAATAATTTATAAATCGAGTATTCTTCAAATAGATGGAATTCTGCACATTACAAAGCAACTTCTACAGTTTCTCCTTAATCAACACAGGTTGGTATCTGCACCACCTACTTAAGATAAGTGACATAACTGACTCAGGAGCAGAGTCAGCAGCCTCAGCAGCCACAAAGCTGACAGAGAAGGACAGCTGCTCACAGAGGAAGAGGTAGAGCGCACTAAGGGTAGCTGGCACAAAAGCTCTATCCCCCTTTAAGCCACTAGTAATGAAATACAAGATGCCTGTAATGATGAGCTGTAAAATGCTTTCATTGCACACATTAGTCTGGTGCCCAGTATTTCACTGCCAGCCCCTACAACAAGGAGTCTGTACATAAAGGGACTGTGTCATTTTATTTTGACCAGCATGCTCTGAAGCCCTGCTTTGATTAGAAAAGCTCTACCTGCCAAATAGGAAAGGAAAGCAGGACGTGCAACTACAAATTAGTTCCTTGAGCCCCAGTTCCACAACTAGACTCGCATGATTGGACACTTGAAGCCAGAACAGTTTTATTGAGGTCAGTAACAATCTGAATTACTAAATCTCTCCATATGGCTCTGCTTACAGAACTGAGGCCCAACCCCTGACAAGTTGTTACCGTGAGGACATGACAGATTTAAGAATTTATAAATCTGTCTACACGGGTTTATAAATTCAAGTAGATCATGTGTCATAAGAAAAAAACAGTTGAAAATAGATTCCTCCTTGACCTACCTGCCAAGTTCTTGATCTCTTTTAAGACCTGATATCACTAACACCTAAAGCAGTGCAGGGAAACACTCTGTGTAGAAATCTATGATCTCAGCTCTTATGTGTGGGGTAAAAAAACCAGAGAGTCCTGAGCTCAGTACTTGACTGGTAAATAAGGGTGGGGGTAAAATTTGTTTCCAGATTTAAGTTATTTTGAATATTAAGACCACAACTAACTACTAATTTGAGATATATATATATACACCTAATATTTGCATAATTCATTCAATTCACATTCACAGTATTTATATATTCTTGTAAATAATGGATATCAAATTATTTCTCTTTCTACACCTTGTAAGAATAATTTTCTTACGAGATGAGCAACTAGTATGTAGTGAAACACCTTCATTTCAAAACTGCACAGAGAAATTTTTCCTTTTAAAATCTTTGCTTCTTGTTCACTTCCTCCATGTTGGTAAAAGCCTGTTACATGAAACACCAGCAGTGCCAGTTGACAAGAACTGAGGATAAGGGTTAGGCCTCCTCAGATAGGCTGCACTTCAGTCAAAAGATAAGGGAGAATGCCCCAAAATCAGTGTCTGCAACAGCCTGCTCCAGTACCGATAAAGGCTACACAAGCTGTGAGAATTTCCCCGGTGCTCTGATGTAAATAAATGCAGCAGTTTGCTTGCACAGAAAGCATGTAGTGAAATAGAGTCTTCTTCCCCTCCCTCAATCAGCTCAGTTACTAACAACTCATTTCTTCACTGGGGAGAAGCAGTAAATGTGATAGGTTTTGATATGTGCTGCACAACGCACCAGCAGGAATCAGGAAGAGCCTACTAGACACTGGGATATTATCTTGATGTGTGGAGTCACTAGCATTTAAATCCCTGGGCTGAGTACCCTCTCTGTAATTACCAGACAGCAAATGATAGACTGCAGCTTTTCTCTTTAATGTAACTAATGTCAATCATAATACCTAAGGCACTGTGTGTTCTTAATGGGCTGGAAATCTCTAAATAAAGACAAGAGGAGATCAGTTGGGAATTCCTTCCAAGAAGAATTTGTAGACAGTAATTTAGAAGCCACCACTGCATAACAAGCGAAGACTATAGAGAAAAGCTAAATAAAAAGAGATGGAAGCCGCTAAACAGAACATATTAGACTTGTATTTAATTTAAATTCTGAAGTACAAGAGACCAGAAGGCAAAAAAGCCCAGTAAGCTGAAAGTTTCAGAATAATTAGTCAGTGCAAGTCAGTACAACTAATGACAAAACAGCTTGTTAACACAGCAAGTTCCCAAGGTTTGGGCACACAAGGTGTCCTGTGAGCCAACCAGGCCCAAGCAGAGCTGATCTAAGATTACAAACATTTACATGGCTTTTGACATCATCCCAGTTATAAGTGATATGACTTGATCTGACTGGTCTCCTGCCCTCACTAACTACATGAGGTGGAAATTCAGAGAGACAGAAAAAAAAACCAGCTTCCCTCAGCACACTTTCTAACCTAACATTTTACAGTAAGGCTACTAAAACTGTACACTCATACTTGCATTATCAGGGCTGGTGCCATCTACACACATTCCCTTAAAACCATCAGATGAGTGAGAAATGCAGACATTGGTGGGTACATCTGAAATGCTAATATATTTCAGTGAGCTTCCTATTTTTACATTCTGCAGCCAACACAGGAAGACAACAGAAAACGCTTACCTAAAAAGTTTTGAACAAGGCTCATGGTTATGGATTTCTGCAACAACAAACAAAAAAAAAGACGTATGTCCAACTCCTCAAGGCAAAGAGAAATTACAGCAGCGTGAACTTTCCACATCTCAGCTACTGAGCAAATAAACATTTGTGTCAGATCGCATAGCGCTCTTATGTTTCAACAACACTTGATGACACAGCACCACACCCGGGAAACCAGCTTCTCTTTCTCATCTGCCATTTCACAGAGGAAATGATTTTACCAATAAGTAAGGTATACGCTTGCTTGGATACACACAGATATCTCTAGCCTCAGATGACTTCCCATACTATTTTATGGTTGCATCCTCCTCACAAAGGCATTTATGATTTTAAAAATATTTGATACACCTTGGCACAACAGTTTACTGGCATCCACATACACTGTTTATTACAGCGGCAATGAATATAAAAGGGGGTGGTGAAGGGAATCACTGAAATGTTACACACTGGAGTATTTAACCAGGCAAATCAAACAATTTATGACGAGAAAAGGGGTTAAAAACCACACCAAAACAGTTAGCTGCAATTTATAATTCTGTTACATGAAGTATTAAGAAGTTGCAGCAATATTTTTATTCCAGTAAGGAGTTGTAACAAATATTAAATAGTATTTAAGCAGCAAAGTTGTAACATGTTACATTATCTAACACCAAGCACAACTTTTTTTTTTTTTTGCGGCTTTTAGTACTTTCTTAAAGTTCTCATCTACTCTGACCTTTCACCAAATAGAGGTTAACATTTATTCATATTATTATACCTTGATCCATGGTTTTCATCTGAAACTACTTGCACAGACTGAACAGAACTTGTGTAGCAATAGTACTTCCAGCTTCTGTATTAGAACCCTGCTAGAGTGTTTAGCAACAGCTTTGGCATCATCCTTTTTGGAGAGTGACTCACCACCTGCCATTCTGACAGCCATAGGCTGCGATCAGTTCAGAATTGCATCACAATTCCCATATTGGCATCTCAGCTGGATGCCCACAGCAGGCATACTGCCCAAAAACCTGTGCCTTGTCACTGGCAAGAGCCCCTCGTAGTGCTGTTCCGACAGTTACTGACATTCTTTATTTGGAATTGCTTAAAAGTATAAAATCCTTGTATTCTTGAGGCATACAGGAATCCGTGGAAGCAATTTCATAAGTTTAATTATTCCACATTGGACCAATTTCTTCCAGCAGATATCCTGATTACAACTACTGAGAACACACACTTGATTCTCTGCTGAATACATTGCTACACAGGCCTCATCTTCTGAAAACCAGGAAGCAACAAGTGTACTGCTCAGAACACAGAAAGCAGTCATTATTCTGAATATGTTTTACACATTGACTTATGTTTTTACATATAGAGAGCACACATATATGTACACACACACACATACATATATACATAGAGATAGATAGATATATACTCGGATAACACCACTTAAGCTTTGGGACAGCAGACACCTAAGAATGCTAAAGCTCATCTGTTACAACAGTGCCACAAAACCATCACTCTCAATTCATGGTATAAACTGGGAATTCAGGAGTTAATATTGATGAATAAATACTGAAGTCAAAATTTGGTAAACAAAAATACCCAGGTGGGAGCGTGTGCATGTACAGTTGGAGGCCTGTGCTTGTGCTTAACTTCCCTTTCCAAAACACAACTGTAACCAGGAATGTTACAAAACAATGTCTAAAAGGGAATAACTTGTAACGCCACAAGCACTTGGTTTATGGAACCAGGTTGAGGCTGCCCTTGTTGACATGGCTGTGTTACACTGAGAGCCTAAGAGCCTAAGATCAGTTACCTCAAATAGTTCTGCCTGAGCAGACACAGCTAACAGCTGCTGCCTTTCCGCAATACTTTGACAGCGATCATAGACACAAACAAAAAATCCTACACTTTAATTTTTTGTTATTTAACTCAATTAATTTATTGTAATTAACTAACCTTTCGTACAGTCCATTTATCACTCATGTGTCCCTCAGAATAACTGGAAGAAGAAACTACTTAACCTTCTGGATTGTTACATACACCACCATCACTGCTTCAAGGTGGCAAGTTTTGTGAGATGCAACGTGACATAGTACATGAAAAATGCTGGAGAGGCAATTACAGATGTTTGCGTATTAGCAAGGCTTTATGCAGACCCCACTATGTTATCTGGAATCAGATCCACAAAACCAGATATGTCTACATCCAGGTTTTTGAAGAAGGTTTAGATGTATTTTAACATCACATTACACACATGTAAACAAAAAAAGGCATTTTCTTTCAGGGGATTCCTGTTTTCCATAAACCACAGAGTTAAGAACATGTAAAAACTTCCCACTCGTATATAAAAATATCTGCTTCAAACAACAAAACTTAAAACCAAGACAGCAGGTCTTCTTTCACTTTATACCAACAAGTCAGCTGTACAGTCTTTGCACTTATCAATAAAGCAAATTGTCTGACAAATATTCCTTGGCAAAGCTTGCTGTGACAGCCTGTAATGTCAACTACACAAACCCTCCACTGGAAATTCCTCTCCTTTCAACATTAGTAAATCAAGCTATTTATTTATTTTATTTTGAGCACATGCTTGTATTTAGGCAACCACGTGAAGCGGGAAACTCCTTACAGGACCAAATGCCAAATACATAATTTCTCCATCATGAGATGCAGATAAATATCTTCAATGAGTGATCTTTTCTCCACAAAAGGAGAAGAATAAACTTCCCATATCCAGAAAAGGTCTGTTTCTTTTCCTCACTTTTCAATCATGAACACACAAATACAGTAGCAAATGTGATTCTGAAACACTGTCTGCTAGTCTCACAAGTGAAGTAATTATTACAGAATTGCTGTACTGAAAATTGAAAAAACCAACAGTGCTTCAGTCAGAAAGACTCACAGTTCTATTACTCACCAATCACTTGTAGAAATTCAGTGTTGCTGATCTGTGAATCGCTAATGCTGAAGGTCTCTTCTTGTCTCACCTCTCCCAGAAGAAAGCCTTCCTACAATTTCAAAGGTGAAAAAAGAGACTAAAAATAGGAAAAAAGCCCACTACATAAAGTCATTTACTGTAACTTTCCTAGCATTAAACAGAAGAATTAAAACAAAGATTTAGTTTTAAATACACGTGAGCTGCAGTAGGGTATGACATACCCTTAGGTTTACCGAGCTTGATTTTCTGATTTACCAGCATCCTTTCACACCACCATAGGAATGGTCTGTCCAAAAATAATGACCTATTGAAAGTTTCCATCAGTAATACACAACGCACATGGAGGCAAAGGAGTGCCTCCAGTCCCAGCTACACGGGGAGCAGGTGGATGAGGAAGAGGTGCCATCAAAGTGCTTCAAAGTCAACAGAGAGTGAAGTTTACACCTGTAGTGGCACACACAAACTGACATGTGGGGACTGGGCTGGACTCTGAACTCAGAAGGTAACTTAAAGTCTTTGACTCTCAGAATGTTAGAGCACCTCTGCTATAATGACAGGCTGAAAGACTTGGAGTTGTTCAGCCTGGAGAAGAGAAGGCTCCAGGGGGATGTTATAGAGACCTTCCAGTACCAGAAGGGGGCTTACAAGAAGGCTAAGGAGCAGCTTTTTACAAGAGCATGTAGTGATGGGACAAAGGGGAATAGCATTACATTGGAAGGTGGAGGATTATGTTAGACGTAAGGAAGAAATTCTTCATGATGAGGGTGGGGAGTTAACAATACCCACTCCCTGGAGGTGTTCAAGGCCAGGCTGGATGGGGCTCTGAGCAGCCTAATCCAGTGGGAGGTCTCCCTGCCCACGGCAGAGGGTAGAACGGGTGGGCTGTTAGGTCCCTTCCAACCTAACCTATTCTAGGATTCTGTGAAAACGAGAAATGAAAATATGCAGGAAGCGGGTAGTTTGGGCACGAGCACTGAAGCGGCGGATGCGGTAATAAGGGCACAAGCTCAAAGCCAGAGCCCACTGACGGAGCAGAGGGAGCAGGAGCAGCCGCGCTCCGCACCATCACCAGGGTCCGCTGCCGGCGTGGGAAAGCGACGGCTCCACGGGCAGAGGCAGTCGCTGCCACAGCCAGAGCCCCCCACGACCAATTCCCCTCCGCGGAGGCCTGGCCCGCGCCCCCTCAGCGGTGGGAGGGGCCGCATCACCGGCAGCCGCCGAGCGGCACCGCCCCCACCGGCCCAACAGCGGCACCGCTCAGGAAGCGACGCGAGTCCCACGGCTCGGGAGACGCCACGGCGCGCCGCGCTCCTCTGGGCACCTACGTGGTCGGTGCTGCTGTTGGCGCTGTAGTAGCAGACGGAACTGAACGTGTACCCCGAGATGGACGCCGCCATGACGGACACCGCAGCCGCCGCCGCGCCCACAATGCACCGCGCCCGGCCCCGGCCCCACTTCCGGCGCCGCGCGGGGGCCGCTGGGAGCTGTAGTTCCGTCCCGCTCGGCACCCGGTACCTGCTGGGTGTTTCGGTCTGGGCAGGGAGCGCGAGTCCTCCGAGCTCGGAGGGCGCTCTGTCCTCCGCGCTCGGTGGTGCTGGGCGCTTCCGGCCGGGCATGGCGGCTGGGGAGCAGCTCTTCGGCCCCTCGGCGCTGGGCACCCGAGCGCAGTAAGTGTGGCGGGGGCGGGCGGGGGGTCCCGGGGAGGCCGGCCCGTGCTGGGCCTCAGTGGCCCCGTCTGCCGCCTCCCTGGGCCTGGCAGTCGGTGCCTGGCGGGCAGGATACTGCCGGCAGCCTCTCAGCCGAAGCAGCGCAAGGCACGAAGTGGCGCTGCCGCTCGTTAGGTTGGCGCTAGCACCATCGCCCTTTCCCCATTAACTTGAGAGGGGTCTGTTTCAGCCTAGAATAAATCTTGTTAATCGAAATAAGAGCCATTAGAATCTACACGTCTGTTTGCAACAAAACACAAGTCTGTTTATTCCCTTACCATAGAGTTCTGGAGTCCCAGAACTGATTGTGTTTTGAGCTGCTGCTTGGTTGCAGAAAGCCTCTCGCAGAAAGTTATCAGGTTGCTTGAAAATATGGAAATGGGTGGTAGAGAGAGCTGAGAGAGTGTGGGGTGAAGGAGGGTTCTGTAGGCCGGTTCGTGCAACTCCTGTAGAGACATTTGTGAGACGTGGTCTGGCATTACTGTGGAGAACTAGCCCTTTTGGACTGGCCAATGTTAGATGTAAATAATGCAGTTCTTGGTGTGTTTTATTGATTTTCTGGCAGTCCCTCTCTAATGGGAAGGTTTCACCAGGATTCAAGAAATAGCGGATTATTCTTCTTGGCTACTGACCTCCAAACAGTGACCATGACCTTCTTTTGATGTAGCTTTGGTTTGGTGAAGTGGTTTGGTGCATCACTGGGACCAAGGCAATGCGTGGAAAGCCATTGGGCTGTCTTATGGGATTTTGTCTCATGTCACAATGTAATGGATCATTTTTGTGGAGCAAAAGAAGTGCAGACTTCGCAACAGTGATTTGTTTGATTTTTGCTGAGCTCGCCCATTTGCCAAACTTTTTTGATTTTCCAATTTGGTGCAAGTGTCAAACAGCTTTGTTGCATGGCCAGTGTTTAGTCCTTCTGCAGCCTCTGATGTTGTTTCTTATGAGCCTGCTTTGATACTGGCCCTCAGCTGGTTGTCCTCTCACAGACAGACACCCACAAACCTCTTTGTCTTCAAGGCTCACATTTCCATTGTAAAATTTTTGGAACCAATGTGGAGCTGGATGTTCATTACCAGTCCCCTGGCAAAATGCTTAGCTGATATTCCTGGCAGTTTCTGCTGCTTGAATTTGCTTTTTTTGACCACCTTTGATTTTACAGTGTAAAATAAAAAAGAATAAACAGTGAAACCAAAGCCATTAGCATAAATAAGCAGAGTGAATTAAATATTTTGCAGTATTACACTGTGTGAGCATAGTTAATCTAAAATAAGCATCATGGTTTGACATGACAACAACAACAATTATTTTTGCACCAACCCAACAGAAACAGCCTCCCTACCCTTTCTTCCTTTCACTCTTTACTCTACATCTTTTCAGTGTTAATTGCAATGTCCTCTCCTTTCCTCTAGCTGGGATTCTGCGTATGAGAGAGAACTGCAAACTTTTCAAGACATTGGAGATGCTGGGGAAGTTTGGTAAATAAAATCACTCCACCAGAGCGCTTCTGTTATTTTATTTTTAAAGTGGGCATTGCAAGAGTGCAGCCAGCAGCTTTGCAGGTTACTGGATGGTTTCAGATGTTGCCAAAATGATGGTAAATTTTAATCCCGAAGTCATCTCCTCTCTTGCCCAGTATTGCAGTGCGGATTTCTAAGTTGCACTTGGGCAACTGTAATTACACAGAAAGTGAGCTGATAGTTGTAAGGCACATTACTAATGAGCATTTTATCCTATTATTTATTTTTAACTGCATAAGTTGCCATTGCTGACATCTTTTTTGATATACGCAGGGCTTCATCTCCCCGAGCTGCTGTTCTAGTGAATTTTAAGGCCATTTGAGTCATTTCAGTTTAAACAAAACAAACTTGGAATATGAATGTGTCAGTAAGAAGTGAAACACCATGTGTTTCACTAGGAAGTATTTTGCAAAAACTGGAGGGAACGATGAAATAAATTTACTGTGCCTTTTGTACTTTTTCACTGTCTTCATTACCTGAGCCCTTGTTTTTCACAGGTTTGGAGAAGAAAGCATGGTTCGCATAATCAGATGGTTGGGAAAACAAAAGGTTCCCCTTGACAGCTCTGTGCTTGACATTGGGACTGGAAATGGTGTTTTACTGATTGAATTGGTTGGTATATTGTGAAGTTTGTGCTTTTGGTGCAGAACTAATGTTTTGGGTGCAGTAATTTAAATATGGTTTTCAGAGGTGACAGTCCATAACCATGGCAGGTTGTAACTTAGGTGAAAGACAAAAATCAAGCAACCTACATTGTGTTTTTTTTCTTGTCAACAGCATGTTGGTTGCTGTGCAACAGGTTTTTTTCATTTGGTTTAAGAATATAAGTGAAGTTAGCTCAGTGCTGTTGAAATGCCTTAAAGACCATGCTGTGAGAAAGACAAGATGTAATTGCCATGGGCTGCTTGGCAGCCTAACTCCTTGATCCATTAATGCCGTCAGCAGGTTTTGAAAGCTCAGGCCTACCTACGGCATAGAACTGTTGTTCTGCCAAACGGAAACATCTATTGCTTTGCTAGGCATGCTGAAACTTCTAGTTTCTTGGTGCTGCCCACAATTGTCAGTGCTTCAGCTTTTGAACTTCACAGTATTTCTTTAAATCAGTCAGCCCGAACGTCTCTTATTTTCACTTTACCTTTCTATTTTGCTATACTTAAAAACGCTTTTCTTCTCACTGTTGTGTAAAACACCCACAGGTAAGGAAATTGAGTAATAGACAAAGTACTTGCATGTGCAAAACCAGGCCCTTTCTCTTCTCTCAGTTCTGATAATAATACTCACTGTTGACGTAAAAATTTGATTAAACCTGATTTGTTGATGAAAAGATCTTAAAAAGATGTTAAGGCTTCTTTCCAAGAAATGTCCATTTCCACTAGGGTGGAAACCCCTTACCAGATCTGTCCTGAGTGTTACAGTGTTGTTACTACACAGGGATACAAGGTGTTCAGGAGCTCTGGTATTTTTTCCTGGTTTTGATTGAATACAGGAGAATTGTTAAAGAAAGGATCTGTCATGCTATCGCAGTTTGTGTTGCTTCACATTCTCAGTTGGCACCATTAATCACTGTAGAAATTGAAAGGAATGGAAGTCAAAGTCCATTTTATAATGTGACTTTTTTAACATGGACTTTGATTTTAGAGGAGTTGAAAATCTTTATGGGGACTAGCCACCATGCCTCAGTGCGGGAGATGTCTTATGATGAATGGTAGAAATTGCTTATCTCATTAAAATAAATTGATTTTGAAGCCTGATAATGATTGTGAAATAAACTGTTAACTAGCTCTGTTGCTGCTGAAACACCTAGCAGAAAAACCGTGTTTGTAAGACTTTGATTTTATACTGGCACCACTTACAAATCTGAAATCAGTTTTCATTCTCTGATGGGCAAATGACAGCCTGTTAGCTTTTAAAAACTATTAAATTGCAATAAGAGCACCCTCCCCTTACATCAAACACCTCAAAATACTGTGGTTTCTTCAACAGGAAATTTTCAGTCTGGTTTCCATTTAAAAAGTGACTTCAAAAATGACATTGTTTATTGTTTCTAAATAATTCAGGATCTCACTTGCTTAGTTAATGCAAAAGGATTTTTTGTATGTGTTAGCTGCCAGGCTTTGAAAACCAAGTTAGGATTCTTTTAACAAGCATGTGAGCTACTCTGGAACAGTTCTGCTGTTGGAGCTGAACTTGATTATGTGATGGAAATGGCAGTATTGGAAAAGGTAGTTAGACTTCCATCATCTGGGATATTAGCGGCGCCTCTGTGAAAGGCTGAGGGTACATGTTTTACCACTGTCAGAACAGGAAGAGGTGCCACAGAGCACCGCTCCTTGGGGAATACTTGGCCCTGGCCATGTTTTTAGCAGTCAAGAAGAGAAAATGGAAGTGCAGTGAGAAAATTGCTGTTAAATGCAGCTAGGTCTCAGTGAGACATTATTAGGTCCAGCAGGGAATAGTGCATTGAAAGGAGGTGGAACAGCCACCTGAGAAGCAGGGAATAAAGTGAAACCAAGGAAGACTACCGTATCCTGTGTAAACTGGCCCAACTACCCAGCTGGATGGCAAAACATTCAGTGTGCTGTGAAATGTAAGCTAGACACACACTGCAGTGATCTGCCCATCTGTACGCTCCAGTAGAAATGTGGCTGGAGCCTCCTCTCTTTCTGCTTATTTTGAGGGTCTTGGATACGTGAGACCCTTTTTTGGTAGGTGGCATTGGTGAATAAATTCTTTTGCCTTCCAAAACTTCCAGCTCTTCTGTGGAAATGTTGCTGCCACATAGAGCTCTGACCTTCTCTTTCCTGCCACCCTCCCACCCCACAAGTGTTGTGAGAGCCAACAGTATTGAAAACTGTCTCTGAAGCGAGGGGTATTCACCACCCAGATGAGGGTGTCTGCCTGGCAGCACCAGAGGCCCACACATAGGACAGTATGGATAGCATTGCCAGCTGCCTTCTGGTCTTTAATTTGCTTCTTTAAGAAGTGGCTGGAGAGTGCTTATAAATACCACCTCCAGAACTGGTGTCCAGTTGCAGGATGCAGCTTGATGATGTTTGGCACTTGAGTGAACGATCCCTTCCTGTCCCAGTGCAGTCAGGCTGTACAGGTTTAGCAGCATTTAATGTTGTTTATCCTTAAACTTTCCATCTCTGTCCCAGAGACTATAGGAGTGAATGGGAACTCCCTGAAGTGACTCAAGCTCTTTCTTTTCAAACAGAGGAGTTGTTGTGGGAACTACTCTTCCCCCCCCAAGTCTTTAGCACAGGCATGTTGGGAAGCTCAGTTTGCTCTGGGGAGGGATGTGGGCAGAAGGCTGAGCAATATGCTGTTCTTCATAAAATGAAAACAACACAGTCTTTGTGTTTAGCTGAAATTAGTCTTCAATTAAGAACAGCTGGCTAGTCCTGAGCTCACACGGGCTGAAGGGCTGCTGGAAGGAGGAGAGGCCATTTTAAAAAATTGTCATTTCTCCACTTCGCAGTATCAGCCTTTGGAACAAGCAGATACACAACTGATTGCTTAATGCTAAAGTCACAGAATCGTTAAGGTTGGAAAAGACCTCTGAGATCATTTAGGTCCAACCATTAGCCCAACAGTACTGTGCCTACAGCAAGTCCATGTATTGTTCAAGAACCAAACAAGCCCAAGCCTCCTCCTTCTCTCTGCTGTTGTTACCTGCAGCTGGCCATAAAATCGTAACTCTTTCTGTTAGGTTTGGATTTAGCCAGACAAACTGACACCTGTGGTACCCAGGTCTGGTCACTTCAGCTTCTATCTTGGAGTGAGAATGTGTCAATTCCCAGCTCCAGCTGATGCAAGATGCCAACCTGCTTTGCAGAAGGGTTGCTAGGATCTCACTGCCCGAATTAGCTAAACTGGGTTATTGTTATCTACTCGAAACTTAGATCAACAGAAAGTCTCTGTGTGTTCTTATGTGATGCATAACCTGACTGAAAATTGCTGATACAAAGATCTTGCAGCATGCAAATAGTTGCATTCCAATAGGCATTAGCATGAATAATTAGAAAAATGCAAGTTTTTGCAGTGGATTTCTGTACTAATAAAACGTTTTATGTATTTTGGCTCTTACAGTTTGGGTTATAAACCAAATAATTGCTCAATCTCAAATGTTCTATGTCAGAGAGTTTTTCTTACCGTGAAGCATCTGGCATTAGCATGTGTTCTCATCACTGAAAATTCCTGGTTTCTAGGTTACTTTTGGTGTGGATAAGAGAGCCTGTTCCCCTCCAGGGTATTGCTTTTCCCAGTTCTGCTCAGTTTTCCACTTGTTGACATAAACCAGCTTTCAGTCAACAGTTCTTTTGATGAGATATTGGGCAGAATGGAATTATTTTAGCTAATTCCCCTAGCTATTTAGCTCTTGCAATGCTAACAGGAATTAAAAAATGAGTAAAAGGGTTGGGGTTTTTTCTGTCATTAATAGGAAGAGAGATGAGATGACTTATACATACAGAATATATTTGTTGGACTAAAACATTGCTGGCACACTGATTAAGATTCTCTGCTTCTGTCTAGGCAAAGTCTGGCTACACTGATCTCACAGGGATTGATTACTCTCCTTCTGCAATACAACTTTCAGAAAAAGTAAGAGAGAAAGAAGGCATGCCTAACATTAAATTGAAGGTAAGTTTTGAGAGAAAGTTTACTGAGGGAATGGTAAACAATTGCTATTAAACACGAGATTAAATGAACTGATAGATATTCAGATGTGCTCAGTGTTCTATGTTAATATATCTATTGACATTCATTTGTGAGAGAACTCTAACCAAATAAATCTGTATTTACAAGAAGATTTTTGGTCTACTTTTTTTTTTTCTGATTGTAACAGTCATTAGGGCTAAAAAGATTTTCCTGCTTCTTTCAGGGAGCAGAATAGAGTTTCACCATTTGACAAGTTCTATATTTTCACTGCTATATTTTGAATTTCAGGTTTGAGATAGAGGATAAAATCCTTAAGTGATAGAATCCTTACCAGTAGCTGCACAGCAAGAAGTTTGAGAGAACCTGTTAGAGCAGGGGTTAGGACCAGATTGCTTCCAGAAAGTCCTTCCAGCTTCAGCCATCCTGTGATTTTGTGACTGGCTTTCATTCTGAGCTTGTTCTCTGTCACACTCTTTTATCTTTCGTCCCTGTACCTGTATGATGTCTCTGTTCTTGTATGTCAGTTGTCATCTTTTTGTGGCAGGCACTATCTATGCTGTATTTATACTGTGCCTAGCACACAGCTGCTGGGATGCAGGGATCAAAGTACAATGAATGATTTCAAGAATGAACTTAAGGTATGTTAACTTGAGCTTTAGATGGCTAGGTATATACACAGGCTTTACATCAAATAGATCATCATGCAATGCATAGAGAAGAAAGATGCTGACTTGGTTTTATAAATGTGAAAAGCCTGTGAGTTACCCTTTCTGATCAGACCTATTGTTGGGTTTGAGGCTTTTTATTTTAAAGTATTAGTTTGCATTAAAGATTTAGGAGCTCCTGAGTAGAAGATTGATTTCACAGTTGTAGATTTCTGGTTTAGGTAGAAGACTTCCTGGCTCCATCAGCTGAGCTGTCAGGATTTGAGATCTGTATTGACAAGGGGACTTTTGATGCCATAAGCCTTAATCCTGATAATGCGGTGGGGAAGAGGAAGCAGTATGTGGAATCCCTCTGGAGTGTATTGAAACCAGAGGGCTTTTTCCTCATAACATCTTGCAACTGGACCAAGGAAGAACTGTTGGATGAGTTCAGAGAAGGTAAGCAGTTTGACAGAACCATCTGCCAACTGAGAGTTGTTAAAAGATGCCATGAGTAACTTTTAATGTCCATGTTAGTGTATTGGCTTTCTCAGATCAGGATTAGACAAGGTAAATCAACTAGTAAATGCTACAATCTGTCTTCCTTCTGTTTCCCTCAGGAATAGCAACTTCTGCATTTGCCAGTGCCAGCATGGCAGGGAGAAAAGGTTTTGTTATGCTTTGGAGAATGAGGATTTCAGTCTGGTTACACTGGGAAAGAAGGAAGTTCTGTACCTGGGTTACTTTTTCCTCTTCGAGCCCTTTATTACCAGATACAGTTCCGCTATCTGATTTCTTTGAAACTGGGGTAATGTTGTTACCTGTATTCAGGGGAGCTGGCAAGTCTGTGAATGTGACCTCTTGTCACCTCCTCGGTGACATTTCTGATCCACTCGGTGGAATGTTTTTACGTGCCGGTTAGCTCTTGAATCTCATGCCTGGGGCTTGAAAGTTGATGTGGATCTAAACCAATTTTCCCTTCTGGGGAGCTAAAAATATTGGCATGTTATCATCTTTTCTGCTGTTAATTTGTATGAGTCAGCTAGCTGAGATTTTTATTATCCATGGAAGAATTTCAGCTGTATAAAGCAGCGACGTGGTGCAATGATCCAGTCCTATAAACTTACAGAGTAACTAACTTGCAAATTTTCCAGAAGAATAAAGAATGGTTTGCAAAGGGTTATCCAAAAGGAAAATAAAATTACTTCCTTCTAATAAAAGTATTTCAATTTCTATCTGGCAGGATTTGAGATTCTGGAGGAGCTGCCAACACCCAAGTTTTGCTTTGGAGGAAGAATTGGCAACACTGTAACAACATTGGTTTTCCAAAGGAAAAAAGCCAGGACATCCAAATTAGATTAGTTGAAGAAAGTCTGAACTTTAAACCTGACAGAAAACCTCAGACACGTGTGTAAATAAATGCTCTTTGAGTACACAGTAAAATACTACATATGGAACTCTAAGGGACTATAAAATGTCGTGATTGAAACATTCCAGCATTGCATAACTTGCCTGTAAATGTTATCCTTGCTACAACCTCGCTTGTTTTAGAGAAGCTACAGGTTTGTAAGGGAGAGAGAAATAAGACATTCTAAATACGGAGACTAATATAACTGAATAATAGTTGTGTTTGGAACATAAAGATTACCTGGTATGTAGTTTCTGTAATTGCTAATCAGTGACCAATACAAGTAAAGGTATTCTACAGAGCAAACATTGCATTTCATAGTTGTGCAGTCCAATTGAGAACAAGCTTTTGCAGTTCAAGTGCCGAATCTTTTATTTTCTCCTTAGGTACATGAATGCACACGGAGGATGGCTTTTAGTACATAAGACCTAACAAGCAGCACCTCCACCAACATCTGTGTTCTGTGCAGCTCAGACATTCGATACCTGACTCTGACTATTGCCAAGCAAACTCTGTTTAGGGATTCGTTTATGAGGTATTTACTGGTAGAGGCTCTTGTATTTATTGTGAGGCTTGTACTACTGAAAGGGCTTGGAGCATTTTACCCTGAATTTTTATGGGTTGTATTAGGGAAGTGACCTGTCAGGATGAAATATCTGAAAGGGGAGACCAATTGAAATCAGTGGAATAAGTATAGCTTTGAGATTTCAGATCTAGAGGGGTTTCTACACGTGGCACTTTGCTAGAGTGCAGAGTAAATAGGCTCTCAAGACATAAAGTCTTTCTGCTTTTAGCGTCACAGTACTCTCTTGCAGTAAATAATTCTGTAATCATGTTTATATAAATGAAATAGTGAGAAGTGCCAGACATTAAAATCATGACACAACTGACTGAAAAGAGAAAACTCAGAGGGAAAGACAATGTTCCTTTACTCCTTGCCTTCCCTTTTGGTGACCAGCTTGTTATTTATAAGAAAGTATTTTCATTAAGGAGGAGGAATAATCCACTGCAGTGCTGTCTGTAGGCTCTTTTTTAAATGTTAGTTTTTATGGAAGGCTTAGAAGATATGGAATTAATATTCTATTATTGAAATTCTATATAATTGAGTGGTCTAAGATGAAGAATTTCTGGGAGCTACATGGTTTATTTTGAAGAGCTATTGGGTTACATCAGAAACACTAACAGAATTATGGCAGCTGCTCTTTTGGCCAGCAATGCTGAAATGTTAATTACAAGTTTTCTGTCCCATCAGGAAAATATTTCTTCAAATCATTAACAAAAGCATCAAGTGGAAATAACTGCATTATGGGCCTACTCTCTCTATTTCAAAACTAGTATTGCAGCACCATTTCTGAAAACCAGAAATGGCAGGCTGCCTTGTTTATATCATAGGATCTGGGGTATTTGATGGCTATAGCAAAAGGAGAATCTCTACTTGCTTTTTTGTTTATTTTTCAGAACAGTTTTTAAAAGGAACTTTGGGGTGTTGAGATTTTAATCCTTCCATTGCTATCTACAGGACACCTGGTTATACCTGAACTAAGAAGTGTGTCCCCCACCACACAGGTCTCTGGTGTGAGTCTCAGGAGAGCAGATAAAGTGTGTAATAACAATGCTGTGAGGAGTCTGCCCTGCACCTTCCATGCAATAATAAGGTATTTCAAAGACTGGCCAGAGGATACCAATATGGAAGCTGTACCTGTGGCTCAGGATTGCTGTCCAGAAACAGTGCTTTCAGAGGTTGGGCTGACATCTTCAGAGGGCTTGCATTATCCTGGTCTTTAGGTGATAAAAAAGATTCCTGTCTGAGGGGACATGCCCGTGGCTAGAAATGGAGATGTTCTCTCGTGTATTTTGTATCCAAAGTACTTCAGTTCTGCATGGGTTTCTGGTGCAGGCTGTAATGTCTGTGGGACCAAAGGCCTGAGTGGGCAAATGAGGTGATGAACTGGAACTGTTCACTTAGAGCAACCAGACTTTATGTATGTGCGTACAAAGTGAAGCCATGTGTGTAAGTTAGATGGTACCTGTGAAGCTACAAAGCTGGGCCAACACTGATCTTGGCAGCTTCTTTGGAGTTATTTTTACGTAAGGATGAGTTCTTGAATAACTTTTCTGGTATGTTAGGCACAGTGAACTTTTCTTCATTGCTGACACTGGCTTCCATGTATTCCCATGTTCCAGGAATGCACTGGCAGCACTGTAGCCATTGTAAGGAAAATCTGTGTATATACACTCTGCTATGTCCACTCTACTGTGTTCCAGGGTGCCTGGTAAAAGACTGCCAAAATTTATGTTATTTCATACCAGACAAAATCTTAAAGTATGGTATTTAGCAACACACAGCAAAATTTTCAGTGTTTTGGCACTCGGAATGCTTTCCCAGTCTTGGCGTGCTGAAAGGTAAAGAACATGACTTGCTACAACAATAACTGCTTTATTTTATAAGCCCTCTAAGCATTTTAACATGTCAAAGCATCTTCTGTAAAATATGTAGAGAGCGCAAAGAAAATAAATGGGCCAGGGCTTTGTGCAGCCATAAGGAGACCTGCCTTTGCATTCCTGTTGCTCACGGTCTTTCCTGGGGTAAGAAAAGAGGAATGCTGTGTTACACAGTATTGCCTGCACCTTGGCAGAAGGGATGTACGGATGCCTGTGGAGGGGATGGCTGTTGTATGCCTTGGCTGGAAGTACACTGAGCACGACCTCACCCTTGTGGGTAGCAGCTAAAGTGAGGAAGAGTTAAGGGATACCTAAGGCTTCCAGTGAAAGGGGATGAGGTGTTATAGCTTCAGGACCCAGGATTGAAAGGATGTTTTATTTGACACAAATAAGGGAAAAGCCAATGTGTTAGGTAACAGTATAGCTTGAAATGAGCCCATTTCTAGGTTACTGGAAATTAAACTGAGTGCTGTCAGGCAAACAAATTATGTAGCTGCAAGGTAGCATGTAAATTCTGGATAACTGCAAGTGCTTAAGCCTGTGCTGGAGAGCTAGAGCTAATAAACACCAGTAGGGGAACAGAAACAAACCTCAGCACAGTCACTCCAGTGGCCAAGTCTTCGTGGACTGTCACATGTCAAGCAGAGGTGGAGGCAATGTGCATTTATAGGGTAATGTGGAATGTTGATAGGGTTGTGAAACCTCTCATTAGCAGCACAGGGACGTGCATGTATGGTGTGATAAGCTTGCATTGAGCCTGAAACATTGACTGAGAAAAGGCAGACTGAAGGTTTGTCAAGTAGATCTTCCCTAAAAAAACGAGTTGGTGTTTCAAACAGAAGTGTCTAGGCTCTTTTGCCCCAGTTTGCAGCAGTAATTAGCCTCATTGACTGCTACCCAACCCTGGGGTATGTGAACTCCATGGATACTGCATTTCTGTTTATCCAGCGTAGGGTGCTGCTTCTATGCACGTCCAAGGTTGCCTTGGGCTTTATGGATGATGGACAAGTGACTCCTGGCTTATCTTCAGATAGATTCAGACACAAGTGTGGCTGACAAAGTGGAGGAGGGCTCACATATGTATTTCACGGTCTATTTATTTTATCCGTTGACTGTTTCCATTGCATCTAGTTTGGGGCAGCCCGTAGCTCAGCAGTTGTGTTTAGCCTGAGGCAGACAGGGAGGCAGTGAGTGAAGCAGGGAGCCGAAATACAAAGCTGTTGCATGCACACAGCAAATTACCTGTGGAACAGAAGGAGGATTTTTGGATTTGATGCAAATCCCATTGTATGCCAAATGTACACAGTCCTCATTACAATCCTCTCCACACAGCAACACTTCACTTGTTTAGGGTATCTGGTTTCCTTAATTCAGATACTCTCTGACCTAGAACACCTTGATCATATTACAGTGACATGGTTGTTCTCTGGGCATGAAATATTTGTTAAAAATACTTCTCATTGTTATTTATATTCTGTGAATTTCATGATTCCCCTGAAATGGGACTTTGGCTTTTGAAACCAGTCTCCATTTTGTGCTGTTGGAGACCTTCAGTGGAGCCAAGATGTCCCTGTGAGTATGTGGTACCCAGCACAGCTGGCTGGGACATCAGCCTGCGACTAGGATGCTCAGAGTCTCTGGTTGGCCTTGAGTGAGGTAAGCACCGTTACTGGTGCTTCTTGCCTGGTAGGAGAAACAAGGATAAAGCCATGAATAACTGGGATTTCCCGGGTGCTCAGAACAGCACAGAGTTGTAGGTCATCATGAAAAGGACACTTCTGAACTTGTTAGCAACCGCGGTGCGCATGACACACATAGCAGCAAACTGGAGTAGATAGCGAAACACTAGGAAGGCTACGCAGAAAGCAGGTTGTAGCTGAACAAACAGATCCTGTGCACCGGAAGTGAATGAAACTGTGTCTGCTCACAAGGCTTAGCACTGTTAAAGCTGAATATTATAATGACTTAGGTCCCAGTACCAGAACGATCATGGGAATTGTTAGCTTTTTTCCTACCCAGTTTCCATCTCTGTAAGAAAGGTTTCTAGTCAGTGGGTAGCAAAGGTGCTGACATCCAAGACAGAAACACAAATTAGCTCAGCATTTGACTGAATTTTCTGTCCACAATGACTAAACTCTCATGCCTGGTTCTTTAAAACTTGAAAATGATTTCTGTCTTTTTCCCCTTCTAACAAAGATCCTCTGTGCTGTCACTAGGACAGGGACCTATGGCGAAACTTTATCTGTAAACATTACTGAAAATGCTATCCTTGGAAAATAGGTTTATGCTTTCATAGCTGGCATTGATGCACACTGGTAATGCTCTGACTGCCTGTCAGAAAGCACAGAGAATGAGAGGTAAAAAATGCTGGGTTTGGACCAAGCTCAGAAGCAGACAGAAAGCATGTTCTCCTTGGGTTTTGGAGACTAAGCCTGCAGCATGCAAGGCTGTCACAGCAATGGATTGAATTACACTGTGAGCTTTATTACTGAAACATTCAGCTGGGAAACCACAAGAAAAAAAATTTCAAACTTGACTCCTGAAGTTCTGGAAAGTTTGCAAGTGTTTTGCTGCTACCAGTGTCAATAGATGATAATAGATGATAAAGCAAATACTGAGTGGGATGGAAGCTTTATGCAAAAGCCCCTTCCCATCATTGAGCCTCTTTTCCCGTTTGTAGCCCACTGATACCGGCTGTGCCTGCCTAGTTTTATATGTGCTGAGTACGTAGCTACTTTCCTTGAGATCAGCCCTTGCTATGTTGGCAGGAGCGGGCTCCCTTGTTACATTTTCTCCCATTAGTTCTGCTTACTTTACACCCGTTCTTCTTTATTACATTAAATACTAGCAGATGGCCTCCCTCGGACACCGCTGTTGTTGCTCAGGCCACAGCATCCCCCCACCACAGGCCCTTCCCTGCTCCAGCCAGCCGGAGGCCGCGGACATGCCGAAGCCTCAGGTTTGTTCCTGACAACATCCGTGTCAGCTGCTTGCGTGTGCTCAAAATTAACGCTCGGACTCTTATTTCACGATGAGTTCTAAGTCTTACTTTTGGCCATTGTGAAGTTTTCTTGCTGTCTGGGCACACGGTTCTGCAGGGAGGGGAGCACCTCTTCCCAAAAGAAACCCTCTTCCCAATAGAAAAGAACCCCCCCTCTTCCCAAAGAAGCCTCCTTTTCCCAAAAGAAACCCTCTTCCCCAAAGAACCCCCCTTCCCAAAAGAAAAAAATCCCCTCTTTCCTGAAAGAACTCCCCTCTTCCCAAAAGAACTCCCCTTCCCAAAAGAAACCCCCTCTTCCCAAAAGAACCTCCTTCCCTAAAGAGCTCCCTTTTCCTAACAAACTCCCCTCTTCCCAAAAGAATCCCCCATCTTCCCCAGAGAGCTCTTCTTCCCTAAAGACCTCCCCCTACCCTAAAGAGCCTCCGCTCCCCCAAAGACGCCCCTTCCCTAAAGAAGTCCCCTCTTCCCCAAAGACCCCCCTTTCCAAAAGAAAAGAACCCCCTCTTTCCTGTAAGAACCCCCCTCTTCCCAAAAGAACTCCCCTTCCCAAAAGAACCCCTCTCTTCCCAAAAGAACCCCCTTCCCTAAAGAGCTCCCTTTTCCTAATGAACTCCCCTCTTCCCAAAAGAATCCCCCATCTTCCCCAAAGAGCTCTTCTTCCCTAAAGAACCCCCATTCTTCCCCAAAGAACCCACCCTCTTCCCTAAAGACCTCCCCCTACCTTAAAGAGCCTCCGTTCCCCCAAAGACGCCCCCTTCCCTAAAGAATCATAGAACAACCAGGTTGGAAGAGACCCATCGGATCTTCTAGTCCAACCATTCCTATCAAACACTAAACCATGTCCCTCAGGACCTAGTCTACCCGTGCCTTAAACACCTCCAGGGAAGGGGAATCAACCACCTCCCTGGGCAACCTATCCCAATGACCCTCTGTGTGAAAAACTTCCTCCTAAAGCCCCTTTCCCTAAAGAACCTCCCTTCCCTTCAGAGGCCCCCCCCTCCCTTTCCCCAAAGAACCCCGTTCGCTCAGCAGCGCTGGGGCCGGGGGGGGGGGAGGCGCGGGGGTGTGTTTTCTGCGGTCCCGCCCCTCTCAGGAAGTGACACGGCGCTTCCTCCGCCCGCCCCGCGGCGGCAGCGGCGGCGGCTGCAGCGCTCGGGCACACGGTGAGCGGTCGGCGGGGCTGGGGGCACCGCCAGGGGGCTCGGGGTGGGGGGGGGGCCCGTCCGTGCCGAAGGGTTTCGCGAAGAAGGGTTTGGATCCTCGGCGCCGTTGGGGCTCCGTCCCCATGCGCACCGCGGTCCCCCGGGAAGTCTCTGCAGGGGGAGAAGGGAGCGCGGGTGTTGTGAGGCAGAGCGGACCTCGGCTGGAGACTGAAACCAGATGCGCGTGTTTTCCTTTGGAATCCGCAAACGATAATAAAAGCGGCTTTAAGCGCTGCTGGCGGAGGGCAGGGGGAGCCGTGTCCCGCGGCGAAGGGGCTCAGCGCCCTCAGCACTGCCCGTGCTGACCGGGACAAGAAATAAAACCCCAAACGACGTAGGTATCGTTTCTAGAGAAAATGTTTGGGGTGGGTCGCAAACCGGATTAGTTGGAACGATAGTTAAAAAATTGAGTTTCAGCGCGGTTTGCTCTGTCCTTACCCGTCGTGGCTCGCTGGAGGTTTGATAAGAGCCACTGATGTGTTTCTTCATTTTTTTTTTTTTTTTAGAAGTTCTCTGGAGCCTGAGGAGGGATGTGGATGTGTTGGGGGCGGCTCTGGCACGGTCCTGGGCGCAGCCGGGGTTAGGGCTGTTCACCCCGGGCTGGAGGCGCTTCTCTTGGAGAAGGATATAGCCTCTTTGCCTCGGAAAGCAGTGCGAGTGGATGGAAGACCCAACCAGAACCTGAAAGGAGGTTGTGGAGAGGAGGGAGCTGGCCTCTTCTCCCAAGTGACAGGGGACAGGACAAGAGGGAATGACCTCAAGCTCTGCCAGGGGAGGTTCAGGCTGGGCATCAGGAAAAAAAAAAAATCATGGAAAGGGTCATTGGGCACTGGCAGAGGCTACCCAGGGAGGTGGTTGATTCACTTTCCCTGGAGATGTTCAAGGGACAGGTGGACGAGGTACTGAGGGGCATGGTTTAGTGTTTGATAGGCATGGTTGGACTCGATGATCCGCTAGGTCTTTTCCAACCTGGTGATTCTATGGAAACAACCTGCCGTGGAATTGTTTCCTTCTCTCCCCTTCAAAGGCGGAGGCTGCCGGGCACCTGGTGTTTCTGTGGGCGAATCCCTGCATCCAGGTTCTCACTGTCAGGGTAAACCCAGAGGAGGGAGGGAGGGAGGGAGGCAGAGAGACTTCTGCAATTTCTGGCTCTATGCAGGGCCAAGTTCTCCAGGAACTGCAATAGTTACAGAAAGCAGATGGCCTTTGTGAGGAAGATCAGTAAGAGGCTGTCAAATCCAAAACTTTGGATGTAAAATTGGAGCAAATCAATTCTGTAGGTAATTGATCAATCAGTGATTGACCTGGATGAGATCCAGGTTCTTATATATGGAGATCAAGCAGGCTGTAGGACAGAGGCAGTGCTGATTAGCACTGGATAATTTTCAGTTATTTTCACCTGCATAAGTAAATACATGTGCGTAATTATGCACACATGCAAATAAGCAAGCAGATAGCAATATAAATTCCCATAACCACTTCAGTTAATTACATGTAATTATTTTAGCTTCAAGGGCTTCATTCACTTTCAGCAAATTTATAGGTAGAACAAGGCGTACAGCTTTTTGCCAAAACACCCGTATTTCTGTGTAGAACAGACATGGACCAGGCACTGAAGCTGGCAGGGGAGTAGGAGGGGAAAGAGTTTTGTCCAATTTGTCTATTTTATCATTACCAGTTGACTTCTGATTTCTTAAATGGAAGCTACAATGGCAGGGATGTGATTTGAGGCTTTTCTTCCTTTTTTTTTTTCTTTATCTTGATCTTCATCCGAGTGGAGGCAGTTTGTGCTTTTTCTGTAAAATCTCAAGTAGAAAAGAGGGCACCTTAGGTCGAAGGGGACGATTTTGCTTTTGTTTCCTTTCCCCTCCTTTATCACGTGGCTTGGAGAATGATTTTTCTGGGAATAGTCCTAATGAACGTTGATCTTTGGCAGAGCAGACTTTAGACCATGGGGCTGGGGCAGGGCCAGGTGCCACAGATGTGCATAGCTCTTCGGAGAGCTCAGCCAGGAGGGGTTGAATCTCCTTTGAGTCCCACAGGAGGGAGAGGGGCCACAGAGCCTTTGCAGCAGGTCTTGCCCTCACCAAAAGTACAGCTGAAACAGCCTGCGATTTGTTCCTGTGGCTGTGGGGGCCCAGGCCAGCAGAGGAGCTGGGGAAGTTGCTCCTCTGTAGCTCCTCAAGCGAGCTTTCTTTGTGGCTGATGTTTTCTTTGCTTTTTTCTCTCCCAGAGCTGGGGGGGAAGAGGAAACAAGCCTGCTGACTCAGGGAATCAGAACCAAAAAAAAAAAAAGATCTGATGGCTAGTGGAGCATTGTGACTATTGGCAGTCTTGTGTGCCTGGTCCAGTTTGGACATGGAGCAAGGTGATAGCTGTTTCTTTGCTGCATCCCTAGCACGACATGGTTCGTATTGCAGGGGTTCCTGCTGGGCTGTGCAAAAATATCACCAAAACAACAGCTCCTTCAGTGTGTCTGCTCCCCAGAGAGCTAAATATAAACTAATCAGATGAAGAGAAGGGAATTTTCCACCATGCGACTCATCTGTGAGCCTGCTGGGGCGTTAGGTCTGATGGGCTGCTCCCCACTGACCCTGGCATGGCACAAGTGCCATTGCACACCTTGGAAATCAGACCTTCCGTAAATTCCTTGAAAGTGGCTGGCATGGTGGCAGACCTGCACCCTGGAACTCTGGTTCTGTGCTCAAGGATCTGTGTGAACAGAGGCTGTGGTGTAATTACGAAGAATGACTTTTCCAAGGTCACACTACAAGGCAGCCTAGTTGCCCGTGACGGGCTGTTTGCTTAGAGCAGCAGTGCAGAATATGGCTCTGGTACAGTGAGCTGGGGAACAGATCCTTGGGCTGTTTTGTTTTTCCAGACTTTTATAAATTGGCTGCCTCCAGAGACAAAAATTCTCTAGCAGGAGCTTATTCCTAAAGCCCTGCCAGGCTGGGTTGAGCTCTGGTAGTACAAACTATGGATGGGTGAGCCTTTAGTCATCATTAACAGGTGAAGTGTGGATTGAAAATAAAGAAGTGTGATCATGCAGTTGATTTACACATGGAATTTCTTGTGGCTTCAGGTGCTTGATCCGTGCATGTGACATTTGATATGTTAGATATGTAAGATAATCCCATATCATTCATCTAACTTGTACTGTGAAAGATTTATAGGATTTGATATGTTAGAAGTTTGTATTTAAACCCATGGAAGGAGGAAACTGTTAGACTGTCCTGGAGGAGCATTGAAGCTTGCACGAAGTACGGCTGCTCCCAGCACTGCAGGCTGTGGATCCCTACGTAGGTGGATGGGGGTTACCCATGTAGGTTTGGCTTTATAATTGCTGTAATTGAGTAATATTTTAAGAACTGGTTGAGTGAGTGCAAAAAAATCTGTTCTGGTGCATTGAGTTTCTAAGCCTTCCCTCTTAAAAAAATGCCCAGGGGAGACTTGGTCATGGCTTCTGCTTTTAGAGGGTTAAATGTAGCAACATCATTGGTGTCACTCCTCTGTAGTCTGTTGGAGGCATCCCTTGGACTGTATCCCTCCCTGTATTTGTGGATCCTGGCCATAGCTTTTGCTTTCAGCAGCCAAGTTGCAGGTCTCGTGCTGTGTGGTAGGTGTGGGACCATAGTAGAGAGAAGACTTACTTTGTGGCTGTTTCATGCTTATATATCGTTACGTCTCCTAGGGTTTGTAAAAAAATTAAATTTGGCAAACTTTGAACTGGCAGCTGGAACACTGCTCTCCTCTCTGCTTGAAACCAGCCCACAAAAGGAAGGACCAGAAGTCCTTTTGATGTCAGAAGAGAAATGGGATCTGGGGGTAGTGGAGCAGAATGATGCTGCCATCAAGGTACATCAGCAGTTTGTTTTGGTCTCAGCAGCCAGTCTGGACTGGGAGAGTTATGCAGACTCATCCCTCATCCTGCTCCTAAATCTGTAGTCCCCTCAGGGACTTACTTGCATTTAAGAAATTCTCCTTTTTGTGGTTGTCCCTGTGATAACTCTTCTAGTGACCTGAGAGGAGCCGTCATGCCCTTCTGCCTCAGCCACCCCAGTTGTGCAATTGGAATCATTGCTACTCCTCTGCACCACTGGGAAATGATAGGGAGGGAAGGCCATGTTAATGAAGCTAACTAATCTTGTCTCTGGTTAGGACATGCTAGCAGCACAGTTAGGCCAGGTAGCAATTTCTCATTTCAAGTGACGTGGGAAAGTCACAATAACTCTGAATTTAGTGTTTGTGTACTTACTTTAATATTACAGAAAATAGTTTTCTAGTGTGTTGGGTTGTTGGTACTGTAAAATTATTTCAATTATATTTATTATTTACTTAATTATCACGTGCTTTTTCTGTCCCAGCCATTACAAATGAATATTGTATAGTATTTTTGATAGGACAAGTTTTAATACTAGTAAAAAGATACCAAAAGCAACAATTGTATGCAAAAGCTGAAGATCTCCAATGATTAAAAATATACACATTTGATCTTTTAGCCTCTCTGTTAACTCAAAAAAAATCTCTATTGGGCTATCAGTTGTGTTATAATTGAAGTATAGTGCAACAGATGATACTACTTGGAGTGAAAGTGTCGTGGTTAATGAAGATTTACAGCTGCTGATAGCTTCACTTAGAAACTATCACCCACGTTTTCAGTTGGGCATGGTTTATGTTGTTGGTAGATTACTTTTTTTCACAGAGGTTTCATGTGAATTGCTAAGTATTTTAAATTTGATTTAAAAAAAGAATTCCAGCTCTCCACTGTGAGGGATTATGCTGTTGACGCGCTCCCTGTGTCTGTCTCTTGCGGACCTCCACAATGTGCTGTGAAGGTGACAGGTTAAAAAGGAGCAGTGTCAGAGGTGAAGTGAGAGCTGGGTCAGCCCTCCCTCCTGGTGTTGTACAAACCATCCTGGTGATGACACTGGGACGTGGGGCTTCTGGGCATAGGGGGTGTCACAGCTTGCTGGAGGTGCAGGGTAGGGAGCAGGAGAGCAACCCACGCTCCTGGAGATTGCACTGGGCATCAGCAGTTCTAGTAATTTTCCAAATTAATTCTTGCTGGAACATATCTTATAGAAAAGGCATCCAGTACAGAGATAAAAATGCAGTGAGGATGGAGAACCCACTGCAGTCATTTATTGTGCTGTTAATTTAGTGTAACGATTATTGTTCGTGCTGCTCAGGGTAAAAACTGCACTTTGCCCTTACTCTGAACCTGGATAGTTTCAGCTTTCCACAGTGCTGGGTGGTGTTAGCCTGCTGCTTTGCTCCCTCTGAAGGACCTGCTCAGCATCAACTTCCCTCTCTGAAGGTGGCCAGGTTGCTGCTGAGCAGTTACAACTCCATGTTCCCTGAGTCTTACCCTGTACCTGTGTTGTCAAGCCCCTCAGTTACTCCTGGGGTGTTCTCCAGACCTTAATCAGATGTGTCAGAAGGCTTCACATCCCCATAGTAGTTATGGGGCGCAGGATACAGAGGCAATAATATCTCTTCTTCTGGAGAACCTCAGGTTATGCCATTCATGCGCCTTGGTAATCCACTGCAGGAGCCTGGGGACATACCCTTGCCTTCAAGGCAGCTATCTTTTAAGCAGTTTATTTTTTAAGATGTAACAATGTCTCAGTTAAAAATGTGTGTTGGTTGCTTCTTTGTCATGAAGTTGTTCTTCTCCATATTTAGTGCTCGAGTCACTTACGCTGCACTGATTTGCCTTCCCAGTTATTGCCAGAAATATTATGTGGTATAAGGCAAAAGCCTGGTTTCTGTTGAAGCTGGCACTGCCTGTTTATTCCCAGGTCTGTTCAGGATACCTCACTTAAGCAGGTATTGATAATTGCTGTCCATTTCTGTTTGCTTTAGTGAAGTCTGTTTGATCAGCACTCCCTTTACTGGCACAAAGACATCAACTGAGATGAGAGCTCTCTTCTTGCTGTTAGTTGTGCTTCCTGACTCTCTGTCCTTGGACTGAAACCCGAGCAAGGCTCGAATTGTCAGGGTTGTCATGTTGGACGTGCTGGCTTGTTCTTGTCCTCGGGGAGTGGCGGCAGTGTTGGCTCAGAGGGCTTTTTGGCACAATCTCATAGAAGTTGAAGGTGTAAATTATCTGGAGCTGTTGTTTAAGAAGGATCTATATTTAGTGCCTGCTGTATAATATCATCCCAGATGACTCTCGACTAAGTTGCCTGTATCATTTTGTTTTCTCATTAGGACAACGTTAATACTATGCATCCCTTTTCTACATCATTACAGCTGTTCTTTCACTCTTCAGAGTTGTTGGTGGGACTTCTTGCTGTCCTTAACATCTATAAATCCCCTATACCTTGCTTTCTGACAGAGCCTGGTGTTCAACTTGCATTCTCATACATTTTGAGGTGGCGCTGTGGTTTACAGATTCTGAGAGTAATTCATTTCTGCACTCATTAGTGTAGCAAGTTGATACATATTTTTCCATGTGCTAAAGGTGGACATTTTTGATGCCCTGGTTCTGCTGGGAAATTGTTTGGCTTTGTACGCTGACAAAATACCTGACATGATACCTTTTCCCATAGCCCTCTGGGAGCTTTCGAGCCAGGATGGGGTGCAGCATTTAGGTAATTTCTCCTTAGGATGCCATCTGGGAAGGGGTTTTCATAGTTAACCTTGCACTGGGCCTTATGCCTTTTGTCCTTCAGGGTTCTCGTTTCCAAAATACTGAGGTATCTGTTTCTCCTCCCAATTTTCCCCGCAGGGTGGGAGGAAGAGGAATGTATGGAGATGCTGAAGGCTCATGGGGCAGAGAATGCAGGTTTTAAATTTTTTTTTTCACGCTTTACTGTATGTTATCGTTGTCAGAAATGAGCTCAAGGAAGACTGGGCAGGATAGTGTGTGTACCAGCCCAAATAAAACCGGGGACTGTTTTCATTTCCACTTACTGCTGGATAGAGTTTTGTCTTTTGCTTCTGAGGCGGGCTGCAAAATCCAGGCTTTCGTTGGTGTCAAGCCATAGCGGAGGTCATCCCAACCCACTCCAACTGCATGTAGACATAGGGACTGGGCACCTCCAGGAGATGAAGCATCCCAAAGGCAGGAGAATACTCCTCTGTGGGCATTACTTCTTTAACTGGGTGATTGCCTACTGGGATACTTTGCTTTGGGGCAGGGAGAGCCAGCTCACTGGCTTGCAGTTGCAGTGGCTTGGGGGGAAACGTTTCACTGCCCAGCCCTCAGGGAGCCCCCAAAGGAGACAGACCGCAGGAGGTTTGGGCTTTGCATGCTGCTGATACCTTGCAGGAGATGAGCATGTGTTATAGCAACAGATTCTTTATTATTCCAACCTTGCAAGTGTCTCCCTGTAATATTAAAAACAGTAGCTGAAACCCAAATCCAAACTCTGATTGAATGACTCTGTGGAAATGCTGTCGGGTTCTTTTTGGTGGTGCTTTGGCTTTGATTTAAACAAGTAAACAGTGAGTGGGTGTTTGTTTTGACTTCTTCCTCATAGCAAAAGACTTCCTTCGAGGGAAAGTGAAGCCTCCAATGCTATTCTCTATCATAGCATCAGCCCATTCTGCCCACAGTGTTGGCGATGCCTTTGTTGCATGCCCGGGCCCCATGCTGCCAGGCTTGTGCAGCGGCTCTGGGAAACCTCTGATTTTCCCGAGTATTGGAGGTGCCTAGTGCTCAGAGCTCTGATTCCTCCACCTGCACATGATGTGGTCGTCGCACCCAACTGACATGATGCTACAGGACATCCCCGGCTTTTGAAGGCATTTTGCCCTGCTTGTCCCACACTATTCAGCTCTATTCCCCTCAAAACTTCCCAGAATTGCCTCCAACTTTGGCTGCACCAGGTTTATATGTTAGAAGTAGCCTTGCCATGCAGCAGGCAGTTGCTAGAGGAGGCAAGGTGGCTGCAATCCATCTTCTCCTTCCCTGCTGAAATAGGAAGAGTCCCCTTTCCTCCCTGCATGTTCCCTCATCTCCTCTAGAGCTATCAAATCCAACTTCTTGGCAGCCAGTGCACGTAGGAACCGTCTTCTGGTAACAGATTGTTATGTATTTAATGAACCCAAGGAAAACAAGAAATTTAAAGGCTGCAGGGCCATACAAGTTTGCTGTTCAGTCTGCCAGACTCGCACTAATTCAGACAACTCACAGATGTTTGGCTCCTTGTTCATTAAAGAGATTTGTGTGAGATGTAGGGCTTGGAAATTTATTCCTGGTGTGTTGGAGAGACTGAGCTGGTAGCGTGGGCAAGGATTTCTTGGCTCTGGAGAGCTCTGTGGATGCTGTACCTTCCTCTTGTCAGTGCAATGTTGATGGCAACGAATGGACAAACAATGGGGAAATGTGTCTTTCTGTTGCTAAGAGGATTAATAAAGGCTCTGGGTTTGTCTTTCAGGAGCCAAGGAGCTCCTTGAAAGCTTTGCCTCAGCTGCGGAATGAAACCTCAGAGATTGCCCATGAGCAGAAGTACTTTGGTCAAATGCAAACAGTGGTCTTGTAAGGTTTGTAGGTGACGGTGGACATGTGTGGTATCCTGTGTGGGCACAGAGACTGTGTGCTGAAAACTCTTAAAATGTTGCCTGCCTAGTTCAAATAGGTAATTTCAACTTTTGTCAGTTCTTAAGTGATCGTTTTGCTGGGCTTCACATGAGGTTCTGCAATCTTGGGGTATTTATCCATAAAGATTAAGTGTTAGGAGATGATGTGAGGTCTGGCAATTGATACATATATCCACTATATCCCTGCTTTAAACACAGCTGTTTCTTCAGGCGATATCATCCTCTACTGATTCTCCAGCTCAACCTCACAAAAAGGGAGAAGTGTGACTTGCAAACAGTATCCAGATCTGTTCTGAGAACAGTCATGGTGTTCTCCTGTTGCTTGGCAAACTTTCCTCAGGTGCATTACAAGATATCCCAGTTCTTCCTCATGCTTGGTCCACATGGTGTTTTTTGATGGTCAGTGTTAAGTAGGAAGACTGACTGCAGTCAGCATTGCAGTGCTGAGCTCACTTTGCAGCTCCAAGACAGGCTTCTTGCAGAGACCCCAAGGGCTCTGGGGCAAGCAAGAGAGCCTGGGCTGGGCCAGAAGTCTCCCTAACGCTCAGAGCATTATTATCTGGCTGTAGGTAGGTGGACACTTTGTTAGAAGTAGCTATTAAGATGAGTTTATATACTATTTGAAATTGTTTGTGCTTGAGAAGTGAGTCTATAAAATTGGCACAGTGAGGCTGTGTTTACTGTCTCTGTCTCTGGCATTTCAGGCTGCATAAAGGAAAAGAATATAAGGAAGAAACAAGTATTATGTTTTGTGTCTGTTTACTAGAGCAGCATGCTCTGAGCAGTAACTGAAAGTAAACCTGGACTCTCCTGGCTTGTTCAGCATCCCTGGTTGTTGAGATTAAGCAGCCAAAGCAAATCTCAGTTCAGCAATTCCTCAGCTTTTGGGAGCGTGGCCAACACTCACAGTGTCTCACAGACCGTTGCAAATTTTTGTAATAAATCTCACAACTTGTGGGGGAGCAGAAAGGTGAGGTGGTTCATTGGACCGGCAGTCTAGACTGCTGCTGCTGCTTCAGTTGTTCTTCTCCAGAGGCAACCCTTGGCCTGATATTTCCAATATTCCTTGGAAATAATACTCAAAATTAGCAGCAATCCCCTAATGAATGGACTAGGCAATGATTAAGGGTTTACTCAAAGACAACATGCCATTTTTACAGTTGTTGAGACTAGGAACATCCTGCAGGTTATGTCGATATGGCCCACATGGCTCCAGCAGTGTGGCTGCTGGAAGGACTATGTTCATGTGGAACTCCCCGAGGAGCAGGAGGATGCTGGGCTCATGGAGCTGAGTTTAGCTCTGCTGTGTGCTGTTCCCAGTGCTGCAGCAGGTCTATGGCAGAGCGATGCGCTGGGGATGTCCCCTCAAGCTGGAGCAGCTTGTCGGCCTGTGTATGTGGCCAGGATGGATTTCTTTGAAGGTCTGATGCTGGTCCTTCATGAAAATTTATGCGTAGGCTGAGTGTGCAGTCAAGAGATATTGAAGACTCCATATTAGTGCTCCAAATGTGTATGCCCTTCTTAACTACCGTTCATGGGTCTTGTGTAGTCACTTCGCATATCGAATGGGCACCTCTCTGCTGGAGGAGACTTCCAGTCAGGAAGTGAGATTTGCAGTCTCCTCATTCTCACCTCGCTCTTTGCTGGTTGCTGTTTTGCCATGACTAATTTTGCTCTCTTCCTTTCCTTTTCAGTGACCAGGGAGGAAAAGGCAAATTCACTGCCAGCACATTTTCTCTGAGCTGAGATGTTGAGACAAAGCACCTCTGTCCCTACCGTGTCCTTTCAGTCCCTTTCTGCTGTTCATATGTAAGAGAGTCTTTCCCCTGCCCCTCCTGTTCCCTGAGAGTATGGAGGCAATAAACCTGATGTGTTTTACTTAGCTAGATGGTGCATAATTTTCCTTAAATGCTCTTCCTTCTTCTCAGTGAGAGCTTGTGTGCAGACAAAGTCCAACCCAAACACGTAGATCTGGATGTGAGCTTGGACTTAAGGCTTTCTAGAGGTTATGGGTATTTGGACATGCAGTTCGGATCTTGGAGTTCTGGGGACATGCTGCCGTGCTTGACTTTGGTGTCAGGTTGAGACAGTGCCCAAGCACTCAGGGCCAAGAACTGGATTGAAATAACAGATTTTTATTTGCTTACCAATTAATCCGGTTGTGGGCAGAACCCTGTTACATCTGTTGCTCCTGGTAGCTGGGGTTGAAGTCAGACCTCCATGAGTCAGGTTGTACGTGGCCATCTGTGTCCCTACTGGGACCCCTCAAGATGGGCACTGTTGTGGTAAACCTCGGCTCCTTCTGGCTATGGATTTTGTTAGCCTGGCTGTAGAGGTCTGCTCTGTCTGGGCTATCTTGCACTGGCAGCTCTGTGGCATGCACGAGTGCTGGATGAGAACCTCCATTCCTGTGTGAAGCTGTTGGTCATAAGCAGCAGGAAGGTATGGCTCTTGAAGCCGTGTAGACCTGCGGAGCGACGCTCATCTTGGACACAACCTGTTATTGCTTTCCCCTTTGCTATATATACTGGCTGTTTAAAATGTCAATGTGGGCTTTCACTTTAACAGTGGAAGTGTGTCTTTATCTTGTTAACCCTAAAAAAGTCAAGTCTAGCTGCAAGCAGCAAGCAGAAGAGGACTTTTCTTTATTCATTTTGTTTGACTGGCAAATTCAGAGTACCTAGAGCATGTTGTGAACCCTCAGCAGGCTGAGGCAGGAGTCATGCACGAGGGAAGCACCATGCAGGATGTGTTGTCTCCACTGGAGCCCTTCGCTTGCCTCTCAGCAGGATGATGTCTGCCCTTCCAGGAGCTGGGGGAGAGCCCGTGGAGCAGGAGGAGGTGACTGCAGGCTCAGGGTGAGATGGATTGCAGTTTTTCTTTCTGAAGGTTGGACAACTTGCCGCAGCTCTTTCCTTTTGACAGAGTCCCAGGGGATGATCCTGACATGCCTGCATCTGTGGAAATTTTGTCCTTTCAAGTCACATGCGCTGACTCATGATCCTGTTTTCTCAGGACTAGTCCATGGGGCATTTTCAGAGCATGAAGACTTCTTCTTAGGCCCTGAATGGCATCTTTCACATCCTTTGGAGTTTTTGCACCGCAAATAGAAACAATATTTGTCAAAAACATGGAATAGTGCTCAAGCAAGGGGAATGAGCTGCCCAGAGCTGAGCACCTCTCAGCCCTGGTGCCGAGAGCAAATTATTGCCTGAGTGAGGAAGTGAGCTTACCTACATGCAAATGACAGCCCTCAAGGATTTTTCCAAATCTGGGTTGCAGTTCATTGACAAATTCAAGATATACTTCTTGGTATTCTCTGAAGCAGTGGTGGTGAGACAGGCTGTGCAATGAGTAGAGTCAATGTAGTCTCAAATCCCTCCTCAGAAGCAGGAGGATGGGGTGGGGGCATAGTTTTTAGTTTGGATTAACATTGAAACATGATGCTCTGTAGAAAGCATCAAACCCTATAATTTTCAATTGTAGTAACCAGTTTTGGCCATTTTCCCCAAATTCCTTGTAGGTGACCTGTAGCATCTGGAGAGGGTTTGGCTGGCTGCGGGGTGCCCAAGCTCTGCAGTGGTCTGTGTGCAGGGAGAAACTGGGGTCTGCGTAGCAGGAGGGGAATTTCTGTCAAATTGATCAGAGGAGGAGGGCAGTTAAGCTTTAGAAATGTGCTTAGTTTGGCCCAGGGTGATTAGGTTTGGTTCTTTAAACGTTTGTGTCTAAACTGGTGTTTTTTGGTTTTTTTTTTTTTTTGTTCTATGTGATAATGGCAGCTCTTTGCTCAGCCAGTTGTTTTCTGCTCAGAGGAGGCAAGATTGACATGCCAAACTGCATTTATTGCTTTTTCTCTCAGAAAGCCATTTATGTCAAACTGCTGACTCTGTCCTTACTCATGTTGATTGCTCCTTTGGTGGCATTTGTAACTGCTGAACTGATGTTACTGAACCCTCCTGGACTGGGGTAGACTCTAGGGCAGCAGCTGCCAGGAGTCATGGCCTGCTCCGGCCTTCTTCCCAAAGCACCTTGTGCCTTTGTGTGTCAGCATTAGCTATGTGGGCCCAGATAGCCAGTGATGCAGTGTGATGATGGTAGGAATATTTTTCGTTGAGCCAAAGCATGCTTTTGGTTGCACCGTAGCATTTTTGAATGACACTGCTGGTGGTGATGAAGCCAAGTGTGAGATATGTTGAGGATGGAGCTTGGAGGGCTTGGGTGATTGTCCTTCCTTCACTTTCATGGTTTGGAGGGACTTGGAAGTGACTGGAAATCCTCTGCCTGCAGATGGATGAAGAGCTCTCTGTTTCATTCAGAAAGTAAATGCCAGGAATGCTTCTCTTTTCCACTTGCAAGTCTTTAAGAAAACTCTGTGAGTCAGAAGGGTGCCTGAGTTACTTCTTCAGGCATGGCACTGGGAACAGTGCTGGGGTTGGAACTGGTGTCCCGTGTGGATTGTTGTCTTGTCACTGAAGGCTTTGGGCAGCAGAGTTTAAAAATTCAGCAGTGGCAAGTGATTTATGCTCCAAGAGTGATCCTACTGAGCTACTGTCAAGGTGTATCAGTATGCAAAATACAGCTCCAGCTCCTCATTTCTGCATGCCATTTTTGCCTGTAAATAGGTTCTGTGTCAGAGTATGTGTCTGGAGATGGCTGGACGGAGGTGGAATGTTTTCTGTACAGAGGGTGATGGTCCACCACAGCTGAAATCTGTGGGATGCTGGTCCTCAGTTGTCCTCATGAAGAGTACCGCTGGGGATCAGAAGTATGGATGTGTTAATACTGGTTACTGCTCAGGCTCCCTCCAACTGTAGCTGAACATCCAACAGACAGTTTGCTAAATCCTGTGGTCCTTTTCTGCATTTTAGTGCTGAGGGTGAATGGTACAACTGTGACACCTGCATGGTACTTGGAGTCTGTGGTGGGAGCACCAGTCATGGTGCAGAGAGTGGGACCTCACTGCAGGAAAGGGTGGTTTGCCCACGGTGAGCAGTTCTAGGACTGTGTTCCTTGCTAGTACCTTGGAAGAAGCATATTTGTTCACAAGCGTTATTTTGTAAGCCTACGGATGAAAGTTGGAACAGTAATTTTTTTAAGACCAACTCTTCTGCTGTGATACTGTCTTGAAAGCAGATGTAAGAGAAACCTCTTTCTACCCTGCAACTGCCAAGATCACGGAGGCTTCTGCTTGGTCTATATTTTGAAGCAATCCACACAGAAAAAGTACTTGTTTGCTAAAATATGGGGTTTTCCATGCAGTAGTGCTGCTTGTGGGTGCTCTGTGCAGCTTGGGAGATTGCATCGGTCCCAGTGGTCACGGCCCAAGTCTAAACTTAACTATCTGCATCCCTTCATCAAGGTTCCTTTGTCTGATTGCACATGAGGAAATACATGTCTTAAGATAATTAGTGGTCCCCAAAGAGTATCTTTTTATTAGCACGTGTGTGTGTGAAAGCCTCCAGTCTACAAATACACAGCAGTTTCCTTTTCAGAGTCTCCAGGGAGAACATCCCAGGTCTGCATTTTTGTCCCACAGCACTTGTTTGCATCGGTAGGACGTGATGGGGCAGGACTCTGCTGGGTCATGCTGTGCGTCAGGAGCCCGGTGAAGCAGGGTGGGGAGCCAAAGATCACATTTCACTGGAAAGTTTTCCCTTTTATTGCAGCTTCTCTGTGGGGATGATTTCAAAACTAAGCCAACTAGTAGTGCAAAAAGCTGAAAGCCCACCTTAGACCAAATGTGGGCTGATGTTAGCTGCTGCCTTAGGTACATGTGGCATTTTGCTGTGTTATCGTTAGGGTTGTGTTAATTGCAGGAGATGCAGGAGAGGGGAGGTGCAAGGCAGCATGTGCTGTGTCCTGTCCAGCTCAGGCAGGGAGCATCTGCCTGTACTTGCCACTGTTCCTGCCTGCTGGCTGCCACACACCTGGGTGTCCATAGGAGTCTGCTGCAGCGACGTTAATCATTACCTTAGGGAAAGATAATTATTCATGAAGAAATCAGACCCTGTTAATGAAAAAACATACTTAACTGTCTTCATGTTACTCTGAACATTTGTTTGATCTTCGCTCTCCATCCTGTCATCGTACCAGCAATGGCCTTGGTGTCCTACAACACACAGTGAGCCTGACCTCATCGTAAGCATCACTGTCTCTGTGTCAGGATCAGGCATGAACTGATCTGTGGCAGATAAAAACTAAACCCTGGCTGTTTTTAGGCCCTGTCCTGTGCTTTAGCCATCTATGGGATGATGCGGAGGAGCTGCAGGGAAGGCTGGAGCCTCTCAAAGAGCCTCCTGCTCTTCATCCTTGTGGAGGTTTTAAACCTAGCTTAGTACCCCTGGCTTGAAGGCATGCACTGGGATCCGAATACCTCTTGTCCACTGGGCTGCCGCGGGCACGCTTGTCTGTGGGGGCTGTTGGCCTCACAGGTCTGGCAGGAGAGTGTTTTCCTTGGGGAATGTGAGCTGTATTCAGGCAGCTGGCTCAGACATTGGTGAGGGCAGCTGTTGCCTTGTTCCCTGTTCCCAGTCTATGGCTTACCCACAGTAGCTGGTGCAGTTCAAGTTGTGGAGAGAGCACTCGTGAGAAGAAAGAAGAAATGAACCGGAAAGGATGGAGTGCTGTGCGCTGCAGCAGTGCCTTGTTGTGCTGGGGGTGCTCCATACCCAGTGTTGGGGGTCTTGCAGTGAAAAATTGGACCCTCAGTGACTCATTTTGCTTGTTCCTGGAAAACAACGTGATGTCTCCAAGCTGGCCCCAAGGCAGGGCTTGGGGAGCCTCCTGAGCATAACCTTGGGGGTCTGTGTGCTGTCACAGACATGTCTGAGCTGCCCCCAGGGCCACTGGGAAACTGCAGCCCCACGATGATGGGGCACACTGCTGTGTTAGTCAACTGGTTCTCCAGCCACCTTATCCTTCCTCATGCCATCCTCTCCTTGCACCATGAGCCCAGGCTATCCATAGTATAAATATATGATCCAGGCTTGCAAATTATGTGTTATTTTGATGGTCTAAAATGCTTTGCTATGTTCTATTTGATGGTTTCCATTTGGTCATTGGGCTGCCCAGAGGCTTGTGATAGAACTATCAGTGAATTGTGTATTGTAACCCCAACGATGTCCCATAAGAAGCTGGAGACTGTACCAGCTGCCCTTGGGAACAGTAAATCTTTGAAAAACGTATTGATTCCCAATCCTGGCTTTGCACTCTGGATGAACTTTGTCCTCACAAAATAATAGAAGGTGATTTTTCTTTGCCAGCCAGCTGGCCTTCAAAGCTACTCATAACACTTATCGCAAGCTCTAATCCAAGTAAACACAGAAAAGATGATTTACAAGTTGGGAAGAGAAGCCTAATTAGTTCATAATGAGGCTTAATACTTAGTGACATATTCTCAAATGTTGTCCTGAAATATTGCAATTTGGTTTTGGCTGCATGTTACAAGATCAGTGGTTTATACTCATGCAGATGGTGGTTTTGGTTGTTTGCATTAACTGCAAGGCAGCAAAATAGCAAAACAGGATTAGAGGAGTGATTTGGGGAAAACACTGATTTCTATAATCAGATTTGAATTGCAATCTGTCTGCTTTTACACAGGAGTAAGTTTATTGCAGAGGATGCCAGGAGATGAGGCAGAGCTCATGATCAGATCTGTGCGGTGCTGTATAAGCCTGGCTTACAGTTCATTTTTCAATATGCACACCTCATGGTGCAGCCTTTAGCTTTTCCTACCTTAAACTACCTAAGATATTTCTTTTTTCTTGGTAAGGACCAAGAGGCATGGTGTGGCCCTTAGGATTTCAGGGCAGGGAGCCTTCTCCCTCTTTGCAGGCAAGTCTTTGCCTTGCTTTTTCCCTCAAAGGACTCTTCAAGGGTTAGGAATTGGGAACTAGGGTGGGACAGGGACATCCAGGGGATTTCACAGATTTAATGATGCTGGAGCGGCTTTTTCTGCTGGACATATGCTCCCAGTTGGTCTGGGGTTAGGGCTTCTGTGAGGTCAACCCTGGGGCTTTAACAAGCCTTTCTTTTGAAGCCTCGATATCTTTCATACAAAGATTGTGAGTTCTATTTTTCAAAGGAAGAATTACAAGGAAATGCTATTTATTTGTTTATTTATTTGTCTGAAATATTTTTGTCCCTCCAACTTGCCTTGTGAACTTTACGTGTTGCCAACTGCTCAGCAGAGGAACACCAGCAGTAATTAGCACCTAAAATTAATAATCCCTTGGAGTAATGGCTGTTGAGCTGTTTTTCAGGCAGTGCTCTCTCCATCCCCAGCACTCCTACCCTCATCCTGCTGTCCCGCTAGAGAAGTCCCATAAAGCTGTTCCTCTCTCTCTGTGCACATACAGGGATTTTTCCGCACTTGAAAGCTGTTCCTGTGCATACCCCAAGGAGCCAGCAGGGCTGAACCTTTCCCAGGGGAACATGCACTGAAAAACGGAGCTTTTCCAGAGCCTGGCTGCCAACATCCTTCGCCTGGACCCTGATGGACTCCAAGGCAGGACTGCATTACCATGGTGATGATCTTAACCAAAATTTGTGGAAACAAAGGTGCTGACTCCGTAACATGCACGACTGAGCTGGTAAGCTTTGTGAAAACTTCATTTAAAACTCTTTTGCTGCTGAGAGCTTCTCTGTAACTTTATAATAAGGGATTTTTATTATGGGGCCAGATCTTTAGGTGATTTATAGCACTCATTTCTATTGGGCTGCATTAATATCCAAGAAGCAGATGATCAGTAAGTGACTGGAGTGCTGTGGCTTCTACATATGTGAATTTCAATAAGTATACGATGGAGTAAACAGAAGAAAAAAATAAAATCAATGCTGTGAATAGCACAGGCAAGAAGTTGCTTCAGCAATGGTGAACAGGTGCTCATCATTAATAGGAGGATGAGCACATGGGGAGCAGGATTAATTGAGAGATGGCCAAGGGCAGTGCTGCAGTACTTAGCCGTCTCACTGGCAGCCTGGAGAGATGCAAATCAAACCACACTGAATGAGCAGGCAACGGGTAAAAAAAATGAAGCAGGGGCAGCAAACAGACTAGATGATGCTGAAAAGGTCAAACAAGCCTGTGGGGCCATGTGTACTGATGGTAGCAGGACTTGAGGGCCAATGTATTGTTTGTTGCAGTGGCAGAGTGAGCTGAGGATGTGTTGGAGGGACAGGAGCAGGAGTTGTGAGGTGGTGGAGAACTGTCTGAGGAAGCTCAGAGCAAAACTGGTCGAGGATGTTTGCTCCTCTTTCCACCAGGAGAGATAGTCATATGGCAAGAAGAAATGAGACTGAAATGCTGTTCCTCACGGGGTGTGCTGAGAGCCTCAGATAAGGGCGTGTAGTAACAGAGTAGGAAGCATTTGGCAAGATTAGCCATAAATGGGCATTTTGAGCATAAAGGAAATATAAATGCCTTAGTTTGCTGAGGATGATGAATTGTCCAGCTGCGTTTCCCAAGCAGATAGCCCAGAGAGCCGTGGCAAATGCAAGCTACTCTGGTGGTCTGTGGCAGAGGAGAGAGCAGGCAAGTCAGAGGCAGCATTAAATCCTGGTTTTAAAGAATAAAATTTGTGAAGGAAGAGTATTGATACATTGTAAAACCACCCTTGCTTTAGTGTTGGCTCCTGCCCAAAGGCAGCAGCTCCCTTTGCTGCTGCTTAGGACAACAAGAAAGGGATCTGAGTGTCCAGAGGTGACTGTGCGCAGGAGGTGTGCAGGGCAGCTGGAGGGGAACTTGCTGCAGAGACAGATGGGAAGTAGTTTCTTCTGTTCATGTGGTAAGGCATGGGCACCCAGGCTGTCTGATGGCAGACAGCAGAGGTACAGAGCTGTAATGTGAAACTTTGCCCTCGCATGTATGCTGATTGCATCCCACAGCTCTGGGTATGGGTCAGTAGTGCAGTGATAGTCCTGGTTACACAGGCTGAATGGCTGGGTGTTCTGGGCTGTTAAATTGGGATAGATGGTCACAAGAAGACTGCTCCACCCAAGAAAGGAAGAGTTTTTCAATTGGCTTCATGGGAAAGATGAAAAAGCTAAGCCTAAAGGATATAAATGTCCTAGCAGTAGGACAGTATCACCTACCAACACTCAGTGGGCTTATTTGTTTCAGTTCCCAGATTTGGGTTAGATGAAACTCTTAGAAAATGATAATTATGCTCAATACGAGACATATGTCATCTGAAGATGTTCTTCTCCCTCGTGCATTTGCAGGCACAAACTGATCTCTGGGGCTGGCTCACAGTTTTGTGCTGTCACAACTGCTGCCTTGTCTGGGGCTTGTCCCACTCTTTGCTACACTTCGGCCACTCTTTGGTGACAGCTGTGTCTCCTCACTGTCTGCTGATGAATTCCACCTACCACTTCATATGGTGGGGCCCTGACAGACAGAAATAGCTTGATTTCACCTTGAGAAGTGGCACATGCTCCAAAGAAGGGGACCGGTTTTTATTTACTTTCTCCCCATGTGCACCCCATTGTTATTTTCTACCTCCATGTCCCTCTATATACTTTATTTACAATATTGTTTGTATGAAGTGAGATCCTTTTGCTGGAATGCTCTGTGCAGGCAGGTGCTAGCATTAGATATGTTGTTGTTGTTATTATTGTTGGGGGTTTTATTATTATTTACTACTAAAAATATTTACTTTACTGGGAGGGTGATGGAGCATTGGAACGGACTGTCCAGGTAAGGTATGGAGTCTCCTTCTCCAGAGATAATCAAACCCTGTCTGGGTGTGTTCCTGTGCAAGATGCTTGAGGTGACCCTGTTTTAGCAGAGAAGCTGAACTAGATGGTCTCTAGAGCACTCTAAAAAGCCCCAGCTTTCTATGATTCCGTAACTGCCATCATTATTTGAGCAGGCAGTGTGTAATGCACGGATTCTGAATGGAGGGTGTGAATGTTGTGGCCTAACACCAGATAAAATCCAGCTGTGGCAATGCAGATGAACGGGGAGGTCATGCTGGTGCTTCCCTCAGATGATGTAAAGCATTGGTCAGATGGGGTGATGTTGCCAGGAGAGATAATTCAGAAAAGGAGTATGAATATTTTTTTGAGATAATGAAAGAATAATCAGTATCAAAGTGTGCTTTTGCAGACATAGCTGAAATGGCATGTGACTGCAGATGACATTGATTTATTGTACATAAAACTGTGCGTGCCCATTTTTAGAAATCTGATGATGTCTCTTACACTGTCAAGAAGAAAATGCTTGGGTCAAAAAAGTGTAAAAAGCAACTGGGGTTATTTAGTCCCTGTAGAGTGGTTTCCTTATTTTTAGTAGTAATCAGCATAATCTGAGCAAAGACTCCTCAAGAGAGGTGCTGGGGTGAGGATGCCTTGCATCGAAAGTGCACTATATATTTTTAAAAAAACCCAGGTAGTTGCTTTGTACTTAGATGTGAGGCCTTAGTGCGCTTGGATAGCATTCGGATACCGCTGCTGCTTGTCCTATCCAGAGTTGTCTCTGAATTGCAGCTCTGGTTTGGATTCACCAGTGTTTTGAGTCCTGGAGCTGGGTGCCTCACTGCAGCTATTCCCGTGGATCAGGACAAAGTGCAGGAATCATGATCTGCAAGCTCAGGCTTCTACAGTTACTCTTTGCAGTGTTTAATTACATTTGATTTCACTGAGGGAGGATGACTGAGTCTGTCCCCTGGTCCCTGGGGAAATGGGACTGTTGAGGGTCCCCAAGGCTCTCCTCCCTGCTGGGTGCCATGAGGCTTTGCTGAGACTGGAGACAGGGTGGTTTCTGGTGCCCTGTTCGAATCTGCGAGAAGTGAATAGTTTTTCTGGTTGTTTGCAGCACACTTCAAAGATGAGTCAAGGACCTACCCTCTTCTCTTGTGGCGTGATGGGTAAGTAACAGAAACTTCTGTCTGTATTTACTCCACCTCTGCTCCTGCTTCCTTAAAGCGGTGGGCAGGAAGATGTCTTGACTTGCTGGATCTCTCTGAAACACATTCCACTGCTGGCAGTGGGGCAAGCATCTACCCACCTGCCCCATGCAGCTGAGATGGTGTAAAACCCCCACCACCACCTACTAGAGCCATTGCACCCATGCCACTCTCCTTCCTGGAGGCAGTCGTCCTGCCCTGTTGCCATTGCTGAGTGAATTGCTTATCGCCTTTCCCCTCCCCTTTGATATATCTGCTTATTTTTAGAGTTACTCATACCGTTGAGATTATAAGCATTTTGAGTCTGAGATTGTGTTGGAGTATCCAGCCTATGACTGTGACTCTTAACTGTCTGCAGGATGCAAGTAATAAATGTCATTATTATCACAAAACTGTTCTACCAACTAGAACAAAGTGTGTGGATATGCCTCAAACAATAAGAAAAATGTCTTATTTTTGCTTTTGACCATGGTATAGGATGTTTAATACCCTTCATGTCAAAGCTTGCTATCAGTTTTTATGCTGAACAGCCATCAAAATCAGTGGAGGATTTGTTCTTGGGCTGGTGATCCCAAAAAACTGATAGTGCTGGAGGATATGCCATTATGTTGCGCTCTTTGCGTTTTGTAGGGGAGTGCCAGTCACTAGGTGAAGTCTCAAAACCTAATTAAAATTGTAGGTCAAGTTTGAACCAAGCTACTTGGTATGAAAGCCAATACTTTACAAAGAGGCTTCCCTTTTTCTTCATGGACGCAACTCTCATTAGTGTTAATGGGGGCTGAGCACATGCATTGAGGAGAGATATTTCCCAAGCTCTCCCATAACTCCAGTCATTGGGAAGAGTGGGGGAAGATGGAAAGCACTTAGATTTTTTTTTTTTTTCAGATGAAAATCACAAGCTGCAGAGTACAGAAGGGTTAGAGACAGCATGTTCCCTTTCTCCTGCCTGTCAAACAGGAGTGAGGAACAAAGAAACCCAATCAGATGGTTTTGTCTGGTGCTGTGGCACTGGCAGGCTCTTCAGCAGATATGAAGAGTTTATGCCTAATTGAAAAGCAGACTGTTGTTAAAAGCTTTTACAAAGCATTCTGTGTCTTTGTAGCACTATGCTGGTCTTCCTTGAATGCAAAATTATCCTCTTTCTGAGGGACCCAAGTCTCACCTCCTTGACCGCAGCTTGGCGTAAGGATCTTCATTATGCCACGTCAAGAGGAGCCAGGCTTTCTGGCATGCAAGAGCATTGGTTGACTTGGACTGAATTTTAGGCATCTTTCTTGAACGCTATTCTCCAAACATGGTCCATGACCACAGAACATTCCAGCATCAAAACTTGCTCGACATTTTAAAGAAGTCCCATGGCTATAATGGCACTGAATGTGAAACTAGAGGGATATATCAAGTCAGAGGGCCAAGTGCCCAGTGGTGGAAAACACTGAGATAAATAGACATGGTGAAGTTTGGACTGGCAGCACAGCCAATGTAAGAGAGAGTTGTAATCCTGTGTATGACATCAGAGGGATGGAGGGAAGTTAATTGACTTTCCTGAGTTTTTTTGTGTTTGGTTTTTGTTGGTTTTTTTTTTTTTTTTTTGCCAGAATTGGCTATGAGTCTCAGCATAGGATCTTCCTGGTTGCCTCTGAGGTTAAGTGCAGGGCATCATCCATATCCTGGAGCTTCCCATGGGCAGTGGCTCAGGGAAGTTTATCTCCAGGAAGGAGAAGGAAGAAGTTGGGTCAAAGCCCCAAGGGGTGCTTAAGGCACCGTGAGTAAGAAACTCGGCCAGCCCAGGTCAGCAAGCCTGAGGGAATTTGAGTCACAGCTTGTGCCTTGAAAACTATTTTCAAAGGAAAAAGGAGTAAACTGAACCCCATGTTTTAGGTATAGATATCTTGTAAGGTATTAAACACAGAATCTGAAAATAGGTTATAGATTGTACTCAATGTACAAATAAGTATTATTGAAGTTGAAGTAATGTTATATCCACTTCTCCAGGTGACCTAAATAATCTTTTGAATGTTAGATTTGTAAGAAGTACTCCTGACAGTATGATGATGATAATATTACTACACAGATTGGGGTTTATATAGCCCTTTGCTGGGGTGAAGGCTAAGGATTACATGCTTAAAACTATAAATTCAGCAATTCCTTTTTCCCCTTCTTGACGGGCCCTTGAATCACCTGAGAGTATAAGAATTGTCCAATTGTTGGATAGGGGTTTCCCCCTATTTTTCCCTTTGTTTTTACACCTGCAGTCACCATCACTTGCCACCAGTGAAAATACTAGTGACCATGCTAGGGAACAAATGCTTATTAGAAAGTTATTATTAGGTTATTAGAAAGTTGGGGTATCGCCTTTGACTTGCTATGTTGAAATTTTTCTGTGTTTGGGTGGATGGCAGAAGAAAATTTACATTATTTTAACATGCTGACAGCTGTGGCCTCATATTTTCTTTGAGGAAAGCTACAGGCAGAGTTTTATTGAGGCTGTGACAAGGTGTCCGAGAGTGCCATCACCCAGGCCACAGGATCAGAGTCCTGGCATGAAGTGTGTTGGTTGTAGAAGGTGGGTCAGGTGCAAACAGATGACTAGGGTGTGGAAAGAGGAATGAATGCTGCATATATCCTCTGTGAAACACACCTTTAAAATGACCGTTACTTGCTTTTCTCCTTGGAAAGTACCCCTGGAATTTGTCCTTGTTAGAGCACCACAGCAGAGTGGGGTGATAAAAGAAGTGTGCAGGTCAGCTTGTCCATCTGTCAGCATGCTCCTCCTCTGGTATGGTGTGACAATTCCTGGCAGTACCACTGGGCTGAGAGGCAAAGCTTGACACTGTGGCTGCAGCCTTGCTGTTGCACATTTCTTACTCAGAGGTGGATTTTCTCCCTGTGTGGGCAATCGAAGAAAGACAAGAAGCCAGAAGAAAGGCCAGCTGGGGGTGATGCCCCTTGATTGCATCCCGAGAGCGGGATTTTGGGTTCTTTTTGAAAGTCATTACTGCATTTTGGTGCGTGTTCAAGCACAGTCAGTCCACGAAAAGAAAAAGCTGTGCAGGAGAAGCTGGCAAGACATAGCTGGAGTGAGGAGACCTTGCTAGAGGATCGCATTGAAGAGCAGGGCACATTTTGCCTCCATGCAGGCTGTTGGCACAAGGAGCCCACAGCCCACTGGGGTGTTTATTCTCCAGCTGTAGACTTGGAGTCTGTTGTTTTAATTTCCCATTGAAAAACAGCTCCACATATCATATTTTAATCTTATTTCTGCAATGGGAAGACACTGTGGCACTGCCATCAGCTAATTATGACCATTAAATTTGTTCTGCATTTAGAAATCTTGTCTGAAACGTAAACAGAGAGCAGTGGGAAATGCAGGCTGCCTGCACAGAGATTGAGGGACCAAAATTCAACTTGAACAGCACAGGGGAAAAAGGGAATTGGATGTGCACCCGTGTGAAGAGAAATGTTTGGGTTAAGATCCTAACAGAATTTATTTGCCAAAAAGTAGAAGAAAAATTGATTGAAACCTGTAATTACTTTCCAAGTTACTATAATGAATTATGTATTAATATAAAGTATTTCATGGGAAAAGAACGTAGAGGAAACTTGACCAGAAGGATCATGCATTATGTATAAAAAGGAACTGTAAAAATATTATAGCGGCACATTTGTGTCACTGTAGTTAAAGTTGTGTCAGCATTTTGGTTTTACACCCTTCTCTGCGGTTATGATCATGGTTGTTAAAATATACTCTGTGTCACCAGAGGAGCACGTCAGTCTTTTAAACAGCCTGTGACCATACTGAAGCTGTAAGGTCTCTGACATAGCCATGCACTGCTCCTGCAAAACTTGGAGCTCAGCATTTGCAAACCTGTCTGTGATGCAGTGATGATGGATCACGTTCTCTGCAAGGCTGTGCAAAGCCCTCAGGGTTGTTTGGAGGATAGCACCATCCTTCTTGATCTTGGGATGTTTCTTCAGCTCGTGAGTGCCTTGTGCCCTGCACTGCTGGGGTGTTTGTTGTGGTGAAGGTTGCATGGCAAAAGAGATGGATGTTGTTAGGGTTCATGTTCACTCTTAAGAGTGAGGGTCTTGGTTTGACCCAAAGTGCAATTTAGGAATAGAGAGTGACATTGGTGGTGTTTGAGCACGTTATTGATGGTTCCTGGATGGGCTCTGCTCCGCTCTGCTCGTGTGCAGGATGCTTCTGGCTTGTCTCTAAAGATAGGAAAGCGGGGAAAATAAACCAGGTGAGGACTGCCTGGAAACCAGAGCCTGGGATGTGACAGGTCTTGCCAGGGCTTGTTGCTGCTTGCCCAGTCCAGTGAGTCCTGCTGGCATGTGGCAGTGAGGCACTAGCTTTGTGCAGAAAAAAGATACTGTGGCTTGCAGCAATGGCTGCTTTTTGCCTGTGGTCTTAGTGCTCTGGCTCGTTGATACCCAACCCCTCCTTCCCACAACATCTCTGGCAGGGCTACTCCCCAGCACTCCGCGGTCAACAGCAATGTGGCCAGACTCTCCCAGAGATCAGGCAGGGCAGTGGGAAGGTATGCAGGCTCAGATTGGTTTTTCCAAGGCTGAATTAGAGTTAACTATCACAGCCTTCTTTGGAAAGCAGAAATAGTTTGGTTTGGGGTCCTCCTGAGGCTGGTCAGCCTGGGGGCTTGCAGCTGTAGCCTGAATTTAATGCTGCTTTCTGTAGGTCTGAATTTCTTGCTGTTCCATGTATGGTTTGCCAGAGTGCTGAGGCTGCTGCTGCCAGAGCCAGAGAAAGCAGGACAAGAAATGTGGTCCTCTCCAGGCTACCGATAACAACCCTCTGCGTCTTGTGAGCCTGAAAACTATTTCACAACCAAAGAAATGCCAGAAAATTCGCTTTGTGTTTCCTCACCCTGAAAATGCAGATTTGCAGATCAAAATGTCTTTAAAAGGTTGGCAAAGTCTCATGGGAGACAGTACCTAAGGGCAAGGGGGCCCATGAGGGCTGGGAGCTCTTCAAAAAGGAGATCCTAGCAACTCAGGAGAAAGCCATCCCCGTGTTCTGGAAAAAAAACTAGCAGGGAAAAAAACCAGCTTGGTTGAACAGAGAGATCTTGAGTGATGTCAAGAAGAGAAATATTTATGGGCTCTGGAAGAGAGGACAGGCCTCTTGGGTTGACTATAGGAGGGAAGTGAGATTGCGTAGAGAAAAAATCAGAAGGGCTAAGGCTCAACTAGAAATCAGATTGGCAAAGTCTGTGAAAGATAACAAAAAAAATCTTTCTGTAAATATATAAATAATAAAAGGAGGACTAGGGAGACCATACAGATCATCACAAGAAGGATGTTGGGGCTGTGGAACGAGTCCAGAGAAGACCAGTGAGGCTGGTGAAGGGGCTGGAGAACAGGCCTTGTGAGAACAGCTGAGAGAGCTGGGGGTGTTTAGCCTGGAGAAGGCTGAGGGGAGACCTCATTGCTCTCTATAACTACCTGAGGGGAGGTTGTGGAGAGGAGGGAGCTGGCCTGTTCTCCCAAGTGACAGGGGACAGGACAAGAGGGAATGACCTCAAGCTCCGCCAGGGGATATTTAGGCTGGACATTAGGAAAAAAAATTTCACAGAAAGGGTCATTGGGCACTGGAACAGGCTACCCAGGGATGTGGTTGAGTCACCTTCCCTGGACGTGTTTAAGGCACGGGTGGACGAGGTGCTGTGGGGCATGGTTTAGTGTTTGATAGCAATGGTTGGACTTGATGATCCGGTGGGTCTCTTCCGACCTGGTTATTCTATGATTCTATGAAAGGCATTTGCTGGACATGCTCCTCAAGTAACCTAAGTGTTAAGTTTTGCACTTGTGAGTTAGAATCCAAAAGTAAGATGCTATTTCAACCAAAGGCCCCAACAGCCAAGAGGACCTGTTTAACCAGAAGAGTCCATCATGTGCCCTCATGCTCTAGTTGTAAATGTTCTCCTATTGTTTTTTCAATAAAAGAAGAAGAGTTTTCCACCAAAGCAGCTCACTTAAAAACTGAGTGGATTCTCATGGTGGGTTTTATCTTGGAACAAATTACTGCCTCAGGGTAAACTGAGTTGAGGTTTGCAATGTAGGAAAATGGATCCATGCTTAACTCTAGCAGCATTAATGGCTCCACTGCAATTATGGTTATCAGCATGCTTGGGATGGTTTTCTGTTCGATAAGGCTTTCCTGAGTCCTTTAACTACACCCTCAGTCTTTGAACTACTCTACGACTACTCTATTTTTTATTTGTCTCTGGGTGAGTGGTTTTCTGTTTGCACTAAATCCCCCTCTTTTCTGCATTATTCTGTAGTTTGGGATTGATCAGGAGTGCTTGGGGGTTTGAGGGGAACAGGCTGTGTCATGGTCTCCTCCTTGTCCTGCCAAAAAAACATATCCCAGGCTGCAAAGGGAAAAGCAAATAACCTGAAGCTGGTGCTGAGGATAACGGTGCAATTACCCTTTTCTTTGCAGGGTTTGGAAGATTTATAGCTGTTTGTGCCAAATCAGGGTGAAAGAGGAAGGTGTCCCATATCCTCCTCACCAAGACCTTTTGTACAGCATGACAGTCTCTGGCTGTAGGATTGTGGCAGCTTGCCATGAAAAATCAGCTTCTATTTCTGTTCCTTTTGTCTGCTGACCTGACCCAAGAAATCTCTTTGCTGTCAGCATAGTACAAAGGGAAAATAATAAAGATCTAAACATAGATCTAGTTGTTCAGTGCATATTTCTCACTTTTCATTGTGTTTATTAAAATGAGGATAGCAACAGTTAAAATGCTGTGTGGTTGTTGAGGGCAGAGCCAGGCTGTTTGTGGCTCTGTTACAACGGCAACTGGATGCAGGGAAAAATGGGAAACCCAGCCAAGAGTGGTGTAAGGGGCCTCAGATCTGACCTCCTGTCTTGAGACTGAGCCTTGGTCAGAAGTGTTCTGCACTGTTGCATTTTTCCTATCAGGCTGGTAACTGCACCTACAGGCTGTGTTTGACTTTTAATTCATCCTTCAATTGCCTGAATGGGAAAAAAAACAACCCCCCTAAAAATATTGCATAATTCAGATACAATCATATGAAACTTCTCAGTGACAGTTAGCAGACACGTTTTGCCTCTGTTTGCAGCAGCTGACGACAAAAAAAACAGTCACCAGAGGAAGTCTATTGAGTGATTACTTTTTTCCATTGAAGCGACTGACGGGATTGTCTTACCATGGTTGTCCTGTTGAGTGTCATTAGCACATCTGCAGAGAGCTTTGTTTGCCTGTGCCAGGGAGCCAGAACTTGATGATACTTTGCTTACCTCTTCTGTCATGAGCAGGACTGTGTGTGGTAATGAGATCATCACCCTTAATCCTCTCTTTCGTCATGGTCATCAGTGGCATTTCTGACTACAGCTGTGGCTGGGTTTGCAGTCTTTCTATAGATACACAGCCATTCCTATACATAGCCATATACGTTTCAGCCTGCGGATTTTGGAGGTGCAGGTTTCTTGGAGTTTTATCCAGGCACCATAAAACCCATCTGATAAAAGGAATATCGTTACACCAACCCTGAAACCATGCAACAGGTCATTACCATCTTTTGCTGTGCTGTGTTGGAAAACTCTTAGTGCAGGCCAGATTTGCAGGGGGAATGAATTCCCATGTAAACAAGCTGAGAGAGGCAGAAAATGTTTAAGAAGTGTATTAAAAAAGAAAAAGGAGCAAACCTGTTGAGTGATTTGTTCCTCTAAATAAATGCTTCAGTATCACTTTTATTACAGAAATGTGAACAATTGACTGTACTTGGTACAACTGGGATTTTCAAAGCAACTCTAAACCCAGGTTGCTGCAGAAGTGTGAGAGGTTGTGGGTGCCTGGTTCCTATAGGGCCTTCCTGCTCTGTGCACGTAACTGCCATGGCACCCAGGGAGCCCCAGAATCTGGGCACAAAAGGGAGATTGGTGATGAGCCTCACAACAGGAACCCCTGAACGGCATCTTGGGAAGAACTGCTTGAGGTTTATAACGCATTTGTTCCAGCATCAGACTTAAAGCTTACTATGTGCGCAGACTTCTGATAGACACAGCATCTTTGGATTGGTTTGGGATAGATGCTCGGAGCTTTAGTGGGAATATCTTTTTATTGATTTAGTTGGAGCAATGCTGTTCTAGTGTTTGAGATGGCTGAGAGCAGGAGAGCCTGATGGGTGTTGGGATGGCTTTTGGTTTCCATCTGATGATGTTGATGTTTCCATGCTGTGACAGGCAGCTCGATGCCCAATGTGTGCACCCCCCTTTCATAGAATCATAGAATCCCTAGATTGGAAAAGACCTCTGAAATCAAGTCCAGCTGTACCTGTCCACTCCTAAATCATATTGTTAGGCACTTCATCAGCCAGTCTTGTAAATACCTCCAGGGATGGTGAATCAGTTACCTCCTTGGGCAGCTATTCCAGTGCTTGATAACCCTTTCAGTGAAGCAGTTTCCCCAAATGTCTGGTTGGAACCACCCCTGGCACAGGTTGAGGCCATTTCCTCTCATCCTGTTAGGACTGTCCCAGCTGCTCTCTCTGACCTCCTTTCTGGTGTTTTTTAAATCTCTCCCCAGCAGAGCACTTTGTGCCCTCACTTTCCGTTTTTGTGAACTCTTGGGCGATTGTGGAGCCCAGGACAAACCATGTGCATCAGAGGCACAGTTTAGCAAAGAGATAAGGCAATGGCTGTGTCATTTTATAATGATTAATTTCCCTTACTTAGTGTAGTCTGGATGTTCACAAGCATATTTTTTATCTTCTTCCAGCAGTTTTGCTCCTGCTGCAATTATCATTTTGTCTCTCTTTCCATCTACGGGAAACTGTTCTACTAGCAGTTTGGAAAACCATATTCCAAAAGTTAATTAATTTGTACTGGAAAATGTCCCATATGCTCTTCTTTTTGTTTGTGCATGTAGAAAGCAAATCATAGAATTAATTAACACTAATGCCTGTGTGCATGTGTCTTTGTTTTTTCTCTTTTCTGAACCAGAAAATGACAGATGGAGAGATCTCAACAGGAAATGTCCACTTCAGCTCGATCAGCCAGGCACCAGCATCTGGGACTGCTTGTCAGACAAGAACGAGGAGGGCTCCCCCAGCACTTGCTCCGTCACCAACCTGATAAAAGACCTCAGCCTCAGCGACCCCCACAGCAACCCCTCAGCACCACCCAGCAAGCGCCAGTGCCGCTCACTCTCATTTTCAGATGAAATGTCAAGCTGTGGGACCTTGTGGAGACCCTTAGGCTCAAAAGTTTGGACCCCAGTTGAGAAGCGGCGGTGTTACAGTGGCGGGAGTGTGCAGCGCTATTCCAATGGCTTTGCCACCATGCAGAGGAGCTCAAGCTTCAGCCTACCATCGCGGTCCAACCCACTCTCCTGCGAGCATCCCACCCTCAGCAGCCGGCAGGGATGCCAGCCAAGGAAATCGGCCACGTGTGGGCATGGAGGAGATCGGGTAGACATGCAGAGATCCCTCTCCTGCTCACACGACCACTTCTCCTCCTCAGAGTACTGCCCACCCTCAGCAAGCAGCACACCCGCCTCCACGCCAGAGCTGGGGCGACGGGCCAGCGGGCTCTCCCGAAGCCGTTCGCAGCCCTGTGTCCTGAATGACAAAAAGGTTGGGGTCAAGCGACGGAGACCAGAGGAAGTTCAGGAGCAGCGACCCTCGCTGGACCTTGCCAAGATGACCCAGGTAAGAGGTGTCAGTACTGTCCCTGCCAGGGTTCTGTACCCAGGGCTCAGCAGTGAGGTGATATTGTTCTCTGCTTTGCTAAAAATTATTTAGCATCCTCCTGAAGTGGGTCTGCAGTGTGCAGAGTAATGCAGGTGTTATGGGGAAGTGCATCCTTCTGTCTGAGCAGAAAATCCATTCCCCTCCAAATGAATTTCTTTAATGAGTTCTCACATTTCTGTTCTGTGCTGATTTTTGCACATCAAGTCCACCACAGCGTTGTTTCCTCAGGAAATATGCAGGAATATGTTAAACCTCACATTTTTGGTTTCAGGAGAGAGAAGCCCTGAACCTACTGTGAGGAGGTGAAGGCAATACCCTGAGGCACTGACTCCATCAGGAGCTAAATTCATACTTCTAGGATCTTAACTTGCTCTTAGCCTCTGTAGTTTTCCACTCTGGAGTTGTTATCACATTTCATTTTCAGTTGCGAACACAGAGCACAACTTCCCTTTTCAATGTGCCATGAAAAGGCAGATAACAAATCTGAAGTGCAAATCGGGGAGTATTTTGCTCCCTAGTCCTCTCCCTTCAAGACCAAGTGTCTGGATGTGAGCGAGAGCCAAACCGAGAGGCTGCCTCAAAGGACAGTGTGAACACCATTTTCATTTCACACTCATAAAATTTCTTTGCCTGAAGTTCTATGATTTGACACTTCCCACATCAATAATTTGCAATTGTATCATCGACAACACCCCCAGCTCTGTGAGGGGTGGAGACAGCAGTTGGTCTGAAGATTCCATGGTTCCTGCTGCAGGAGCAGAGCTTCACTCTGTCCACCACCCAGGGAAGCCTATCACCTTCTCCTGGTCAAAAAACTTCCCCTGTGGTTTTGGTTTGATGTGTACAGCAGCTATAGGCTACTGGTGTACTTCGTGTTGGGAGAATCCGCCCTGATATTCTTTGTAGAGCCATGGCCTGGTGCACGGTGTCTCTGCATGGTCCATTTTCTTGCTCATAGGGAAACTGCTGGCAGTAATTCATTGGGTGGGATGGAGAAACAGCCTGGAAAACAGTTTCTCCCTTTGCAGGGGAACATTCGACATCTGCAGCAGGGTGACATCCGACACTATGCATGTGCTTTCCCCCTCTTCCAAGAAAATTATCTCTTATGGTATTTCATGCTTTGCAGCACAACAGCTGTTAGAAGGAGTGCAATGCCATGTTGGAGGAAGAGATTAGTTTTTCCTCCTTCAGAGGAGCTTAGAGGTTAAAAAGGGTGAGGGAATCACATATTTGGGTGATTGCAGGGAAAAAATGCAAGGCATTGCTCTTGTGTTTTGGCAAACCATGCCAGCAATGTTTAATATGGTAAGCTTATTTTATTAGCTAATAAACTAGCTTACACTTGTTATTATATTTTACTGTCTGCAAGTTGGAATACCACAATTTTCCCCTTCTGATTCTCTCTGTACAAGCAGATGCTGATTGCTTCACCTCTGTGTGTTGGGCAGGATGCCCTGCAAGCCCATGCAAGAGTTTCTCAGCAAACCAATCCCCGCAAAAGACCCAAATTACCTCAAAACCAGTGGCAGGGGGAGTGAGGCTATCCCTTTCACTGCCCACTTTCCCATGCCTTCCTGGAGCCCAGAGGTACAGAGCTCACAAGCTCTACTGGGGTGGGACACAAAGGTGACTGTCCCCCAGTCAGCATCAGAACGCCATGCGAAGTGATGACTATATCCACTCAGTTTGCTTAGAAAGCGACTTCACTGCTTGTTCCCAAGCAGTTCCTTGCTTTAAAATCAGCATGTTAAAACTGCCTTTGCCACCAGATGCTAATGACTGCAGCTCTTCTTGAGTCTCTCTTTATAACCTGTGGGCATGGGAAAAGGTCCATGGCTGTGGAAATGGGCTTACCAGACTGAAAACTCATGGTGCAGAGTGGCCGGGGAAAGAGGGGGAAAGATGCGGCCCAGAGCACAGGTGCCAGGGCTGGGGAATGGGCTGCTTCCCTCTCTGCATGCTCAGCAGTCCGCATTTCCTCCAATAGTGTTTTCTGGGGCTCTGATTGGAAGTACAAAGCATAACTTGCATTTATACTTCATGTGCAGGTTTGCATGCATATGCAGGCAAAAGGTCATCTATGTGTATTGTGGAGTCACGTTGCACTGGTCTGGAAACACGATAGTAGCACATATACCTGCGTGGGTGAACAGGTAGCAAAATCCCATGCGGTACATGTGCACACAAGGCTGGTTGTGCACGTGCAAGCAAGTACCTCGGTTCAGCTGCTGTGAATGGGTTGCTTGCTTGCTGTTACCAGTTGTTTTCTTGCAAGGCTGAATGTGCCTTGCAAGACCTACCTGGTCACACTGCTCAGCACCTGAGGATGGGGTGGAGGTGACCATCCAGACTTTTTGGGATGAAACCAGAACACTGAATTAGTTATGAGGTATTGGTACAGTGGATCAGTGCACGTGTGCCTGAGCTACATCTGCTGGAGTGCTCACTGCTCAACAAAGAGATGTGATCAAAGCACTACTTTTATTTGCTGGTCTATTTTGAGAGCCTGCATGATGGTTACCCTCTCCGAGTGGTGCTTACACCATGGCAAGATGAGCATTTCAGAAGCGCTGAGAGGGCAGAGCAGGAGTCATCTGTTCTTTGCTTATTTCTTCACGCTCAGCCAGTTTGCAGGGGCACTGAAGGGATCACAGAGGAGCAAGCGGTGAGCGATCTTCTCAAGGTAACAACCATGCAGGCTCTAAGGCTTTGATCTCTTATTGAAAGAATTAATGAGTTTGTCTTTGCAAATGTCAATGAAGCCTTTTTCCTCCTTTTTTTTTCCAAAGGCTCCTTGTGATTTTCTGCCCTTTAATTGCCAGCCTTGGCAAGCAAAGGGCACAGAGGCAGCGTGGCAGGTAGAGCAGGCTCCAAAATGGGTTCCACTGGCAGGGATGCCTCCTCAGTACAGCACCGAGTGGATGGGGCATCACATCCAGCTGGTTTTGCTGCCAGTGCTCTGCTCTGTAGACTGGGAAATAAAAGGCTTACACAGAAACCAGTATAAAAGCCTCTTTTTGTAGTTGTTCTTCCAGCCTTGTTAGCCCACAGATGCTCTTTCCCTCCTCCCTTGGTGCCCATCAGGGATTTAGCACTGGCTGTAGCTCGTCTTTAACCCTTCCAGGTCCCTGCCAAAGTCTATGTGAGGCTTCACATGCACAGTGTGGCTGCATGCTTGGCTTGGTTCCTTCTCGAAGAAGCTGAATTGGAGGCTGAGATCACATCCTGCACCTCTTAACCACTCTTGTTTAGTTAACTTTGACCCTAGTGGAACACAGAATACAAATGAGAGCATCCCTGATGGCTCCCTCCTGGGCTGGATGGCTCTCCATCCAAAAGTCCCCACAACAAGGACCATTTGGGAGACAGGGCTCCCCCCAGCATGGATGGACGATGCGGCTAATGGATCTTGCCAGTCTCTGCATCTGGCTGTTGGAATTGTGTATTACATGCTTATATGTGGGTAAAGAAGGACTGACACAAACCCACCTAAGACACAGGGTCAGGAGGGTGATGGTGCAGTGAGGCCTCATCCTCCTGAACATCCTTGAGGAACACAGAAGCTTGGAGTCTACCTGGAAACTGTTCTGGTCAGGAGCTGGGCCATCAGCTCCTGCAGACCATGCACTTGGAAGGGGGTCTTGGTTTCTATCCCTGTGAGAGCTAGAACCTTCCCTTCAGCAGCCTTGGGATATCATTTCTTCTTCAAATCCCTGACCATTTGCAACCCATTCTTAAATCCTCTCACTGGTTTCATCCAAAGGGGAGCTTCAGAATTTTCAGCTGTCAGTAAAAAAAGAAGCAGTAAGTGGAAATGGGCTGAGAAGTGGGGACAGCACGAAGAAATACTTATGGCTATGAAATAGGTGGGATACTAAAAGCAGCGGTGTGGAGCAGATATGTTTGATAATCGAATTTCAGGAGAAGTGCTGTAGGGCAGGAGCTGTTTGGCAGGAGAGGAGTGCAAACCATCCTCTCCATGCAGCTTCTGGGGTCTCTGCAGGAGCTCCCCAGTCCTAGGAAGAATGCCAGCAGGTGCTTTTTGTGTGGTTGTAGAAAGTTCATATGATGGATAGGGAAGGAGGATAGTGTCTGGAGTCTGATTTCCACCATTTGGGAGGAGAAGGTCTGATGGGTGGTGCAGAGCCACAGGGGTGGGTGAGTAGCCATACATGGTACAGTCCTTGACTCCCTCCTTTATCCCTCCCCAGCCTTGCATCCCAGCTGCCTGCAGGACAGGAGATGGGGAGACGTGGGCCCTTGAGGCTTGAAGCAGAGCTCACACCTGGGCTAGATCAGTGTTTTCTAGCATCTCTGTCCTTAACCTGCTCCCTTGAGACTCCAGTGAGGCTATTGGAGGACATAGACACCTTCACCCAGAGATGTGAGATGCAGATGTGTTTCCTTTGCAGTTCATGTGCCTGAAATTGCTGGATTACAACTGCGGAATTAACATTTCATTATCCCAGTGGGTCCAGCTGAGCAGCTCAGCAGTAAGGCTAACTCTGTTAAATAAGCTCCAACTGTATCAGGTGGCAAATCTGACCAAAATACTTTGCCAGGTGGGATCCTTAGGGTAGCTGCAAGCTGCTGTCCCTGCCTGCAGGGCACTGAAAACTGGCAGCGGCACCGGTGCTTCTGGCACAGCACCAAACTTCCTTGCCCTCCTAGGGTGCTGTGGGGCAAAGCCAGCTTCTCCATGTCAGACCAAGGGGGAAATTCGTTGGCTGGGAAACAAAGGGCTTGGCTAGGGAGATACCAGGGAGTCAGCAGGAGCTTCCCTTTCCCTCCCTTGGATGCTGAGCCCAGGCACACATTTATAGTTTGGATAGCCATGGCTTTGGCACAGTCAAGTGACAGAAAATCAGTGGTACATCTGAAAGTAGCTCAGTGTTCCTGGAAAACTTTAAACTTGGGGAATAGTTGCGTTTTCTCTGGCTACTGCCCTCCACACCAAAAATATCTCCCAAAGCGAGGAAGCAACGCCTGAGCACCCAGTGTTACTCGGCTACCCTCAAGCATGAGATTAAACAAAAATAGTTGTTGAGGGTAGTGCATTCTCTGCAAGAACCAATACGGTAAGGGAATGATCCTGGAGCCCTTTGTTGCGAGGCACGAGCACTGTAGAAACAGGGAAGGAATTGCCTGGGTGCAGCAAGAGAAGTGAGCACCCCCTCTCCCACCCCATCCTCACCTACTGGTCCAGGCTGGGTGGCCAAAGCTGCTGCCAAGCGTCTGCTGGTTGCTAGTACAAACAACCAGCAACACTGTCACCAAGGAACTCCACAATGGGGATCCAGCCAAAGGCATATCCCATGGAGCAGAGCATCCCTGGGTTCCAGGGGGGAAACCCAGTGGGTGGATTCCAGAGGCAGGAGCATGCTGCTGGTTTGGGGGCAGCAGGGTTATGCAGAGTGAGCAAAGCCTGAAGCGGTGCAAGGGCCAGGGGTTTTGTAGCTATACAGTTATGAAAAGCAACCCTGGCAGGCTGCTCTCCGCGTGGGAGGACTGGCACAGAGGGACGAGCAGGATTAGGCAAGTTACAGTGAGCATTCTTGCCTTTGGTGGGGCAGGCTTTCAGGGTGTGGGGCATGGTCAGAGCCCTCCCCAGGATGGGACCACCATGAAAAACATTTCTTGTGGGCAGTAGGAGATGGGATAAACGTGCTTGAGGAAACCCTGCTGCTTTGGGTATTCCCCAGGCTGGTTTTAATGAATCTATAGGAACAAGACTGGAGAGTTATTAAGAGCTAAAGTAATAGCAGGGTGTCTGCGTGGCTGCACGTGTCCCCTGGTCTGGCTTTATATGGGGTAGATATGGTTTGTGTGCAATGATCTTCATGATTCAAAGCAAATGAAAACCAAATTGTCCAGACTGGGCTTTCCAGTAGATCTCAAAGCATTTGCTTTTACACATGGAAAAACTGAGGCACGGGGAATGCCGTGAGTCCCTCAGTGCTAAAAGCAGACCTGGGTACTGAGCTTGGGGTGCTGGATCAGCATTTGGCTCTGGCAGCAGATGGGTTAATGTAACTACATGTGTTTATAGGCCTGAAACCTGGTACCATAGCCAAAATAAAAATAATTTGACCTGGAATAAATGTTTTCTTCATACCAGGAGGGATATTTAGGCCAGGCAGGAGGGGAAGGAGCCACTCCTGGAACCAATTACATGGCCACATAACTGGGCTAATTAAGAAAGAGACCTAAATGTTAAAGTTCTGGGAAAGAAGCTATGTGGGAAAACATTGCCTTTGGTTCCTCAAAAATTCTGTTTAGGTCTGTTCTCTCTGCAGTTCCTGTAGCTCAGAGAGAGGAGGTGAGCCCCTATCAGTTCCTTTCTTACTTGTGTGGGACCAAAGCAGAAAGGCTTCAGCTTGGGGGAGAAACCAAACCGTGGACATGGTTGTCATTGATAAATAATATATACAACAAATAACGACAAATTTTAAAAGCCATAGCACCATGAAAATCCTTCTGCTTTTTTTTTAAATGCATGCTAATGGTCTGCTTTCTGCCTCTTCACCTTCAAACCAAGTGAAAACTCATACTCAAGGGAGTGGATTATTGATGTGTCGTTTAATTAGTGCCAGTATCCGATGGCAGATGAGATGTGGAGAGAACAGCTTTTATTCTTCACTCAAAGCAAGGAGGGTTTGGGTACTCAGGATGCTGCCTGGCATCTGAGACAAGCCTTGTGCTCCTTAAAGTGAAGGCATCCACTATCCTCTCATTTTGGCAAGTGGCTTGGGCTTGCTTTCCAGTTTCAGCATTTTTTGCCCCTTTTCAGATAAAGCTCAAGCCCAACAAGGACAACATCAACCTCTGAAATCCCAGCAGTCATTTTTGACAGTGTGTTAATTAATCTCATGGCAGTGTGCTCTCCTTCCTTGGTGCAGTACTCTGAGTCTCGCAGCTCCAAGAATCATGTCCAGCAGGTTGTGATCAGCAATGGTCAGGATCAGAGTTTTTCCATGAATTGGGAGGTTTCTTAAAGAGCTGCTGTTCTTTTTCTGATGTGAGTGTGCCTAAAAATGTAAGGGAGATGAGCAGTATTGCAAGGGTGACAGGAGGTGGCTTGGACCCCAGCTGTCCTCTCAAATGAGCTGATTTCAGCAGGAACGAGTGATTTCACCCTTTGCAAGGCCCTGGGCTGGGCTTATTAGGTGAGAAAAATGGATTTTCTAAGAAAACCCCGGAGTTTGCCAGAGATGCTGTGTGTGGCGCAGACACCAGCTTGGTTTTCCTTTCCCTTGGCCTGATGCAATTCCTCTCCAAAGGGAGCCTTGCTGTGCTGGTGACCTGGGGACTTGCCAGCCATCTCCTACCTCCACATCCGCTACTTTCTGATGAGACACCCTGCAGGATTTGGCATACTGCGTGCTGAAACACCTTGCAATATGTATGCTGGCTTTGGTGGCTTGTCTGCGGCATCTGTGCGCAGATCCCCGATGTCGGTGTGTGTGTGCTGGCTGAGCAGATTGCTTTCCTCCACACAGACTCTGGGGAGCTGCAAGGGAGTTGTAACATTGTCTGTCACACCAGCAACGGCTGCCCTGAGTGAGAATTTGCCGTCATCACCAGCAACGGCAAAGCAGCCCTCGTTATCTCTTGCCCATTCTGTTTCCTGCCTCGTGAAATTTTGATATGGTTGTTACTGAGAGATTTTATTTGTGTTAACACATTTCCAAACACAGCTATCCTTTTTAAAGATGCTTTTATATGTGAATAATTTTTATATATATAAAAGAATTCTATATATAATTGTTCAATCCCAGCCATGTTCTCCGTGGCATGCACACCCGAGCAAGGGTAGCTCTGGGTGGACACTGAGGACCATCTTCTAGTGTCTGGAAATACAATCTGCTGTGTGCAGAAAGGTGCAAACATCTTTGTGGTGTGTAAGCCATAGTAGAGTCAACAATAATTATCAGACGCGTGGAAGGATATTTATTTCTGCCAGTTTTAAGTGCCCTGCTAGAATCTGTGCACTCATAATAAAGGAAGACTTGGGGTTGTCACCTGTGTTTGATGGTTCCACGAGGTTTTGGCTTCTCTGTGAGCCTTCAAAGCACTTGCAGTTTGAGGAGCTGTGTTTGGTGTGACACATGGTATTATTGATGTCTTCTCTTGAGTTTTCTGTAACGTCCATTTACCTTGCTGGAGGAGTTGTACCTGTGAACACTGAGGAGTCCTAGACAAGTGGCAAGTTCTTCCTCCTCCTCCTCTGTGAACCCCTGTATTAGAATCATAGAATTGTTTAGGCTGGAAAAGACCTTTAAGATTACCGAGGCTAACTGCAAGCTTCATACTGCCAAACCACCCCTAAACCACGTCCATAAGCACCACATCTACACATCTTTTATAGTGCGGTATGGCACGTAGTATATGGGACAGAGAACAGTTGATGTAGAACAAACAAGGTAGTTAAAACACTGTATGCACTTGCATCTCCCTGCGGTTACGGAGAGCTTCCTGTGGTTAGGAATTCACCATAACTAGTGCTCTGCCCTGCGGGTGGGCTGCAAAGGGTGGCTGAGAGGGCACTGACAGCAGTGGATATGAGCTCAGAAGGTGATGAGGATGAAGCACTGGGTGTGCCTGATAAGGAAGAGTTATAGAGGAGACTTCATGCCTGCAAGAGGCCCATTGTGGGGAGGGTGCTGAGATGTTGCAGCTAGGTACAATGGAACTATTTATGTTGCTTGCTGGCTGCTATAGACAGACAGCATCAGTCATGGGGGGACTTCATGTTCTTCAAGGAGCATGTGCCTTCACAGGATGGAGTCATCTGCACCAGGAATCACAAGATCATCCTGCTAACATGTGGATGTGTGGTTCTTGCATTTTCCAGAGTTAAAGTTGGATTCAGCCTGGTCTGGAGATCCAGAGTAGGGTGTGTAATGCTTTTGATGGCTGGGAGCTAGGCTGCCCCCTGCCTTATTGTCCCCTCCAAGCTGAGGAAGAAGGGCAGTTCACATGAGATCCATGCATGAAGGAGCATGTATGCTCCTGAAGCTGAACTAAACAACCCACCAGCTTGGAAATGTTCCAGGCTGGCCTTGACTCTGGAATTTTAAACTACTGGATGGGAAAAGTGACTTCTGCCTGATCACCCAGCTGTGAGAAGATTTTCTGTTTAAACTTTGACAGCTCTGAGACTTGCTGGCGGGGTCAGGAGTGGCGGCACCCGCTTCAGCTGGTGGCAAATATTGCCAAAGGTAGTGACAGGTAAAAAAACTGGAGGTTTTAAATTCCAGATGTATCCCAGGAAATAGTTTGCTATTGATGTAACTTCTGAGACAGAATCCAGCTTCCAAGCCCCAGTGTTTTTTAAATAAACACGAGTGAGATCCTGCAAAGGTCAGTTTGTGGCTTGATGGGAAAAAGCTTTTGGTTCAGAATCAAAAGAAAATGACTTGGTTCGGGGGATGTCAAGGAGCTTGGAGACCAGCAGGGTTTAACTTTAGTAAGGCCGTTACACATGGCACCGTCGTTCTTCACTGCCCAGCTATTTTTTAATTTAAAAACACAAGTAGTTGAAAAAAATTCAAGTCAGTATTGGAAATCAGATTCATAATGATGTTTGCTCCTGACATGAATTGTTAACAGAGTTTTTTTGCCTCCCTGGTCCTTTAGCAAACAAGTCTCTTCGTTGAAGTATAGAAAACCTTGGCTGATGTCCCCAAGGCAGGGGAAAGCAAGGGGCATTCCTTGAGGTTGCTCACTGGTGCAAGCCCATGTTGCTGATGTCCTCATGTCTGCAGTGCCAGGGAGGACACTTGTACACTGTGAGGAACTGCAGTCCTGAAATATTTCTTTGCTTTCAGAGATGTTTTGCGTCATTTTTTGCCTCTTCTGCACTAAAACTGGAAGGTTTTGTTGAGCATCATAGATTGGTCCTGTACAACAGGTTTTATCAGGTTCAGACACGTTTATTCTTAATTTGCAGAGGGCAGTACGTTAAGAGGAATGGATTCTTTTGAAATTATGGCACTGGACTGAACCTCACGTGTATCAGCTCCATTCCTGCCTTCTCTGTAAATGTTCTTCAAACAGAATTTCCCTGCCTTAGTTTCCAAAATGGAAAAATGAAAGCAATGCATTTTTTCACCCATTCCTGTTCCTGAGCTCCTGAGGCCATGCCTGCTGGGTTGGGGTGCAATTTGGGTGCTACCACAGTAATAAAACCTTGCTTTTAGGTATCAGGTGATACTGCAAGCAGAATGACCCATCCCTCTATAAAGGGCTGATTAGTTGGTGCAGCTCTGGAGTGACCATTAGGTACTGCAAGGTACGTTAGCGGAGTCAGAGGATGCTTGTGGGAGGTGATGTATTGTAGCAGGCTCTATTTTAGTTACCCAACAGAGCTTTTAATAGCAATAATGTGTAATGCAATGACATCTATTGCTTTGATTTTGCAAAGTTGAAATGGTCCCATCTACCCCAGTTAAAAATTTGTGACTCACCAAGCACAGTGGGCTGAAAATAAATTCAGCCATGGAAGTAGAAACAGGCCATGCCCAGGATGTGGGTATTTCTGCCATGAAATCACTTTTCCAGCATGGGCCAGGACTTATGTCCATGGGTGGGCTCCTCCAGCAGCATTCTTTGCCCAGGCAAGGGGTCTCTGAGTGCCAAAGGACCTCGTGGTACCCAGGGACCATGCCCTGCCACCTTCTGCTCCCAGCTCCAGCCCCTGCTCCTGGCTTCATCCCACTGTGGAGTCCGGAGATGTGGAGTCAGGTGTTGCACCCTCATTCACGCTCGCATGGGAGGACAGGGCTGGAAACTCAAGCAGAGCTTGGCAGTGACTGTCCCAAACACAGACCAAATCTGATTGTATCTCAAAGAAGCACATCTGGTTCACCACGTACAGTTTAACCCTACAGTCCTCAAGCTCGTATGCTATGTGGACCCAAAGAACAGCTTTTATAAAGCAGAAAGATTCATCCTTGAATGAATCAATGTGCTCAAAAATGGCAACCAAAGGCAGTTGTTTGCACTGTTTTTATAACCACCCAACCCCAGCACTCCAGATGATTTCCAGGCTGGCCGCTCCCTCTCACAGTTCAGTGGATGCAGTGGTGGCAGGATTTGCAGCCCGTGGTTGGGGTTTTTTTCCCCCTGAAGGTGCTTCATCAATCTCCTCTTCTTCTGCCAGAAATGTTTAGAGGCATTTGAAAGGTGGAGCAGGGTGCACATTTTGGACCAAGTCCCTGTGTGTGGGGTGCTTGAATCCCAGAGAGCATCACAGTTCTCTCGATGCCATGGATAGCTGTGGCTGCTGTATTTCTCAGTGATTTTTGGGGTATATTTCTCTAGCATCTCCTTGAGGCTCTATAGCAACAGAGGTGTTCCCAATGGTGCTTGATATAACAGCTTCTTCTTTTGTGTTTGGAGAAACCCACTAAAAATCCTCACTGTGTTCAAGGCAGCTGTAGAACTTCAAAGACAAGCAAAAGTGGTTAAAACTAAATTAACTCTACAGGATCCAAATGCAGTGCTTATATTAATGACTTAAAGGCTTTATCTTGCTTTTTGTTTGTTTAATACAGTGGTGTGAAGTGTCTTGGTAGGATAATAGATACTTCTGATCCTGCTTGTGAAAGCTGTTTTTCACACCAAACAGAATAAAAGCAAAATTATCTGCTGAAGCTGCAGTCTTCCAGGGCACCATCTAAGCACTAGTGCCTGTTACAGTGAAATTAGGATTTGAACCTCTTCATTAGTGGATGAGAAGAGGAAGAGCTAAGAAAACAGACCATGAAAAGGAGGGCAGCGTCATGGTACCTTCTGAAAGCAGGACAGGGAGCCATCCCCTCCGTACACGGGATACTGCTGCTAGCACACACTGTGCCACTTCAGCCTGACGAAGGATGCAGGGATGTCTGCAAATACTCAATACCTCCATAGATAAAATCTAAAAAAATTAGAATAATGAGTGAGTTTGAGCTTCCTGGCATGGCACCACGGTGTATACCCCAGCTGCATCTCCACACCTGGCGTACAACCTCCATTTGCATTTCATATACCACATAACTGCCTCCTGTGTTTTCCTTCCTTAGGTATTTCAGTCATTTCTTTCCTGACACTTCATTCATCACTCGGAGGTTCTTTCTGTGGGAGGACAGAGTTGGTGTAAAACCCACGTCCCCCTCAATGGCAATGTTGATCTTGGAAGACAGTTCTGCTGAGCTGCATGTGCAGTGGTTGCCAGTACTGCTCGGGGCAAGACAGCCATGTGTCTCGCTTTTTGGGGAGGCCAAACAGCATTGAATGAGGTGCTGGTGAGACTTGTCTGGGGTATCCGCTGAGGCAGTAACATGCACGGTTGACGTGTGGCACCGATGCCTGTGCTGCAGCCCAGGGCCATTGGCAAAGCTCCTGAGATGGTCTGTGTGGTTGTAAAGAGAAGAGGTTGGTTATTCCAGTCTCCGGACTGAGCAGTTCCTAGGGCAGAGTTCCTTGCTCTGCCCAGTGCAGCTCCCTACCTGTCTCCCTTCCTCCCATTCCTGCTCACTGGGAAAACAACCTCAGGTGCAGCAGCCTGGGGATGAGATTGGACAAGACTGTGGGTGCCTTAAAAGCAGGGAGAGCAGTGTATGCGTGTGTATGTCAGCAACTCTTGCAGAGGGATGAGCATTTCCCGTGCCACAGATGCCTGGTAGGACTTCACTGTGATGCAAACGTTCAACGCAGCAGATAACAACCCAGGTTGAGGGTATTTTACAGGAGATGTTTACTGCTGAGAGTGAATTAAAGCTGAGAAGCCCCCAGCAGGGACTGGGCAGGGCTGGCAGAGCTGCATTGTCCCCACAAGGAGCAGCACCACCCGCTGCCCACTTCCTTCTTTCCTTCTGGGCAGCAGGTTATTTTCAGCTTTGTGAAGCAACTGTAGCCCAGTGTGCTAATGGGAGGTGATGACAGCCTGGTAGGTAGGGCCAGTAGTGCTGACAGCTTGTGGCATTACACCTTCCCCAGGAAAACGGCAGCAGTCACCTGGCAGGGTGAGGAAAGAAAGTGTTTGCACAAAAGCCGTGATCACCACAGGGATCACAGTCCCGTTAATACTTATCCTAGCAGATAAACTGTGTTTGCAGGGACGTGTTTCAGGGAAAAGCTCACAGCTAGTTCTTTTACGAGGGGAGGAGTTACATGAAGAAATGTTGCGGAGGGATTTCTCCTGCTTGCTGCTGTTGGGGCTGCCAGCCTTCAGCTCCTGGGCCCCACAGGGACACATGCTTAAGGGGAAGAAAAACACATGGAAAAGGATGGACATGGAGGTGACTGAGCTCCCACAGCCTTCCCAGCTTTTAGCCTTTGTGCCTGCATGGTGTGGAGCATCATGAGAGCCCTGCGAGAAGGAGTTATAGCCTGAGCTTGGTCACCACGATGCAAGAAGGGTTTTGCTCTGGAGGCTGGCTAGCAGCCTTGCAGCTCATTCCAAGTGGCCAAGTGTTTCTTATTTGTATTTTTAGATGACTTTCCTGGCACTTTCTTTAGCAATGTCTCAATTTCTTCCTTTCCCCAAGGGTTCACCCAGCGTGCTGGATTGCTGCAGCTTTCGGGAGAGTTGGGGCAATTAAAACCAGCACCTCACACAGTCAGAAATACATTATTGTGGTTGTGAATAAAGGCAGTTTGGGTGGAAGGTACGTTACAGATGCTCATTGGGTGAAATCAAGATGGTGAGAAGCATATCCCCAAATCCACCCATGTCAGATCCGGAAGGTGGCTGGATTCCCACAGTTTCCTTGACATCAACAGCTTTTGAGATGCCCAGTACCTCTTTTGGTCTAGTGCTGAAGGACAAGGTTGTGGTGAGGCTCGGAGAGGGGCCAGGGCTGCCTGGCCATAAGAAACAAGCACTGCATTGTGCCACCAAAACTACTCTGGCCGGTATCAATACAGTACATGATTGCCCAGTTTTGCCAGCTCAGCACTTAATTCACTCAATAAATTAAAAACGAACAGAAAAACTCTTGATAGGTTGAGAACAGACACTGCATTGATGGTAGTGGCTAATCCACCACTGCTCTGCGGCCAGTGCAGGTGTCAGCAGCGTGGTTATCTCCATCTTGGGGCAACCCTTCCCCAATTGACCCCGCATCTTTGCAATGCTGATTCCGGCTACACAGCGTCTGTCCCTGCTGCCAGGAAGGTGAGGCGTGGGATTTTGCAGCAGCTGATGCCTGTGAAAACTTGCTTTCCGAGCTGAGCATTGGCAAACCTGCGTCAGAGGGAGTGCCGCTGCCTGGCATCCACGTGTGGTCTTTGTCCGTGAGCTGCTGCTGCTGCAGCACTAGGAGCTGCAGGACTGTTAGGAAGGTTTTCCGATCCTCTTACAGGGAACTACTTAAGGTTGTTTGTGGAAAACATTGGTGTTGCAGCATGTGGAGATTTGAGCAGGAAAAATGAGGCTGTTGGCTTGATTATCTTGCCAAAATTCTAATAAAATGCAAAATTTCCCTTAAAGTCAAGCACTTACATGACTGTTCTCTGAGATATGACTGAGCTTGGAAACACTTCTCATTTGGATGGGAAGAATGTGCTTTTTCAGTTGCTCTCTGGGTTGTGTATTCCTTCATCATTGCAGGCATCACCCATTTTCTTCTCTGAAGCGCTGTAGAGCATCTTCCATCCTCTCGGGATGTTCTTGCCCACCTGCAGCAATCCAGGTGCTGAGCCCAGGGAAACACCAGAGCCAGAAGATGACCTTGATTAGCAGAGGGAGGAAAATGAACATTCTCAAAAGTGCCAGAGTTTTGTTTGTAGAAGGGATTTGCACTTCTAAGAGAAGTGCACTCACTTTCAGGAGACTCAGGCTTTCAAGCGCCCATATCTCTGCTGGAAATATGCTTGCAAATTTTTTTAAGTACTTAGAAAATATTTCTTCTATGTCCTCAGGCCTTCCCCAAGGGCAGTGATCATTTTAAGTGGGCCGTTAACCACAGTGTGCAGATCTCTGCTTGAAGCAGTTGCACATTCAGCACCTACAAGACAGACCGCACAGAGAGGCAATAGCTTGTGTCAAAAAAACAGGAGAAGGATGATGTGGGGACTCGGTACAGTTGAGCTTTTGGAGGACAAATGCCTGTTTTTTTCACAAGCTTGAGGTTTGTGGGTTTTTGGAAGGTTTGAGAGACTGAAGACCATGTGAAATATGCCTCCCTCCCCCACTCCCCGGCCAACTTGGGCAGTGGCCAACTCGGGCAGTGGCCAACTCCTTGGGCAGGAGGAACTTCTGCTTTCAGATACAACAGCTTCTGCGTTATCTCCTGCGATGACTTGTTTCACCATGGTGCATCATCTAGTGTGGTGCCCAAAGCCTCTCAGTGGTGTGTGGTCAGTGGGTATGAATTCAGCGTCAGTACCTTTCATTTCTTAAGAAATTATGAGTGTGAAGTAGGTGGGGCTTTGACCTGCATCCCTCAAGGGACATGCAAAGAGATGATTTTTCTTCATTTAGAGCCTGCGGTAAGTTATTTTAGTGGAGTTACACCCAGCTTACCTGGATTTGAAAGGAGAAAAAGCCTCAAGTGAATGTGCATAAATTCCCTATGAACATCTGTGGAGACGTGCGGAGCAAGGCTGTGTTTGGTCATGAACTGTGTTGTGGCAGGTGCTGCCACACTCTTTTGGTTACTTCAGTCTGGCCCAGGCTTTTGGGATGAGAGTGTGATGGGAACCACGTGGTGTTTGTGTTCCCTAGAAAAAGAAGTGAAAGAGACTCCAGGAGCTCTCCCACACTGCTGTCCCCAGGCAAGCCAGCGTCCATTTTAGCTTAGTGACATTTTGTCTAACCTGTGTTAATGGGTTCTGGTGATGGATTTTACAGCTTTTGGAAATCTACTCCAGGATCCTTACTGTTGGAAACACAGTACAGCCTCCTACACACTTGCTCTCTTCAGCCTAAACCTTGCTGTTGCTAAGCTGTTCCTTGGAGGTCACCTCACCTGGACTTCTTACTGCTCTGGACACTCATAGCACTGCTGGTATCTGACTTTGCAGGTTTAACCCTGCCAGACAGCTTGTTCAAGAAAATACTGACCCATGGCAGGCACCGGTGAAGCCTCTGGGGAATCCCACCTGATCCATATTTCCACTGGGACATGAGCTACATGTAGCTTATCATGGAGTGTAGTTTTTTCCCCTTTAGAGTCATTTTTCTTCATGTGTCCATCTTTTACAGCCTATAAGCCCATACTGCTGTCTTCCCATCACAGAGATTTCAGTTGACACTAAAAAAAGCCTCCCCTGAGAGAGGGGTCTTTAAAAATGAGGAATCCCCTAACCTGGAACCCTTCTTCATTGCAAATATGCTTCAGGTTTCATACTTCATGTAAATCCCATGTCAGGAAAGGTGAACATAAGGAGGAGGGGAGCGCTGGTGTCTGTGTGCTCATACCTAGCTGTGGTTTCTGAGTATTTTGGGGCCATAGTTCAGGTGAGCATTGTCAGCTTATGAGGGCTCTGCCTTCTACCTATGTGTTTATTGGATGCACATCCAGGCCTGTGAGGTGGGATGTGGTTGGGCTGAGTGTCTGAAGGAAGGACACCATTGTGTGCTTGCTTACACTCTGGCTCTCGCGAGAGGCTTGTGTAACTGCTGAGATGCTCCACAGTTGTTTTCTGCTCAGAACACACCTCTGCCGTGCAGCCAGCAGGATGGCAATGTTATTTCCATTGGCATTTGCTAATTAGGATTTAGTTTGCTCCTTTTAGAAACAACTTGGGTAGAAGGCGTGCCCTGTCAGGTAAGCACGCGTGTGGTCAGACAGAATCTCCAAGAGGTTATGGCGCTCTGCTGTGAAGTGGTTTGAATGCCTGCAAGCAACTCAGCATTGCTGGAGTTTGAAACTGTTTTGAAGATGTGAGCACATAGATTAAATGGAGTTTCTGGTTCAGGCAGAACGGACTTTGCATCCATAGTAAGGTCTTTAGTAAGGGAGAACAGCCATGAGCTATGACATCAGAGAGATCGGATGGGAGGTAATGGCTTAAGTCTCTGCCAGGGGAGGGTCAGGCTTGATATCAGGAAAAAATCTTTCACAGGAAGGGTCATTGGGCACTGGAACAGGCTACCCAAGGAGGTGGTTGAGTCACCTTCTCTGGAGGTGTTTAAGAGACCGGTGGACCAGGAGCTGTGGGACTTGGTTTAGTATTTGATAGGAATGGCTGGACTTGATGATCTGGTGCGTCTCTTCCAACCTGGTAATTCTATGATTCTATGAGCTCTTGCTGCATAAAGAAGAAACTGAAGTTTCTCTTAGACAGTTTAATAATTGGAGTTGTGCGAAACACTCATTTATTTTTGGCAGAAGAGCTCTTTGCAGCCTTACACGTGCAACCGGGAGGTACCTGGGGTGGGGATGATGATGAGGCTGATCCACTCTGGGATGGGGATGTGATACCATCACCCACTGGAGGGCAGGGAGAAGCACAGAAGCTGCCATGGATTGGGAGGTGGAGGTATAGAGCGGCTGTCCGGGGACCAGGCGGCTGTGAGCTGAATCCTTCTGTTGGTCTGCTTGCTTTCTGCTGAGATGGGGGGAATTGCAGGTTTGGGGCCCTGGGACTTTGCTCACCTGGTGTAACTCCTAGGCCAGCACAGCATCAGGATTCCCTCAGGTCCTTGTCCCTGTGCCTCTCAGCTGCCTCTTTCTCCTTGCCTTTGCAGAACCGCCAGACTTTCAACAGCCTTACTTGCCTTAGCGCTGCAGCTGAGGACGGCTCCCAGCGGCTCCTCGGCCCCCAGCCATGGACCACGGGCCCCCGCTCCCCAGAGGTGATGCCAGGCAGGACCCCTGCCTGCACCCCGGTGCCAGAGCCACCGCGCTCGCAGGCTGAGCAGCGCCAGGCCAGCAGGGACGACCTGTCCTGTGAGGAGGAAGAGGAGGGTGGCGGCAAGGAGGACAGGACGGTGTGGCGGAGCTGTGGAGTGGGTGCCGATAGTCTCTTCCAGCTGGATGGCGAGTTAGATATTGAGCAGATAGAAAACAACTGAGGAGGGAGTGAGTCCTCTCCCCAGAGGGCTAGGGGGCTGCCAGCAGAGCTGTGGAGGGCTGCCCACGGGGTCCTGCCGCTGCTCTCCTCCTGCCAGCTGGAGGGGGCAAAGCAGCTTTGCCAAAACTTCATCAGGTATTTAGAGCAATTTGTGTGCGTGCGTGTGTAAGTCTTGAAATCCTTTGTAACTACTGTAGTCAGAGATCAGCCAGGATCTGACACGGCCTGTCTGACTGGGGAAACCAGGCAAGGGGAGCGCCAGCGACTTGCCATCAGTGAGTAAATGGCTTTTGCAAATTTAGGGTTGCAGGTGATGAGTCCGACCGTGCTCCCCTAGGTCCCACCTGTGCATGCTTATGCACAAGGAGAAGCCACCACCTATGGGACTGGAACAAGTGGGGGAAACCAGAATACTGAGATTTGCAAGCTGAATGCTGGCTGGTGGCTGTGTGAGTGGCTGCAGCTCCCCTTCTGCTGCATCCTGTGCGGCCCCAGCACCCCTCTCGCTCCCCACATCCCTGGCAGTGCCATGAGAAGGAAATCACAAATGAAATGTTTTGCCTAAGTTTAATAATGGTAAGAGCTGGATTTTTACTTTTTTTTTAAATAGTTTTCCTTTCCTAGGAATTAAAGGGACCCCAAGTCCACACAGCTCCTGCATGGGGTGGCATCTGCAGAGTGCTTGGCAGGCGCTGCCTGAGGATGCTGAAATGCCTTTCTTATTTTTTCTCTTCACAGCCCCCTGTCTCAGACCCATTGGGAAAAAGCTGCAGACTTGGCGCTGCCCTTGCAGGCCATTTACCCATTAGCCAGTGGCTGTGCCCTCCCTGCTGCCTGAGGCACGGCTGCTGCCCTCTTTTTTTGTTCTGCCTTACTGTGAAGGGGCTGCGTGCCTAAGGCATGTGTGGGGTTACTTGACAAAAATCAGCTGCTGAAAGGCTGAAAACCCAGGTAGCAGCACTGAAAGCTTTTCTTCCTGTGCCTTTTTTAAGCACAGATAAAGTGGTGACCATTACATTAGTACAATATGAATTCTCTTTGGTAGAAATAAGCTGTCCGCTTGCTAACAGGTTTAGAAGGACACATATACATTTTTTTTCCTCCTTTTTTTTTGGTTGATTGTTTAAAGCTCTAGGAAAGCTGTACGAGTGGCTTCCAGCATCTTCTGCAGGTCCCCTCAAGCTCAGGGTTTACTTCCTGAGTTCTGCAAAAGCAAGAAAGGTAAAAAAAGTCATCAATACCAACTGCAATTGAAGGCATGACATTTTTAATGGGGTTTGGCACCCCCACTGGCAAAGCTTTAGGAATTTGTGACTCAGAAAGGGCTGGGAGCCATGGTACAGGTTTTATTCATCATTTCTAGTTATGTTAGTGCACTTTTTTCTGCGGTGGTTTGGGATGCATGTGGCGTCTCCCATCACAGTGGAACCCATCAGCTGTTATATAGCTTTATCCCTGTCCTGGCACCGCAGAGGTTTTGTTGGCAGCAGTGGTCACATCTGCTCCCTCCAGGCCAGGTGCGGCAGGCAGGGCCAGCCCCAGATATTTGGGGAGGGGATGACAGGGATGTCTTTTCATTTTGGAAAGCCCTCCAGCTCTTTTAAAGTATCGCTTGATGCATTGTTTATAAGAAAAATACATCCGAGCTTGGTTTTAAGCCCTCCTGTGGTGGAAGGTGCTTCCCGCCTGGGACATGTTGGGAGGGTCCAGCTGTGTCAGTGCTTTCCCCTACTGCGGCTGCTCCTCCGGCCCATGTCCCCGCAGCGGCAAGGCCACAGCACGCTTCTCAGCTTTTGGTCTTCGTGATGCTTCTTGATACCTCCCACCCGTGACACTTCCCTGGTCTCGGGGCACACGGCTCCCACTGGCCACGGGCCCCTTTGCAGCTGCCAGCTCCCAACTGACCGAGAAAGGAAAAATTCCCCCAAACCCATGTGCGGTGGCTGCTGGAGCTCCAGGTGGGCTCTTGCCTGTGCATCACTGGGGCTGTAATTCCTAAGGGCTTCTCTTTTCTTTCCAAGGGCTGCTACCGGTGGCACCATCCCCCCTGGCCCCGGTAGGAAGGTGACCAATGGACCACTACCCCGCTGTTCTCAGCGTAGCCGTAGCATTCAGTTTACATACACACAACCCGGTTGCCTTACTAAAGATGCTTCTCCAATGAGTCATGGCCTTACACTGAGCACATCAGCGTAGACACAGACTACAGTTAGTGATGGTTTTGAGGCCGCGGTGGTGTTCTGGTGGGCATTTCGTTATTGGGTTGGTATGATTTCATGTACTTATTCTCAGTTTAAGAAAGCCTTACTTTTAAATTTTTTTTCCCTCTCTCTAGAGGTAAAACAATTGTGGATTTTTATATATATATAAATATATATAAATAATTAAAAATATTAAATATAATATAGTATGTGCCTCAGATTCAGGGGACATCCTGTTGATTGTAAAGTCAGACGTGGCATTGCTCCCTGGCATCGGGAGACTTGTGCCCTATGCTTGCAGCTGGAGAGCGACACATCCCCCCCACAGGGGATCCTGCTCTCGGTTTTTAAAGGGCTTCACCTATCACACACATGCTTTGGTAACACCCCCCCGCCTCCCCCCGGCAAATTCCTGCCGGCTGCCAGAATGTGATATTAAATGAATATGCAGACAAGGGATGTTTTTCCTTGCTAAGTAGTTAAAACAGGCTCATTTTTGTGAGGAGATTCAGTGGCTTGTCCAGGATGTGACCCGGTCTGGCCAGCAGCTGTTCCAGGCTGACAGCGAGCTGGCTCAGCAGCAATAAGGGTTCATCATCCTGGAAGAAAGCGTATTAATAGGAAACACGCACAGGGAATTTGCTGTGTGCTTGCAGATGAAGCTCTTCGAGCTTGTTCTGTGAAAGACTGCATTTAAGAAAAAAACAAAGTATTTGTAAAATAGATTGTAATTTTTCCATGTTCTAGCATAGCCTGTTTGGCCAATAAAGTTGTGTTTCAAGTGCATTGTTAAAAGCTGCTGGCTGAACAGGCTAACAGACTTCCGTAGGATGTTATAGGATTGTAGCAGTGCTTTACGGCGTTTGAGTTTGGTGTTCAAGAAATCAAAGGAAGAGGATGGCCAAAAACAAAAGAAAAAGCCTTCTGAAGCTATGACCTGTAGCAGCCGAGTCTCGCTGGCCATTGCACAAGCGCGGCGGGATGTGTGTGTCCCTGGGAGGGGCTGCCCTCGTCCCCCTCCGTGACGTGATTGCACTAGAGCAGCTCAGTCTCAGGAAATTGCTTGTTACTTTTACTGTGTAAATAAAGCTTCCTGGTTCAGTAACTCCAGCTGGCGTCTCGCCTCTCTGTGCTGTCTGCGTGGCTGGGCGGGTCAGAGGCTTCGGGACACTGTGCCCCTCAGGGGGTCCTCTCCTGGAGGGGTATGGCTGAACCTCCATGGCATCTCCATGGGTCTCCCCGAAATAGGTGGTGGGTTGGGCCACTCCATCAAGGATAGCAAAGGGGTCCCAGCATTTTTTGGACACACACTTGCAGGTGGATGCGCTGCACGCTGGCTGCTGGTTAGCTGTAATGCAGCCAAAGAGGTAACAGCACAAGGCAAATCATCATCCGGGTGCCAAGCAGCACATTATGATTTGTGTTTAAGGATAGGTAATGTCCCACCCCATAAAGTAAAAACACAAACCCAGGCAAGGCAGGAGCTCACAGCAGGACAAGGGCGCATGGGGTGTTAAATACCACCTTGGGGAAATAAGGAGGTGGGTCCCAACAGCCCCTGTAAACCAGACAGGAAAGTGTCTGCAATTCAAGTGAGCAAACAGTTTAGAAAGTTTTGTGACAGATGGCAGGATAGTTGGCTGCTTAAACTTAATCACATTGAAGGGATAAGCTTAGTATATCAGAATAAAAAGGAAGAATTAAAGGATAAAAAAGGAATTCTCGGTGAGCTATCACAGCCCTAACATTCAACCAGGGTTTGTGGCACATCGTGTGTGTGTGTGTGTGTGTATGTGTGTGTGTGGATGTGCACAGTGCTGTACACTTTGGCTGAACTGCTGTACAGTGGATAAAAAGCCACAAAAACAGATCAAAAAAAATTACACTAATGTCATTTTGCCAGATGTGGTTTATTCTCTTATAATCTAATTTCTAGGTCCCTTTCCTCTGCTGCCCCAAGGGGTGTCATGCAGCTCAGCCAGCTGGTAGCTCTGAAACACAAGGGTTTCCAACAATCCCAGGCCACTCCAGGAACATGGAGCATCACTTTGGTGTCCTTCAGGGACCCAGGTTGTCTTCAGCTGTTGGGACCACTGGAAACACAGCTGGAATTACTATTTACCTGCTGTGGGGTCTCTATCACTCCTCAAGGATGTCCCCTCGTCCCATCTCAGGCACCCCAAGAAGCACAGGAAGGGTGAGTTAAAGAGCAAAGCCCACCCAGGAAGGGGTGTTGGGCCCCCCATCTCCCACCTGAGCACCTCCAGGCTGAGTCCCTGGTGTGAGCAACGAGCACTCAGCACCCTCAGGGCTCCCTGCAGGCAGACAAGGCTTAGTCCCAGCAGGGGAAGAGCCTGGCACTTTCAGGAGAGCTGGTTTCACCTGTGCTGGCAGGGGCACAGCTCCAAGGAGAAGATGTTCAAGAAGTGCTGTGTTCTGCCAACAAGGTCAGTAGAACATTTTAGTACCGTTACATGAAACATTTAGGAAGGCAGGTGTTCACCAACCCAGGCAAGGCTGGATCATTTGTTAACGTCAGATGCAGGTGGGAGAGGAAGAAGTGGTCTCGTGGAGGATCTGCATGTGAGGGCTCCTCCTCACTCCTTCCATAGCACCATCAGTTTTACAGCTGCTGCAGGATAATGTCAACTGCCTCAGCAAGGTTTTCCACGTATGCATCAGGCTTCACGTAGGGGTGGTTTTCATCACAAGGCCTGCAAAGGAGACAGAAGGGCATGGCTGAGCAAGGAGGGCCTCCCAATCACGTCCAAGCTCCAAACTGTCCACTATGCTCGCAGAGCCCAGAGCAGCGCTGAGGTGGCCCCAGATGGAGCACCCTCGGGTGAACCTGTCTCACACTCCTCCCTTTTTGATAACTCATCCCCTTTTTCCATCTCCTCTCCCTCCTGGGAGACCTATCCAGGTCTTTCTGGCACACTACGGCAGGTCCCATGGCCTTGTGCAACGGGGCTGGGAAAACCTGGCAAAGCCATGTATGGAATATCCATCATTAACACACTAATCTAAACTCATGTGCTGCATTGACATGGCATGTTTTCAAACAGGCAATAGCAGTACCAGTCAGGGATGGCTATAAGACGCTTACCGGCAAGCCTAGACTCTTATGGAAACTGTGCAAATAATCATTCTCCCATGGTTTTTCTCTGGAAACAGGTAAGGAAAACAACAGTTCACTTCTGACCTAAAGGCATGGAAAATCTGGATGTATCATCAGTGCATAGGAAAGCTCTGTTGGGGTTTAACTTATCAGGACCACTGTGGTCTTGTAAATCTGGCAGTGATGGTTTCATGTGCTACCACAAGAAGGGTCAGACTCCCCCTCCATGATGAGTCACCACCCCAAAGCAGAGTGGCTTGAAGACATTTTGCCAGTGATTTTAGTACAGGCACTGACCTAACGAGGCGCAGATGCACAATCCTATTTTACTGATCCAGCAGTGTTGCTGGTGGGGAGGGGGCAGATGTGGGAGGCAGAAATTTTCCAAACATTGTGGTCCTGTTGTGGCTCTTGGGCTGAGAAACTCAACAGCTGCTAAAGAGAACACATATGTATTTTATAAGCTTAATGACCCTGGGAAAGATATGAGAACCATTATGTCCGCAACCTCCATCTCTCTAGCTCCCTGTAAAGGGCAAACCTATTTTTAGCATGGGCCATTTTCTCAGCAGGGAAGATGCATTTCCCAAAGGATGCATGGGAGGCAGGGACATTATTATTTATGATGTGCAGAATTTGGTGAGCACTTGTCTGTACAAGTACCAAATTATTTCTTGAGTTCCAGCACTGCAACTCCCCAGGGCAATTTCCTTTCTGTTCATTTGCGGCTGCATTCCTCGTGTCCGAGTACATGAACTCCTCATGAAAGCGTGGCCTCTTTCGGGAGCCCGTGCTGCTCCAGATCTTACTTGCTGCAAAGTTACAGTGTACAACTAGTAAAAAAAAAAAGACACCTATATTCAGCTTTCCTTGTGCAAGGCCACATCCAGCACAAGAGGGACAGCTCCATGGGATGGGCTCTACCTTGGTGCTGGCTGTCATAACAGCATCTCATTTAAAAGGTGGAAGGTTAGTCCATGTGTCCTTATTTAATTCATAGAATCATAGAAGAGATGATGGTGGAGATCCGGTGGATCATCAAGTCCAACCGTTCCTATCAAAATTATCCAAGTTCAATCTTGTTACAGGGCTAGGGTGCAATGAGAACGGTAAGTATGGTTTTCCTCAACTGCAGAAGAGTTTACATTGCTGAAGGTAAGGAAGTTATAATACACAATGGAGAAGAACCCTGAAATAGAAACCAAGTAAAAATCCAGTGTGTGTCCATCCCTCAAGTGGTGAAGGTTGCTCACTCTTTGATTTAACCACGAGGCTTTTATGAATACAGAAACACCCATTTCTTGGCAACAATCCTTAATTTGAGTGGAGATCTAAAACAAGTAATGAACAAAACTCCCTAAAAACCATTTCTTTCAGTTATACCTGAAAAACGTTTCTTTTCTAGCCTACACATTAGAAAATTTTAAGAACCACTTGAAATGAATGTTTCTACAAGAATTTTTCCATTACACAGCACCCTCTGATCTGTTAAAAGGATTTTGTGACACCTGTGCTGTCACAAAGAAAACTCACCTGTAACTCAACTGCTAAATGCCAGTCATCAAGGAAATGCCCTGTACACACTTGATGTGCACTGTGGAAGGGGATTCGGGCTGTTTCCCAAGAGAAACTCTCAGTAACTGAGAGCTTTCAGATACCCTGAAGTGGAGCACTGAGCACTGTGCTATGAAGCTCGGCTCCACTGTCCTGGGTCCTTAGCACGTCAGAGCCTCCCTGGACAGGACCACCGGGTGTAGGTGGGAACTTAAGCCCAGAGCAGATCTTGCTGTCATGGTTTCAGCTTGGCTTTTCTTCTAGTGTCAGGGACCCTTTTGTGCGTTGAACAGCGGCAGACCTCACAGAGGTAGGTCACAAAATTGACAGTGGAAGTTGCTTTTTAGTACTTTTTTTATATTCCAGACAAAAAAAAACCAACTAAAAATATGTTTCCTTTGCTAGGTTAGTTGAAGAATAAACTTGCATTGAGCTAACTTAAACTCCTTCCGATTTTTCTTTTCCATGGGACTCTGGTTGAGGAGAAGAACATAAATCAAAATGACAGAAAATTACATTCTGTAGCTGAATATTGAGCTGTCAGCAGTCTTGGCCAGTGCTCAAACTTGCTTGTGAAAAATCAACTAGAGCCTTGGGAAGCACTCTCTTCAGTAAAACAGGACTCCTTGGCGCAGCTGAGCATCACAGGCTGATGAGTACACAAGGAAAATGTTTCCAGCCCTAGCTGGCCATGAAAGCTTCTCGTTCTCTCTGAAATATGGCACTTGATTTCTCTATCACCTCCAGGTGCCCACCTTGCTCATATATGGAGCAGTCAGGGAAAGAAGTGGCTTAGCACAGGGCCCCTCTGAAATCTAGGGTGGTCTGTCTCGGTCCCTATTGCATGGTGAGGGCTCAGGGACACATGACCTGTTGCCTGCCCCTCTGTGCACAGGGCAATGTTAGGAGAAAATATTCTTCAAAGGAAAAAGCCACCCAAAGTGATCGGTGCATTACAACACATTAAAGACATGAAGTATCTTTAGCATGATGCAACACGGACAGCAGTCTGGAGGCTCGGCAGTTACTCATGTCTGTCAAATCATCCTCAGATAATGACTAAACATCCTCCTCTCCCAGGGACCATTTATCACTGTCCGTGCTGCAGAAGCTCAGCAGCTATCTATAGCCCTGTGTGATCCTCACCCATACTAAACTGGTTAGTTCAGATCAACGCTTCAGTCTGAGGCATCAAGGAAGCAGCAGGATACTGCACAAAACTGGCTCTGCAGTTTTAACTCTTCACTCAGTCCCTCAAGAAGCTCCAGCATGGTATCAGGGCTACTGACTAGGAGAACGCAGTGACTTCCTCCTGGTGAAGCACAACATCAACTCCTAGGTCATAAGGGGCAGTGAAAAACCACCTTCCGCATGAATGAGAAGGTTCACTGGCTGTCTGGGTTAGATTTCCACTTGGATAAGTCTCTCCTGACAAGCTAAATTCCCTGCCATCATCGATGGTCCTGAATTGCCCTGACCTGCAATGTATTGTTCTTAGCAGTGACTTGGATGCAGTTGAATCCCTGTGATGGATGAAGGGATCCATGCTGGTGTGCACAGTCCTTTCCAGGGACTACTTGTGGGTCTTTGAAGTGAATGAAGCAAATACATGCAGAAGATCATCACTGCTAGGAACAGCATAAAAGGATGCCTCTAAAAACACAGAGTTCACCCTTTTCTTTCCTGTATCAGTTGGTATTCTGGACTTAAGCTGTGCATTGGGCACTGCTGGCAGACAGTTCCCAGTGATACTCTCACAGGGGAATATTTCTACAATGGGAACTGGAGCTGCAGGACTTCTGTGAAGGAAAACACTTGCCCGAGTTGCAGAGGGGTCCTGCCAAGCTGGGAGCCAAATACCCCACTGGGAGCAAGGAGGGAGTGTCTGAGCACCAAACCCTCACATTGTGCTGTCCTAGGAAACTTCATGTACCGGTTGGGATGACTCTCAGAGCCTCGCTTGTGTCCATTCCCAACAAAACATATGGAGAACAAAATAGGAAACAGCTGGATTACTGTGTAGACAAAGTATTTAACAGATAAAAGTGTAAGCAGAGGTAGCTGACATGGATAGCCATGGCTGCAGGGATAGAAATGCAGCTCAGCCTGAGACCAGCCAAAACTTGACTTCAGAGAACAGGAGGAGATGGGGATTGATCAACACATGATTAGCATCACAGGTTAAAAACAGCTTTTGCATACTTCTTTAAACACAAGGGTAGGTAGGAAAAACATTAGGCAGGGTTGAACCAAGGAACAGAAGTTGATTTGAAAAAGACAACTGATTTCACATTCCAGCACAGAGACCTGCAGTCATTTGGTAAACCTGAGCTGTAACACTGCATGTCCCACAATTGCTGACTTTTCCAGCATCACAGCTTTGTGAGAGAGCAAGAACCATCCCACAAATTCTCCCCTTGTTTGTTCGAGGGACGTCTCTGTGTCACCACACATACTTCCCACTATCTCCCCAATTAACAGCAGATACTCCTGCTGCATAAAATCTGATAAATTTTCCTGACAGCTTATTCTTCAGAGGCTTTTACCACAGCTATAAAATATGTGAGACAGAGTTTAACAAGATTTTCTTTATGAGGGAAGTAAACAGACGCTGTGACCTCTGCTAGTTTCTGTGGACAGATGCAGTGATTTTACACAGTGCCATGAGTGAAACTCTTGTTTTTGTGAAATGTGCAATTTAATCAGTTTGGCACTGAAAGCCCAAATAAATCACAGTGACTGACAGCATACTGATGGGTGGTTGATGAATGGCTGTAGAGACAGTACAATGAGAGACAAACCTCCACCAAAGCCACTAAACGCACCCAGTGCTCGAGCAGGTCCTAGAACTTCAGAGAACCTCACACCTGGTCACACCCACATCTCCTCCAGAATAAAAAAGAGAGGTTTTTGTGATTAAAACACTAGATTTTGAAGAGCCGCTGTGCATGACCAAGGGTAGAAGGTTTGTCCTCATGACGCAGGTAGCACCTTTCCTGGCTTTGCTACCATCATTTGGGAAGATGCTTTTGCTTTGAGAGATTGGCACTAACACAAACTTCTAACCACAAGCCATGCAGCCAAGAATGCCTTCTACATTGCTGCAGAAGACAGTGGCTTCTAGAGATGACCTTGCCGTGCCATCTCCTCCTGGCCAACAGGTCTGCAAGAGCTCCAGGAAACCAAACCCCTGTCAGAGCCAACCATCATCCTCCACTGCTGTTCTCTTGCCTCCTAGGACTGCACACACAATTAATTGTATTTAAATGCAAGCATCCACAAACAGGTAGAAATTAACTGCCAAATTGTTTGCTAACACCTACAGAACTAAGTCTGTGCACTTGCTTCTTTATTGTTCCCATTGATGTTAACTGCAACAGTTTTAACTGAGAAGTGGGTGCCTGGGGGAGTGCTTGGTGTCTCTGCTGTAGTTTGCACTGCCAGGTCTTCTGCCAGGTCTTTTAGAAAGCACTCACAGCACCAAGATGGGATGCAGGTCATCCCCTTGGGGAGCAAAGATATTGGAAATGATGATTATAACTGCAGATGTGAAGTTGTTCAGAGAAAGTGGAGCTTTGTCTAAATAAAGAAGTAATAGGAACAGCAGTGACTAGAACAGATCACAACCTGGAGGCTGGCAGTGGCAAGCAACTGTGGATATTACATGTAAAGCTCAGGAGAGGATCAGCAAAAATACTGCCAGGGCTTCTCTTCACAGGCATGACCTTTATTCTCACCAGTTCTAAGTTATTCCTTGAATAATCTCAACTCCTGTCACTTCTCCAGGATACACTGCACCAATCAGTCACCAAACATACAATGCTGAGGAAGTGGATGATGCAGCAGCTGTTTTCCTCCACCCATCCCTATTTATTTTCTCTCTCGGGAAACACAGCACATGTGAACATACCAGATTAAGAGTTTTGGAGATTAAAAGCCCAGAAAGTCTTTGTTCAGGCTGTGCATGGAACATACAGAGATTCCTCCAGATACTTACTTAAGTAAGAAACAACCATGAAGAAATGCAGGATGGTGATAGGGAGATGTGATGCCAAGCGCTACTGTCAGGGCAAAGCGTAGTGTTGGCCAAATGTTCTCATGGGATTACATCAGAGCATGAGAATTTATTAGAAGTGACTTTTTTCCCAACATGCTGGTCCAGGCCTATTTCACCTGTTGTTGCCTGTCTAAAAGCAAGATACTGTACCCAGGCTGGTCATCAAAGCCTTCTCTGGACAGACTGATCCATCCAAGGGGAAGGGGCAGGGTATTGATTGTGTGTTCATCCCATCTTCTTAGATAACAAGTCCAGACAGGAAATACCCTCAGGAAGAGATGATAGTTTCCTACTGTCTCGATTTAAAACAGATGATGAGCTCATGCCCCAGAACCAGATCTCTGACAGCCAGGGTTAGGCAGAAAGAATCTGTCCTGGCTCTTAGATAAAGTTAACAGAGATAAATCTTACCTCTTGCGTTACTGAAGTCTGTGAGCACATGGTGGAAACAAATGATCTATGCCAGACGTGTTTGTGGCAGTACAGTGCCCCCCAAGCTGGATGCGGGAGGCAGGAGCTCTGCCCTGAACATGCAGATGCACCTCATGCCGCAGTGCAAGTGAAGCACAAATGGTTTCAATAAAAGTAAGCCTCCCTCTCCCCCTCAGAAGTTAAATGCAGATTTGCTGCTTGCTAAGAATATCCAAGAATGGTCTCTGCTCTGCCAAACTACCCAGTCTCTAACAGGGTGTTTGCAAGCACCATGAGACTTGGCTTTGCCTGCATGGATTAATTATTGATGACCTGCATGGCTCTGCCAAATGACCGTACTAAATTAGGTAAAAAATAATTTTAAATGCCCCTGAGAAAGAATCTGGACATAAGTGTTTTTGTGTGTACACACAAACCGATGTGTATCTTACATGCAACCACTGCACTTACTCTCAATGGATCTTAATACTACATGGGAGTGGGAAACATTGATTTCAAGGGCTAAATTTGAAGCTCAGTGGTGCTCAGACATCTTGCTCTGTTAGGTGCTTACACCTAACACCTGAGCCTAGAATAGACTCTTAGACCTGAGCCCAAGAATATTTAATTTTTTTTTTCTTTAATATGTTGCTTACATCATGCATATAAAACATAAAATAAATGCTTGGCTTCTGCACTTGCAAAGCACTACATGGAGACTCACATCACAGGACTCTGGAAGATCCAGATCCTAGCAAGAGAGGAGCTTTGCAGATTATGAAAGAATCAAGTCTTAATTTAAGATTTCAAATGCTGTTCAGAGAAGTTTAGTTTAAAAGAAGTATTTCAAAGTTGCACTGATAATGAAACCCTCTAAACAAGACATTCAAAGCTGCAGCGCTAAAAGACCGTTTCTCAATGAACAAGAATCTGAGCTACCCTAAGGAGAACAATATCATTTGTCTTCAGAGAGTGCTTGCTAAATTGGCATTAATTTGAAATGAGAATGAAACTATGAGACTACATGTGCCACTCCAAGGAAATCCAACCAGACAGACATGCACACAACCATCTCTCCTTTCAACAGGCAGAAACAGCCAATTCAGACATGTTGGAAAAAAAGTAACTCCCTGTTCCAAAAGCTTTCTCACGTGAGAAGCCAAAAAACACCTAAGCTGAAAAACTCAAGCATGGTTTACATTTTTGGCTGTGAAGTCACTCTGTTGGGACAAGGCAATGACATGGTCACACCACAACCATGGCACAGCAGGACCTCTCTGCGGAGTCTCGGTCTTACTTCTCCTCTAAGACCAGACAGGAATATTACTACATCCAATGTCACGATGCTCAAGGATACCCACTTGTTTCTAAACACGCTTGGGCTTTTAACTGATATAACAATAGGGAGTAAGTTTTTTGGCTAACTGGCAAGAGCTCAGCCCAAATTTTGAGTTAGTGCATTGCTTATGCCTTCTGAAATGGCTCAGAGTCACCTGAGCACACTGATCCTACCCAAATCACTTGGTGGTGCTCTTCAGAATCTTCTGCCCCTCCGAAAGCAGAAACTTTGTAACAGTTACTTCAAATCATCGTTCATTTGCTTAAGCCACTCAGAAAATAGTGTCCTGCTAATCTTCTCTTTAGAAGTTTCCATACTGCAAATGTCTGCCTATCTTCACGTCCGTGTCCAGAGTGCCAAGGAGATGAGACTTCATTTGCCTAGGAAATACACTTAGGAATATATGCAAACCTACAGATGTACCTCTCCAGCACCATTTGCACTGCAGGCAATGAGCTTTTGGACAAGGGATTATCCTTTTCTATCTGGACGGTGCCTCCAGCTTTCACTTGGAGATGTTGGACTTCTACTACAATATAATTTTCTTCTTTTTTTTTTTTAAAAAAATAATCCATTTCCATGGATTATTATGAACTCTTTATAACCTCTGCCAGAGGCCGTTATAAAAGCAGGAAAACCCAGACAGCAGATCCTTCTGGTCCGCTGGTGTGCAACTCCCCAAAGGTAAACTCACAGAGCTGTTTACTTTACATCAGCTGCCCAAAGTGATGGAGCTGATCAGCAGCTTTGCTTTTTGTTTTGTTTTGGTGATGAGAAAGAAACAGGTTTGCCTGGCAGATGAGCACGTAATAAAGTGAGCCTTGTGCTGTCTGCCTGCACTGTCTGGGCTACTGTACAGGGCTGTCGGGGAACAAGATGCTAAATCCAACAGAGAACAATACAATCCTGTACAGACCAACAGCAGGAAACCCACATTGGATCCCTTTGCTTTTTCACTTGGCACTGGAGATCTTAGGCTAGGCTACCTCCGTCCAGAGAAATGCAGGATGTCCTCTGTTGATTACATTCACAAAGATGGGAAGCTGTTCAAAGAATAACGACACACTGCATTTATGGACCATGTTTTGTCCAAGTATCTCCGGCTCTTTGGAAACATAAAAGGAAACGTGCAGTATCAGGGTCCTGGAAAGAACACTTATGCAGCTGTGCAAGGAGCCAGTGAGGATGTTGGCAGTGTCTTCCTCTCCTCCCAGCTCTTTTCCAGCTGATCCCTGCACCAGGCAGGACACGGGAGGGAGCACTGGGCTGAAGAAAGCTAGCTAGCACATTTTTCAAGGTGTCAAACCACATCTACCTTCGTGCTTATGAATGGATTATGGAAAGTATGCTAAACTAACATTGTTATTATAAGGATTAAATCCCCAGTGTTCTTGGCACTCAGCCTTCTTCTTAGACCAGAATAGTCCAAGGTTTATACCCACTTCCTTCCAGCTTTGAGTTACAAGTCCTCAGATTTGTGTGTGTGTCTGACTTGTGGGTTACAGCACACACTCAGCACCACTTGTGCAGGCTCAGCACAAACCTGCTGAAGCATTCCAAGTGTTAAACACCCAGTCCTAATCAAGTCAGCAGGCTTTTGCTCTGTGTTGTCAAATAAAAAAAAAACCAAATTCGAAACAAATGACCGATGTACACTTGGGTTTGAGCAATAAAGCATTTGGGATGTGCAGTTCCAGCTCGGCATGTTGCAGGCCGTAAGCTACAGCCTCCAGCATCATCTTTTCCACTGGTGCCCGGACACTACTTTCATAAATACAATGGTTAATAAATACCATGGCCACTTCCAAATAGATTCTTTAGATTAGGTTGTGTGGGACCGATCAGACACTTCCCACAGTAGTTTACTGCAAAACATGCAAATCACAGCCTGAAACCACAAAATCCTCAGGTCTCCTATGTTACTGGTTCTGTACGGCACGCAGCACACTAAGAACAATGGCACTAGCACCACTGCAGCCATCACTTTGCTTTCAGTCTTTGCTACAGTCACCCCACTAAGGCTAAAATGCTTCCTGAGTCCGTTCTTCATGAGCTCCAAGACCTGGAAGCCATTGATCAGGCTGTGTGACGTGCTCAGAAAAGCTGTGAATGGAAAGTGACCCAGTGGGGAGTGACACCTCCACCTCCAGCACAACACATGACACTAGATTTTTCCATTGCAGGTATTTAACTTCTCCCATGGGAAAACTGAGTCTGCAAGTCATGGGAAAGCACAGAAATGCATTTCTAATGATGGTCTTAAAGCACTAGTAGGGCTACAGCAGCAACCCAGTTTCCAGTGCTGCACTACCAGCTCAAACCAATAAGCAGACTTACAGTTTTAAAACAGAGCAGAAAAATACACAAACAGACAAGAACAGTGGGTTTGAGGCTGCTTCATCTTCTTGATATCTGCAGTTTTTGCTTCTACCTGAGCATTTCTGTTGAGATCGGTTTCCTCCCTTTGCAGCAGATTCAACTGAAGAGCAAGCCTTCAGAAAATGGAATGCCCATAATACTGGTTTTAGCTGTGGGCCAGCTGCTTCTGTAACCCAGTCTGACCTGAAATGAAGTTTATACACATTTGATACCTCTGACAAAATCTACTAGTTAAAATACTTCGAAGAGTCACTTCATGCAGGAGGTGGAACAGCCAAGAAGACTGTGTTCTCTGCACATATTGCTAAATTCTTACAAGGCATCTTAGGGTGGGGATGATTGTTAAAAACAACTCAACAAATCCAACCCTTTTCACCACATTCAAGACAGCTCAGAAAAATAAGTAGGGGGCTTAATCAATCCTTTCTGCTGTTTTTTCCTAATCTACGATGGAGCAGTAGCTTGGAATACAGGCCAGGGTGTGTGCTATGTGTGCATACTATAAGAAATTCTTGAAACAAACTGCTCAAGCCCTTGTGTGGAAAGGACTTCACTAGGTTATGAAGAGAGACACTTCACATTCATTAAGTAAAACATTAACGGAAACGTTCTAACTTACATAACTGTACATTAATGCTCAGCAATGTAAGGTGTTTAATTGCCTGTTGCTTTCTCACCATAAATTACTACCAGCAGGTAATGGAAAACCTTCCTCCACGCCTGTTTACGCACTTCACTCCCACCTCATGCTGGACAGAAACAGCAAGGCAGCCTGGAGTTGTCTAACATCCATACAAATGGGTGCGTATTCAGAAAGGAATGATCATTCAAGAAAATCACACATTTGAGTAGCTCACTACATATGCAGCACTGCAAAGGTTTTATGAATGCATAAATCTGAATTTAATAACTAGCCAGTACAGGCTGAAGACGTCCTGTAGTAACCCAATACAATGGTAGAATAGGACACTGACATTAACCCCTGCTGTGTGCAGCTGAACAATATCCACATCTACACTTTCCTCCATGTTCCCATGAAGCCCAGCCCTGACTCATACTAACCAGCGTCTGGCTTCACTGCTCTGCAAAGTCAGGTGCAGAATCCTCTTATGGGGCACAAGAGCAAGCAGATTGTGAGGAAGAGTGCTAACTCCGAGGCAGGATGAAGAAAAAGCACTGCAAAAACTCTGTCTAGGTGCTCTCCTGCTGGCACAACAAAACAAAATATTGATTCAGTCCAAAGAGGAGGCTAAAACCCACAGGCTGTGCAAACCGTGAACCCACAGGTCTGGCAGCTGCTACTCACATGACTCCACTTTAGTTACACTTCAAGAAGCATTTTCAAGCCTTCCCTTTTGGAGATCTACAACACTGAGGTTAAAAAAAAAAAAGCAAACCCACCTATATTTAACGGGTGGACTCGATGATCTGGTGGGTCTCTTCCAACCTGGTTGTTCTATGATATCTCAAAACAGTCCCCTCATGTCACCTGGAGGATATGTCAAGTTTTCCCAAACATTCAGGAGTTCTCATGGCTACTTTGAATATTCTGCTGAAGAAATATTTCCCTGTGCTCTGCTTCTGCCTTCTCTCTTCAGCTACCAACCCCCCTTTATTTATACTTTCACATTTTCCCCTATTTAACATCACAGAAACCAGCTCTAGGCTGACACGGACTCCAGGCTTCCACTACAGTGCTGCTCTCAGCGTGGAGACAGTACTCACTTGGCACGTCTCCCTCGGATCGCTGTTCCTGGGTGCCCCATGGGTGCATATCTGCCACACACCTTCAGAGCCCTGAATTTCTAGATAATGTGTCTTTGATATAGACTCTGATAAAAATTTGTGACATTTACGTATACTTGATCATTCATCAATATTAAGTCAGATGAGAAAAGATTCCAAGGCACTGTGGCAAGGACACTGGGGCAGGTGCCTGCTCTTTTGTATCTGATGGGACCTGTGGGAAATAACACCTACAAGGTGAGGAGGGGTCATTTACAGGAGAAAAACTTGGGTTGATGGCAGCCAGGTTAGCACACAGCAGCCTTAAAATCTTACACAACAAACAAGCAAAAAAAAAAATTAAAAAACTGAAGGAAAAAACCAAAAACGTAACTACAGCTAATTGCAAGAGGCAATCCACAAATTCTGACTTTGAGCAGCATCTGCCTGAGTCCTGACTTCAATATGACTTCCTAATTCTGGAAGCCCCTTGTCCAGCCTTTAGAAGTAAAATGATGTGTTAGTGATGCTCCAGCCAGGTTTGCTGCAAGGCTTTTATCTTCTGCCTAGGGCTAAGCACTGATAAATTTTTCTATCCAGCCTGGAACCTCTTACAGTTTCTAAAGCTAGTTCTGTCTCCATCACTGCGATGTGATTTTAACTCATTAGCCTCTGCGGCTAACGGCAGCTTGTATCTCATAGCAGGCTTTTACATGGCAGGACGATGACTCTGAACAAAGCCTTTTTTGTGCTTTTTCAGCTAACCCTGCAAATACCACTGAGATAATACAGAAGCTCTGGAAATTCCAAGAAACAAGATCATATGAAAAAAGGCCTGAAAAATGTTTGATTAACATTTATGCACAATAAACTGGGGTTCTCAGGTAACTGTCAATAGGTCTACTGAAAATCATTTGATACTGAAGACAAACCTTAATTCAATACTCCATCACGCTGCTACTCACACACTCGATTTCAACAGCAGCTGGTTCCTCCCCAGGAAAAGGCACTGCCTGCTTTGTGGGGTGGAAATTAATGGAGTGATCTCTCCATGGCTGAGCAGCTAACACAACCCAGTGCATTTGCCCTCCAAGCTTGGCAGGCCTCCAGAAGGCAATGGGAGGGAAGACAGGTAATAAGCTTCAACACAGTTGTAAAACGCAAGCAGAGCTGTGAGCTGGGACCAGTGTTGAGCCAGTAGCAAGCCCAGCCTCCAGCAGTGGTGCCACTGGGGTCCCTCTGGAGCAGGGCACCCAGAGGGCTGAGCAGGCACCCAGCCCCAGCCTGCCTGCACCCACAGCCCTGAGGGATGCTCTGCAGGGACCACCTCACCTTCCTGAAGGCTGCCCTCTATGCTGGTGCTATATCCAGGCTGTCAGCATAGTTCAAAACCATGCAGAAAAATGAATGTTGGGTATCTTACCAAGCTAAATGCAACATCCCCTGCCAAAAGCAGCCAATTCATGTACAGAGAATTTCTCTTTCAGTTGTCTGCTGAGACATTTGCACTCTCTACCCAGTAGCCATTACCATGCATTATTCACAGGAGGAATAAAACTATCTGAGCTGGCCCACAGGTATGGGGCACAGCTGCTGATGCCCTGGCATACTTGCAGAGGTAGGCTTCTGAGGCTGGCGACAACAACTTTATGTGGGATAATGAGGCAGGTCACTTGAAAAAGAAGGAAAAATTACCTGCCAGAGTCAAAAACCAAAGTGACATTTCGATCTGAGTTTCACTACCCTGAACTGGAAGATACTTTTTAGATATAAAACCAAAACAACAAGCCAGAATCCCAAATGCTTTCCCAAAGGATTAATTAAGGCATCCTTCTCTCAGACCTCATTCAGAACATCTGGCTGGAAACTAAGGAACAGCAACTGTTTACCCCATTAAAGCTAAGAGATAAGAAAGAACAGCCTCCTAGAGCTTTCCACAAATCCAGGGAAGATAAACACCTTCATTACAGAATCATAGAATCACAGAACAACCAGGTTGGAAGGGACCCATCGGATCTTCTAGTCCAACCATTCCTATCTAACACTAAACCAAGTCTCTCAAGACCTCATCCACCCGTGTCTTAAACACCTCCAGGGAAGGGGAATCAACCACCTCCCTGGGCAGCCCATTCCAATGCCCAATGACCCTCTGCGTGAAAAACCTCCTCCTAATCTCCAGTCTAAATCTACCCTGGCAGAGCTTGAGGCCATTCCCTCTCGTCCTGTCCCCTGTCACTTGGGAGAAGAGGCCAGCTCCCTCCTCTCCACAACCACCTTTCAGGTAGTTGTAGAGAGTAATAAGGTCTCCTCTCAGCCTCCTCTTCTCCAGGCTAAACAACCCCAGTTCTCTCAGCCGCTCCTCATAGGGTCTGTTCTCCAGCCCCTTCACCAGCCTCGTTGCTCTTCTCTGGACTTGCTCCAGAGCCTCAACATCCTTCTTGTGGAAGGATACAAAGCATGTGGAAGGATACAAAGCATGAACTTCTCCAGTTTTACTGACAGAGACAGAAAGTGTCAGAAAATGGGAGCTGGCGAACCTAACCTCTGACTGGCAATTAAACACTGAGAAGGGCAAACCTCGGGGCAGCAGTGCCCTCCTCACTGATTTGTAGAAACCTTTCTCACATGAATTAGCCATACCCATGATTTTAATGCCTGTGTATGCCTTTGACAAAGGAGCCCTTACAGGACATTGTGAAGCCATCGCGGCTCCAGCCTCAACTGCCTCGAAATCTGGTGGGACTCCAGAGGACTGCAGACAGATCTGTGCCCCCATGGCTGCTTGCATGTCCTCCCCAGGGACACCCCTGTGGGGTCATGTGGGGTCACCCATGCAGCCCTCCATGGGCTAGGGAGTCTCCTGGATGCCACAATGCATCAGGTATCATCCCCTTGGCCTGAACTCACTTACACAAGCAGTACGTGTCCTGTTTCTGCAAGCACCAGATACACACTGGGCCCTTGTGTGGATGCCTTGGAGTTCCCTGGCTTTGCCGTGCACTGTGGGCTGGGGCACAGTGACACATACCTCAGCTACGCTGGTAGATGGAAGTGAGATCAGAATCAGGTGTTCCCTACATGAAAGGTCTGACATAAAACCAAAGGGCTATTCACGTCACTGGCCCATCTCCCTAATTAAAAGCTGCACGACTCCGAGCTGGGCTTGAGTGTGCAATCAATCCTCCCGACACAATGTGCCTGCAAAGACATTTGCAGAACATGTCTGATGCTGCTGAGGGCTTTGTTTCCCCTGCGCCTCCTCCTCCAAGCATAAAAAGCTGCAATTGAAAAGTCCCAGTCCTTGGAGGGAGTGCTGTTTTTTATCAGATGGTAACTATGAGTACATCATGAAATCATTTAATAGTTCTCATTAAACACGTTGCTGGAGAGGAGCCTGATTTATGAACGGTATGCCATGGGTATAAATAAGTTGCACTTCACTTGTAACACAGCTGGTCAAAAAAATTAATGTTTTGTTTTCTATAACCTTTGTACTCTCCCTTCCTCAGCTACTATGGCAAAGCTCGATTGTTCTCAGGAAGAGGACATATGTCTGAACACCTCGCATGGGCTCGACCCAACAGCAGACAGACAGGCTCCCCAAATCAGCCCTGTGCTCTGGCTTTCCCAAAGCCATTAACCTTCCATGTGGATAGACCTTCCCATTTAAAAATAAAACTCAAAAGTGCTTACAAGCAGACTTGCCTCTTGCATTTGTGTTGGAAGTGCTGTTGGAACAGTGGATCTTGGTGAGTTCAGATCCAAGAAATACTGATATATTTAGCACTGCTGCATAACTTTCCAATTTTCAAAGCCCAGTATTTCTTTTTCTTTTGTGCCCAGGGAACAGGACAAAAGCCACTCAAACCAGATAAACAACCACCTTCAGAAGAAAGGAAATACGAGGCCACTGTGACACAGATCAGCGCCCAGAGACAGTTTTTGATGCTTATATTAACCATGGCACCTAATCCTAAGCAAATGCTTCATCAGCTGCATGATGCTTTTTTCAAGAGACCTCTTATTGCCAGCACAAGGTGTACACTGTGTGTGCAATTCAGCACAGTAAAACCTGCACAGGCAGAGCAGACAGATGCTGAGGAGTCATAGGAGAGGGTCAATTTACACAAAGACAGAGGGAAAGGCTTCATAATCATATTGTTCACATCTGGAATTTGCAGGCATGATAATTTTATAACCCTCTCCTTACAGTTCTGAATGCGAGTCTCCTTCACTTTTGAGCCTAAGCGATGTTTCATCGCTGCTACAGGGCTGCAAGCATCTGATAGTTTGTGTGACCCTAAGACTGCACACCATGTTGTGAAAAAAGAGAGTGGGAAGCTTGCACAGCCAGAGAGGCACATATGGGCACTTGTATTTCAAAGGTATTAAAACGTGAAGCCCTAAAATCAAAATGGAAAACCCAGTTCCAGTTTACTTCTGCTCAGAGCAAGTCCCTTTGTATCTCATTAAAAGACCTTGGTTGCTTTTATGGTATATACGAGCCTTTCTTCATAAAAGTCACTTTCAGGTGACTTTATATATTTCTTTTCTGGTTGAAACCAAGAAACCTCTTGCTCAGCCAACCAGTTTTCATGTGTACACAATACATCAGGCTGAAAAATCACTGCAAGGAGAGATTCTCAGGCAGGAAGACTCAAAGCACCGAGACAGCTGAGAACAAAACAATGAGGAAGTCACCTCCAATCAGAGCAGGAAATGCGGAAAGGATTAATCTCTTTTAAGACTAATATTTTTACATTTCCACACACGTAGCCCCAGCATGGTCACAGCTGCCTGCATATTCCAGGCACTGACTTTGTGCATGGACTAATTCTGCCTAAAACCAAACTGTAGCTATCATCAAGCTTAGCTTAGCCATGTATCTGGAATCTGAATCTGGAGAAATTAAGAGCAAATTAGGAGGCAACACAGATTTTGGCAACAGTTATTGCATTTTAAACATTCCAAAGTAATTGTTAATGTACAAAGAAAGTGGAATAGAAGAGAATTTTCCCCAGATCGGAGCAGTGTCCATCTTCACTCCAACAGCCATGGAAGAGCTGGCCTCACTCTCAGAGGCCCTACACAGATGTTGACACCATCCCCAAAACATGGAGACCCACAGGCACACATCTACATTAGCATTTATGTTACACAGTTTGAATGCCTGTTTTCTCTATTGGTGAAGAAAATAAATATTCAATTATCTTCCTTTAAAATGACACATAAAGCAGGAAGACAATTTATTTCAACAGGAAAAAAAATAGTTTAATTTGTAAGGCATATCTATTCATTAAACGCATTTTTACTAGGCCTGGTGATGGGTTAAGATGAATCTGACCTAAAGAGTCTGGTTATTCTCTCCTACTAGTTCCTGTCTTGATAATTAAGAGGAATTTAATTACTTCTTGGCATTTAGTTAGGTAAAAATGTATCAATTTTGCAATAGTCATTAACTCTAGGGCTTCCATTGAGCCACAGTGACTCCACGGTTGATCTTGAGTTGATGCAGCTCCAAATACCATTTTTCCTAGCATGAACCCATGTTTCATTTTATTGCTATTGGGATTTATGAGAGAGTCTGGGAAGCAAGGAAGAACATGGAGAATGCACTCTTGCCCCATGCTGGCCTGGTGCATGACCTCAGGTATGTCACTTTGCTTTGTGTTGGTTTCTCCCTCCTTCTCGTTCAGATACTCCTGTGCAAGCTCCTTGACCAGCAACAGATCAGCTAGTTCTCCCTGGACAGGGGGATGGAAGATGTTCCTGAGAGCAAGTTATTATAGTCATGCCCCTGAGGAACTGACCTGCTGCCAGGAATTAAAGGTAGTCAGCCATTCCTTGCTTACTGTAAATATTTCGCAGCCAGTAATTACAGCCTACTGCTACCTTCCACCCTGGCAAAGCTCACTGTTCTTAAGACAAGGGCAAGAAAACTCTTAGTGACTGCTTCTTCCAACACTTCCAGCTTCCCTTTGGAGTCCTGGAGACCTTCGTCCAGACTCCAAAGGACCATGACCAACAACCTGAATCCCTAAGGGAAGCAGTGACTTTGGCTGACAAAAGATATCCAACCCTTGCTGGGCCAAGCGTCTTCTTGCCCAACAAGTGAATCAGAACAAGTAGCTACTTTGTCAGGCTACGAGACACAAGGGAAAATGCAGGAACATTAATGACAGAGCTGCTTTATCATAATGGCCAGAAAGCACTTGGCACCCAAGGCAGAGGAGACATCAGTGGTGTCAAGTTAAATTGTAGAGGAGTAAAGCAAGCAATAAAAATGCACCCACTTCAGGCATCAAAGGAGACTCTTTATTTCCCCTCAGAACCACTAACCTGCTCAAAGGTTAATTCACCTTCCTGTCTCAGCTCTCATTTACTGTGAATGAATCCACACTGTGAGTCCACTAGATTTTTCCAGACATAATGAGGAATCAGGATCTACCTTCAAGGTTGCACAGGTATGTAACTAAACAATGTCCTGCTCCATCTATCTAGGAATGATAATAAAAGAAGGGAACATCTATCTTTGCTTCAGATGGTAAAATAACCACCTATCTGCCCGCTGACCCACATATTCACTTATTTGTCCAAATCACAAACCACATGCAGAAAACAAATGTAACCAAACACATTTACAAGCAACTAGAGGGAAGCACATCTGAGCATAATATGTAGGAGAATGTTCCATCAGTTCAGTGCCCGAGATACACAAATTATCCACGTGCCTATGGCATGGTCAGTGACTGTGATGGTACCCCAAGACATGACAACGAAAATCATTCTTGCATTTATAAATACAATGTGTATTTTGAGAGGCACACAATACAAGGAGTGAGCCTGCTCTACCCTGACGACTCAAGATGTCTCGCACGGTCAAAACTCTCGCCCCTCTCAGTGTGCATGGAGAACATGAGATAAGGACCCCTGATCTTTCCTTCTTACCTATGAAGTACCTACAGACTCCAGTGATATCAACCTGCCCAAACTCTCTTGTCCTTGTTTTTGTCCCAGAACAAGGAGTAGAGCGGGAGATGAATTTTCCTAGAGGTAAGCTCTCTGGGGCAAGATAAGCCCCAGACAAGGGCCTCTTGTCCTACCAGCTGTTGTGAAGTAACTCCAGATTGCTATGCCTCTTGCTTCTGAGTAGGAAACCAATTTTGCCCCAAGCATTTTCTGATTGCGGCCTCACTTGGTTCAGGGTTTAACTGAGCAAGAAGGAGACATAATGAGTAACTGCAAGGCTCTTGTAAATCAAAGGATAGAAAAGAGGTGGGGATATGGGAGATCCTCTGTCTCCTCCAGCAGGGAGCATCAGTGTCAGACGTACAAAGGGGCACATCAAAACCCACCTTCTAAGGAGCCAGCACTGCCTGTGTCTTCTCTCACAGAAGGGAACAGCTGCCCACATGAGGGTAGCGGTAGCTTGGCAGGTCTGTTTTGCTCTTAGACATAACTCGATAAGGTTAACTGAGGGTGTTTTGCTAACTTGCGGTTCTCCTGAGACAGACTACTAAGTAAGGGATGTCTGCTCAGTCCAGCAAGGCAACATATGGAAGACAGAAGAACAGACCAAGATCTGGCAGGGGTTATGGAAAAAATGCAGATGCTTGTTTGTTGTTTAAAGGTTAAGAAGAACATGAGGTGTGAAAGCACTCTGGATGTCTGCAAACACTCCCACTATTCACCCAAGCATCTCCTTGGGACTTGAAAGAATTCTGCAGTGCAAAAAAATGCTGTGGTCACTGATGAGTGGGCTCAATGACTGAACAGCTAGCAAAGGAAGCCCATGCATGCCCAGGCTGGAATGAAGAAAATTCTAATGCAAATATGCTAAAGTATCACTTACAGATGTCAAGTCCCCTGGGGAGCGGCAGAATGAACATTTGCCAACACAGTGATTTCTGGGAGTTAACCTTGTGCCCAAAGGAGAACACACTGATGCCACCAACTCCCAGCAGCACAGTAAAGGCAGTAAATCCCAAATGAACAATTGAACTATGAGTATGAGATGACCCCACTTTCATGTGAAATACAGAATAGCAACACCCTGAAATAAAGCCAGGACTCCATCACTTTATCCATTTTGATTTATGCCTGCATCTTCAGCTGTAAAATAGCTTAGCTGCACTCACCTAAGGCAGATAGCTGTTATCTGCCATGGCTTTGTATCTCATAAACACGGACACAAGGAGGCTGAGCTGGCCCTGTGGTCAGCAACAGCATGGATGGTAAAGTATGGTCAGTGTCCCAGAGAGATGCCGTCCACCAGTAATGAATCATCTGGACTGGAGCGCAATGGATACAGGTGGAGGCTGAAAGTAAGCTATTGTGTGGATGCATCTACAGGGGAACATTTGGGAGAATAAGGGTAATGAGGAAAACAGGAAGCCTGAGCCTGTTTGCCCAAGGACAATGATTATAACAATGCCTATCTTTATAGCATACAACGGACATCCCTGCAGGACTGTCACGTGCCATGAGGAGAAACATCTGGAGAAATGTCTTTCTTTGGATACCTCAGAGGGTGAGGAACCCTCTCATCCTGTCAAGTGTGAGCTGAGTGGAGCGCCAGGATGGAAAAGCAGAACAAGGGTGAGGACAGGAGGGAACAGGCAGAGCCAGCTTCCAGTTTTGGCACTGCCTGAGGTATCAGAGACATCACTTCTCCTCTGTACCTCTCACCTGCCCTGTGGAAAAACAGTTCGTTATCTGACATCCAAGAAATAAACACTGATTTTTTTCCACAAGTACTCACGGGTGGATCAGTACTGAGATCTACCAGGAAGAATTAATTCTGTGCAGGACCTGGTACTCATTATGGTTCTGATACCTCTGACAGCAGGAGTTGTGCTCTTCTAAATGAATTTTTTTGCCAAGGGTAACAATAAGCCCCTGCAGTACTGATCTCCACAGGTAAAGTACATTTCTGAGTGCCCTCCAGAAAGCTGCTCCTTTGCCTTGCTGTATTACCCCTATCCACTCCAGCAGACCCTCTCCTTCCCTGGAAGGCTGAAGGCAGTTCCAGGTAATTTCCTGACCTTGTCTGTATTAACTTACACACTGGATTAAAAAAAAGAACTCAACCACAGTCCAGCAGTCAGAGGTCCAAAAATTGCACTGACCTTGTGGATATTAAAGGCAGGCCCAACCCAGAACAATCTGTTTTGTTTGGAGACACCCTGGCAGCAGATGCATTAAGAATGCATGGCCTCTAATGTGGAACACGTGTTTGGTGAGAATAATAAAGCACCTGAGCAGGCTAGTTGGGCTCACTGAACCTCTTCCCTCTCTAGGCAGCCTCCAAATTGTTTTCTGGTTTAAGACTTTGAAGGTGAGAGCATGATCAAACAGAGAGGTTCAGAGGTTTTATCTGTCCCCAGAAAGCACTCATCAAAAATAAAAAGAATGAGTGGGAGAATGACCGATAGCAATGGAAGCAGCAGGATTTGGAAACATCAGCAAAGCTGGAACCAGGCTTGTGCCCATTCTGACTGACCCCAGTTTTTTATTTAAACCCCTAATATCAGACGCTGCTAACCCTCCCTGGGTACTCTTCTCAGGGCAGCTTCTTTGGCTTGTATGAAACACTGTGATCCTCTTCAAACACCCAACTTGATGGCTGCAGCAGAGGCTGGGAGGGTCCCCAGTGCAGTGGGCTCCCCATGCTCTGCCTGGGGATAACCAGACCTGGGTGACTGCTCCACGGTCCTAGGAGATGTTGAGGTAAAGTCAACCTGGCTGTACCCCACTCCTGGCCCTGTTTGTGCAGCCAACCCTCCACAAAGCCCTTCTGCTGGGCAGCAGGACAAGTGATGCTCAGGCTCAGGTGCCTGCCCAGCATGTGAAGCTACCAACAAGGGAAGGCTTAAGGTGACCGCAGTCAGCAGCTTGTTTACCCTGTGAATTAGAGAGAGATAGTTTGCTGCGAACACACTGATCGATATCTCCCAGCTGCCAGTTTAATCAGGATTAAGTGAGTAGCTATTAATTTTGCTCTTTTCCAACAACATTGAGCCACCATGTGAAAACGTTTCCTCTCCATCACAAACAAATTAACAATTAACCTTGATATCATCTATCTAGACATTTTAAAGGGACTTAGAAAAAGAAAACCCCAAACCAAAATGCTAACAGGAAGGGCCAAGACCAATAATCTGGCTTTAATTAGAAGCTTTTCAGGAGCAAACAGCTCACAGGAGAAGGGCAAAGGAGCGGAGGGGTGTTTGCTCAAAGCCAAAGTGTGCATGGAACTGGGTGATGAGGCTGGATGGACTCCTGCAAGTGCAGGGAGCAGCACCCAGGACCCCAAGGCCCCTCCTCAGCCCAAGGCCAATGTCAGAGCAATGCCTGAGAGCAGAGGCACCTGCTGGGTCTGCAGGGTTGTGGCCAGACACAGAGGTGTCACCATGGCAGGAGAGGTTTTACTCCTTGGGCATGCTGTTTTACTGCTAACGAGGCAAATCCTGCAGCCCTTGAGCATCCACCCCTCCCAGCAAATTTCAGGAAATACTTTAACACACTGACTGGCACAGCTTGTGGCTCACACACAGGCACTAAGTATTCAGATACGTGCAAACTGCTGCACTTCTGAAACGTTTCCACCTTTGACAAGAGGTGGCAGGCAGCCACTCAGCACAGCATGCAGCTATGCATACAAACACGCTGAAGTAATTCAGTTTGGACTACATTGGAACTCTCTGGGATTGAACTCCCCAGGCTAGAGACAACAGATGCTTGCAGATCCATGAACAACCAACCACAGTACGACAGCTCTGAAGAGCCAACTTCTGCTGGTTTGCCCTCATTGCCCTAAAAAGTCTCTTATTCTCATCCAGGGGGTGACTCATGGAGGAAGAAGACATATCCTAGGAAGAAGGGAAGCAGGATGCACAAACCCCAGCTCCAAGCTTTGTAAAAGCCCTTTGTTTCAGCTATTCTGCCCACTGCAAAGGCATCAGAAGTTTTCTGAAGAAAGAATGACATACAGGGCTGGACTTACTTTCCAAGCTTTCTCTGAAATCACACTTGGCAGAGCAGCCTCAGCCTGCTGAAAGAGTATGGGAATGTGTGTGGCAAGAGTTGCTCTCAGGTTGGAGATCTCTGGGTTTTCCTAAGCCATCTGGGCTCTGATTTAGCTTGCAACAAGGCCTTGTGAGTACAAATGAAAACTCAGTTCCTAACCTGAGGGTTCAGCATGGAGTCAATGTCAGAGGAGCACCTGAAGAATATAGCAAATAAATCCTCCGAGTTACCAGCCTCCACCACCAAAAAGGCCTTTGCCACTGCAAAGGAAAACTCATCTGATCTTTTCCTGGTTCCCAGACTCCTCAACCCCACTGCCTCATCAAGTGGAACATATCTGCTACTATTCCCCATCTGCTGGAAAAGGATCGACGGACCTGGTGCAGGCAGAGCTTAGGCAGATTGTTTCCCAGCACTGGATATTATACAACTCCCACCAGGCAGCAGAGTGAGGCTGTGTCTGAAACACTGGTGCTCTCCACCCTTCTCCGAACCTGCAGCCCCACCTAGATTAAGTGTTCCACCACCACACCCAAGTGAAAACCACCATGCCCACCACCAAGCCCAGCTTGAGCAGTCTTATACCAAATGATCCTGGGACAAACACCATCTGCTGCAAATTCCCCAACCTTATATAGCTCCAAAGCTTCATGAGATACACAGAGATCTCTCTCCTTCCTCCATGTGGACCCAGAAAGGTCCTTGAAGAAGGGAAAAATTTTGACACAGCATGCCATCCGCTGTGAATTCTGCTCTCTTGGTTACACTACCAAGAAGCCATGAAAACATGGCCATAGGGTCGAGGAGCATGTTATGCTCAATCACAGGCCTTTCCAGAGCAAACCTCAAAAGCCTTCTACTGCAGAGCTGTTTCCTTCTGCTCCAGTCTGCACAAACCATCTATGAACTGCAAAGTGACATTCGGCTCTGACTGACTAACATGTGTGGCACCAGGCTTCCACCTTCCTTGCCTATGTCAGGAACTGCACTGACACAAATTAAACTGAAGAGCAGTTGATCCAAATGGGCCAAATGAAGCTGTATTTAGGGCACAGGAGAAGTGATTCCAGGGAGGCCGCAGTGTAGCAGAGCAGATTTAGGTAGCACTGATGGTCAAACCAACTTCACTGTGAAGGGAGAAAAGCTTTCAGTGCCAGGTAGGATCGCAAATGAAATTATGCTCTCCCAAGACTGGATATAATCCAGGTGATGGCCATTACCCAACACTGCCATTGGGAATGTTACAATAAGACTTTGCACTCTTTCTTCAAATATCTTAGGAAGTTTTACAAACATTAGGGAACTCAATCTTGTGGTGCTCCCAGGGTGCAATATAAACTGGCTGGAATATCCACTGAGTAGGTTTAGATCCCAACACATCTTTCATTTGCTTTACTGACAGGGACACTGAGGCCCCATGGGAGTTGAGGCAACATTTTCCAATGTGAATGCCTAATGTTAGGCAACTCACCCATGTGAAGAAATAATTTACAATTTTTACTTTTTTTTTTTTTTTTAAATCAGATTAAAGTATTACAAGATTGATCCCCTTCCAGACAGCCTGGTTATGTTTCATTATGTTTCAACACTTGAACTTTTCCCACAAAAGACACCACCGGCTCACTGCAGAAATTCAACCATGTGCCAGCATGGGCTCAGACACACAAAGTCTTGGGAATGGCAACACTAAGTAAGTATCTCCCACCAAAACAGAAATTCACTTTGAGTATTAAAGCTGTTATATAAAATATATACTTACTACTACATAATTAAAAAAGCCTCTGCAACTTTAATGCATATTGCCCTTGATCATGTGGAAGCAAGAAAGAACAAAATCATTAGGAGCTAAATTATTCTAGTAGTCTATTATCATACTGTAATCTTATTAAAGAAAATCCATGCTAGTGTAGCCTCTTATCTTCACCACTTACAGAAGTGGCATGTGGTGTATTTCTGAGTGCACAGAGATAATAAAATTACAGTGAATTATGCAGCCTGCATATGGAAAAGGGAGCATAATTCTGTCCCTCTGAGGAGCGATGCTGATTCTTCTCAGGCAGGCAAAACCAGCACTATGCAGTTACTAAGCATAAAGGGACTGTTTATTATTATCTGCAGACAAACAATTTGGAGAAGATCTATGGGCTGCCAGTGGAAAAAGGCACAGCCTGCTGCCATGGCCTGGGCAAGAGCCAGTGCTGCTCACTGTCTTCCATACCTTCTGTGACAGTGCTTGGTGTGGGTGTCTGCACCTGTCCACCCAACCACCCTGTGCCACCAGCCCTCAGCACTGCTGATGTGTCCCTGACAGGGCACAGGCTAGCACTCAGGCTGTCCTTCCCCCACTGATCCTTTCCCTGCACGGCTGGTCCCAAGCTGATGAAACATGACCATGCATCATTTACAGACCTCCATGAACATCCCTGCAACAGATCCCACTTGGCTGACGACACTAATTGAATTGGGAACTGCTGTGAACTCACGCCAGCTGAGAATAGTGTCCACCGCTTCAGCTTCCCTGTGGCTCAGCGACAAGCCACAGCTGTCCCTGAGAGCCCTAGCTGTGCTGTGCCAGGATGCTGCACCGAAGTGAAGCATGGAAATCCCACACGAGTCAGGATAATACGAAGAGCAAAGAAAGCCACAGGAGCCCAGGCATAACAGAAGGCCAAAGCAAGGTCTCAGCAGATGGTGGGGAGCAGACCTGTCCCTACAACTCCATCTTCCACCAAAACCCCACTGTGCGTACCTGGCCAGAGCTGACCCACACTATCATGGTCTGGATCAGCCTCCGCGATGCTCGCATAGCCCCATCCAGCTCAGCTGGCTGCCTGTGGAAAGGATCAGTGGGTTTGGGTGTCTTTGGGCCAGCTGCTGCCTTTTCTAACCAACTTCTGCAAATGCACATTAGATGGTCATGAGTTAAGGATGCACAATGCAGAGTCTGTAACCTGATTTAAGCATCAGAAGCACAAGGAAGAAAGGCCTCACTGCCCTCACCACCTGCTGTGAAAGACAGGTGCACAATTAAAAGTTTTCTGTAAGTGTGAACTACAGTGGAGTTACTTGGCTAATGACCAATTGAACTGTTGATTATATTAAGTTTATTAGTGTAATGAACTTCAGTGAAGTGTGGATTACAATCTTGTCCTAATTACAATAAAAATGTGTAATATACATTAGGCATCAGAAAGAGTTTTAATAGCTGTTTGGGGTCAAATTGCTGGAAATATTAATGTGCTGTCTAAAGCCTGCAGCACTTAATTAGATTCTTCATCCAAGCGGAACTCATGTTACTCCAAACCATGCATCCAGATAAAATTTTCTTGTGCACTCAGAAATAGCTGGATTCTAGATCCAGACCATTACTTCCATGCTGCCTCTGCTCTGTCTTCCAGTTATAAATCCTGATTTCCTCAGTCCTGTCTGATCCAGTGGCTCAGGAAGTAAGGGAGCTCATATTTCTGAAACCCAGTGCAAACACGTTTTGCACACCACTGCACTAAAAGTTGTCCTGTTTGCTATCCTGCTCTTGGGCACAAAGTGTAGGGCAGGGTCATCACTATCATACAACAGACTGATGAAGAGCAAGTAACGCTGGTGCCAGGGCAAAAGCAGTTCAGCATCCCTGTATCACTAGTAGCCAAGCAAAGGTCTGATCAGAGAAGTAAAGTAGAACTCAAGAGACCACAAGGCTGAAATGCCAAGAGTCCTGGAGATCAGGACTCAGAGGGGAAGGGCTTGCATCTCTTGTCTGTACTGTGCTACAGCTCCAGCTCTCGCCTCTACAGCTGTAGGAGGAACTGACCTACTTAAATCCAACTTTTTAATGCCAAATGATGAGGGGATTGGAAACAGGACATTCTTCCTGGAAAGTGCTAGATTTAATTTCTTCCATTTCTTTGGCAGCACCTGCTTCTGCACTTCTTTAAGAAGAAACACACAGTCCTTTCCTTTTTTTTTTTCTGGATGCTGCCTAAGGCAGGAGAAAGCTGTTTGCTGCTCGTGCTCTTTGCTGCTTTCTCCTCCCAGTTCCTATCAGAAGCTCCTCATTTTCAAAGTCAAAAAGCCTCTCCAATCATCAAACAGCTATTTTAAAATAACTGTGATCCCTTTTCTCCCAGCTGTTACCTTTGCCTGTCTTCAGAACCCTTCCTGCAAGAGCTTTTCTTCCAAACCATCCAGAAATGCTCAGCAAGGTACAGGGGAAATGCAACTTCAAAGAGAAGCAAGGTCCCTGGACAGCTAAAGCATGACAGGCTGGTGCAGCATTTATTTAAATCCAGTGCCAGGGCTTTCTTTTTTGCTCCAGGTACCCCAGCACTGTCAGGCCAGACATCCAGCCACTTGCTCCAGCAGAAGTGTGTTGGGCTGGAGTGCAGCAGGTGGAAGTAAACCACCCTTCAACCTGGCTGCCCCTGGACAGACAGGTGGAGCTGCATGGAGAACTGGAAACACGCAGCTCTCTTCTGGTCTCCTGGCCATGAGGAGTGGGGGGAGCTCTGTCACAGCAGCAGTTGCTCAAAGACAGGGCCAGGGAGGAAGAAGTGCGAGTGCAGGAAGAGCTTGTGGTTATGAGTCAAGGTGTCACGAAGTGGCACATGAGGTGACACACAGATTGGTCTGAACTGAAGGTTTCCTGCCACCAAAACACCTCTCTCTGGTCACACTTGAAGAAAACTGTGATCAGCACAGCTGTGAAGCAATGCCTGTCCTCTAACGTACAACCAAGATGTGCGACTTGTTGCAACAAATCTGATGCTGCAGAACCTTCTGGTCTTGGTGCTGGAACACCCACAACACACCCACAGATCTTCCCCCAGCCTGCGATAGAGCATTTTATTTGCTCTGGTCACCTCTTATCCCAGATGGGCAGTCTGGGATCAGCAGAGCCCTTCTCAGTCCTCCCTGCTGCTCCACCACTGCTGCTGAGCCCTGCCACAGCAGTGCCACGGTATCCATGGATTTTTCAGTTCTGCGATAACCTCATTTTTGTCCATCTTAATCAGCCATGGTAACCCAGTTAGCAGCTGGTGTTTACGTAATACACAGAGTCCTTGATTAGGCACACGTCAGTGTGCCCTGCGTTAACAGAGGGAGGAGAGCTCACATGAGAATTTGGAAGCTGATTTAAAAATCCTGCTTGCCTGAGTGCCAAGACCACAGTATGAGCTTAGGAGCAAGGCAGAGAGGGTTGGAGTGAGGGCAACATTGTAAGCATTGCCTCTGAGAAGAGGGATATCCAACAGACCCAGCAGAGAGAAGCACCAAGGGGAATACTGCAGGGAGTAAACCTACGCCCTGTGCTTATTAGGTTGCCAAGAGCTGGAAGGACAGAAGATCGTGAAAGATGAACATGTAAGATAACATCACTCACACCCGCAGCCCCAGAAAGGAGTGGGCCTGCAGCCAGAAGTGGCCACATCCAAACTGAATACCCTGCAAACTCATTGAGAAATAAAGACAAGCTTAAGGAGGAGATGATTCAATCTAATTCAAGGGCAAAAGCCGGACTTCAGGACAGCAATGGCTAGAAAGATTAAGGCTATGTTAAAGCTGAGCAAACGTTTAAGTGCTTCACTGAAAACGGATGAGATGAATAATATCTTAAATTTTTAAACTGACTGCAGCAAACAGGGATGGCTGCTTGCACAGCCCTGTAAACTAGATATCAAAAAAAAAGGAAAAGAAAAACAAAACAAAGAAAAGGAAATCCACTTTAGAAGAGAAAAACTGAACCTGGGCACATGTACATACCCATAAAAAGCAACAAAAAGCAACTCACAAAGCTGAATTGAGCTCCTCTTTACCTACAGCATCAAGTATCTGTGAAATTGGAAGGAGAGCTGATGTTTCTTGTACTAAAATGATGAAATTAAATGTTGCTTTTGAAAAGTTTATATAAAGCTAAGTGAGCAGGATAAACCCAGCCCCTTACAGAAGACCTCTGACATTTCATAATGTATGCATGAAGGGAGGTGTAAATTCTCTGAGCACAGTTCTGACATAACCCTGTCCTCACACGTCCTTCTCCCTGGCACGGCCAGCGCTGAGCTCTCAGTGTCCTGTCATGAAATGTCTGGATCAGAACCATCGCATGCCCTCACTGCATTTCCCTGGCACAACCACAGAGGAGACTTTTGTGTGAATCTCTGCAAAATCTGAGGTGCAAACAAGGTTGGCAAATTAGGCCACAAAGTGGCACCATCTCAGCATCCAGCACGTGCTGCCTCCACTGAGATAAGCAGGTGAATTTTCCAGATTTCCCTGAAACTGATGGCAAAACCTAGAAAAAAAACGAGTGGCAAACCCTGTCAGTTTATGAGACAGCATCCAAATAATTTTATGAGCCAAAGAACAGGTTCCCTTGATGCCCTTATGCAGCCTCAGCACAAAACCAAGCCCTTCTGGCCTTTCTGTTCATATACATATGAGTGATGGGGAAACCAGATATAGGTTTATTAAAATGGAGCTGCTGTTGAATGACTTTGGCTTCTGCAGAGCATGGACTCCTTCCAGCTTGTCCCATCCCACTTTGCTGGGTGCCTGGGACAAAGCTTCAGGCCCAGTGATGGAGAGGCTTCCCCTTCCCCTGCCCTAGCCACCTCCAGCTCTCCGAAAACCAGAATGTGGGATTTTCTTGCATTACTATAAATGGTGAATTGCATAGGCCAGGAAGGATTATTTATTTATTCGTTCATTCCTCAGCACACACAAAGCCAAATTCTGCCTGCCTCCTGGGACTGGAGACAGCAGGAGCTGAGGGCTGTGGACTGGTCACTGGGGTGAAGTCCCCAGGTGTTGTCAAGCAGGTCATTTTGCAAATAAACCTTCCTGAAGCTGTAAGTGAAGAATATGTTTGGGACACAGGGTTGCACAGCAGCATTCTGAAAGTGTGCCCACCTGTCCCTTCTCCACAAAGAATACTAATGGTAAGACTTCAGGTGCCTGCCAAATCTTTATTCATCATGTTATAAAGGGTCATCCAGAGAGGTCTCACTCATCTCCCATTTCAAGCACTCCTCTCACCATTTCAGCTCTTGTAAGCAAGGATAATACCTGACTGGCCCCAGCCACTCTGATCTTGAAAAGCATCAGGTTTATTTTCTTTCAACCTCATTCCTCTACTCCTCCTTTTTCCCATAATGTATATTCTTCAGTGCTGAACAGGATAACCAGTGATGAATTGCCTGGTACCTTTCATCATTTTTTCCTGGAAAGTAAGCTCCTCCCTTACCACATAGCACTGTGTGACACTGTGTGACCATCGCACCTGGAGGATGCAGGCTGGCTTCACCCTTGTGAATGGGGTGTTGGTGGCTTTGCACCCACATCATGGGCTGAGTTTCTGCATTAAAAGACATGTGCTAAGTTTCCAATGATTTGCTCTCCCACTTCCCTGCAGCCTGGGTGTTTTAAAAGCAGCATTGCTGTACTGCTCATCCTAGAGTATGCTGTTTTCTTCTGACCCAAGGCAGAGGCCAGGGATGCATCTGGAAGCTCCCAGGTGGTCCTGGCCCTGGTAGGTAGCAGCCGGGCAGCCTCTGGCAGCCTTGAAGGTCACCCAAGGCACCAGCAGACACTGAAACATGCTGTCAATGCCCAAAAACTTCCAGCACTGCCACGCGACCACACCACAGAAACACTCATGGGCCTGGATTAGCTTTCTGTTTTCCAGGAGGCCTTAATCTTGTTTTCAGATCTAATCCATTAAAAAAATGCATTATCCCTATATGCAGATTTGCTTTTTTCTGAGCTCCAGCAAAGCTGTGCCAAGTCTCTTTGCTAGACAAGATATTTGCTGTGGCCTTGATCTGAGCACAGATACTGGCTAAAAATTGTCTGGGATAGACAAACCCTCTGTCCTACAGCATGCCTGCACGTAGGTTTGGCAACTCACCCCAGGAAACACATCAAAAAATGACATTTTTTGCTTCTCCTGAAGCACATAACCATTTTCTCTGAGTGCAGGAGACATTATGAGCTGCAGCCACATAGTAGTCTGCTCTCCTGCACAGCCTCCAGACCCTCTCAAGGACGTGTAGCAACACCACTCAACTTTCTGTCCCCAAACACCTTGCTACCTCCTGGGGCAGAAACTACAACAGCACTCGTGGCTATGCAATACTCTACTCTTTACCCACAGCATGATCAAAATGAAAAGGGAAGGCAGTTCACGGAGAATGATCTTCTATATATCAAAGCAGAAGTCTCCAGGACCCTTGCAAACTAAGGAGTGAACCAAGTACCTTCTCTGCTGTGCTTCCAGCTTGGGTTCAGCCCTGACTGCAAACACCAAGTTAGGCCAGGAACAGGCAAGAGTTCATCAACAGGCAATAGCATCGTCAGCTTCTCATCCATTAATGCTGGAGTAGGACATGTGGCATGGGTGTGATGTCAGCCCCACTCAGGGTGCAGGGGCATCAGGGCTCTGTCTGAAGCACAGGAGTTGCAGGCAGAGGCAACAAACCCCCTTCCCATCACCTCTTCTGGGAGATGAACGACTGGGCTGTAACTCCCACAGCTCTCCCTGGGTCTTGGGAGAGTCAACCAAACCTTTGCATCCTTCCCTGGCAGGCAATGTCTGCTGTTAGCCAAACTGCTACTTTCCCTGGTAGCTTGTTAAGTATTTCTTTGCCTTAACCTTGGTCCAGGTTCACATCAGTTTTCAAGATACTCAAAGTTTGGTTCCAGTTGAAGGACAGAAGTCCCAAGGTCCTGGTACCGCTTTCCAGACAGAGTTACAGACCATCCTGCTGTCAGTCTGGGCCAATGTCCCTTAGGAAGCTGTGTGCTTCACTCTCCACAGCCTGCCAGCATGCCCACATACAAGGGGTTTAATAACCTGAGAAAATGGAGATGACACAGAGATGGAATGATCCTGCACTTGGCAGGATGACAATTCAATGCTTCTTAAACAAAAGTCAAGTCAGAGAAGTGTCCTGCTGTTTCCTAGACTTGTACAGCGACACCTGCAGCTCCAGACACCCCGACCCATGTGCTCATGGCAGCCAGCACTGCCCGCCACTGGCCAAAGCCAAGGTTACCCTGAGCAGGTTACGACTGAGGAGTAAGGCCCGAAGTCTGTAGGGGTTGTGTGGCCCCAAAAAGAAAGGAAAGACACTATTTTAATTTGAACTTAAAGTAGAGTAGGAGACAAACTCAGCAGGAAGAAATTCCAGCTATCCTTTTAATTGAAAGTAGATCCATAAAATGCCTGCTAAGTCTATTGGCTCAAACAAGCACTGGGAGGCAGCTTAAATCACTTCCCAAGGGCAGGGCACGTTACGATCATTACATTTAAAAGTCACTGGGGTCTAAGTTAAAAAATAAAAACTACATGTACAGCCTCTCCTTCCAAACTTCACCACATACACATGCACTCCTCTTGACCTCCTTCTGCTAATGTAGGGAACCCAATTTTTGAAACATTCCCAAAGACAGTGAGTGACCAGATTTTCAAATGCAATGTGTGAAGTTCAGTACAGTGGAGTCTGCCAGTCTGCTGAACTGTCTGATCATGGGAACTCCTACAAGCGGGAGCCAAGAAGAGGGAGTACTTCATGTCCAGTAGATCAATGACCCCCAACATCAGGTCTATTCACAGTTTATAAAGGAAAAAGGAAAGAGGAGATGAAATCCCCTTCATCTTCCTATTGCACAGGGCACTGCATATGCAAAAATTATACACATGTATAAAAAGTAAACTAAATTGAGACATCAAAAACTGCACCTGAAGGTCCATAACAATTTTTCATCACTGGATTTTCAGTGCATTTTTCAGGTGAGGTTACAGCTGAATGGTTGAAAGCGAGGGAAAGGCAGGCAGCAGCAGTCAACCAGTCCCCATTGCTGGGTGGAAAACCGGGCCCCATGCTGACATAGGACACAGTTCATGTCAACTAATGCCACAGCAAAAGAAGAGCAAGGTGCAGCTGTTTTTTTAAAGGTTCACCTGCACTGTTGGAAAGTGGGTCTGCTGGACACAGCCATCCCCAGCTGGAGATGGGGAACCAGGCTGGGCAAAGGAACTGCCTGTCTTTGATGCCACCTACTGGAAAGGCGGCTCCGTGACCTGGGACCTGCTGCTCTGCTGAAGACCAAAAATTAATGGCTTGCTCAGATGGGAAGTTGGATGCTGTGGCTCAGAAAGGCTGCGCTGCCAAAGTGATGTTCCGCAGGATCTACAGATGCAGCAGGATATCTAATAGTGCAGCCAAGGTTTTCTGAAACATAGTGTGCTGGCCCTGTGAGCCTGCAGATGTTCAGAAAAAAACCGGCAGGAAGGCAGAGGCCAAGGAATGAGCACTGTCGTGGGAAAGAAGGGCCAGGGAGGAGTCCCTGGCTGTAAGGTTCAACCAACAGAAGATTATGGCCCTCCTAAGTAGGGGAAAGGGGGGACAGAGCAACTGTTTAAGGGACAACGGACATCCTTCTCTTCCAGATACAACCCAGTACAGGTACTGGTCTCTGAAATCAGACAAAGCTGGCCTGTTGCCCATGAATGATAAGAGACACAAGATCTGGATGGTGTGTCTGAAATCCCTGGGATTTTTCCCATGAGGATGGACCAAACTTCATCGAGTCACTCCATGGTGCCGACTAGGTTTTCCTCCCCATACATGGGCTTTTCAGTGCACCAGACAGACCAACTACAGGAAAAGCATCGCTGATTTACTTGCTTATTTCACGTTTTGTTTTTAACAAAGCTGACGCTGTTTGCCCCCTAACTCATTGGCCAGATGCCACACTGCCACAGCCCCAGCACTGCCATAGTCACTAAAGGATGCCTGACACAAACACTCTGCAAGCCAAAGAAACAACACTGGGGTGCTTTTTTTTGAGTTCTAGCTATTTTAGGACGGCATTAAATACCATATTTAATATACGGGGTGGGGGGGGCAGTATTTGGTGGGTTTGTGCCTTTTCTTTAAGAATCTTAGCAAATGTGACCAAGACTGGCCCTGGGTTGTTTTTTTCTGTCCCAGTAATTACGATTTGCAGATAGAAAATGCCTGCCAAGTGTCCCAACTACACGGCATGTGCTGGCTCTGCATTCAGAGCCAGCATTGACTTGGAATACAAGCAATCTCAGTATAAAGGACATTTCTACCACACTGCCTTCTGAAACAAACTTGACAACATAGTGACAGCCACGTGGCTTTTGGGAGACAGTGATCTGCCTTCTCTGTAAGAGCCTAGCTGCTTTAGGGGGTATGTACCCTGCCCTGAGTCTCCCTGTGGTTTTACAGTCACATAGTGCTAAGCCTTTGGAAAGATCCTTTTTCCTCTTGCTGTACAAAACATTCAGAAAATAAAGACAGGAAAATAATTAGCAGTCCAGGGGAAGCAGTAAAATTAATGGCAAACAATATGCAGTTGGTATGAAGACTGCGAATTCAGAACAGATAAACTGAGAGAACAAACTTTTCTCAAATCTCCTAGACTTACAGAAAACTTCCCTGCTATTTGTAAGGATGGTAGGCCAAACAAGACAAAAGAGAAGCCTAAGCTAACAGCAGATCTTCCTGTTTCCACATTGCCTGATCTACAGTCCAGCCAGCTGGGCTGTGCATTACCGTGCCAACAGGCTGTTCGTTTTTGCTATTTGTTGGTTGTGCACAGCTTGGACACAAAGCCAAAGAGAGTTTCCAAAACGAACAGCAAAAAAAGCCTGAGAATGTCACTTATTTGGAAATAAAAGCCCTTAAACTAACAGAGGTCATCAGGAACTCACCTGGGATGTATGTGACTGGTGCAACTCTCACTGACAGAAACCCAGCTTCTATTATTTTTGCCCACACTGCACCAGGAAACCAGAGTGATACAAAGACCTCAGGAAGTAGCTTTGATCTCCTAGTACCTGGGGAGGCTGCTGGCTCTCACATTCAACCAGCTGTCTACAAAAGGGTTGAACATGAAGCAGCACTGGCACTAAGGGTACTTGCTCTCTTCAGGACACATGGCGGGGCCACATTTGGTGTTGCTGTCCCATCATTTTCTTAAGAACATGCAAAGATTTCTTCTTTCACTTTGGGCAGGCCAACTGCTCCACAGCTCACAGGTTAAAAATGCACTGAGGTTTCATAATAAACCACCAATCCCACATTGTTCAACACCTCATCCAAACTCTTCAGGACTTGGCTGTATTCAACAATGTGAGTCAGCCACCAAGGTGAGAGGCAGGCAAGGATGGCAGTGCAGGAGTTGGGAGCACGAGACTGCAAAGACACTGCTTCAGCAGCCAGGACACTGAGGGTTCTGATACACTCCAAGAACACATTCAGACCCTTCTTCCCCTCCTCCCTGCCCAATTACACATCCTGCCTGGAGCTTGTGGCCTTCACAGTGATGACGCAGCAGTAGCAGTGACAACATGCTCGCCCTGCATGTTCATATAGGAAGGTGCCACATGCAAGAGCCGCCAAGCCAGTTGAGGCAGGCAGCCTGATCTAACTGTGCATTCCCCTTTGGCCAGTTTCTGACAGTGGTTTAGGAAAACATAAGAGATTTTCTATTAGAATTTGTGCCCTGAAGGGAAATTGCCTTTTAAATTTTATGAGTGAGAATTTGGCTTGTGTCTTGAAGCACACAAAGGCTTAAGTGCTACCAAGCCCCTTGGACTGAAACTCTGGCTTGGAAGGAGTCAAAAGAAATTTTCCTTCTGTCTTCTGTGGACTGACCATTATTTTCATCTTTCAAGGTTTTTTTAGCGGGGGTGTGTGTATTATAGCAACTATAAAATCCCACGGTGCTTTAGAGTGGAATGTGAAAACAAGGCTATGTGTTTTAACTCCTGCAGGGCACACTGGACTGGAAAAAATAGTTACTTTTGTGGTAAGAAAAGAGTAAATATTCAGCCAAAAGGCAGCATAGCTAATAAACCCACACATGCAGACATGTCTAGCAATTATGAACTTGCTACAAAAAAGACCAGCAACAATTATTAATGCCTGCCCCAGTCCAGGCATTTTCCTCTAACATTAAATTACAGTCGGGAAAAGGTTTCCAGGCACATAGCTCTGTTCCTTTCTCTGCCTCCATTTTCATGGTTTCAGAATAAATTCTTCTCTTTTCTAACAAACCCTGTATTGTCCTGAAGGGATTCTCCTTCTTGTACTGCTATTCCTGCTTCCAGCAGAGGTTTTCAGTTTTGATAAGGGATGGACAGGTGATATCCACGGCCTGGCACAGAAGAACTGCAGCCAGCAAGCTGATTCCAACATGTATGTGCTACTCTGAGCTTTCCTGCACAGGGAATTCCTGAATACAGACTGCCTCTGCTTACCTGCAGGAAAAAAGACACAGATGAGTTGGAAAGAGAAAAAACAGACAGCACCTAGAGTGGGGATGGAAGGAGCTTTGCCTCCTTCCCAAAAGCACAGAGAGCTGCAGCTGCCTGAGGAGGTCAGGTGCCTCTCGACTGCACAGCAAGTGGAACAGGAGTGTTTCAACTGACTCCAGATGATTTTCAGTCTGTGCCTCCTTGCATTCCCGTATGCACTCCCAGTTCCCACGGCCTCCAAGTGGTGACAGTGAAAATAACCAGAACAGCCCACGGGTCACGCAGATGAACTCCCAAGCACTTAGATTACTAAAGTGCACCTCTGTAAATCTAGCTGATCCTCTGCTGCAGGAAGGTGTCCAGGGTGTTAAATAAACAGACAGTAAATTTCAGAGGATTTAATAAAATTAGGATTGTTGTTACTTTCCCATTCAAAGACTAATCTTGGTTATAATTATTCCAGCTACATCCATTCTTTTGAATAGCTTGTATGCTGATAAATGAAGCATTTGCTCCCACAAATGCCCTTCTTTCCCCTGAAGTATGTGATGTATTCCAGATGGACGGAGAAACCATTACTGTCTTTTACACTTGCTAAGCCATTTCCAGGCACCCAGCAGGCCAGAGCACCAGCAGGCGTAAATCAAGTAGAGATCCCCCAATTTACTCTTCTCCTTACAGCAGGTGAGAATACAGCCCTGATTTATAAACTTAAAATAACCCACTGCACTTAGGTGATCTTCCCTGAGCAATATCCTGTAAACTAATGTGATAAGAAAAACCCCAGCAGACAAAACCAAAAGATGGCAATTGCACAATGCAGTGATACTGCCAGACCCCGGGAGAAAACACTTTAATTAGGCTGATTTAAATGCAGACAGGTTTTTTGTTGCTTTCAACTGAGGTCTTTTGCTTCACTGACAGAAACCAGGACAGAGGGAAAAGCAGCCTCAGCAGAGCCTGATGAACCAGCCCAAAGAACACCGGCACCTTGGATATCTGAGGAAGGAAGACAGGGATGCTTCTGACAGTAAAAAGGCCAGTGCCACCCTGCAGAGGAGTGTATTCTTGCTCTGCCTACTCATGCCATTCCTTTGTAATGCCCAGGCTTTCTTCTGAGCACTGCAATTTTCTGAGTGACAGCCCAGGGCCAGCTGGGAGCCCATCTGCAGCAGGGCTGAGCCACTCAGATGCCCACAGGGTGGCTGCAAGCAGTGTTTCCAACATATGTTTACATGTAATGCTCAAGTACTTCCAAACTGAGCATGTGAGCGAGTCACCCTTTGGCCAGCGCTACCTTTAAATCCTCTGTGCCTCTCGCCCCTGCATGCACAGTTAAAAGCAGGATCTCAAAGCTCCACTCTGGAAATAAATGCATTAATGCTTGCATTCAACTGCCAGAAAGACATAGCAGAAAAAAACCCCACATGGAAACCAGTGACTGGAGAGGAGGAAAAGTTGCTCTGTAAGTCCTGGCACATTCGAGCCTGTGTCTGCGCTATGCAAGGGGTGATAAGGGTTCAGCATGAGGAGGGAGATGAGAGCAATTCGGTAAGAACTGCAGATCAGAGAGAATGCACACTATGGTTGAGTTCATGCTGTATTTTAACCTGAGTGTTATTTGACAATGTGTGCTATGAGCAGCAGTGCTGGTCATCATCATGTGCCTAGCAGGGCCTCTGGCTGCCATTTCACAGCCTTTGAGCCCAGTCCCTCTTCCCAACTAAGTCCTCCACACCCATCTCCAAGTCTGTATCTAAAACTAAAGGGACTATCTAGGTGCAGATTTTCAAAGAGATGCCGCTTTCAAAGCTTCTGTGCATAAAAATACAGCTTTGTACAAAACTACTGTATCGTGAAGCTCAGGGACTGTTGAGAGCAGGGCGATCACTCATGCCAAAAACTGCAGGAAGGAACTTATCAAAGCAAAAGTCCATTTGCTTTGGTAAAAGCCAACTCCCCAACTCTCTACATAGTTTATAGATGACACACAAGTCAAGTGTTTGCTAGAACACCTCAACCAGCAACTCTACAGACAACTCTGTAGGAATAAAAGCCAGTTCTTCCAGCACGGGTGCCCCACTTTGATTTCTGTCAGCTCCATTAATGCCCCAAGAAATGAGGGGTTTGTAACAGAGCAACCGACTTACAGCAGGACTGGTGTCAACCACTGGTGTCTACCAGATTTCTTCCAGCTGCCTAGGTTTAAGTTCCTGCCTTTTACTCCAGTTAGGCCGTACTTAATAAAAAGTATAGGGGATCGAAAGCTAAAATGATTCACAGCCTATTTGCAAATACAGATTTGTCTCTCAGTTGGACAGGCTTCAAGCCTGCACATAAAAAATGGGTAAAACAGAGAAACTGTTTAAACCCCTCTCTGGAGGCATGGCATATCCTTAAGCCTAGTGCAGGAAGTCAGTTCCTGAACCAACCTGGGCTTTCACCTGCTTTCCATGGGCTCAAATTGATGCCAATGAAAGACCTTTGCAACCGCATCTTGGTCACTTTCCAGCAAACAAACAGAAATATCCTCAAGCTTTGTTGGCCAAATCTTACCCAAAGGCTGTTGCATTGAAAAGCAGCTCACCTGTGCCTGTTGCTACAGCAGCTGTCTGCAAACCAGACCCGGTTTTACGAGCTTCACTGCTGTGACAATCTGAGGGCATGAGAACCCTTTGAAGGGCTAGTAGGCCTCAACATTTTCCTCTCTCACCAAATCAATTGGTTTCAGATCAGATCAGACATTGATATGGTAAAACTTGCCCTCTCTTTGTGATCACTGATGGTTACAAAAACCCAACAGCACACAGGAGGTCAGCTCTCAACACAGTGTTTAAACAGCAGCAGCATTTTTCCAGCTTCACCTGGGACTTGGAAACTAAACACTGCTCGTGGTTATGCTTTAGGCATCGTTGCTGTAACACCATTATAAATACAAAATGAGAACTTGAAAGTAGATCATGGAAACACCAAAATGCCACACTTGGCTCTGACCACATGAAAAGAGCTGTGAATTCCAGTGTACACAGTACATCAGACAGAGTACATCAACACTGAGGTAAAAGTGTCCTCATTAGAAGATGAGCAAAACTGGCAGCATCCAGAGTGAAAAAGGTGTCAAGTTTCAGGGGAAAACTGACTACCACATTTTTTACAGACATGTTTTTGAGGAAGACAAAGAAGCTTAGCACAGAAATATGAGGAATTTGCTCAAGTAATTTGGATTTAGTATAATAGCAAGGTCATCCCTGCTACGTAAGCACAGATTCTGATCAAATCCCTGAAGGTTACTCTTGGCAAAAGCTGTTTTCAAATGTCAGAGAGCTGAAATCTAGGGAGGTCATTCAGTACCTGGCCATCTCAGATGCTTCCATGGCCACCGTGAGCAGTACTCACACACTTGCAAGTCTAAATCATGCTGACTCAAACCACAACATAATCAATAACACCAAATATTACTGGGTGGGTTGATAGTCAGAACCTTGACCGCAGCTCAGTGCCTCTTAGCACTCCTAAAAGGAAACAGAACTGTCAATGTTTATGGAACAGGCTCTGCCTGAATGGTACCCTTTTTTGCTCCTCTCATCTCTCCTCGAATTATACACAGATAAGGCCCTTCAAACCTTTTTCCAACATGCAGGTCTGATTCTTCTCTTCAATCTTCAGGTCTTTTCTTCCCCACTCCCTTATCCCCCCAGTTCACAGCCATGCGAACCTGCTGCCTGATTATCCACTGACACATGCATTTAGCACTCCTGCATGGAAAACAACGAATCTGGAAGCTTTCCCAACTTCCCCTCCAGATGATGTCACCCTGGGTGAGAGCCAGGCTGGGTTATAAGTGAAAATCCTTCACTTCAGGGTTAGACATCCTCCTATTTTTAGGCCTGATTTCAGTGTCATGCAGCCAACAGCCAAGCTGAACAGTTCATGTTATTCAGCTGCAAAAGCCTGCTGGGGTTCAAACAAAGCTTGAACCGTTTGGCAGGTGAAGGGGCTCACAGCACAGGAGCCCCTCTTAAAGATTAGGCCTGGCAGCAGCTGCTTTGCTCAGCATGGTGCTCTGGCAGTTCATGCCAAAATGAAAACCACTTCAAGCTCCTTCCCACCCTCCTCCTTGCAACTGTAAATCCAAAACCAGGGTCTGAATTTGATCTGGCACTGTGGAGCACTGCTGGCTGCATCCTCCCCCATGTGTCCCTCTGGAAACCCACACTGTGAGAAATCTGCCTCTTCCAGCACAAACTGGGAACTGGCAGCAGCCCAGAGGATGGGGACGAGGACAGGGAAGAAAGGCCCTCTGGCCACAGAGTACAAAGTACAGGGTGCAACTGGGAATGGAAAAGCAACTAGACTTGTGACATAAAAGCACTAACTGGCATAAGTAACATGCAAGAAACATGTATGCGACTGGTATCTAAAATGACTGGACTGAGTCCTTGAAAATGCCACAGAAATTATATTTGCATGGGAATGTGCCTGCAGACCAGGAGCAGCACTCAGCAGAGCACGAGACCCAACTGATCATTTGGGCCCATTTCAGACTCAGTCAGAGCAGAGTTAAGGAAAAAGCTTTTGCAATGAACTGCAGTTTGATACGAAGAGTGGCAGCACATGCAGCAGCTGCAGCCAGCAACCAGCCAGGACTCTGCATAGCCCTGGGACCATCCCTCTTTTCAGGGAGACCAAGGTTTGAGTTTAACAACTCCACACAGGATGGATGCAGAGTCCATGCAAAAGCATCAGCCTCACATGCTGACCGAGCTCAACTTCTAGCAACCCATGAGTGTGCAGGGCTGAGGTTTAACTGTATACACTTGTTGACAATGACGGAAAACCACAGAAAAGTTAGAATCATAATCATTTCAGGGTAAAGTGTGAACATGAGTCACATCCCACCATCAGCTGCAAACCGTCCCTGTCTCCAGTGAAGAAAACTGCTCAGTGCTGGTGATGGCAGGGAGCGCTGCTCTTCACCCAAACCCCTTTTATCACAGTGCTCTCTTACTGCTGCCACAGAACACGACAACCCACATATGGAACCAACAGAGTTACTCTGAACTTCCTCTACAAAACTGACTCAAAGATTACAGTAACCAAATTGTGGTCAAGAAATTGATAAAGTCACGTGAAGATTCTCACACGCCCAAAGCAAACTGTGATTGGAATGTGCACTAAATGCTGAATAAGAATATGCCTTAGGATTGGCTGTGAACAGCTATCATGCTAAAACAAAATCCAGCTTGCTGACAGTAATTTTTAATAAACATTGCTTAAAACATTAACTAATGTGAACTACAGCATAACTGTCTACAGTGAAAATATGGATTGGAAGTCTTTCCATTTAATATCTGAAACAGGTTTCATTATCAGGGCTGTGAGGCCATCAGAACGCCTCTGGATGTGTTTTAGCACAAAGGCAACGGCCCTGCCTGCTCGTTCTCATTGCACATGGCTGGTACATTTGCACCACTGAGACCCAGGACATGCGAACAAACCAATAAAACAGTTCCTCTTGGCTGTGGTAAGTAACGCAGTGAGCCAGACAGCAAGGGTGGAGGGATGAGGCTTCTCTGCGGAGCAGCAAGATGTGACTGCTTTGCAGAAGGTGTCATGGGCTTACATTTACTGTTACAGTGAAACTGGTAATTTGTCTGTGAGTGGAGATCTTTGTTTTAAGCATAATTTTATAGCTTAACTTAGGAGGTTACTATAAAGACCCACATTTTTTTCTCAATCTTAACCAGTTGATGATAGCAGCCTAAAAGATCTTTCCTCTGTCACAACTTTTGTCTTGTCACACCTGTATTTTTCTGCTTGCAAGCCAACTTCTTACAAATCTGTACAAATTCTGTATGTTTTCTTCAATCAGGTAAGAAGAATAGATTACAATCCACTCAATTAAGAAAGTCAGTATAATTACACTCAGAGGATAATTAAAAGTGGGGAAACTTAAGAATGGCAACATGAAGTAACGTGACCCAGTTCTCCTGGAGAATAGTGGCAAGAGCTGGAGAGAGATGGCAGTGCTTGCAGGTCCCTGTCCTTTTATTCTCCATCCCTGGGGTATCCTTCATGTCCATAATGAGGGAGCTCAGGGGTGTTGCAGTATCAGCCATGGCCATGAGACAAATCCCTGACCAAATGAAGACAATCTCATGTGGGCACAGAGTGGGGATGAACTGCCAGACTTTGAAATCACTCTGGAGCCCACAGGCAAGCAGGGGCTGCAGTTACCAATGCCATGAATACTCCTGGCTACCAACACACACCAGTGATGGAACAGCTCTACTCACAAATCAAGACCTGCAAATACCAGCTAGGAGAAAGGAGTAGGTAATGCTTCTGCCCTGCCAAGAACCACCTATAATTTGACACACTGACGCACCTGAAAACCATTTCTGATGTTACAGGCAGACAGTTGGAAAAGCCTCAAAGTAATTTTTTTTCTGCTTTAACTTGCACGCTACAAAGATAAATGAAGATATTACTCAGTGCTGCAGAATCAATGGTTATTGTGGAAATTACAGGTTTGATATCAAGGCCAACTAGCTGCCACTGGAACTGGCACATACCTCACATGGAAAGACAAGTACATGTTCTTCCTGAAATGGGAAAGATGTTGGCTGTGAAGGGTCTCTGCAGAGGTGTGCACAGAAACTTAGTACTATCAGCATCAGATTTCCCAGTGCTGAAAAACCCAACATCAACTGCTTCTCCTGAAAACAAGGAGTCTGCAGCTATGACCTGATCTGTCCTGGCAAAGGGACAAGCCAAGAGGAGACAAACCTGCTGACCAGACTGACCCGTTGTACCTGGATTTTACACCCAAGAAGGGCTGTGTCAGGCTAGCCCCACTACTCACCCCACATCAGAGAAGCAGACTGGCTGAGATAACTCAAAACATCATCCTATCCCTACACTTTTCTGCTAGCATCCAGACTTGGGCCAATAGAAATGTTATCCCATGTTGCAACTAGGATTTTATTACATTTCATGAACAAATCTATGCTATGCCTGGCTTGGCTACTGAGAAGGAGCTCAAAGCTTAAGATTAAGTCCTGCTGGAGGACTAGTGCTTTAGAGGAAAAGATAAGCATAGTGTCAGGAGTGAGGAACACATACAGGTTGTCATACTGAAGAAAACAGGCTGCACAAATTTTATCAAACTTTACAGATCTTAAGAAGGGAGGCAAACGAGCTGATTTTCAGGACCTCCATGCCAAGTGGTGTAAAACTGAATGTTTTTGCAGCAACTTAATCTACACTTTGACTCTTACCCTGGGAGCAGCTGACACTGAAGAAGACCTTGCAGAGGCCAGGAGGGTGGGAGCCCAGGGAGGGAGCTCCTCCTCAACTTGGTTCTCCTCAAGTTGCCTGCAAAGCCAATCCCTCCCACCCTGTATGCACAGAACCAGTTCCTCAGTGCAGTGGGGAGCTGGCATCTGCCACCACCGTCACCGAGCAGCACAGCACAACAACCACCATGGAAAAAGGCTCCTGCGGCACTGCCGGCTGCAGTCAGCTTCCTGTACCTGACTAGAGGCTGCCTGCCTGCAGAAGACCCGTCCACCCTACCTGCTGCTGACACCTCTGCATTAGCAGATCGATGTATTCTTTCCACAGAAGGCTCTCAGGGCCAAGGAGAACTTTTAATTCTGGTTTATTAAGCAAGTAAGTTGCACCAAGCTGCTTTACAGCCTGTGATCTGCATGCAATTGCTGAAGTACAGTAAACAGTATAGTAAACCTTGGCTTATGTGTTATCTTTCATGTGTAACCCTTAGTGGACAGCAGGCCTCAAAAACATTCCTGGGAACTGCACTGAGCCCTGAGATAAGGAGAGCTGCCCTGATGCAAGTTTCTGCATGAGAGGTGACAATGTCTGCCAGTCAGGATGTTCAGGTGAGACCAGTCAGGTGTGACGATCCCCTGGACTGATCGAATAACATGCAAAATGCCTTCACTGGGATAACTTGTGCAAATAATGTCATTTCCACATATCCAGCAGCATGCTGTGAAGTGTACTTGAAACAATTCCTCGGGATAGTTCCTCTGTTGCTTATTCTATTCTCCAATCAGCTCTGCACCCGTTTTGCTGAAACGAGGTACAATTCTTTTAGAGGAAATGGAAAAGCCCACTCATGGCTGTAGAACCACAGAAACTACTCAACTGAAGCGACAGCCCGTGTCCCAGGCTGCAGGACTCTCTTCGCTGAAATCTGTGGTACCGCCGGGGCATCGCCATGCAGCATCTACACCACAACCCTGATTGCTGCCTTTGCAAACCCAGCCTCAGGGGCCTGGGGAGAGCTCGAGCTGCGGCTGAGGCTGAAGTAAACGTGCTAACGGTGCCACCCAGAGGGGCTCGGGTGTAGCACACCCTGTCCACAAGAACTACCACCGAAAGTGAGAGAGGTACTACGCATGATCTCACACAGATCAGACTTAAAACCAGCTATGAAATAATTACATTGGCTGCTGGTTTTCCTTTCTCTTGCTCATCAGCTTTCATTCAGTTTGGTTTTTCCCATCTCTCCCAATACTCTCTGTGTGTTTTCATTTTCCACATACACTAAATCAGTCATTCTTAAAAATACATACATATCTGGCTTCTTGGCAAACCAGAGCTATTTCATTTTACTTACGATTGCTATAAACAGGACCACATGCTCAATTAGAGAGACACTCACCTGTATTTCACTGCCATACAACAGTACATGATTTCAGAAACCACATACTGAAACTGGAAACCTAACGGAAAACGATCTTTTTCCCCCCATCTCAGACTCTCCTTCATCTGATGACTCCTTCAGCTGATGACTCTCCTTCATCTGTGAAATCATGACTCAAAGTTGGTACACAAATATATTTTTTCCATTAGAGGATTACACATATTTATACGTGTGTGCTGATACAGTTCATGTCAGTTGCCTGAACAGCCTGTCTGCAGCATCCCCGCTGGCAGATTTTAGGATGGGTGAAGCATATCACAGGAGAAATCTGTTCAGTAGCAAAGGTGTAATTAACGTGTGTGTGCAGAGATACCTCCTTCACTGACACTCCCATCTGTGTGACATTTATAACTGGATTCACAAAGTGATGCTCTTAATATCAGAGTAAAATCAATTGTTGAATCCTTATTTTCTCCTTTAGGAAATTAAAGGGATTACACAGATTACAGACAAATAAGACCAACTGCACAAACTATATCCCTGTTTTTTTAATCTTTGGGATTTTTGAGTTTTATTCAAATATAATCACAGATGCATAATTACAGAATCACTAGGTTGGTAAAGACCCACAGGATCATCGAGTCCAACCATTCTTATCAATCACTAAAACATGACCCTCAGCACCTCATCCACCTGTCCCTTAAACACCTCCAGGGAAGGTTCTCAACCACCAACCTGGACAGCCTGTTCCAGTGCCCAATGACACCTTCCGTAAAAAAATTTAAGATAGATAACTGAGCTTCAAATACTATCTTAAAGATGCAAAAATACACACAACACACTCACATCTGTCTTTTTTTTCTCTGAAATCATCACTTACTGGTTTATTGGAATCAAGGCACTAGGTATTATTTTATCACCTTACACAAACTGAAAAGAAAACTAAGAAACAGATTGACTAGAAAACTAACATAACAACTTTTTGGATAGCCTATGGCAAGCAATATTCTCACCTGCTGAATCCCTTCCAAAAAGAGTATTCATCTTTTACAGTTTCAATATTGGAAAACCAAGGGAAAAAAACTCCAAAACTATGTTAACTGAGAGACTGCACCGCTGAATCATGCCTACCACAAAGAGTTGCGGTCATGGTTAAGAGGAAATTTTAAGTGTTATGGCATCCAAATGTTAAATGTAGGGACCCATGTCCACACTGCACTTGGAGAGTCACCTCAAGCTGACTTCAAATCTAACCTGGCCTGATCATCAGGTGATGACTTCATTTTCCACCAGGCAGCCCTGGACTGTGCCCTGTTTACAACTACAACCAGGCCTGCCATCAGCAGCTGCAGGGAGGCAGCTTTTGGGTCAGTGGAAACACAAGACACCCGTATGGAGAAGGGTTTGAAGGGTCATTTGTAAGAGATGAGTGAGCCTGCAGAAGCCTGCACTCTGATAAAATAAGTAAGTGAAGAAACAGCTCCTACATTCCAGATACTTCCATGCTGAATACATGTCTGGAGGAAATAGTAGACACGTGGAGTCCCTGGTAAAACTGTGAGATATGACCTACTGAGGTCACCAAGTCAAGAGTCTTAACCCTGCTGGAAGTATGAGACACATCTTGTATCAAGTGAACACCACTTTCACACAGTAGCAAAGAAAAATAGGCAACACACCAGTTCTGTGTACCATGATGAAAAATTACAGCAGCAATTTAACAGAAAACATTTCTTTAAAGGACCAAAGACAACAAGTCTTCCCCTTCCTGCAACTATCATGCACACAGTGTTTTCCCTACGTGTGTTTTGCAAATGAAAATACCATTATACACCCAAGCCGAACTGCAGCACAAGGAGGTGCTTGTTCAGATAAGTGGAGGCACATCTTGATGGAAAATTTGTGCCACCATGGGAAAAGATCTGGAAAAGCCACGTTAAAAATCTACTCTTGTGCAATGTGTACCAGCTTCCAAACCACAAGTCCTTTCAGAAATTGATGAGTTGTAAGGAAATCAGAGCACAGTGTTGTTTGGCAGCAAGGCAAAAATGAAAATCATCACTTTCATTTATTTTCCCTTTTTCCACACTTGCCCCCATAGAGCACAGAGTATAGGGTGTGCACTGACCTGTACTTTCCTGTCCGCACCTGCACAGCTCTCATGCCGCACTGCTGGGCACCTCCTACATCATTCACAATATCATCTCCAATCATGATGGCCTGTCAGAGCAGTGAAATACAGAAAAACTGGTGTCAAGCAAATCTCATTTCTGCCAAACGTCACGCACCTTTGACATAACAAACAGCTTGATTTGATGTTTAATACTGCCATCAGAAAAATTAAACAAGATAATATTGTCATCGTATTGATTAAAAGTCACCCTACCTTGACTATAAATCATGCTATAGCTCCACAAGCAATGTACTAGTGGAGTACACATTTGTAGTCAATCACAAAAATCAAAATCATTTGGCACAGTTCAAAGAAAATGCTGAATTTCATTAAGTTAGTCCCATTCTGTTTCAAACAGTGCATTTAAGTTATGCTCCCAGCAGTTTAAATGAAGCTTAACTTTTAAAGTATTTCCTTAAAATTGGTATTCTAAAAACTAGTCAAAATCTTAACGTTGTGATCACCAAGATGAGTAATTTTGTGAAGCTTGATCCAACCCATGCTCATGTTGATGCTCAGAAATCTGGAAAATCATTGCAAAATCTGATTTATTAAATCATCCACGTTTTAAAATACTGCTCAAGTGAGTGATGATCATCATCCCTCAGGTGATGGTACATAATAGGATGCTCCCTCAAGTCAAGGCTCATTTGGTTCTACACGGAAGTAGTTTCTTTTGAAACAGTTTATCTATGCCCATCCTTGCTTCCTTCTGCCTAGATGAATTGCCACTGCACTAGGTTTTGACAGCATCTTTAGGGAGCAGACAGATCTAAGGACTTGTGGCAAAGTGGGTCAGAGCTGGGGAAAACATGACCATGGGGAAGTACCAGCAGTGGGCTACAGGACACTGTAAAGGGCTCAGCCTTTTTAATCCTTTCACTATTGGACCATTGTCCTTATCCAATCCGCTCCTAGAAACGCTGGGGTTCCTAATAAGATGACTTCACCTGTACATAGTTTACCTCTCCTTACCACTTTTCCAAACAAGCAATCCAGCATGAAATGGGGAGAAAATTATATAAGTAATTAGCAAATAAAGCATGCATACACAGATGAGGAAAACAGAGTAATTCCATTGCTACATGCAGAGCTGCAAAGAACTTCGCAATGCTGCTTCTGGCCAACCATTACCAATTCCTCCCAAACTGCTCTGAGATATGTAATCATTCTCAACCACTCATTTTAACAGTTTATAATCCCTTCTTATAAAATTCCTCACCGCGGGGGAGAGGCAATGGCTGGGGGGTTGGATCTTGGAAAGCATATGCGGGAATCCAGGAGCAGATCTGCCCTCCACCACCCGTGCACCCTTGCTCAGCCTGAAGTTCAGAAGGAGATTTTTGAAGGAAAGACAGCCCTGGGTTCTCAAAACCCTCAGAATAAATTTCCTCTGAAAACAGGGAAGGGCATGACAGTGTAGCCCATCAATAGCCTGCTTGCCTGACGGGCTCCATTTTACTCTGTTCAGGCCAGTTTTCCAATGCAGCGCCCAGCAGCTCTGCAAGTGCAGCCACGGATGAGCAGCAATGCCTGTCCAGGCCAGCTTGTGCCACACGCACACAGAAATGTACTCCAGCCCCCAGGGATTTCACAGATTTACTATCAGTGAAGGGCAATAATCACTAAAGGAGGAGCAATTATTCCCAAATCATTTAGGATTTAAAAAATCATTGGCAAGAAGATAGAGGTCAAAAGGTGCACTGTCAAGGGAAATAAAAAAACTCCACCTGTCAAATATGGGTTTAACTTCCTCTCTGACTGCAATATGGTAAGAAGAGAGAGAAGGATATAAAATTGAAAGGTCACATACACACTGAATGCAAGAATTAAAAGATCCCCATTCGTGTTTGCCTTTTACAGAGGCATCACACTATTAATCTGTTCAACTATTCTGCAAAAGTTACTTTTTTTCAGATGGGTTAAAAATTTACTAAAAAGAAGAGCAAATTGCAGGGACGCAGTCTCTCTGGTTTTAAGCAAATCACCAAAGAATTAAGATGGTGTAATTTATGTTTTCCTGAACCACGTACCTGGTGAGAGATGGTGCATGTGGCTGTACCTGTGCAGTAAGTAAAGCACACATGTACCAAAGCTGAGAGAAGCCACTGCTTTTGAAGAGACCCCATTGAACTCACCCAGCAGTGCCACAGACACAAACAGGAGATGAACGTGACCTCCAAGAATTTGAGGGTGGGAAGGCACAAAATAATCCCCACTAGACAAATGTCTGTGGTACAGAGATCCCCATCACAGTCAGCAATCACACTGGTGGTGTCTGGGCCACAGACCCAGCACCAGATGGAGGTGGTGACAGACTCCTCTGGCCCACAAAAGCAGCCAGCACTAACAAGCCTTGAGAGATGCTGACAGGGTTCTGAATGGGAACTGCAGCTATTTTTTTTTTGTCTGCAAAGACTTTTAGCATTCACTAAAATCACTGAAAAGCATTTGATCAGAAAAGGAATTATGGACTAAGGAAATGAACACAGCAGAAAGACAACAATACTGTGTATCACCCAGTCCTGCCTGTGTTGCAACGCAGCGTTTGCTAAAACAAGCTCCAGTGTGGTAATAGAGAGGTTGCAGTCTGTGGAGGATGCAAGTGAAGAGACACATAGAAGGAAGCTTCTGGACTTCAAGGGAATATCGAACCCAGAGAATGATTCTAGAGTCAACACATTTATGCCTAAGCAGATTTTTGCTGTAGGCTTAATAACCTTAATCAAGCTAAATGTGCCAGAGACAGAAGGAAATAAAGCTTATTCAAAAAATCTTGATTAATGTATTAACCTCATCACATAAGAAATGTGATGTATGTACTTTTTCACCCTATTATCCTCAGCCAGCAGGTAATCTCCTAGGCTTCAAGATCCCATGTTACCGTTAAAGATGTTTCCGTCTTGGAACTACTAGGTGTGAAAACATCAAACACGCAAAGGGCACTGCACCTGGCCTCTGACCAGCGACAAACCGAACAACAAGCCAGGTGAAACCAAGAAATACATTCCATCACCTGGGCAGTTACCCAGAGGCTGCAGAGCCAGCCAGATTTCAATAAGCTTTCAGCAGGACTCAAAGCTTGAAACATCACTCGGACACCTCACTCTTCATTCCAAGATGGAAAACCTTTCCCTACTGTGGCTGGTGAATAAGGAGGGGATGCTGGTATGGTGGCAGGTCCTCAGGATGAGCCCCCTCTGCTCTTGCATGCCATGAACTCCCACCTGAGACTTCAAGGTGGCAGGAATAGGAACTGGTTAACTACCAGTGGTTTATGCACTCCAGTACAACCTGTCATAACTCCCATAAAGGCAGGGCAATTAGCTACAGAGAGAACTTTTTATGATTGTAGAAAACTACCGGAACCTTAACATTATTTAAGTTTTATTGTAAAGCTGTAAAAATCATCCACTGTTACAACTGCCTTAAAACACATGAATTGGGCATTTCAGTAACCTTTAAGATATGTTATTCTTTGTCACATTACTGAATCATAAGGTATGTCTGGGTACCTCTAAGAGGTTTAAATTTCTAATCTATTAAAGTAATACCAACAATCTGTTATTTCTAGGCCATTGAGGGAAGTTTAAAATGAAAACTGGACTTTGGGGAGTTCCTCCTATTCTAAGTGCAGGCTGAAAACATCTTGGTGACAGAAGGCAGAGTCAGGGTCTCGGTAAGGAACAGTTATCAAGGGAGAGGACTGGTGATAACTTTATTGATTAAAGCAGCTTGAGAAATTTAAGATTTGCCTCTGTCTAGAATTACTGTGGTGAGACAGCTTTATTAAAAAGCTATTTTTCATTAGAAGTCAAGTGAAAGAAAACTGTAATATGTTTTCAAAAGCCCAGCTCATCTAAAATGGTTTAATGACAGTGCAAATTAAATGCATTCCACAGGTTGGATAAATGATTGGCAGATATTTCATAAAAGCAAAGGCAAGTAAAACCAGTCCTTGTCATATCGTTACAAATGCAGAGCAGTATAGCTCATCCAGGAGATGGTTTAAAATATAATACAGTGCATTACTAAGGAATTTGTTGAGCAGCATACATTGGGTTTTTACTATTATGTAGGATGACCCAAAACAGCCTACAAATCTTTCTCAAAAGGATATTCAAGTTGCAGTGTCAAGCACTAAAAAGTCAGGAAAATATTTCAGATTTAAGGGAGTTTGCTCCACTGTGATTTGTTCCTCCTGTGCATATGCATCGACTCCAGCAGCATGGACTATTTTTCCCATAGTCAAAGCACGGAGTGACTGGTGCCCTTATGCAGTGGTGTCTGTTGCCCTCTTCTTTGGTGAGGCACATGCTCCCTCTATCTCCAAAACCCCTGAGTACAAAAAATTACACCAGCAGACTGGATACATGACCACAGAAAACTGATGGCTCTTAACACTAGAAACTATATGGGAAAAAAATCCATGTTGTGATATTAAGTTAGTCACTGGTAGCACTGTGAATATCTGGCAAAGAGCAGAGAGTGAATAAATTTCAGAGGCTGCTGGGGACTATTACTGCTTTTCTGTACCCAAACCAAATCCTCCTGAAGTCCCTATGGGACTGGTTTTGCCACCTTGGTGATGCATCATATCACATTTTATTCCCTGCAGCAATGTTTTTGAGGTAGTTCTGGTGTCCTGTCACATCCCTGTAGTGATACACTCCCTTGGTGCCTTCCTCTGTTCTTTTTTCTAGCTACTTTTTCTTCAGATCTCATTCTGTGTCTCAAATGGATTTCTGGGTTTGTTGGCTGGATGAATGGATTGAACAACTACTGTGGCTGTAGCTGAGAACGTTATGCACAGGCTGTGCCATCTTTTTATGGGTAAGGTATTGACAGGATGAAGGGAGTGCAGAAAAGAGCATTGCCACGGGTCAAGGTGTAGAGGGAGTGAAGCACACAGGAAGCTGTTGAGAGTCAGACACAGTTTTAGCGAGACAGAATTGCTGTAATGATACCAAACCTATAGGGAATCGGATGAAGAAGATACCCAGGAGGGCATTTCAGTTGCCACCTGGAGTAAAACTGTTATACAAATAAGGAGATGCAGCTTAAAAGGGAAGCATCCCAATGAGTCTCATAAAAAGCTGCCTGCCCATAAGATCTGTTTGGCTGTGAACACTGTCCCTAGGGTATGTACAGAAATCCTGTGTTTGGTTCATGGAAAACTGCTCTGGACAAAACATTTATTAATGCGAAGCAGGGAAATATCCTGCACAGGGAAGGAGATGGATTAGATGGCCTACTAGGTCTTTTCCATCTCCTCACTCTATAATAAAGTAAAACATGAACATATGCTGAATTGCAGGGCCATAATTTAATCTCCAGTCTCTAGGGACCTAGAAGCCACCCCAACTTCAGTCCTGTTGTTTATAATGCCACCAAACCCATGATGGAATTATTATGTTGTAATTCACTGCTGTCTGTGAGTTATCTCATACTCATCGTTATGTCTATCCTGTGTGACATAACAACAAATCAATAAAAAGGATCTGGGCACAGCTACAGACAGGGTGAAAAATGGGCTGTGTTAAGTAAGTCGGAGGCATCACACATTCAGCATGCTCTTGGAAAGCGTGATGAGCCCATTAACACAGGAGTTTGGGGGTCAGTCAGTGCTTCCTGCTCACCTAAAACACAAAATATTTTACTTTGCCTTCCCTTCTTACTAAAAAATTGCAGTCAGTGTGACACCAAAGGAAATAAGTAACACATTGGCTGAAATTCCAGTGTGCTGCAGCCTCCCACCCACGAAGCAAACTGCCAGGCATTAGGGCACCTCTTGTCTTGTGAGGCACATCTGCCATGATTCCTTGGGGAAACTACCTTTTGTTCTCTTCAGCCTCCAAATAACAGAATCTCACAACAGTTGTGCATATTCTTTTGAATTGTGTTTTTTGGGACGAAGGTGAACAAGAAAGTGCAACACAGCTGTACAAATAGAGGAAGAAACTGCAGCAGAGAATGGAGTGATGGATAGGAGACTCTAAATTTGGTACAGGTATGGATGGCACAAATCAGAACAAAATGAGACAGAGAGGAATGAGAAGAGAAATCATGAGTCATAAAGAACACTCAAAAAAGCAGAGAAAATAATGTCCTGTCTCTTGGGAGAGCAACAAATATGCACAGGGCAGGGAAGTCTAACAGATCCCCACTTGCTAGTGTCTACCCTCTTGCCTGTCAGCCCTCTTTTGTCCCCTTTGCACTATTTGATAGAATGGGCAAACACAGGGCTTTTTCCTCTGAAATATTTTTTTCATAGGAAGATCCTGAACATAAACATTCCCCCGCACACTGTGTCTGGGAAAAAAGTTCCATATTCACCCAGAGTTTATCATGTCGTCCTGGCCACATTCCCTTTGGTCTCTCCTGTAACAGCAAACCAAATTAAGAAAAGCATTGGTGGGCATAACTAGATGGCACAGCAAGTACTCAGGGCATCAGAAACCTTACCTCTTGTGGTGTAACTCCCATTTCTACTAAGGCTGACTCAAAAAACATTTTTGCTGGTTTTCCCACTACCTCAGCTTGAACATCACAAGCATACTGGAAAAAAAGACAAAAAAATGATGATCAGAAAAGGATTTAACTCTGTAATGCCAGTCAACTGTAAAAAAAAGTAAGTGATTATTAATTTTTGCCCTTAAATACCTCTATAAGTTAACAGGTGGAGGTGAATATTGGGAGAATTTGTATAGCAGAAGCGTGAAATGTTGTCAGGAGACAAAGTCTTCCTGAAAGATCTCCAGTTACAAACCTACATTCTCCATTATGAGAGCAGTGCTCAGACTCAGCTCCAGCACTGCTTATTTTTTAAGAGTATCACTCTTAAACAAGTAGCAAATATACTTCATATGAAATGATCAGAAGTACTGGAGGGCCTTAAGAGATGTAAAGGGCTTCTTCAACCACCTGGCATATTTACAATGATTCAAGTGAACAATCAGACTCAAAAAGTTTTGTTTTCCTGCATGTAAATCTCAGTACTATGTGGAGAATGGTCTTTCTAGCTTATTCCTAGACAACTAGAAGCCTGAACTTATCTGTGAGGCAAAAGCTGTCCCCAAAACTCGTGCAGACACAAATGACTGCTGTATGCAGACATTATACCCGCTGTCTTCTCTGCTTGTATACTATCCCACTTTGCCTAATTCTCTACATTCACTATATATTTTAAACTCATTACATTCAGTATATATTTGCCTTTATCTCTCTACAAGTCTATAGAAGGGATAATAATGATTCTTTCCTTCTCTCACCCTTAGGCTGGCTTATCTACTGGGTTCCAGTTCTGCAGGGGTTTAATCAGGCTTGAAAACAGGATGGCACTTAAGTATCTTGCTGAATAAGGGCCCATTGCTGTAAAATGTTAAGGGCAAAGGCTGTGTTAACAACACTATACCAAACATAGAACGGACCTGCAGATTTTCTCGGATATCTTGCAGACAATGTTCCATGTTTTTCTTTTCCATCTCCTTCTTTCAAGGCCCTCACTTCCAATAAAGGTATCATAATGGTAAAAGCTCACATTTTAAATGAAACAAAAAAAGTGCGAAGCCAGAAGACAAATGAATCCACCTGTCTTTAGAATGCAGCAAATGAGTTTCAATCTGTGGGGACTTCCTCCACCAAGGTGAGCAATTACAGATGACCCATATTTATACCAGTTACTCTTTTAACAAGGTGCGCAGGGCAAGTAAGCATAACACAAGCTATAAAATACCTCTAATGCCTTCATATATGCTCCAACATCAAGTTTCAGACCATCAGTTTCTTTATAGTAGCGTCTGGAAATGAAAGTGATAAAGTTCCCATGAAATGAAAATGCTGGCAGTTAAACACAAAGAAACCACATTTTATTATTTCTGTGCCTATACAGATGTCCATATGGCTGCAACAAAAAGTCAAGTCATCAGAAACTCCGGAGCCTTAATTTAACACCAGGAATTAAGCAGAGGACAGGCTCAGTACCATGCAGTGCTTGGGGAAAAGATTTCTGACCGGATGGCCATCTGGCACCTGGGACACAAGTCTGTTTCAAAGAGATTTCCACTGGCTTGTATCAAGGATTAACTCGGCCTGTGTTTTATTGTACAGAGCACTGGCTGCTCACGACGGACAGCACTCGCATCCCTCTCCCTTTAACCAGCGACGGAGGCCCCTTGGCAGACACAAAATGAGGACTGGCACTGCCAGCATCTGTAACACCTTCCTTGGGATATCTGCAAGGGACCCCAGACTGCTGGCCATCATTTCTTGTCACCAGCCTCCCATGTGAGGGAAGCCAGGACACAGCTTATGGGGACTAAGAAAGCCCTCCTAGCTACATTTGGTTCCTTCTAATAATGTTCCTATTGTCACAAAGCTCATAAAATCAGACAGCATCATTATGGTCTCTTTTTGGAACAGCAATTCATGTTAATACATGTCTTCCAGGCTCTCCTGACCAGAGCAAAGACGGTTTACTACATGACAGGGAAAAAAGGTGGGATGTGCAGTCAGTAAAGGTTTTATGCCCTATCCTTCTGTCATTTTCAATTATTCAGCACAGCCTTCCTTTAAAACGGCCACTTAACCTTTGCTAGAACAGCCATTAACCTTCCATAGTCTAGCGTAAACAGCTTAATTTTCTAACAGTGGCATGACAGAAGAAATTACAAAGTCAATTCCCACTCTCAGCCCAAAACAGATGCTAAATGTAAATCATTCCATTTTCAAGAGGAGAGCATTCTGCTTCCTACTTCAACACTTTCCTTTTCTATGGAATGAACTAAAACTTCAACCAACATCAACTTGCCCCAAGCAGTCATTGTGTTAGGGTCCACTCAATTACACTGATTCTGCACGCTAGAAACTAAGCTGGCTTGTGGCTAGCTTTAGTATCCATCCCTTTGCATCAACGAGGCTCCTTTAGTTAGCTGAATAATTCATCCAATTTATCATCTCCCTGCTTTGAGTCAGAGAACCCACCTACCAGCATAACTTATTCAGAACTCACATTTACATTACCTAAACGATAAAGCATTTGGAACATTATCCTTATGGTGAAAACTGAACTCAGAATATCCTAACCCCTACAATTTTAAATGAAAAATAACATTTCAAAAAAACATCTCTGGGTCCGTTTTAGAGCTACCTACATCTGTGAGTGACCAAATTAAAAAAATACTCTTACACACACAGGATACAAAGACATTTTTGCACTGATGACGTTGCACATCTTAAACAAAGGTTGATTCTCTATTTCATTTTGAACCACAGCATTACACAGCACAAATCTTGCTAATTTCACATACATTAGCCATTCTGGTATTGGCTCAGTGTCTTCTCCTTGTCCTTCTAACTGAGGAACAGAAAGGAATTTTTACCCATGTTGTAGGATCAGAGCATAAGAGTCTGGTAAATCCATTGCGTTGCCTTAACTGCTCCTTCTTGCTGATAAGTTCTACCCAGCTGGATCAATAACCCACAGACTAAGAAGGGTTTTAATGCCTGTTACGGTCTATTGAATCACTGAACAAAGTTGTCACCACAGCCTCCTCACGCTAAACATGCAGGGTCTTTGTTAAGCCCCTACAACACACAACAGAAAAGCTCCTTCTATAACTCCTCCATAGCTCTTGAGATGTGGCATTACACAGTGCTGGCATTAATAACCCCTTGTTTAAAAGCTCATAATACATCTAATTGAATTGATTTTAAGAAAACATTCCAATTCCCTGATTGAATTTTTCTCGCGTATGAATGCAGAAGGTCAAAATTTACCATTAATGTTCAGACAATAATTAAAACAAACCGATCTGGCATTTCAAAAGCACGTGTGCTTTTGCAGGTCTTGGTCACAGGCACCAGCCCAAACATTTCTCCATCTATCCCTGGCCTCTCCCCTAAGGTCTCCTCAGCCACCACTTTGCTCAAAGCCAGAACTTCAACTCTTATCTCCAGCATAGTTCAACTGGAGTTTGTGCATCACAGCTACATTGATAAAATGACAAGATTTCTGTATTAGCAACCAGCAGAAAGCTCAAGAGAGACTTCTTACAAGGTCATGTAGCAACAGGACAAGGGGAAATGGATTTAAACTGACAGAGGGGAGATTGAGATGAGATCTCAGGAAGAAATGTTTTCCTGTGAGGGTGGTGAGGCCCTGGCCCAGGTTGCTCACAGCAGTGGTGGGTGCCCCATCCCTGGAGGTGTTCAAGGCCAGGCTGGATGGGGCTTTGAGCCCCCTGATCCAGTGGGAGGTGTTCCTGCCCACAGCAGGGAGTTGAAACTGGATGGGCTTTGAAGTCCCTTCCAACTCAAATGATTCCATGATTTTATAAACTGAAAACTCTCTTTGTTTCCTATCACTCATGTAAGGCAATTTTCCAGGCTGAAAGTGATCCCATACACGTGTTATTTCCACATGTATATATCAACATGTAAGAATGTTAACACAAATTTCCAGCGACAGCATCTTGAAGCACCACTCAAATAGAGAGGAGTCATTTACATCACACAGGCTGTTAGCCAGATCCAGTATCACATCTCAGTCACTAAAAATGTGGGTAGGTTTTGAACCTGGGAGAAGCAACCTGGTTGACTCTCAGCTGAAACAGAGATTTTCTGGACTATCTGATCTTCCTCACCATTAGTACCTCCAGGATGCTGGAATATCAAATAGCATCACAACGCTACACCAATAGCCTGTTACCCAAGGCACAGCCTGTTGGACATTTTTTGTTTGTTTGGGGTTTCTTTCATTATTAAACATCATATATTTTCAATTCAGACAGGAACATGTGGCTACAGGCAGCAGTCACACCAAGAGTCTTCATCTCTAAGGTCTTGCAGGGGCAAAGACAAAAAGACAAGCAGTGCCTGTAATTCTACTGGCTCTTGCAATACTCATTCACTTGGAGGTTGCAGACATCAAAATCCAAACTCTCCATGATTTCCACATGTTTTTAAGAGGCTCTCAGTCTTGATCATAGAGCAACTGAAGTCCTTTTGCTAGTGGCTTACAAAACTACAGCTATTTAACCCTCTCACCATCACCTGCAACCATATACATTGATTCACCAAGGTCTAGCTCACTCTTGAATGCTGACTTTGAAGGGTTGGAGGCTGGAATTTGCTGTGCTGATGCACTAGGGTATCCCTGCGTTCTCTAGAAGCTGCTGCAATTCCTCTTCAGCAGAGTCGCTCTATCTCTCCTTCTAGCAGCCGATGGAACACATTCACACAGCTGCTCACTCTGCACTGTCTACAGAAAAAAACATCACCAACAGCTGAAATTGAAGCGGTTCTTCACCCCCTGCTGCAAAAGCACAGAGACCCATCAGGGATGAGTATTTTCAGAGTCAACTGGAGGATTCAGCACAGCAAGTTTGATGACTTCCAGCACTCCTGTGCAATCCTGTATGGGCACAGGGCTGAATCGTGGCTCCTAAGGAGCAACCACACCATTTTCTTTTAGTGACCCATTTCAGTGTAATTTTTCTCTTATGCCTTGGGAAAGACTGCAAGTAAGTGACTTGGGACAGGGGACCAAGTCAGGTGACTGAATCCCCCTCTGAGGACAATGAGTTACCCAGCAACAGATAGCTGAGCAGATCAGCCTCCCATTCAAGACACCTGCATTTACTGCTTACAAGTTGGTGTTACAAATGCCCACACTGATACCTGACTTCCAATACGCACAAAGATACAGGAAAATTAAAAATATGTAGAGACTTGAAGAAGAAACAGAACTTAACTCACCCTCTTCCAAGGGAGATCAAAACAGGCTTCTCCATGCCAATCAGAAGTCGGAAAGCTTCATTAAGGTTTGCATAGGTGAAGTTCTCTGCCGCATCTCCGATAACCACACAGTTTGGATTTGCTTTATCAATCTCAGCAAATTCAGGGATAAGATCTGCAGGAGGAAGAGAAAAAAAATCCACAAATCCCTTACCACTTCAGATCCCATTGGAACAGATCGTTTTTCCCTCAATCTGCCTTCACTCGTGGCACAAATATTCAAGTCTGAACAAACTGTTATTCGGGACCCTCTATTCCTGACTAGATCCTGCTGTTCATCTGTCCTACAACAAAGAGCAAAGTAAACCATTTCCCACCTTTGCCTGAGCTCCCCCTCCCCATGTCTCAACAGCTCATTACACCCAAGCACTGGGACCTGAGGCAAACTCTTGGGTAGCTGAATGAAAAACGAATAACAGTGAGGGCAGGATCCACCTCCTTTCTCTATATCCAGGTTCTACAGAGAAAAACACTTTAAACTTAAGACCTCTGCCATGATAACAAAGACAAAGCCATGTTTTGCACAGGACCTCATTGATCTCCTAGTCTTTGTGGTTAAGCAGCAGACTTCTCCATGCTCTCACTGACCCTCAGCACAACTCTGTACCTTCACCGTACCACTGTCATAATGGAGATCTCGCTCAGACCACACCACTAAGGTTTATTCCACAGTCTCACAAATAAGGTAAAATGTTTTCCCTGCAAGAAAATAACAGCTGGGAGCAACTCCCTGCATGGCTATGGGAATTTACTCTGGGTTCTCCCCCTACACATCCCAGCATGTGCTGCAGTGTTTTCCCACCATCGTGCACAAGTAAGTGCGGCCTCAGGCCACGCTCCTTCAGAATGCGGCAGGCTGCTGGTGCTGGGGCAGTGACTTCGTCCACAGAGATGTCAAAGCCCAAGCCCTGGAGCTTCTTCACGAAGTTCTCCCGGGTCGCTTGGGTTTCATTAGTGCAGAATCGCAGCTTCAGACCGGACGCTTTGATCCTGTTGAGTAAAAGCAGCAGAGGGCTTAACCAGACTTAGAAAATGAGCTAAGAGTATCAGTTTTGCTTTCTCACACCTAAACTTGCATAATTACAACAAAAATGCAAAGATAATATTCTAGAACAGGAGGAGAATCCCTCACTGTAACCCAGACATGTCTACAATACTGACTCTGAGCAGCAGAGCTGTAGCTTTCACACGCAGAGCCCCTGCCACAGCAGGTAACTGCCATGCTGGAGCAGATAGCTAAGCTGAACACAGCAGCACAGGCGATGCCCATCAGCACACAGTCTGTCAGGCACACACTCCTTCCACGCATTAAAAAAAAACAAAACAACAAATGAACCAACATTTCAGTTACTTATCTTTAAACCAGTCCATGGATGTAGCCACATGTAACCTGAGGGCACTGCACAGCCATGAGCACAGCAGCCGGTGTGATGCCACTGGCTATTAGTGTTTTAACTCGGATTTTCCCCTTTCTACTGACTGATCCCCTGCTGGCTTGATGTAACAGTAAGGCTTTGCACTCCTGAAGGCTTCAAGGAAGCGGCCAGCTAGCTGCAGTGATGGGGTAGCTTCAGTTACCTTTACCACCTAATCTCTCACAAAACACCTAAACTGTTACTTAGTGAGCAATCCTGAAAAATACGGGACTTCAAGTGATTCATCAATAAAAGTTTCCAGGTAAATGGCTCCTCAAGGGAAGAGGACACGATCCAAGGTGCCCAGGGCCAAGGATGTGCTTCCAGTAGATCAGTGATCTGTCACCTCACAAAAGCCCTCTGCCTCTGAGCAGTTTGTGTCCTAGCCCAAGCTGGGTGATCTACAGGGGAGGTCACAAAAAGGCCTCTTCTCCACAGGCTAGCTGTCAGCTATTTGGAGAACCAATGTGTTTCAAAGTGGCCATGGAAAATATATCACTATTTTTTAATAAATATTTGCCAAAAATACTGTCACTCAGTTCCTCAAATGTATTAAAATGCCCGATCTCTGTCAACACCAGTGTGAATTTGTATATAATTAGCTTTGAGAAAGCAAAGCTAATACAAGTCTAGATACCTACGTAAGTTTGGGGTTAGGTCTGTAAATTCTTATTAAAATATTATTAATTTTTTTGTGTTAAGATGAAAAGGGACTTTTCTATTAGGAAAGCCCCAGCATTAACCCTCAAGATAATAAAACATGGTGGGTTCCATTTCTAGGGCAAATGATCCTAACTGTTCAGTGTAAACACCGAAATCTTCTTCAGGTAACGTATCTGATAACAAACTTTCCACCAAAGGGTTCTTAGAAATCCAGTCCTGATTCAGAGAGCCCCTTCCACTCACTAAAACTGCACACTGGTGTCTTCTTCAATAACACAGGTGATTAATTTCTTTCTTATTATTTGTCTTTCCTAATCATAGGTATGTGAATTATCAATTACACTTAGTGGTTAATTGCCCTTCATAAAGATAGCTTTTCTATTTTAAATTAGGCAGTTAATATATTGTAACTAATAGCATCCCCTTGTACATCATAAATATATCTTCATTGATTGGAGCAGTGAATGTGAGATTCACTCACAAGTTAATGAAGCAATTGAGTGAAGAAGTGCAGGGTGTATCCAGGGAATAATTATTGTTAATGAATTATGATGTGACCTTCTCAGAACAATGAGCAATTGGTGTGACAGTGGGATGACAGCATTCCACATCTGTTATTCAAAACATGGTTTCAGCTGTAGTTAAAAAGAAAGCAGTGTTATTTGGATACACAACAAACTTTAATAGTGTGCCGTGATTAGAAACACAAAGTTGATCTGCACACTCTTAGGAAAGAAATTCTGTCACAACTGCCTGGAAGCAGACATTTGTTGAATAAGAATCTATTCTTCCTCTTTCCAAAGGCCAAAGAAATTAATTCAAGAACAACACTGACCACTGGTTTGCACAGCCAAGCACCCTCATGGCCAGCTTGGTGAAAGCAAGGACCCTGTTCTCCTACACTGCCAACTCAACTTCCTTCCCAGAGTTTTAGATGAAAACTAGAGTTACACTTCTGAAAGGCTTGACCAAAGCAAGAGTGAGTACTCTGGACACATCCTGGAGTGCTTCATGCCGTCACGGCCACCAGTAATTATTACCTCAACAAACAAGCCCAGTAAATAGTTAGGATCAGATGACACCTACAGAGAGTTAGGCCAAGCTGCTCAGAAAATGTGAGCCCTCTGGTGAAGTATGAAAAGGGCTCTCAGAAATATCCTGGAACACTGAACAACAGAAAGACCATCCACAACTCCAGAGAAGGCTTATTTCTATGACAATACCTTTTCAATGAGCAGCCACCTTTCCCTTCACGGTTGACATTTCTAAACCCACCCTCTGCTAGTTCTCTGCCAGGCCCCTGCACGACACAGTCACACTCACCAGAACAAGCGTAGTTATGCACACACTGGGATGAATCCATCCATCAGTGCTCAGCATGGGGACTACGAGCAGAGCCTGCAGGCTAGCATGCATCAATAAACAACTATCAACTCAGAGCTTAAATAATTTGGAAGAGCTTTAAACAACAGCTCTACATAATGGGAATACTGGCTTCAATTGTGTTTACAACAAAACTCCTTCAGTTTTCCTGGTAAGGTTTGGCACAAGGAGGAACTAAAAGAGACGTCTTGAAGGTCTGTCTCACAGAGGTGAGATTCTTTGCATGACGAGCCAACACTGCACTGGAGGCACTGCTGCTAAACGGGCCAGCTCAACGGGAAACCCTGAGCGACTGAGCTGACCCAGTGCTCACACTTCAAGAAGCAAGTGCAGAGTGAGTTCCTGCCATTTCCAGTGCCAGCAAGTGTGGGGATGTTAGGAGAAGAATGAAGAACAGTTTGTAACGGGATGCCTGATAAGATAAAGAGCAATGGATTAGAGACCTCCAAGTGCAGAGGAAGGAGGTAACAGCAGATGAAATACACAATACGCAGTTTATCAAGATCCCCAGCGTGTTACAGATTTATCAGCATCCACATTACAGAAGGGCAGGCACACCCACGAAACCCAGTCAATCAAGACTCCAGCTGACTTCCATGCATGGCAGCCACAATAAAGATCCCACTCAGAGTCCAGAAGAGCCAGAAATCAATCCTGATCAGAGTGTAAGCTGAGCACTCAGATGCACAGCACTGTGATCCACACTGCAAGGAGTCTGCATGGTCCAGGCAGCTGCAGATGTCCCAAGCCTTTCACTCCCTGTTTGAGGCCATCAACAGGCTTACTGTCAGACAAATCCACTCTGTTTCCGGCATGACTGTTGGTATCACTCCTAATGCCTGTGAGCAGGAACAGGGGAGCCTGAACCTCACTTGTATGCGGCAAGCTAGACATGACAGGAAAGTAAATTCTGACTTCTCAGGGTGTCACAAGTGGTAAACTTGGCTAAAAGTATCTCTATGGCCAAAGAAACTTGCTGGACAGCTGAGCATGCAGGGTGGCAGGAGGCAGAGGAAAGGTCCAACTGCCTGCGCTGGCTGTGTTGCAGAGCCAGAACTGGCTGCTCGAAGAGCAGCCACAGCACACGGCGTTGACACAAAAGAACCAGCCACAGAAGACACTTCCAAACCCAGCATTGTAAGCAGACAGACAAGCAGCGGGCTAACATCCCAGCAGGTGGGTGAGCTTTTCTCAGCCTGACCAGAAGAGGGACTTAAGCCCACTCCAGTCTAAAACAACTGCTTGGTCACCCATCCCTCTACCTCGAACTGAGGCACGACTGAGAGCAGGTATAGGGAAGAGATGGAAATGAGGTTTTTAACTTCAGTCTCAAGCGGCCCCTCATGCTACTCCAGCTCTTTGAACTGACCTTTACCTCGTTCTGCCAGAGCAGGACACGACGCTGAGTGACAATGTCCCACAATGCAATTACTGTGCGTCAGATGAGCCAGTCCCTTACAAATCACCTCGAACTTTACACATCTGCTGGCTGTCAGCATCTGCCAGGCTCACTCACCCGAAAATAATGAAAAAACTCTCATTATTGTTCCATAACAGGTAAAGCGTTAGGACAATTATTAGACATCCTGACTGACCTTGTGCAGACTTCACCAAGCGCCCTTGCCAACCTCCACGGGCAGCCTTTGGGCATATAAACCACAAAAGCCATTCTTTCAGACGATGTACAGGTAGTGTCACTGGTAGGAAGAGAAATGGCCACAGAATCTAGGCTGGAAGCCATCACTCCTTAAATTCATACTGTCCTGCACATGGCAGAAGCAGTTAATGCTAAACTTCACACTTCCCATCTCTACATCTCTCTTTTGCAGTGAAGCTTCTTCCTAACACAGGAACAGGTGAGCCCTGCCTGCTGCTGGCAAGTCCCACACAGAGGGGCAGGGGGGTAGAAAGCAAAGCCCTGGAGGAGGCAACAAGTCTGAGCTTGGCAACTCTCCAGCAGCACCTTCAAAGGAGTTTGAAAGAGCGCCAGTTATGAGATTTCCAGAGCTGCCCTTTTATCCTGCTTTTGTTTTTTCAGAGTGGGTTGTTTTTTTTTTCCAATTTAAAAGAACAGAAAGCATGCTGAGCACTGATGCTACTTGACTCTCTCACATCAGCGGATGAATACCAGTGTGCTTCAGAGTAAGCTTGTCTGCACTCCAATGCCATCTCCAAATCACTGGGAAACAGCAGTACTGAAGAGTTATCTACCTGTGGCCAAACAACAAAGCAAAGCCAGGGCTAGTGCAGGAACTCTGTCCTCCTACCTGGGGAGGATCTTGGCTTATTGCCCTCTGCAAGGGCCAAGAGTACTGGCGCTATGGATAAACCATCTCCTGTTGAGAGGAGATGAAACTGAGCATAGTGATCAGAATTAGAACTGACTTGCTTAGTTTCAAGATCAATAAAGAAGAAAGAGTACGGAAAAAGCAGAAACTTACACCACTTTTTTAGCCTGCTTGTGACACAGAGACCTTGGCTTGCTTTCTGGTTGTCTTTTCTCTGTCCTAGTGTCCAAATCTTTCCATTCCCCTGATTTCTGCCATCTTCACAGCATGTCCAAACTGCTTAAACCTTGCTACGCTTGCTCCCTGATCTGCTCTTGCACTTGCCTTCAGCCTGTCACTGGTTCTGAGCACAGTGAGCTCATTAAAACTCCTCATTTCCAGTGGTTCAGCTTTCTGCTCCATATACCAAGGCTGGCCTGGTAAATCCTTACGTACCGCACTTCTTGGCCCCACTTCTCCTTGCATTCCTGTGCCTGAAACTCATCCCTACATCTGCTATCTCCTGAGCACAATTTCCTCTCCAGACCCATGTGGCTCACCTCTCCCTATATATAGAAGTGGATAATTTGGAGACAATCCAGTGGAAGGATTGAAGAAGGATTAAAGAATAGGAAGGCATTACTTTTGAACAGGAACGAAGGCAAATTAATAGGCATGTGCAAAGGAGGCATAAGAAAAGAGGCCAATTGTATTTTAAAGGTGGGCGGTGTGAAATAAGAAAGAGTACTATAATAAAACTAAAGACTCTGGAAACACTGCTTCAACACTGTTTGACAGCAAAAACTGAAAAATCACTAACCTGTACTTCAAAGTAAACTTTAAAAACCTACCAATGCCATTATTTAGGTATTTCAATCATTCAGAATTTACCAGAGGTAGAAATAAATGCTGGAAGTTGTACATCAAAAAGTTTGTCTTGTCTTGAATTTCCTACAAAGGCTGCTTTTCTCTGACACACCAAATACAGTTGAATACCTGAATTCTGAACAAATCACATGATAACAGAAGTCATACTCCACCTGCCTGAACATAAGTACAGACAACAGATTTGTCTGCAGATTTTGCAGACAATACTATTCCACAACAGTGAAATCTAGAATGAAGTATTTAATAAACATGGCACATGCTTTTGAAGTGAATCTGTAGAAAGGAACAACAAAGCAGTATATAAGGAAAGTCCTTCTGGTCCATTATGTTCAGTACTGAGATGCATTTAACTGCTGCTGATTACCAAATAAGCTTGAAGTGTTACACCTAATAGTCCCTTTAAACCTACTGCAAGAACTGAACTGGGGCTTCTCACCTCCTCCTGTTGTGGATTGTTAGGCCCAAGCAAGACTACAGCGAGGTTCAAACACAGGGGTGTGTTTTCCCAGCAAAGTAAACTCTGTTGGACTTTAAACACTTGCTAACTCTCCACTTTAGAGCTGCCAAGAAAAAAAATCTGAACTGTGGGGACTCAGTAAGCACAAAAAGGTCTGGAATACACATATTCCCATTCAGCAAAACATTTTTAAGGACAGTATAATGAACCACAGTTCAATAGCTCTTGTTCTGTGCTAAAGCAGTGGGAGGGTTTTAACCTTCAAAGCTACTAATAACTTGGTTTTGACTAAAATTTTAATGGTGTAATCTTTGCACTGCTGAATACTTACTCTGCATACAAATAGCACTGGTTTGTAATTAATAAATTCTCTTTCTCAGACAAAGGAAGCAAATTGCCAAAAGGTTTCATTTAGCCTATTTTACAGAGAAAGAATTCACTCGCATGTGTCCTGCTTGCCTGCTTTAGAAAGTACTGTACCATTTCATTGCAATAGCTCAAAGACCAAGCTGCATTCCAACAAACTTAGTGGGATTTTAATCTGGAAGCAATCAATAACTACTTTCAGCACAATACTTGCAAAGACAGCATGGAATCTGAATAGTGATACTACCAAGGAACCAGGCTTGATCTGAATATTCCAGAATGAGTTGACCAAACACAAAAGACAAGAAAAAAAATCCTACTACCCCAGTGGTAAACTGAGAGAAGTCTCACACTCTAAAGCCCAGAGCAAAGCAAAGTGCTGCTCATCCACTTCAGGCATTAACCAGTGTTTACACATGGTAGTGGACAAACAAGTGCTGTCAGGGAGCAGCTATCACTATAGTATCTGCTGTTACTCTTTGTTGGTAAATATCTGTACTGCACTCCATCGTGATGATGGACAGTAAGTGGCTAAAGCCACTAAAGGTTAATGGTGTTTGAATTCCAGAAGTGTAAGCACTTACTCATGTGATTCGTGTAGAAAGCACCCACAGCTTCAAGGACACTGAACTTCCTATGACAATAATGAACACTGATGATTAGGAAAGCAAATAAACGTTAGGAAGGTCCACTGCTCTCAGAAAACTGAGGCCACAGCTAATGTTACAGGCTACAGTGCAGCTGTGACAACTGAGGATCAGTTCCTGACTCTTCCTGGCTGTCACTGAACAGCTACATGACAACGCAGAACTACTTTCATCTTTTTGTGTCTCTGCTGCTTCAGAATGGGCCAGTGACATTTCCCTTTCTTCGGGATCCATGGATAGAAAGTGCAAAGGGAGTTAAGTGCAAAGACAAATGAACAGATATGTACACAAGAGGTTGTATAGCTTATTTGAAAGTCTCTTTCTAGGAGGAACAACTCTGCTATCGCATGACCTGAAGGCATAGCAAACCTTTAAACGAACATCTGCACCACGGACTGCAGACTGTGCTAAGCCAGCTTCGGGTACCTTTTGTGACAACAAAGGTTTCCTAGTCCTTTTCGCACACACACTCTCAGCTGGCTCTTTGAAAGCTCACAACTGTCCCACCCAAACCCCCACATGCTGAATTGCTTTACAGTTCCAGTTCCGCTTGTTGTCCTTACAATCTTTGCCTTGTTCAACTCTCTGGGTATTCTACTTTAACATGACTGTCCAGCTGCTCCGCAGCCTCCTCACTCCTCAGATTTCCGCTACTCTTTTAAAGGACTCTGTAAAAAGTTGTGCTAACAGATGCACTATTCTGGCCAAACAACAGGATGTTGTAAATGTCCAGCCACTGTGTGCTTTTCATATGGATATGCTAATGGACACACTATCAGCACAGGCTGTAAATGCAAATAGCAGAGCACAGGGTGAGCATCTTTGATAGATGTTTAACCACCTTCTGTCTTGTAAGAGACCAGCTCCCTGCTATTTGAAAGATAAAAAGGGAATAGCTCACCTGATGTCAATGCTGTGTAAATCAATTAAGACAAAAAACCGGTGCAGTACAGAGGCACTGTTAAAGCTGGCTCCAGGAGGAGACTTTAAGTCAGGAGGGGCTTTCTGATCAGTTCTACAGTGTCTGCCAGTTAAATGCACAGACTCGGAAGAGATGTGTTTTATTTAACTCTGTAGTAAGGATTTTATTAAAACAACAACAACTACTTGCCACAGTAAACTGAACGATCCCAAACTGTTACCAGTTAGGAGATTTAAAAGGCCAAATTATCAACCTGCTCTTGGGTTTTCTAGTCATCAACAACTCCAACATCCCCACCTAAAGCTAACAGTAACAGTCTGTGGTGGATTTAATGACACTCCTAGCACGCTGGCTTCAGGGTGAAAGAAGGGGTGCCAATGCCCTCAGGCACATGGGTGCCTGTCTGCAATAGTCCAGACTGGTACCAAGAAGGATTCGGATTCACCTTATCCTCACTTGACCACAGGAGGAGGTCTGCTCTGTACAATAAATACTGCAGAGGTTCATCTTTTGGCCTCTGATTCACCAGTTCACTTGTAGCACATGCCTAGCCCTAAGATATTTGACAGGTACAACTGGTCAGAGATGCAGGTACATTAGCAATAAATAAGGTATTCCTGGTCATAACACACTTTTTTTAATCACAAGTTACACCAGTTTGGGCAGTGACTACTGATGCTTTCCTCAGGAGAGTCTCTATGGCACGGGGTGTGTGTCAGTGAATGCCATTCTGGTCAGGATGTTCCTGTGTCCATCAGCTTTTCTGGATATTTTCCTCTTCATCTGGCCATACTGCTAGACAGAAACAAATGAAAGAGAGCCACCCCCTGCAGCCATTACAAATATAAAACAGGCTGCATTCTGCTGGAAGAACCCACATCACCATGCTTTCAAACACTAACTGAAATAACTGCTTAGCAGAACTTGGCTCAAAACAAGAAAAATTATGCAGAAAAAGTAGTTTTAGTGGAGTCAAAATGTCTTCAGTCATATGAAACCAAGAGCAAACAAAAGTGCTTACTTAGATTTGTTACTGGTGTGTGCTATGTGTCATTACACGAAGTTAATTGCTATAATGGTGCGTAGCAAGACAATCCAAAGAGAACAGGTCAGCCGCTACATGATCAGAGTTCATATCTGTGGTATGAATTACCAAAAGAGTATTTAATACTCCTGTTGGACACCCATATGTACTAAAAGATGTTAGACATATCTTTTAGCAAAAGATCACACCAATTTGAATCAATTTTAAAGTTCCTAGCTACATGACTTTTTAATGGATACAAAAATTAATTAATTAAAAAAGTGCTGCTTTTAGCTTTAATACATCTGCTTGAAACCACAAACTATGTTCTATGACGGAGCCACAAATAATAATGACCAACTGGCAACAAGATAATGAGTCAATAAAGATCTTAAATGGTGCGAGTTACAACAATTACCAGCCTAACAGGGCAGATAAATAAGACTACTTGACTTTACCCAAGGCAAATGATTCTTCACCTTACAATGAATGACCAGAAAAAAGTGTTTTGGTTTTCTTCTCCTTCCTGGCACTTTTCTTTACCCACTTGTCTTGTCCCCAGTCTCCACAGTTACAACCACTGCTTCTCTGTTGCTGGCTGACATGGAGCCCCTCCGTGCCCACATATGCTAAGAGCAGCCACCACGTTCCCAGCACACTCCCTAGGAAGCAAGCCTTGAGCAGAGAGCTGTGGAAGAGCCTCACAGACATCTCCAGCATTTCAGAAGGAAGCCTGCAATATCTCATATTTAGCTCAAGGCCAGAGTTTTACTGTTGTTTCACTGGCACATTTCTGACATTGCCACGTATTAAAGTGCAGTTTGCATTGCCGCCACGTGAGAGTTTCCAGCAAACGCAGAGATAGAAGTGACTGAATACAAAGCTTAGAAACCTGGGAGAGGAAACCCAACACATCAAAAGCATCCGGCAAACCATGAGACCATCAGGCAGGTATTATTGACTATGTCCTGTTTTTTAAATGAATGATCTGCCCTCTGACAGTAATTATGTGGCTGCTGTTATTTACGCCTGGTTTGGCCATGCCTGGATGCCTCACCACAATTTGCTGCGATGCGCTGCACAAATGCAATGGTCCCAGCACAAAGTGCCAGTCGGCAAGAAGTGAGAAGAGGGTGGTAAGATGCATCCTCCTGGGAGATGGAGAGCACGAGATGACTCTGCTTCACCAACAGACCAGCTGGCACAGGCCTCAATTACCAGGCGGATTTGAGAGAGACGAGAAGGAAAGCCCTCGACGCCCAAAGCCTCCAGCAGGGCAGGCCCATGAGTCAACACCCGCCATCAAACAACAGCGGCTCCCTAGGTCAACAAGGCCGATACAGACCTAGGCAAGTTAGCCTAGTTAATTAGGTAGTTAATTCAGTTAAGGGAAGGAATTTGCTGTATTCCCAGTGGTGCCCCTCAGCCCACGGGCCCAGGTGGCCCCTGCAGGTCCCCCACAAGCCGGGTGGTCGGTGCCCGCTGGGGTCCCACCCACCTGAGAGCAAAGCTTGTATCTTGGCTTGCATCAGAAATAGCATGACCAGCAGGTCCACGGAGGTTATTCTCCCTCTGTACTCGGCACTAGTGAGACCACTCCTTGAATCCTGTGTTCAGTTCTGGGCCCCTCACCACAAGAAGGATGTTGAGGCTCTGGAGCGAGTCCAGAGAAGAGCAACAAAGCTGGTGAAGGGGCTGGAGAACAGGCCTTATGAGGAATGGCTGAGAGAGCTGGGGGTGTTTAGCCTGGAGAAGAGGAGGCTGAGGGGAGACCTCATTACTCTCTACAACTACCTGAAATGAGGTTGTAAAGAGGAGGGAGCTGGCCTCTTCTCCCAAGTGACAGGGGACAGGACAAGAGGGAATGGTCTCAAGCACCGTCAGGGGAGCTTTAGGCTGGACATTAGGAAAAAAAAAAAACTTCACAGAAAGGGTCACTGGGCACTGGAATAGTCACCTTCCCTGGAGGTGCTTAAGGGATGGGTTGGACGAGGCACTGAGGGGCATGGTTTAGTGATTGATGGGAATGGTTGGACTCGACGATCCGGTGGGTCTTTTCCAACCTGGTGATTCTATGATTCTAAAGCAGCTTTAACGTCCGTCACCGGCGCCGCCAGGGCCGCCCCCACGCCCGCGGGGGGTGCCCGGGGGCAGGTCCCGCGGCCTCCTCCTCCCCACCGTCCCCGGCCGGGCCTCCCGGCTCCCACCTCCGCCCCGGCGGCCCCAGCCCCGCGCGCCCCCCGCACCTGCGCACGGCCTCGGCCGAGCCCGCGATAGGCGTCCCCCCGCCGCCGCCGCTGTCGTACAGGACGCCGCTCACGTCCAGCACCAGCGCCCGCACCGCGCGCGCCCACCCCGCCATGGCCGCCGCCCCGCCCCGCCACGGCCGCCCCGCCCCGCCATGGCTGCCGCCCCGCCTCCCAGCGCTGTCCGTGGTTTGTCCCGTTCGGGTTGGAAGGGGTCTCCAAGGCCATTCAGTCCCACCCCGTAGCAGTCCTACCCCCGTAGCCCACTCCACTGGATCAGGTTGCTCCAAGCTCCGTCCAGCCTGGCCTTGAACCCCTCCAGGGATGGGGCAGCCACCACTGCTCCAGGCAGCCTGGGCCAAGGCCTCCCCACCTAACAGGAAAACATTTCTTCCTAAGATCTCATCCCAGTCTTCTCCCTTCCAGCTTAAAGCCGTTCCCCACTTTCCCTGTCACCTCTTTCTGGACTGGAAGCTGCTCTAAGGTCTCCCAGCAGCCTTCTCTTGGCTGAACAACCCCAACTTTCCCAGCCTGTTCTCCTAGCAGAAGGGCTCCAGCCCTCGCATCATCTCGAATGATGAAGGGATGAATGGTGAAGGGGCTGGAGAACAGACCCTATGAGGAGCGGCTGAGAGAGCTGGGGTTGTTTAGCCTGAAGAAGAGGAGGCTGAGAGGAGACCTCATTACTCTCTACAACTACCTGAAAGGAGATTGTAGAGAGGAGGGAACTGGCCTCTTCTCCCAAGTGACAGGGGACAGGACAAGAGGGAATGGCCTCAAACTCCGCCAGGGGAGATTTAGGCTAGAGATTAGGAGGAAGTTTTTCACAGAAAGGGTCATTGGGCATTGGAATAGGCTGCCCAGGGAGGTGGTTGATTCCCCTTCCCTGGAGGTGTTTAAGGCACTGGTGGATGAGGTCTTGAGGGACTTGGTTTAGTGTGGGATAGGAATGGTTGGACTAGAAGATCCGATGGGTCCCTTCCAGCCTGGTTGTTCTATGATTCTATGATCTCTGTGGCCTCCTCCAGACCCACTCCAACAGCATCATGAAGGGTGGCTGTTTAGCCCAGACCTTGTTGCTCTGCAGCTCCCTTGAAAGAAGGTTGAAGCAAGGTGGGTGCTGGTCTCTTCTTGCAAGTGACAGGCAATAGGACAAGAAAAAATGGCCTTAAGTTGTGCCAGGGTGGTTTAGATTGGACATTAGGAAAAATTGCTTCACAGAAAGGGTTGTCGGACCCTGGCAGAGGCTGTCCAGGGAGTTGATGGAGTCCCTATCTCTGGAGGGGTTTAAAAGCCAGGTAGATTAGGTGCTCAGGGATCTGGTTTGGTAATGGTCAAGGGTGACTGGATTCCATGATCTCAAAGGTCTTTTCCAACCAATTGTGCAATCATTCTATAAAGGACTGCTACTCCACCATGCCCATGCATCAGTGCCCAGGTCTTGGCTTGGGTCAAGGCTTTCCTAGCGTGGTGATGTGCTCGGTGTGTTCCCATTCCACAGCTCCCTCGGGAGCAGGGGCGCTGCAGGATGTTACTGGTGGATTCCTGTTCTGTTCCATCGGTTTGCCCTGGGCCTGCAGGAGCTGAAGCAGGGCAGGACCTTGGGACTGAGGCGCAGATCCACACACCAGCAGGAGCCTGCTGAGGCCTGCACTAGCTTAACCTTGCCCTGCCTCCACGACCTCTGCTCATACGTGCCCAGCACGTCATGCAACAGCCAAGACGACACCCCTGCCTCATCACACAGAGCTGAACCCAGCCGCTGCGTGCTCAGCCACAGACAAGATTTCATCAGCTATGTTCCAGCTTCACAGATAATGTTGTTGTCTCCCTCAATAAGGTCCAAACACTTCCCTATTGCCAACAATCTCAACAGCGTGCCATGACTCCCAGAATATTTAAGGGGCTGCGGTGGAATTACAGTCTGCTTTGTTTTAAGAAGAGAAGAGGAGCCTTGGCAGCATTGATTGGCATCACAGTTTTCTGGAACAGCCCCCGACTCCTCCTTAAAGATAGTATCTAAACTGTGAAATTCGTTAAATAGACCCAGAAATGGATCAGGTTATTTAAAACAACATCGCTAATGGTGCAATATCTCAGCTGTCTCCTCTGATAGTGAATATTGTCTTGGACAGTGTTATCAGTCCAGGACACCTGCTATGAATATCGATCCACTGCTTGTTACAGCCATCACTTGCCGTCAGGACAGGTCAGGGTTGAAACCCACCTAGCATCAAAGCAATTTGAAGACAGCACTCGGCCTGAATTTTAATGCTTGAGCTGGGAAACGGACCAGCTTCAAACAGACTGCTAAAAGTAATCCATGGGTGTATGCCGCTTCATGTTTGCCTTTCTTCGTGCATGTATGTTTGTAGGTTGGCGTGCGTGCTTGTGTTAAGCCGATGACACCTGAAGATATCTGCTAGCTCACATATTAATCTCAGGGCTACAATTTACCTTCTCAGCTCCTGCAGACACAACTCCTCAAAGAGAAGTTATTTGTAGCCTCACCTCTATCAGATTAGATTTTGTTTTCTTTCAAACATAAAAACCTCTGGCGCTGGCAAGGCTTGTGAGTATTCCTACAGAAGTGAGCCATGTGCTTATCTACCATATGACAATGCCTATGATTTCTCCACATAGTTTGAAACTAATGTTGTGTAACAAAAAGAACCCCGTTTCAAAAACATTAATAGGATCTGCACTAAGACTTCGTATCAATTTTCTTTATTTGATCTCTTTCAAAGCAAGCTGTCCAGCAGCTGCAACTGTTCTTCTCCCCTTCCTTCTTCTGCACCTCCAGGAACTTTAAATACATGAGCAATACTTGACTAACACACAGCAGTGTTTTCCAGTTCACCATCACCTTCACTTCCACTCAGGGTGTGCCCCTAAAAGCTAAGTTTTATCCATCTGTAGCTTCAGTGTGTGAACTCCTCATGGCAGGGCTCCCTTCTCTTCCACACTTGTAAGTTATGACATACCAGAGACCAGCACCATACGAGCTCTTGGATGCTGCCACCACATAATTAACAATTAATTGTAATCACATTGCCCTACTCATCTTCCTTTCATCTTCTTGCTCTCCCCTTATCTTGAGGCCTATGCCTTTGCAATGGCAAATGGGAAAGCCCAGTCCTGCTGAGGCTGAGACCCCTGTAAAGAGGAGAAGGGCTCTAGTCTGCACCTCTTCTTAGGAATAAAAGCAGGTGGAGCAGCCAGTTCCCACCCAGGGCTGTCTCCAGCTGAAGGGTGCATCCCCATCTGCACCTCGGCCTGATTCACAGCTCCAACAAACCACAGGAAGGCTAGGAGGGGAGCAGCATCCCTCCACGCAGATACAGACACACAGACAGACATCGCTAGCAAGTTTTGAATGAGCATGGCTAGCCAGGAGTGGCTATGTTCAGGGAACTGGTGAGAGTGGAGAGGTTTGGCCTGCTTCTGGCTACACTGTCCTAGTTACAGGTGTGATCAGACACCCAGACATTCCCACTCGAGGACTGGTCAGCGGGCTGTGCCGGGGGCATGTCCCCCCCCCCAGCACCTGCGTGCCTCAGTTTCCCTGCCCGCCAGTTGGGAATAGTGTGAATGCCACAGGTGAGTTCAGGGGTTGTGTCCAGAGTCTGAACCAGATCGAGTTGGCCCAAAGTGAAAAGTTGCTCATTTCTCCTGGGGGACCATTTGTTAGGTCCACATCTGGAACAGGAGCTGGTGGCAGAGGCAGCGCATCGAGCCCGGAGCCTGCTCGGTGCAGTAAGTGGATGCGAGAGCCGTCCCTGCCCGCTGGGTCCCGCTGGGACAGGGGGCTCGATCCAGGTGCAGGCGGAACAGCAGAGGGACGGAGGCGGCCGGGGTCTCTCTGGACCCGGGGCACGGAGGAGGCCGGGGGGCTGCCCCGTGCCGCCGCCCCCCCGCGCTGCCGAAGGGCCCGGGGCTCCCGGAAGCCTCCCCGGGGCAGGTGACGGGCGGGCGCCGCCGGCGGGATGCGGGGATGCGCGCTGGGATGCCGTGAGGAGGCGGCCGGGCGCCCCGCGCAGGCAGCGCGGGGAGGGGGCGCGGGGCCGCTGCCAATGGCTGCGCCGCCCCCTCCCCTGCCCCGCCGCCCCCTCCCCTCCCCGCCCGCCGCCCCCCGCGCCGCTCAGTCCGCTCCGCGGCCGCGCCGCAGCCAGCCGGCCCCGGGGATGCCCGAATGTCCGGAGCGCGGGGCCGCGGCGGCCCCCACCCGCCGTAAAACCTCCTTCTCCATCTTAGACATCCTGGACCCGCGGAAGTTCAGCAGGAGCCGCGCTGCGGGCGGCGCCCCCCGCGCGGGCGAGGGGGACAAAACTTGGGGAGCGGTGGCGGCCGGACGGGACGGAGCCGCCGGCAGCGCGGGGAACGGACCGGAGCCGCACGGTAGGAGCGCGCTCGAGGCTCCGCGGGAGGGTGCGGAAGGGGACGGAGCCGGAGGCACGAGGGAAGAGTTATCCGCGTGTCCCGCCGGGGGCGTCCCCGGGTATCCCCGCGTGGGACGATCCTCCCGCCGCGGGGAAGGGGGACGGAGCCGGAGGGCGCCGCGAAGGGACGGGTCCGCGCGTCCCGCCGGCCGCACCCCCGGGCGGGTCCGCAGCCTCGTCCCGCCCGGGGCGGGTGGATCCCGGCCCCGGGACGCGGTGGCCGATCCGTCCCCGGCGGAGGATGCCTCGGCTCCCGCCGATCGATATCCCATTACCGCCGGCCGCCTATCTGCCGCCCGCAGCTTGCGGGAGCCCGCCCGGACCTCCTTCCCCCGGCCTGAGCCCGACGGCGTTCGATTAGAACTTACCTTTAATAGATGACACGTATCGATCCGGCCCTCGCAAATCTGAAACTCCATTAGCGCGGGGAGGGGGCGGGGGGATTTATTTCGCTTCAGAGGGGAACTTTAATAACTTCTTTTTTTAATTGGAAACAAATCCATACCGACAGCCTCCTGCCCCCCCCCCCCCCCCGCCGCAGGTGCGGTGGCTCCGCGGGGCAGAGGTGCTCGCTCGGCAGGCGGTTTGCCTTTATTTTACCGATTCCCTTGTTTTGCCGCTCTGGGTTTGAGGAGGGGGGGAAAAGGGCTGGTTTAGGGGGGTGAGTCGGAGAAGAAGGACCGGGTTTGGGGGGGTCGGAGGAGCGGGGCTGGGTTTGGCAGGGTTGGAGGAGAAGGGCTGGGTTTGGCAGGGTTGGAGGAGAAGGACTGGGTTTGTTGGAGTCTGGAGGAGCAGGGCTGCCTTTGGGGGTTCGGAGGAGCAGGGTAGGGTGTGGGGGTGCCAGCGGCGCCCCCTGACCCCAGCCCTCTCCCCCCAGATGCTCACCCCTCGGCGGAGCGCCGAGTAACGGCGGAGGGGCAGGAACGCACCCACGGGGAGCCGTGCGGGGCCGGAGGAGCCGCTCTGGAGCAGCCGTGCGGGGCCGGCGGAGCCGGTCCGGAGCAGCCGTGCGGGGCCGGCGGAGCCAGCCCGGAGCAGCCTTGCGGGGCGGCGGGGGCCGGTCCCGGGGAGAGGCGCGGGGCCAGCCCCGAGCCGCCGTGCTCGCCGCGGGGCCGGCGGCGGTGCGGGGCGAGCAGCAAGCCGCGGAGGGCGCGCACCGCCTTCACCTACGAGCAGCTGGTGGCCCTGGAGAGCAAGTTCCGCGCCACGCGGTACCTGTCGGTTTGCGAGCGGCTCAGCCTGGCGCTGTCGCTCAGCCTCACCGAGACGCAGGTGAAGATCTGGTTCCAGAACCGCCGCACCAAGTGGAAGAAGCAGCACCCGGGCGCCGAGGGGGCCGCGTCCCCCGGCAGCCCCGCCGCCCCCCCGCCCGCCGCCCGCTCCCCGCCGCGCCCCGCGCTGCCCCCGCTGCCCCCGCTGCTCCCGCTGGCCGGCGGAGCCTTCGCCCCGTTCCTCGGGCCCGCCTACCTCGGGCCCTTCTACGCCCCGCACCTCTGAGCCGCGGGCGGGACCCCGGGGCGGCGGGAGCCCCGCACCGGGCGCGGGGCCGCCCCTCGGCACCCCCGCTGCGGCCGCGGGGCTTCCAGATGTGACTGCGGACGCCGGAGAGGGGACGCGTGCGACACCCATCCCCTCCAGGCTGCTCCGGGCTCCTTTCCGGCCCCTCCCGGCCGTTGCGCGGGCAGCTCGGACGCGGGAAAGGCGGCCCCGGGCTCCGCAGGTGCTCGCGGGACTCGGCCGTGCCCGGTCCGGCTCGATGATCGCGTCCGACTCCTGAAACCGCGAGCTGCGTGCGTGGCCCCTTCTTGGACGAGCATCTTGCGCCTGAGGAGGCTCCGCGTCCTCCGGCGAGGAGAGGAGCTGCCCGGGCGGCAGAGAGGCGCTCGGCCTCCCCTCGCGGTTCGTTCCCCGGGACTCGAAGGTTTTGGATGAGACGCCTCAAGATCTTTGTGCAGACAACGGTTGTTCTCGTAGTAACACGGCATTGGTGCCAAACGAGGCAGAAAAGAAAACATAAATCAGAGAAAATGATTACATTGTTCATTTCTTTAGAAATGGGGCATTTGTGGTAGAAAATAAACAAAACGCCGAGTTTCCAGCATGCCGAGACCTATTTTCCACAAGAGAGAAATTGCTTTTTGGGTTTTTTTTTTTTTTGCTTTTTTTGGAGCGTTTGTTAGAAAGGAAAAATCACATTTCATCTTCATTGTTACAAGCACCGGAATGAAAAGGAATTTTAGCTGGGGGCTTATCTGTCCCTGAACGGATGGGAAATAATTGGTTTAAAAAAATCTGTCTTGTGCAGTTTCACAAAATATTACAACAGGCTGATCAAGACTGCATCTTGTGATGCTTTAAAGTACATATTGGGTCTCCAACCAAAATGCTTGACTCATAAATCCTATCTGTCTCTTTCTGTGTTTGTCTAAATAAAAAGGTGGTTTTCTTAAGTATTCCATGTTGAATTCTTTTTAATTCTACTTGGATGTAGCAGCATTTGCTTTCTGGGCTGCTTCCCTGCTAGGTGTGAATCCCAGATGGCAGGTGGTATCCCACCTCCTCTGGCCGTCTTCGAGGACAGGCTTCCCAGGACACCCCTCTTTACTGACATTGCCTTCCTGACTTCCAGCTTCGCAGGGTGTGAGGGTCTGAAGCCCACAAGGCCAGGCATGGGGAATGGCTGCTGCCTGCATCCTGCCTGAAATCGCCTGCAGTTGTCTTTCCATGCCAAGGAGGAGGTGTCCGGTGCCTCCTCAATTATTTGTGTAGCTATTAACAAAACAAGAGGTTCACCTCAGGTCATGGTTCTGGAAGTCATAACTGCTGCGTGAACAGTATTTACTTGCAGGTTAATTAAAGTAACTTTTTAACCCTAACTTGACTGTTAGGGTTACTGGAGACAGGGGTCATCACAACCGCTCAGCACTCGTCCAGAGCTGCCTTGTCTTCTGGCCACTCAGTCAGCAGTCCCAGCTGTCTGAGCCATCGGGACACAGTGCTGCAGACAAGCCAGCTGCCCAGTCCTGGCTGCCTCAAGTCCATTCAGAGCTCAGGCCCCCAGAAGAGCCAGGGGCTCCAGCAGGCTGCTCTGGTCCATCTTCCCTGCCTCAAGTTAGGACCCACCAGACCTAAATCCCCTTGCCTATTTGTGACTTCCACCACTGGTGCATGCAAACGCCATTTCTTGATTTCATTTGGCCAGCACTCTAAGATGTTCCCAGAGCACAGAACGGTTTGTCACCTGCGGGGCACTGAAATCTCTGGCAGGATAAAAGACTGGTGCCCTGTCATTTCTCCTGTGATTTGTTCTCTTCCCTCAGTAAATGTGGATTTCATGACACTGATCCCAGACCACCAAAACTTTGCCGGCTAAGTGCTTCCAAGCCCTTTGGGCAGCCCCTTCCCCTCTGGCTTTGTTGAGGAAGCGGCTACTCAGGTGGGTGACGTCTTTGGCTGCTAGTTAGGGATGTACGACTGGCCGCTCACTGCAGCCGTACTCCAGAGCAGTCCTGGAAACAGCAATTGCCGTCAAGAAGCACATTGTCCAGATTGCGCTATTCGCACTGGTAACACTTTCAGAAATGTCCCGCTGAGTATCCATTATCTCCAACAATTTGGAATACAGATTTGTGCAATATTTTCAAGCACAGACAAAAACTGACTTTACTCACAGCTGAATATGGATGATAAAAGGAATCACAAGTACATCCCATGTGTGAAAACCAAAAAAATGTATCTATGTTAAAAGAGTTTTGAGTTCAAATGCTCCAGAGAGAGCAGGTAAGTCAGTGGCCTCCCCTACTCCCACCACATGGTCTGTGGTGATGGTGTTGCAGGGACCAGGTAAGAACACCTGAGTTTCAGGTTGCCCAAACCTCTGGTACCAGCATAAGTCAGGCAGCTCTGGGCAGAGCTTTGCTTATGCTCTCTTCCATTTCTGTTCTGGACCATAGCACAGCTGCTGGGGCAGCGCCTGGAATCTCACTTCCAGCAGCAGCACACACTTGGTGTGTCACAGAACAGCAAGAAAGCACGTGCTGTGCTTCAATGCAGAAAGGGAAAGCTCTTGACTCGTACAACATTCATCACTGGACAAAAAGTCAGTGCTTGGTCCATACCTTCTCTCTGCATAGGCAATATTAGTGGTCCAGGAACCACAAAAGTGTTCTGGAAATCAGCTTCATTTAACCTGATAATGAAAGAGGTATGGAGGGAATGTTAGAAATGCCCGTTTAATTAGACTTCCAGTTTAAAAAAACCCCTTAAGTCATGCAATTGTATTTGCAAAGTCTGAAGAAATGAAATAATGAACAGTTAAGATACATTGAGGAACAAAAGATAAAATATATTTCTTGAAATGTCAGCGATGAAACATTTTTCGTGAAGCAAACCAGTATGATTTGTTGTGTAATTCATGACTGGAAAATCAAACTAAAGTCCATTTCCTTCCTTCCTCTTTCTCTTTCTCTCTGTCTCATTGTTTGCTAAAACATCTGCAATAAAATATGTGCCATCTACACAAAGGTTTCTGACCTGAGGATAGAATCCCCTGGTTTCCACCTGTAGGCTTCTTCCTTACTGAGATCAAGTAGAACCACTTGGAGAGGGACAGGGATGACCCAAGACAAGGCAGACAGATACCGCAGAGGCTGACTGACAGAGCATCCTGCTTCTGTCAGAACAGCTCCTTCAGCAGAAACATGATCACTGATTTTTGCTGTCACTGTGGCACATTAAGTGCCACGGGTTGTATTTCTGTAGCACTGCCTTCTGGAGGAGTCCTCTTGGCCATGGGCACACACAGACACACCTGTGTTGTATGGTGTGGCTGATGTGCAGGGGATGCAGTATGGTGGCTGTTCCCTTACTCAACTGTCCAGCAGGCTCCAGATCGCTATTGCTGGACCCCTCCCTCTTACTGTTGAAGGTGCTGACTGGAAGGTTCTGTGGCAGCACACGGACCAGTTACTTAAAGTCAGGCACTGCAGGCTGAATCCCAACTGGCAGTTTTTCTTTAGGCTATGAAGCAGACTGAGGATCTTTTAAGGATGTGGATATCTAATCCCATGTTATATGACAATGGGTAGGCACAAACTCAGCCTCAGAACAATCAGCCCAACAACTAGATCCTTTTCATTGTTCACCTTGTTTCACAGCCCCCCCATCCCCCCCAACCCCAACACCTCTTGGGCAATTGGCCAGCTCTGCATTATGTTTAAAGAAACAATGAAAGTCAAGGTACCCATTTTTTTATCAAAGGCCTCACAAAATACAGCAGCCAATCTATTAAATGCCTCATCAGCCCACTAAGTGGAATGATTGAGAAGCCTTGCTTTGATCCCACATACTGGTCACGAATGAGACCAAAGTCTGATTTCAGCAGCTTCACAATCTCCGGCAGACTAGGTGTCTAGCAAAATATTTGGTGGATGAGATGCTCCTGCAGAAACTTTGATAACAGGATTCTTGCATCACTAGACCTGAGCACTTTTTTTGCTTTCCAGTATGACCTCGTATCAGCCAAATTCAACTTGAACAGATCTTTATGGTACCTTCTTGACACGGAAAGCTCATGTTCTGGGCCCTGCTTCTGGCAGTGTGCTCAGTAAAAGTTTCTGGGAAGGCAATGATGTGTGCAACTAATTTACAACCTGCACATTACAGGTTTGCTTTATCCTCTTTGTTGGCATCTTCGCCCTTGTGTCCAGAGGAGCTGTTTTGTGTTTCCTATGATTGATGTAGCCTGTAGCAACACTACCTGTGCTTGCTAGTAGCACAAAAATTTAGGTAAATTTACCTTTGATTTTTCCCTTCAAGCACTGAAGAGTTCCCAAGCTGTTAATAGCTTTTTTTTTCTCAAGCTGATCATCTAATTTTTTATGTTCAGTGTGAAAAAACGTAATTAAAAATGCAGCATTCCATGGGGCTTCAGCACATTGTAGCACTGCAGAGACATTTCAGCAGTGTTCAAGAATTGGGCTTTTCCACCAGGCAGCCTCTGAGAAATGGAAATACTTTCAAAGACACCAATACAAATAAAAGATTTTACTCCTTTCAACAGGTGCCGATTTGTTATGGTAGCTTTGATCATGGAACTTATTTTAATGTTATTGTTTACAAAAGAGGCCTTAAACACCGATTTCTTTCAAAAGGAGAGAACATACAGAGATACATAGACTGCAAAATGGTAACTTTAAAAGATGTCAGGTTTTGTATCAGTGGATCTTTAAGCACCTGACAACACACTGGGAGTCACCTGGGTTGAAGCCTTCTCCATCCAGGTTAGGTCAGCTCTGTGACAATGTCCCAACATCCAATTCCCGTGCTAACACCTCTTGTTTAGTGTTTGTGGGCAGCCATTAGCTGACAGTTTTTCTTATGCTCCAGTCCTTTCCAGTGTATTACATGGAAGGCACAGGTAATGGTGAATTCAAGAAATGCTGCATTTCACTGAAATTGTCACAGAAGAGCATTAGTTTGAAGAAACGATAAATGAGCCACAGAGAGCAAAGAATGGATGCACTGCTTTATGAGTTTATTTGACCCTTCTAAGAAACAGCCATGTGATAGCTTAGGGGTAAGTAATTTCTGTGAAGATCTTTCTGCTTTCTTAAAATCTTCCTGCCTTTTGGCAGTATGCTCTGTATTTCTGATATATTTCACATTGCAAGATTTTTGAAAACAATAATTATGAAATAAGTTTTTCAAAAACATGGATTTTAAAGCAAAGTCTCTTGTTCTAACATGTATCAAGAAGGGCTGTGATTTTCTGAATTGTGTGGTATTCTGGAAAATCAGAGGCTACTTTAATGTCCTGGGTGGGGGAGTTCAGGAGCTGACACCATGTCATCCCATGGGAAGATGTGGCAGATGATGCCATAGGTTATCTCACTAATATTGCACTGCAATGATGCCCAGTTACAGTGTGACCTCATCAGGTGTTATGGAAGATCCTCAGTACCAGAGCACAATGGCCCAGAGTAGACGAGTGCTCTCCATGTAGTAAGATCAGCAATCTTTGCTGCAGAAATGTCAAACACTTCACCTGCACTTCACCCAGTGAAGATGTGCTGGGGCAGAATTCTGAGATGCGTTTCCCAGCTCCTGAGATAAAGTGTATCCAGATGTTGAATATTCAGTCCTGAGAATCACCAAGTAGACAAGGTATTTATACTTATTACACAGTTAGATGCATTTGTTTTCATTTTCTGTGTGCTCTCATGACAGTCATGGTTGCCACCTGCGTCAAATTTTGAAAGGCTGGAGAGCAGGTAAAATCTTTTGCAGAAATCACTATCCTGTTAAAATCCAGCAGTAAAGAATGGAAGTTAGGAAGCAGAAAGTCTGCATGAGCCAAATAAAGATACATTTGTATAAGGAAGAATTAAGCTCACAGATAAGGCACTTGAAAACCTGAAATTCTAACTGACTTTGTCTCTCTCTGATTTTCTTTGTTTCATTTCACAATTTCTGATTTTTTGCTAGAAAATACCATTTACCAGGGTCCAGTGACTTCTCAGACTGCTGCCCGCTTTCTGCTGTCATTGATCTCATGCCTGGATCGTGTTGCTGCCTGAACTGCAGGTACACTACTGTCAGAGGTGCACATCTGAAGAAGAGAAAATTCTAAACCCAGTTGCTAGCAAGCTGAAGATGCACAGCTCTTTTAATCTGTCTTGGTACATCTGAAAGTTGTCTTCCCCCCACTCTCTCCTGTTCATGTTTTCTTGGTAGTATGATGCCCAAGGAATGTAATGCTCAACAGAAATGTGATACAGAAAAAACAAAATTAAAAAGGCTCTTTCATTTAATTAACTGCAAGTTTGAGAAACAGAAGAGCTTATTGTTTATGTTTAAATCTACGTTTCACATACAAGTAAAATGTCTCACCTTATTTGTGGAGGGCTGACCATGGGTGTCAATGAGCTGCAAAGGCAAATACTCAATGTAAGTTCAAACATGGGAAACAATGCTTAGCAGATGACGATAAATTGAACTATTTTGAGTCTAAAATTCAGTTATCCATACTGTCATGTAACAAATGCAATATTGTTGAGGTCTTTGTTAAATAAGCCAACACACAAATCAAATCAAATACAAATTAACTGTAGCTCAAGGATTATCTTGAAGTAGGACTAAGGGTTGCTTGTGGTGCTTCAGGCTTGGTTAACTATCATCCACACAATAAAACAGCACTGTCCTGAGGGGCCTGTGCGATGCTTTCCCAAACTATCTTCAAAGATATCAACTAAAAAAGAAATCCCTAACTGAACTTGAGAGCCAGATATGCTTTGCACACATTACAGTTTGTTACTCCAATTTCTGACACAGAGTATTGTAAAATATTCTAGCTATGCTGCAGGAAAGACTTCTTGTCCTGCAAGAAATGCCATAATGTAGAATTCTGCTGTGAGTAAATAAACAGAATAACAAAAATATGGGACATGGAAAGTGTTTTTTCTAGATAACATACTACCAAAATAAAGCAGGGACTTCAGTTCTCATTGATGAAAATGAAAGCTGGTAGTGAACAAGTAAAGAATCTTTGGAAACACCCATCTAATTCATCCATTGGTGTCTCATTATCACAGAAGTAAAGCATCTTCAACTTCTTCTTGGGTCTCTTCCAGGCATGTGCTTTCAAACAGGAGACGTCTATCACAGAACAGTCTCGCCCCAACACAGGGCTGGTGTTATACCAGATGCTTTCCAATCACAGGCAAACTAAGGGATGTTACACACCTGCGTCCCCAAATGTTACAGGAGTCCCATCACCACCTACTGTTCTCATTGATCCTTGCTCAGAGACGACTCAAACATCCACAAGGCTGTTTGGGATGGAGTACCTTGATGACTGTCAAGCTGGGGCTGCAGTTGAGCTCTCCAGGGTAATGTCCACCTCTAGGTCTTGCCTTAAAACCTGACTTTGGCTGAGAGAAGTATATCTTTTTGCTGAGTGGCAGCACAGTTTCAACAAGAGTTGAGAGGGTGAGGATTACCTTTGCGGCTTTCCTAGAGATGGGAAGAGGGGTGGAACTACCTTTCTGACAGTGCTACAGATTCTTATTGAATTTAGCTAACTACGAACTCTTCCTCTGAGCTAAGTAAGAAACTACTGTGCCATCAGAAAATCAAAAGCTGGTGCTTAACATTGTCTATCAGGGCAGTCTGGACACTTGCTGCAGCAGACCTGGGATAGTGGTAAACTCAAGAAAGAGTCCCACAACCCTGCCACTACACCAGTGCCTTCAACAGCTCTCATGAGCAGCACGTTAATCCCTGGCACACACTGAGCTTGTGCAGCCTTACTGCCTTAGGGGGCAAAGACTGTAATTCCTTTGTATCAGCCCTACCTCTAAATAACCACAATAACCAGGATGCGATTCCTCAGTCTCCTCACATGCCTAATTCCTGATGACTTCAATGAGCATTTCTGCCAAAGACAGAGCTGCAGAATTACTCCTAACAACTGGCATGACTTAACTTGTTCCTTCTTATAACTTCATGGTTTACTTAGATGTCAAATTACATTTTCTGGATAAGCAGAATGAATATAATAACCCTCTTTCCTCAAGTAGGTCAAGATTTTCGTCTTTTCTGCAGGGCAAATTACTGTAAAATGTGAAAATGTCATGCCTTCTATTTTTTTCACATTTTGGTTACTGTTACGTGGAGTCTTTTAGGCACCTACAGGTAACTAAACAGTACACATTAAGCTTCTGCTTCCCTTTTATAAATCACAGGAAACACTACATCTGGCTGAGAGCAATGGCTTCGAGATCTACAGTAACAGCTGCCACTGTACACACTGTGAACAATTTAAAATTCCAACTTGAATAAAAGTAGCCATTTTCTGTGTCTTGATTATATGTGCCAAAACCAAAGGGAAAATGAAAGCGAGTCACAACAGGTTTATCCTGATCCTATGTAAAACTGATCAAGCTTATGTTCAGTAGGGGTTTGCGGTCACTCTCTCTCATGTGTTGAATAACTAGATTCCTGCTGAGATTTTGCCCTTGTGATTTTTTAACTCTTAGAAACAGTCCATGCCAGATTTAAAAAATACACGTAGATGTGGTGGTACCTCTATATTCCACACTATGTCTATGTTTGAGCACATGAACTTTTTTTCTTCTTTCAGGCATGGCAGAATCCAGAAGAAATCAATCCCTTTCTTGCCTGAGGGTCATTTGTTTGTTTTTGAAGCTCTGCAGCGTTTACTTGGGTGCAGGATGGCTGTTTTCTTGGGAGGGAGGCTGGATGCCTGGTTCATGAAATCACATCTCAGGGCAGTAAGGCTCTACCTCCGTGGGGCAGAGCCTGAACACAAGATTCATCGCTTCAGCAACTGATCTAAGTTGCCTTTAGTTTGCATTCTTTGATTTTTCAGACATATTTTCCTCATATGATGCATGCAGTTTCATCCTTTGGACTAGTTCTGTCTTTCCATTTTTCTGCTTCCTCTGAAAACCAGACGGCTGGGATGAATCGAAAACAATCATAGAATCATAGAACAACCAGGTTGGAAGGGACCCATTGGATCTTCTAGTCCAACCATTCCTATCTAACACTAAACCAAGTCCTTCAAGATCTCATCCACCCGTGCCTTAAACACCTCCAGGGAAGGTGACTCAACACCTCCCTGGGCAGCCTATTCCAATGCCCAATGACCCTTTCTGTGAAAAACTTCCTCCTAATCTCCAGCTTAAATCTCCCCTGGCAGAGCTTGAGGCCATTCCCTCTTGTCCTGTCCCCTGTCACTTAGGAGAAAAGGTCAGCTCCCTCCTCTCTACAACCTCCCTTCAGGTAGTTGTAGAGAGTAATGAGGTCTCCTCTCAGCCTCCTCTCCTCCAGGCTAATCAACCCTGGATGCGTCCTTCAGAAAACCAACATTTAAAGGCAGGCAAAAGGCTGCTTTTGAGCCGAGTCTGTGAACGATGAAAAGAATGTAGCTCCCAGCATCTTTTTTTTTGTGGCTAGACGGGTAGAATGCGTCATCAACACTGCTTCAGCAAGCCGGTAATTACCACTCTAACGAAATTCCAACGGGAAAAAATCCCCCCACCAAGAGGCAGCTTAAACCTGCGTTTCTTACCCCAGAAAACCCCACGGGTGTCAAGGACTGCAGGTCCCGCCCGTGGCCGGTCCGTCTAGTTAAGACACGAGGGGACGACAGAGAAAATTCTGCATTTTTCCCTCACACCAGGAAGAGAACAAGGACGAAGCGCAACACCTATAACGGGGCGGGCGAGGAGAGAGGACGAGAGTCGTGATCTTTCCCTAGCGCAGGGCGGCTGAGGCCCTGGGACCCCGGGGAGCGGGACGGGGAGCGAGACGGAGAATTGTGACCGGGCCGAGCGGCCCAAGAGCCTACCCGCCACGGGGGATGAGGCGGTAGCCGCTGGGGCGGGGGCGGCGCGGCTAATGGGAGGTGGCGGCGCGGTGACGTCACGCGGGGGCGCGGCCAGGCGCGGTGACAGCTGCGGCGCGCGCACAGCCGGCTCTGCGGATCTAACGGCGGCAGCGGGTACGGACCCTGAGCGCTCGGCTCGGCTCGGCTCGGCTCGGCTCGGCTCGGCTCGGCTCGGCCCGGCTCGGCCCGGCTCGGCTCGGCTCGGCTCGGCCCGGCTCGGCTCGGCTCGGCCCGGCTCGGCCCGGCTCGGCTCGGCCTGGCTCGGCCCGGCGCGGCGCGGCTCGTCTCGTCTTGGATCATCGGGCCTTGACTCGGCCCGGCGTGTCTCGGCTCGGCTCGTCGGGCCTTGACGCGGCCCGGCACGACTTGGCCCGGCACAGCTCGGTTCGGCAGGGCTTGGCTTGGCCGAGTTCTGCTCGGTTTGGCCCGGCAGATCCGCGGGGCCGCCTTGCCCCGCATCCTGGATGGACAAGGGGGTGGGAGAGTCCGGGCCGGGACAAGGGGGGACAAGCCGGGACACGGGGGTCCGAGCTGGGACAAGGGGAGCCGAGACGGGATAAGGTGTGTGTGGGGGGGGTCCGAGCTGGGATAAGAGGGTCCGAGCCGGGTCAAGGTGTGTGTGTGTAGGGGAGGCCGAGCCGCGGCAAGGGGACCGAGCCGGGAAAAGGAGGAGAGGGTGGTTCCGATCCGGGACAAGGGGGTCCGAGCCTCGCCCGTCATCGCCGTCGTGGAGGGGCCGGTCCCGGCCGCCGGGTCCCTCCCCCGTGGGTGCCAGGGTGCAGCCGAGGCTGCTCGGGTGTTTGGAAGCCGCCTTGCCCGGTGCCCGGTGCCCCGGGGCGGTGCATTCAGTGCTGTGCGCTTCGGTGCCGCTGGGTGCAGCTGTCGTTCCGCAGGCGCCAGGCTCCTCGGCGGCGGAGCCCTTCGGCTTGCTTTGAGCTCCGAGCGGCTCTTCGGTCGTATCGCCAGCCCTTTCCCATTTGGTGGAATGCCCTAGCTTCTGGCTCCGGTACTGCATGCTGCAGGGCACGATCGCCTTTCTCAGTTCCTTGCAATCGGTGATACCTTCTGGGTGGGATTTTTTTTTTTTCCCCCCCCGCTGGTTGTGCCCCTCCTTTTTCTTGAAATCTCCGTTCGTCTTGTCTTGCTGATCCTCAAAATCAGATTTTTCTTCGTCTTTTAACTCCAGATGCGTCCGGAATTCCCAGCTTCACTCAGCTCCAGGTAACTTAAATCGATGTGTCCTCACTAGCATAATTCGCAGGCAGTTCCTCCTCGGGATAGAAAAGCCCTTTAAAAATTTCTAATTGAGATTTTCCAGCCTGAGAGAAGTAAAAGAAGACTCTCAGGTTGGAGGTTGGTAATTCTTGATACAGACAGGAGCTGCGTTTTCTTCCATTGCAGGAGTGGCTGGAAAATCTCCAAAAATACAGAAGCTCATTACAGAGTTGGCTGCTCTTCCGCGAGGCGTGCCAGGGGCCGGGGTGTCACTGACCCGTTCATTTTAGGAAGTTAACAAGTTGTAATTTTGAGTGATGCAGCTCAGCTAAGTGAGGAGCAGCCTACTGAAAGAAGAGCTTCTCTGTTTCAGGCAACACTTCCAATGTGCAGACCTTTTCCAAATTAAGTTTAGAATAAACCCATGACTTAATGTTTCTCTCTCTGCAAGTAGCCTGAAGTAACGGCACCCTTGTGTAAGCATCCCTGTGTTCTTCTGTTGTCATTTAATAAGTATACTTTATTATAAGTAAATTTTGACAGTGTGCTCTCCTTGTGAGGCAGTGCAGCAGCGCCAGGGCTCTGCAACTCTGCAGTTTGCTGTTACTATGGAGGCTGTACTTGATGGTCAGAGCACTTGCCATTGTCGCTGGTGATTTTCCTCGTGGGCTGAAACTGCTTGTTACGTGAGGCCAGAAACTGGAGCTCTGAGCACTTTGGGTTTTGCTATAGCCAGTGTCTTTGTTGTGATGGCTCTGCTTTACCCAGTACATTGTGCTGTGAGGAGAGCTTGCTTCATCAGCTTTTAAAATGCCTGTTTTCCCTTCTTGGGGACTCACAGTTATGTTACTGAGGTGAAGACATATGGGAAATGCCAGTGCATTTGTCTCATGACATTCTGCCCTCAGATTGTCAGGTTGTGTGTTCAGGGAAAACCATGGAGTTTTGCTAAGGAAATACAGGGTGTTCTAACAATTGCTAATATCTGACAGGCAATTACTCTCCATTTATTGCTTTGGTGGTCTTAAAATGCTACTAACAGGGAGTGCTTTGTCTATGGATGGCAACATTTTAAAATCAAGAATGCAATTTATGTGAGAAGTCAGAAATTTTGCTTCTTAAAGCTGACCTCAGTTAAAAATAATCAGTCGTTGATCAAATTTGATGCTGGTCTCAGCTAAACAATGTTTGGGTCAGGTGCTTCTTTCCGATGTTTTGTTATTTACTTTCTGATTAGTGACATAGTTTGTCTTCTGAGAGTCTTTGTCAGGCAAAGGGCTTGTCAGCACATGAAGTCTGATAAACGTCAGTTCCTTATTGTAGTTTATATTAATAAGTCTAGGCACTATTTAAGGTACAGCGGAACACTTACTGGAAGAATGATATGACAATGCACAGCCTTGGCTAGTCACACATTTTAGTTTTCCTACCGTTACTGTGACTGTTGAAATAGAAAAATAGAAAAGATCAGTTATTTGAAGTTAGTACCACAACTGTACTTCGTGTAAGCTTTGTTTATTGAACTGCCAGGGAGTGGAGAAACCTGTGGTCCTGGCAGTAAAAGCACTTCAGTCGTGTCACACCTTTGTTCTGCAGCGCTCTGTAGTGCTAATTATTAACCTCCTTTTTTTTTTTTTCCAGACCTGTATAAGCATATCTGAAGTCCATCATGTTTTCCAAGCTGACCCGCTCCCAGAGCATTGCTGCTCTCTGTCGAAGTGTTCACTCTTCACTGAGTTCTGCTGCCTCAGTTGCTACTAAAAGAACCGTTCAGGGGCCTCCATCCTCTGATTACGTGTTTGAACGTGAGGCAAAGTATGGTGCCCACAACTACCACCCACTGCCTGTTGCCCTGGAAAGAGGAAAAGGTATTGCATTCAGGTTTCCCTGAGGGGTGTAGGTAGGATGGAACCATGGCATAAGGATTTTGACCTATTCTGTATCTTAGCTCTTGCATTTTTTGGGGAAGAAAGAGGGAGAGAGAGAGGGATAAGTGGTGGAATAAAGACATCTAATTGCTGGTAAGAGTGCTGAATCATTGTGTATAAGGCCACCTGGTAAAACTATAGTCTCTCTAGAATGAGTTGTTTGTTAAATAGAGTTATTAGTTCTGATAATCTTTTCAATCTGGAACAACTCTGTAGGAAAGTTTCAAACAGAATCACAGAATCACTACATTGGAAAAGACCCACTGGATTGTCGAGTCCCACCATTCCTATCGCCACTAACCCATGCCCCTCAGCACCTCATCCACCCATCTCTTAAATACATCCAGGGATGTACCACCCACCTTCCTGGGCAGCCTGTTCCAGTGCTCAATGACCCTTTCTGTGAAAATTTTTTTCCAGCCTTAACCTGCCCTGGCAGAGCTTGAGGCCATTCCCTCTTGTCCTGACCCCTGTCACTTGGGAGAACAGGCCAGCTCCCTCCTCTCTACAATCTCCTTTCAGGTAGTTGTAGAGAGCAATGAGGTCTCCCCTCAGCATTCTCTTTATGCTAAAAAACCCCAGTTCCCTCAGCTGCTCATCATTAGACTTGTTCTCCAGCCCCTTCACCAACTTCATTGCTCTTCTCTGGACACGCTCCAGACTCTGTTTCTCCTATTACCTTGTGTGGAGAGTTTCAGTATTAATGTGAATATGAAAAGATCTGTTGGGCCCCTATTTAAGACCTCATGCACTGTTCCTGAGTTATTGCTTAATTTAAATTTACTCTGGCCTTTACGTTTAAAGGGCTCTTGTGCTCTGCAGGTTAAATTCTCTGGGTTTACATTGAAACGCCCTCAGTGTAGTGATCAAATAGTTTATCAGTACATGTTTTGACAGCTCAGAGCTGTTGCTTTATAAGTTTTGAGACCATTTGGGTCCTATTGGTTTTGTTGTTTCTTTTATGACCTGCAATTCCTGTTCTTCATTCTCTTACAAAAGCATTCTCCCCTGTCATCTTCTTAGGGCCCAAACCAGGAACTCGAAGTGGAAGCAATATTCTTGTACTCCTTACTAACTTAGTGGGATTGCAGTTTTGTATGGGAAATGCTTCTTTCCTTAATTCCTTGTTGGACACTAATATGTGCTGTAATGGCTTGTTTGTCTTGTTCTCTCTGTCAAGTGATTGTTTTCCTGTCAGCGTCCTTCCAGTGTGCCCTAAGGAAGAGAGAGGATAGTTTGCTTGACTAGGTTGCACTGAAACTATTAGCTTATACAATTTAGTATTACCTCATCTCTTCTTTTGTTTTGTGTATTGAGCATTCCTTTGTTTTCCCAGGTGTTTATGTGTGGGATGTCGAAGGCAGAAAGTACTTTGACTTTCTGAGTGCTTACAGTGCTGTGAATCAAGGCCACTGTCACCCAAAGATCGTGGACGCTCTGAAAGCTCAGTCTGAAAAACTGACCCTGACATCCAGAGCATTCTACAATGATGTACTTGGGGAGTATGAGGAGTATGTCACCAAAATGTTCAATTACAACAAAGTTCTTCCCATGAATACAGGTAAACTAATAATTTTAACTCCGTGTTAACGGTTTTGTAACATCTGGTGCTGCAGTGGCCTGCCTTGTGTACAAGTGTGATAATGGTCTTGCTGTGTGTTTTAGGAGTGGAAGCTGGAGAAACTGCCTGCAAATTGGCTCGGAAGTGGGCATACACTGTGAAAGGGATTCCAAAATACAAAGCAAAAATTATCTTTGCAGGTATGTTAAGTGCATGTTGAGGTGTTTAGGAGGAGTGCTTGAGGTGCTGGCTATAGTGGTCTCTTTTCTCCTGTACCTGTAGTGATGACTTTGGAATGTTCTTAATGTTTTCTGTTCCACTGAACCAAGTCTAATAAAGATCTCTATAATGTTTGATGTTTTCATAGTGAGCCAAGATACCAGCCTTTTAACAGATTGAATTGAACTCACTTATCTGTGGTTGGTGATTTTGATAAAAAACTGCTGTTGTGGCTACAACAGCCTTTGCACCTTAGGGTTCTCAGAGTACCTCCTTAACTTGAAGGTCAGACTTAGTATATTCTGTTGACAAAATATTCTGTGTGTGCTTCTGACTTGTTGATTTTAAACTTAAATACAGTGAGTTGTAAGTGTTCTCTTTTAAGTGTAATGTCCTTTAAGAAATGTGTGTGATCCTAACAGAAGTGATTGTTGAAGCAAGAGGTGTATGTAGACTTTCTTTGGGAAATCAATTCCAGATCCTCTCCCTTGTGGAGGTGTGCGCACCAACAGGTAACGGAAGCAGTTGTGCTTGGTCAGGAGCTATTGGTAGTGCCTGGCTTTGCAAGGGAAGTGTAACAGGGAACAAGGGGAGTGTAACATTAGGTTTTTTGCATTCTTGAGGTCTTCCAGCAGTTGGTGTTAGCCCAGTAAAGCCATACTGTGGTCTTGCCAGGTGATGGAAGTTTAAGTGCTATTGTTGGAGTGAATATGGGACCATGGGAAGTCCTGATTCTACATGCAAAATAATGATGCATAATTCAAATAGCTTGTATTCTTTGGTTACAGGTAAAGTATTTTTATCAGTTCTAATATTGCTCAATGGTTCTGTGTTTTATAAAACCTGCCAGAATAAAGCTTACTACTTGAATATTGACTTTAGTTTTAGTTGCTGCAAATACTGGTTTTGACTCTTGGTACATATGGTAGCTGAACACAAACTATAGGATAGCATTTGGAAATTGAAATTAATAGCTGAATATTGCATGATGGTTTGTAGGATGAATTAGGTTAGATTTTTCTTTATTCTTCTTTTGGGAATTCTTTGAACAAATATTTTTCTCACTACTTTTTCTCTGTATGTATTTTATGTTGTTCTCAGTCATTTACTTTTATGAGGTGCTCTCTCATTTTGATAAAACTGGATATGCTCTCCATTTCTATGATCCCATTCCCTTAACCACAATATTTAATTATATGCCAGGTAGTTGGAAAAAAACTAGCCATCTGTCTCTTGTCAGCAGCCAGTTTTGGCAGAAAATGCTCACTTGAATAGCCAGGTTCAGAACCAAAAGTACCTTTAGACATCGGTCCAAAAAGCTTGGTATGGATTCTGTGCTCGATTGTGAGTCGATACAGTGATTGGTGTACTGGGGCAGAGACAGCCTGCCACCAGCACATAGGCTGCTCTACTTTGTCTGATTCAGCCTCCAGTGTTTCGGTTTGGGGTACGTAGACGTCACTAATGTAACACTGGGGCAATGAGTGTGTCACTTCCTGCAGTGTGGCCAGGAAATGTCTGTGTGAGCAGTGTGATGCTGTGTGCACTAGCAGTCAGAACGAAGGGGTGCCTGGAGCTGGCTACACAGTAATAACCAGCAGTATTAACCAACCATGGGGTTTCCTGAGGGCTGGGAACATCCTCTACCCTTGGGTCACAGTTACACAAAGGAATTGGAGCGAGGAAGAAAAGGCCTGTAATGCTGTGAAGGCGCTGAACCCTTCATCTTCCTTAGGCTTGTTAATCTCCTTATTATCGGTTAGCTTGAGAGTGTGTTGGTTTAACAGGAGTATTAAAACATGTGTATCCCAGCCTGGGTGGTGGCTGCATCCTAGGTGTTCTAACTGATGTTTGTCTATGAATAGGGCAGTGTCAGTGTATTTCTACAGATACCAATGGATTCTCCTGAAACTCTGACATGCACAGAAATATATTTTTGATTTACATGCACTGGCAGCTTTATTTTTAGGACCTAAATTCTGGGTGGTGTTTACTTCCCCCCCCCCCCCCTGCATTTAATGAGTAGTATTTGTGTAAAATCTTTGCATCTTCCTTAAAAGGATGTCATCTTCCTGGATTGTTTTCAGTTTTCCAGACTACTAACAAAACTTACAGAATTTTTTTTCTATACTTGCCAGGTCTTATAATTTTCTGTCATATTTGATACGTCCTTTTGATAGAACAGCATAATGTATTTATAGCATTGATGTGAAATGCTAACAATTAGCAGGAGAATGGTAGTATTCTAATGTTAGACAACTCTTTAAATGCATTGCCAAGTGGAAGTTGTGATGTCTAATAAACTATTCTGACTCTTGGTCAGTTTTGTAACAATCCCTTTCTTGGTGGGTTTTTTATTTTTTTGATGTTAGCTGGCAACTTCTGGGGCAGAACCATGTCTGCAATCTCTAGTTCTACTGACCCATCCAGCTATGATGGATTTGGACCCTTCATGCCAGGTTTTGAAGTGATCCCATACAATGACCTACCAGCACTTGAGGTATTTGACAACTTATGTTCTCTTCTAAGAAATCATCTTGCAGTTTCTTTGGTAAACAGCAAGGAAGGGAAACCGGAATTTTATCCTTTAAAATGCGTGCTTTTACATGAAGATAAATGTATCTAGACATGTGTAAGAAATAGGTATGTTATAATGATATGTAGGAAGTGTGTGTGAATTTGCATTGGTTTTGATTTTCAGTTTTGCTTTAGGTTATAAAAAGAAAACTACGTAAAACTGTTCAGTTTCCCACGTCATGAGTATGTTCAAGGTACAAAAGAACAGCAGATAAACAGCAAGGGAGTTCAGATCAGTTGCATGCGTTCCAAACCCAGGACTTGAGATTCTGTAACAAATATCTGTCCTTGCTTTCCTCACAGCACCCTTAAAACCATGCTAGGCTGATGTTCTGCTTGAGCTGTTGAAGCACTGATGATTCTGCATCACTCTAGGTTCTAAGGTGCATCCTATCAGGCTGCTGGGGAGGTTGACGTCGACTGGTCTAAAATTTCTCAGCCTTGTAATGTGGGCGTGAGTGTTGAAGGGCAGATGGTGCTCAATGGCAGCCACGGGGCGCTGGACCTAGGAGGCAGGAGGGTTCCAGCCAAACACGAAGCACTGGGAACGTTGGCATTGCCCCTTTTCCATCATCTGGATTGTCTCTACAAGTGATCATTTGGTCAGTCCTCTGTGCCTTCTGGTTCTGCTCAGTACAAGTGGGTCAGCTGTGGAGACCAGAGGGTTTGTGGGACAGAGCTGCTCTCTTCCTAGGAGCTTGATTAAGACAAACAAAGGTCTGAGTGTTATAGTGCAACGTGGAAAAGCTTACTCAGATTTGAACCTACATAAGGCTGCCCATTGTGAAAGCTCCAAGTATTTAATGATTTGCAACCAGCTTTATTTGAATGCTCTCTGGGGACCTGCGACTTGGATCCACATCCGTCAGGCCAGTAACTGAATTTGTTCTGGTTATGGGGCAATACTGAGGAAGGTTGTAGTGAGCTTATGCTGGGAATCATTATATCTCTGTCTGGTGATGGTGCAACTTAGAACTTGATGGTGCAAGAATGTATACGTGGACTTTGCTTTAAGATGACAAAATTGTTCTGGAGAGGCTCCATTCCTTTTTGTTTGAGGTGAACTGGGGCAGCATTGAGCAATTGTTTGTCTTATGTGGGGTAATGCAAAACTGAGCCTATTCCTGAGGTAATTTAAGAATGGATCTAATAAGCCGTTTTTCTCAGTGTGGAGTTTTTAAGGTTTGTAGTTTCCCAAGCAAGCACACCAGCTAATTTTTCGAGGCAAAATAGTAACATAAGCTTCCGTGTTGGAACTGAGGTGGCGCTTGTGGGACTGCCTGGCATGAATGCTGTTGTTGTTGTTTGAGACAGAACACTAGGGTTAGAGTTAGGTTCTGTTACATGTATTCATCTCCATATTTTCTAAATTTCTGAGAAGTTGTTTTTTCCTTTTTATCTTTCTTATCCACATGTCTGTTTTTTACAGCGAGCTCTGCAGGACCCCAATGTAGCAGCTTTCATGGTTGAACCAATTCAAGGTGAAGCAGGTGTGGTTGTTCCTGACAAAGGTTATCTCACTGGAGTGCGGGAGCTCTGTACAAAACACAACGTAAGGAATCAGTTGTAACAAGGTGGCTTAAGCATTACGCACTATGTTGGTGTATCTTGTCAGGGCATCTTTGGATGCAAGATACAGAACTTCATGTACTGTGTCATAATTCCCTTTTCTTTTGGTGGAAGAGGGCAGGGATACTGACACAGAAAATGTGCTAAAGATGCCAGGGAGAGGGCAGAGTGTTCACTAGTCAATAGTTTCGCATTCCATAGAAGACGTTGGTCTTCGGGAGCCTTGGAGGACATGAAGGAAATACCTTTGTATGCTTGGTGTCCTGCAGTAGGAATCTTTCACTGATGCTGTACAACACTGCTGCATTGTTTGGATTGGGGGTTTGGATTGAGAATGGGAGTGAAAGTCATTGTGTGTGGATTTTCTTCTTTTTGTCTCTGCCAAGGTTCTGTTCATTGCTGATGAAATACAGACTGGTTTGGCCAGGACAGGGAAAATGTTAGCAGTTGACCATGAAAATGTGAGACCTGATGTAATTCTTCTTGGAAAAGCTCTTTCTGGTGGATTATATCCTGTGAGTAACAAAGAAACATCCAATTGCTGAATAATGATTTGCAAGTAATTACCATGGGAAACCTGCTAGCTAGAAGACAAACAGATCTGATGTTTGTTGTGCCTGGAAAACGGTGTTTACAAGCTTCACTATGACTTATTGTGCAGATAGTCTAACCTGTGAGATCACATATGAAAATCATAGAATATATAATGCTGCATTTATAGCTGAAGTGGTTGTATTGAGCTTTCTGTGTTGATACCTGACTTGTTAGGGTGGCAACCAACACTGTCTCGCTTGTTTGGCATGCCCACATGACTGGTTTTATCCTCTTTGGAGTGACTTAATTTCCTGATGATTAGATGGGAAGTTACAACCTACCTTCAACTATTTTGACGGATTGAAGATATTTCTGAGTTATTAAACAGAGTATTGAAGCTTGAAGTCTTGAAATAATATTAATTTTGGAGAAATACTCCTCAACTGTAGTTAGATGTTTTCTGTTACCAGTATAGCTGAGTGTATTTAAGGGGTTAAGCTGTTGTGTGACTGTCAGATACACTTTCCTCTCTACAGAGCTGGACATGTAAACCTAATATATCACCACAGACTTAAAATTATCCTTGCTCAAGCCCTGGGGAGAAGTTTGCTTCATAGATACTTAATTTTACTGTTCTAAATAGATATATATGTAAATCAATTTACATTTTAGGTCTCAGCGGTGCTGTGTGATGATGAAGTGATGTTGACTATTAAGCCTGGTGAACATGGATCTACGTATGGAGGAAATCCTTTAGCTTGCCGTGTTGCAATGGCAGCGCTGGAGGTTTGTGTATTTAACAGATCTGACTTCCAAAGACAAAAAGGTGTTGCACTGACAAGATCTTTGCTTAAATACATGATATTATCTGTTACGCTATGAGGAGAAATCTAGCTGTAACTAAGAAGGGAAAACTGGAAATGGTTAACTGTTTGCATAGATCACAAAACAAATTCCAAAGTCTTTACTGAAAATGTGTCCTCATTTCTGTGGTCTTAATGTCTTCAATGGCAAAAAAAAAATTATCTAGAGGAGTTTCAAGGCACGTATGTGAATTTGTCACTAATTTCACAAAGATGTTTTTAAATTGGCTTTACTGTGCTGCGTTGCAGAGGCTGCTGTTCTGTGAGCTGGATAACATGGTTATACAACTGGAGCTCCAGCAGAAGCTGGTCAAGTGCCTTGTCCAGAGTCCATGTTTTAATTAATCTGTGACTGCATAATTGCCTACATGTAATGCAGGCAATGCAAAGCCTCATCTCTGATCAATACGTGGAACAGAACAGATGAAAAGTTTTTTTAGGTTTTCCTTTTCTTTGTCAGCAACAGAAAATAAAAGGCAGTTAGTTTAGAATAAAATCTCAGAGTGGATATTGTCTCTTCTAAACACAAATGAGAACAGGCTTAATAGTGGTCTGCTGGGGTGTGTGGCCTCTGCAGCAGCATTTTGGATGCCTCAGCTTTTTTGTCTGAGTGTTGCAGAGTCATGAGTTACCCATACCAGTGTGGTCCATGGAACAGATACAGTGCCCTTCAGGTGTAGATCTGTCTTTCCTTCAGGTGATTGAAGAGGAGAACTTGGCTAAAAATGCAGAAATCATGGGTAACATCTTAAGAAATGAGCTCATGAAGACACCATCTGATATTGTAACGTCTGTGAGAGGAAGAGGGCTGCTAAATGCAATTGTGATTCGGGAAACTAAAGGTGAGGAAATAAAACCCACTGCACAATCATAACATGAGAAATACTTCTCTATTTAAATTAAAAGTATCTTAATGGAGTAGGGAGAGGGCTTAGAGGTGTCATATTGGGGTTCAGATCTCAGCCACAATACTCTGACACTGACTGAAAACTTATTCAATGACTCTGTGCTATTAAAAATAGAGTTTTTTTACTCAGTAACTGTGAACATTTTTTTTAATGATTTGAATTGTTTTATGATTTGATAATGTTCAAGCCTGATGGTGAATACTCTTTTTGTCACATGATCAAAAGAAAACTGGCCACATCTAGAGGATTGGTTTTGTCAGATTGTGAGAAGTTTGGCTGGGGCTGGTTCTTTCCAGGAGAGTAAGAGGACAACATATGCAAGGGAGGATGGTGAAGGAAAAAGCTAATGGCTGAGAACAAGTGTCTAGGGATTAAAACCTTGAATTGCATCAGAGAAATGCTTAGCAGCCAGAGCAGACAACTCTTATTGTGAATACAGTTGAGTGATGAAGTCCTGCAGGGAGAGGTAGCTTCTGAAATCCAGGCACAAATGTAGTCTTGTCTGAAGTCTTATCCAGGTGTTCTGACCTCCCCTTTGCACAACTCCCTGCTGTAGATATAAGGCTACTCAAGCACTCAGCTGTGAAGAAGTAATACTTGGTGTGCTAGAGGCAAACTTGTGAGTCCCTTCAAATCAATTGCAATTTTGCAGTTTTGCAGCAGGTTTGTGCATTTGCTGCATGTCCTGGGGAATAGGTCAATGCTCAGAAGTGACAGCTTCCTTTGTAAGAAGCACACTTCACCTTTTCGCTACCCGGTGGCGGGGAGTTCGCAGTCTGGCTCCACTCACCCTGTGCAGCTGTTGTGCCACTTTTTCTACTGTAGTGTAAATGCCTTTTTAATTTTTTCCTTTAATTGCAGACTATGATGCCTGGAAGGTGTGTTTGCGACTTAGGGATAACGGACTTCTCGCCAAGCCTACGCATGGTGATATCATCCGGCTGGCACCACCGCTGGTGATTAAGGAGGATGAAATCAGAGAGTGCATCGAAATAATTCATAAGACCATTCTGTCTTTCTGAAAACTTGGCTTTTAAAATATATCTGCTGAGTGACCTGAGGTGGTGGGCTGAAATAGGCGTGATGAAGGCCTGCTCTTGAAGCTAGCATCTCTCATTGCTTTTATCTAAGAGGACTTACCTCTTAAAGCATAATTATGTCTTTATTTCTTTCAGAGCCATTATAATGTAAAGAATTATTTTAAAGCGTTTCCAGTCTTGGAATAAAGTGGTGAGATTCTGTTCATTTGGTCAGGTACCTATGGAACAGTTAAGTCACAATGTTTGAGGGGAGATACCGGTAGAAATCTGGTAACTGCTGAAAGTCTTGGCCCAGGTTTAGAGTGTAATTTATATATACATATATATATATATAAAGGGTGGTGTTGCACTCTCAAATGACTTTCCAAAACATCACATTTGGCATTTCTACCCCTTGGTGAGATGTCCATAGGACACTTTCCATCGCGGATGAATTCCTTTTTCTCATTTGTTGCTAGAAAAAACTTCCAGTGTTGGAAGTTTGGCAAACTGGGTAAACCTGACAAGTATTGAGCTGTGTTCAGTATGCAAAATGTTTTGATTGGACAACAAGAGATGCTGTTTTCAAGCCTGGTCTTAGTGTTTGGCTTTGCAGTCTTGTAAAATAGGTCTAAACACATAGATCTGTTTTTACTGTTAAAAAACTTTCTATAATCTGGATGTTTATATTAAAACATGCTTTGCATTAAAAAGAATGTTAATGTGCTACCAGAGTACCCAGTGTATATGAAAAGGGACAATGAAGAGAGACACACAGCTGCCTTCGAGCCCCAGCATGTGCTGCCTGGTAGTGTCCATATTTCTGTCCATCTCTGTGTGGAAGCTACTGCTGTGCTTTTTTACAGGGTGGTGCTTCTGTTCTGTGCCTTCAGACACTGCAGATACAGCATTCTGTGTGCAGTTGTGGAAGTGGCTGCTCCTGGTTGTTGTTTTGTGTATCTTAACTGAGATGGTTTTAGCTGAGACTAAAGCCAGATTAATCACCGTTTATGCAAAATGTTCCCTTTGCCAGGCACAGGGCTTAAATGCAGTCACAGGGCTGTAACCAGAAGTGGTAAATAGTCCCGTGGTGTTTTAGAGGCAGCTTAGTAATGGAAGTGAACCAGTATGCTGATTAGGGTTGTAGAACCGTGGGCTTTCCCTTGTTTGGGTAAGACAAAATGAGCGGTCATTTGCTGAGAATGAAGAAAGGTTGATTGCAGTTCGAGAAGGAGTACAAGGGATGATGTGTCACTGTGACTGTCAGTTTTAGGAATGAGAGTAAATGCTGAAAGGTGTTGCCTGGTAAGTGGCGTTTTTGGAAGCGGTGCTTATGTCATCTGACTGGAAAGGAGTGAAATAACTTAAAGAAACCATCATGTAAACCACATTCGCCGGAGCCCTTTCAGAAACCAAAAGGTAACCCTACCCAAAATCCTTAGCAGCCAAAATTTTTATTTTTTTGGTAGAGTAATGGCATTTGCAAGGACAGAGGACATGGTCAGGCCTGTTTCCCTGCCCAGTTACTGCTGTGTCGTTTTTTGTGTGATCGCCTGAACAGGCTATGGGGCAGAAGATTCCTGTCTGTGACAGTCCTTCCCTCTCCTGACTGTCAATAAGTCTGCCATATTCTCTCTCTCTCTTGCTGTCCATTTGAGCTGTCTGGCAGGTTATTTTCCTTCACTGCAACAGCATTTTATGCACCCAACCCTTGTTCTCATTCCTATTTCAGTCATTACTCCTTTTCTAGTTAAAATACAGGTTTTTTTTCCTGAGCAATAGTGTTTTCCAGAGCCCTCCATCCTTCCTGCTGTTGTGCAATTTACGGCCCCACTGTGCCCTCGCGAGGCTGAGCAGAGCTGGACTGGTTCTCCTGGCTTGTGTGCTGTATTGTAGCTCATGCTCCAGGTCGTGGCTGGTGTTCTCCTGCAGTAACATCGTACTTTTATCTCTCAGCCTGTGCCCCCAGGCTCCCTTTGTGCAAACTATTTTGCTGAGAGGACAGCCTTCAACCTGTCCTTTCCTCTCTCTCCTGTGTTTTATTTGTGCGATAAGCAAGAATTACACACATTTGAAATGTTGTGGTCTGCTCTGCTGACCTTGGTTCTCTATTGCTGAGAATATTTCTCTGGCTTTTGGTGATCTGTTTGAGCTCTAATCTTGTCCAACCCATTTTATGGTTGCAGATTGCCTAGGCCAAGGTGTCTCAGAACTTGAGCAATGTTTCTCTTCCTACAGCAGACTGTTGCTGACTGGTTTCTGGGCTTTTCATTTATACTATGGTTGCTTCCTAAGTCCAATTTCCTTGACAAGCTTATGAAAATCCTGGTATGTATAGCTCCTCTGAATACAAGTCACAAACTGTCATCCTAAATTGCCCCTATTTAATGATGTAATTAAGGACATTTCTGGTTTTTACCCAGATGTTCCCTGAATTGCTCTAACCCTGCATTCTTCCCATGGCCGCAGCTACCTGCGAGAAAGGTAGATGCACAGTACCTGCCTGAGCAGCTCAGGAATTCAGGAACAGCACTGAGGATGGCAAAGTTTCCGAGCTCATCAGTGTGTTCCCAGTAGAAGTACATGGAGTGGGTGGCAAGGGCCCTGGTGAGGTGCAGTGGTCAGTGGTTCTTGCCTTTGGCAGGGATATGGTGGTGGCTGGGAGGCAGCTCAGAACTAGAGCACCCTATATCCTACACGAGTGCATTTGTCATTATCTGTCCTCCTGGTGAGGGACAAACTCTGCTCATGCCTGTGAAACAACACTACTGGGTGCAAACCACTGGAAACCTAACAGGGTGGAAAGCAGACAAGGGTGTGTGACTGCAGCTTAGGAGCTAAAGCAAACAAGGTTTTTTTTGGTGTTTGTTTTAATTACAGTCCAATGATAAAGCAAGTACAGAATTTATATATCATTTTGGGAGTGAGGATGGGAACCAGGACTTCCCTTCTCAGACACCGCGCCTGTCACCAGTTAACCTCCAACTTGGCATTTTTTCATTGTTAGCGAGACAGAAGGAAGAACTGCAAGGGCCAATGGAAAGGTCAAAGCTGCTCCACTTCTGGAGTGCAGAGTGGCAAAATTACAGGCTGTCAGAAAGATCATCTGCCTTTGATAAGACGTGTCAGTTTTGAGAAGGGGAGAGGGCAAAAGAAGGGCTTGTTTTATCAAGGGAAGTTTTATTGTCTGCATGCTCCCAAGCACAAACTGGGATTTGGCTGCTTTTCAGTGACACCGTGTAAGGCTCCCAAACTCAAACACAGCTGCCTGCATAACTACTGTGCTTGTCAGTCAGGCTCTGCTTTTGTTGTGTGGGGTTTTAATTAGCCTCAGACATTTTCTTTAGGGCTTTTCTGAGTGAAAAAATGCAGACAAATAAAGTATCCTTGCCCGCATAGTGCCAGGAGCTCAGTACATTCGGGTTTGTACTTGTTCCACTTGTTGCTCAAGTGTTTGTAGTGCTGCCAGAAGCTGCTCCCAAGCAAAGCTTAGTTTGGAGGCAGCCAAACTGAATGCAATTTACAAATTAGTGTAACATGCATTCCGAGGTGTGCAAAGAAATTATACAGACATTTAATAAAATGGGTTTGTTTTTTTGCATTGTAACTTTGTATGAGGTGCAAAAGTAAGAAAATCAAGCTCAGAGAGCACTCTTTCCGTACCTCCCCAATGTTTCTCAAATACCTTTCTTGCTTTGTGTTAGTGTGAGCTGAGTGTGGAAAGGTTGTCTCTTAGGTGGTGCTATTTGCCACTGTAATTTAAATTTAATTTTAAAATGGAACTTAAAAGAGATCTGTGGTGCCTCTCCAGAGGGTTCAGGTTTCCTTAACAGGAGCTACACAGCAATAATGTTCTAAAGGTGTATGTGCGTATCCACAAAATGTTGCCTATTGGCTGTGAAAGCTCCATCTGTCCCCATCATATTGACTACCAGGAGTTTTGTGAAACACCTTCTGCTGTTCCTTTGCATCAAGTGCATGAAAAGCTTTTCTAAGTCAATAGCAACTGTGCTGGGCAAATACAGAGAGATGATATAAGCATCCCAGAGCCAAACTGGCATACCTGGGGCAGCCCTTGGCTTCACTGGGAGATTTATTTGTGGAATAATGCCCAGTGGTGCTGGGAGCCTGTGCACTTTGGCAGAAGTGGGTGTGGAATGTGGCATGAAACCATGGTGTATATGTACTGGCATAAAAAAAAAAAAGATCTGTTTGTGGATAAATGTAAATCAAGATTTAAAGGCACAACATAAGACACTGGAAGGCAAGAGCAACATTGTCAACAGTGGGGATAGGAAAATGCGTAAAGCAGATTTCCCTTTTTATTTTCTTTTCCTACTGGCAGTCTTAGAAACAAGCTTATAATGTTGTCCTTTAGCTGGGCTTCTTTGCAGCTGCAAACCCATGAATTCATGTCATCAAATGGTATTTTCTAATGTTAAAAATTACCAAAATAGATTACTTACTTAATGGGATCCAAATGCCTGTTGGTCATGACCTGGTAAAGACCTGCACATCTTGAACCTGTTAGAAGTTTCCATGATGAAGCAATCTCTCTTTTGTTTGTCTTCTAACAGCAATGTGAGCAGATTAGTTAAGTAGAAAAACAAGTTTGTTTTATTTTTTTGACTGTTGCTGCTGCTTGTTTCCTTCTCATCTTTTCCACCTCTCTGGCAGCAGATGGAGCCAGGACCTCAGCTTTAAGCCAAGAGTTTACTGCTGGGTGTAGTGTTTTTGGAGCTGGTGATTTCTGGGGGCTTTACTGATACAGAAATGTTTCAGACTTCACTCTCGCCTCTGAGTGTGACCTAAATGCTTATGTCACACTGTGCACATGATAGCTGATCTTATACGAAGGGGATTGTAAATGGGATTCCTGTATCTCTAATGTGACAAATGCCCAGCAACTCATTGCTGTCAGCACAGGGCCGGTATGGATGTAGGAGAAGGGGGAAAAGAGGCTTTCCTCCTCACAGCACCAAAGTAAAGCAAATAAGAATGTGGAAATTTCAAGTTTTGTCTCAAACAGTTCTTTAACTAAGGAATGGCCTTCATGCAGTGCTTCTGTCCAGAGTGAGAGGCTGAACCAGCCAGGGTTGCTGTGCTGGTGCAGTATGAGGTGTTTGGCTGAATGCTCACCTAGCCCTTGGCAGGAAAAAAGGAAAAGTGTTACCAGCAGGATTAAGCAATTAAAAATTGCTAGTACCACCCTGGCAGAAACCTCACAAACCTGTTGTGTTGACCATCGCTTGAAAGGGGGTTTTGGTGTCTGTACCAAACACTTGAACACAGTAATTTTTCGTACCACTCTTTGTAAAACCCAGGGGAGCTCAAGGGAAGTCTTGCACAGTCAGATTGCTTGTGGGGTCAAGGAAGAGCTGCCAACCTGGGGTGTTGGTTAAAACGATCCTTTTTATTTTTTTCCCTCCCTTTCCAATGCAAGTCAATGTGCTTTTCTTGTCATCCTTGAGGCAGTCTGTTTTTGCCCTGCAACCTAGTGTGGTGCAGATAAGGACCAGCCATAAGGAATCTTCCTTAGGCGTTCTTTCCCTCGATGCTGTCTGTTTGTCTGCTCAGACTTGTTTGGAGAAATCCAAGCAGAGACTGTACTGTCTGGAAAATCCCCAGGCTGTTATCGGCACTAGTCCAAATAAATACGGGCAGAAAGCAACTCCTACTCATTCCTGTATAAAATCCTGTTAATCTGCTATGATTTAGGCTGTGCAGAAAGCCCCTCAAGAGAGCTGACCCCTCGCACATGGCGTTAGCCTAACAAAGGCCTGGACCTTAGAGGAACTCCCAGCCCTTGCCTGGGCTCTGACACAAGGGAGACCTAATCTTCAGCTAAAACTGTCATCTGGAATAGCTGTGAAACGAGAAAGGGGAAAAGCTGGACCAGTTATACCCCTCAACTCAAAACAAGGGACCATGCATAAGAGCAGGCAATTTCCTTTCCAAACACTGGGTTCCCTGCCTGCCTGGTTCTTCCCAGCAGGCGCTGGGGCTGCCCTGCTGGAGACAAGTTGTGCCACGATGAATTCTATGTGAGACACAGGCCCAGGGCTCAAAGGGGCTGTCCTGGCAGGGCTGGCACCAGTGTACCCTTCCCTCTGGCTCTCTTCAGCCACCAGCAGGGCCGTCTGCACGGAGACTTTTGCAATCGGGGTGTGCTGAGGGTTATTGGCCCCACGAGGTGCTTGGGAGTTTCTTCAACATCCACAAAGCCATGAGACCAGGGAGTGAGCACATCTCTGTTGTGTTAAGAGCACCTCTTTGCCAGTATTCATCTATGTTTTTTTCAGATTTTACCCTGAACAACAAACATCATTAAATATTAATTACTCTGTATTTTGGAAGCATTTTTTGAATAATGTGCGTGAGGCACAGCTTCTCCAGAAAGGACAGTAATTCATTTCCACCCTGAATGCAGGCAGTCCCAAAGCACCTGACAGCTTTGGCTGTTGTCCTGTGCTCCAGCAAACCACACCTTCTGCCAGCAGTTCTGTGTGGCATCTCCTGCCTTCTCTGATAAGTGCTCATCTTTCTGACCAGCAATGATAGGGTGAGTCCTGCAGGGACCAGCCAGCTCTGCCATCAGAGGTGGGAGCAGGAGGATTGTACTTCTGTGAGATGCTGTATAGCTGTGGGAACCTCCACACACCTTTACATATTGTGTTTCAGTAGTCTAACCCAGAAAGCCTCACCAGAACTAAATAACTAGCAGAAAATTATTTGTTGTATTACATTACAGACCCATAAGTGCATCCAGACTGTCAGAGCAGATGAGTGGGAGAAGCATTCTTTATTCAAGGTTATGTTGCTCACATGGACAGGAAGCCATGGGAAGGGTAACCAACTGTGTTCCCATTTTAAATTCAGCCCCCCCCCAAAGACTGAATTTTGGCTTCTCATTATGGTCTAAGGAGTGGGATGAGGTTGCCCCTTGTCTGTTGTCTCCCCTTGAGGTATCCATAGCGGTTAATGCTTGTGGGCTGCTCTGGTGAGGAAAGTGTGATGGACAGTCCCAGGTCATGCTGTGGAGCTGGTGCCCAAGGAGCAGCCCTGACCTGTGGATGGTCACCCAGCTCCACAAAGGACAGGTCCCACAGAACTGCTGCTGAGCGCAGCGTCTTGCCCTTCTGCAGGACAAGTTTAATGTTCCTGCTTTCCTTCTACCACTGCTTCTGCCTAACTACAATCTCTTGAGACATCAGTGAGTACCTCTGAAGGTGCCCTGTGTCTCACATAACAGGACAGAGGTTTCTATTCCGTTATCTAAGGAATACCATCATGAGAGTAATCCCCATGAAAATGATGCCAGTAGACTTGCAGGGTGCAAACTTGCATTGTACAAAGTAGAATATTATGCAGGGAAAACGATGCTGTTGTATGAAAAGCATCACAGTGCTTTGCATCCCTGCACCAGGCTGACTCCCCCGGGTGAGGCTGTGCATATCCATGGACCAGAGCCACGCAATCGGGACATTTTGTATTGTCTAGACTGCAATAAACGTCAGGCAGCTGGAGTACAAACACAGAGCTGTGGCCTTGCTGATGTACTCCTTGATCTTTCCCTCTCTCATCTGCAGGAAAAGTTTCTTCACATCAAGGTTAAAGGCAGTGTGAGAAAGGGACTAGTATTTACATGTGGTGCAGGCTCTGAGCAAAAGAGCGTGGGTTTGAGCTCCTAGCTCTTCAGTTAACCTTCAAGAGCACAAAAATGAAAACAAGATTAAAGCCAAATTGGGCAGGCGTTCCCATGCAGCCGCTGCGTTTGTAGCAGACGACGCCTGCAGCATTAAAGAAATGAGGGTGCCGATTGGCCTCTCCAGGTGGAGCTGCTTCTTCCTAGAGAAAGAGCTAATGCTAGAATATAATTCTGAAAAAGTCTACTCTTCATGGCCCTGTGAACATCAACTGGAGACAAACAATGGGGCTTTCTGAGCTCTGCTGCCATTGCTTGTGTCCACAGGCGTGAGCCACAGGGGTGCACAGCCCATCATTGGGCAGCCTGGACAAGCTTCGCCCCAGGAAACATCCTTGTGTGCATCTGGGTGCTTTCAGCTTTGTGGGTGGTGTTATTTAAAAGGAAGGGATCCAATCATCAGAGCTCTGCAGGAAGGTCTTGAGGTGTTGCTGATGACCCTCCAAGCAGATGATTGCTGCAGCCCAGAACCCACACTATGAAGGAGCATGGGGTGCTCAGAGATGGATGGGGACAGATTTTTCTAAGCTGAAAGTCAACAGTTTGTCATTCATATGACATGAGCTTGAGCAGGAACAGTTTGGTTTTATCTAGTCCTCTGCCCTCTTCTGCAGGGTGTTGGGTGGTCACATGCTAAACCACTAACAAATAAATTAAAAACAAAAAGGTGGGCAGACAGCCATGGTGGGACCTGCTTCCCCATGTGGCACAGATTCCCTTGTCTGATTACGGCTTGGCTAACTGTGTCATGCGACCATCCTGGTGTTTCTTTGTGACTGGAAAAACTGCCATCTCAACCCAGAAATGAAGGTGAAAGAGGGGGAACAAGGTCTGAGATGAAACCCAGAACATTCAGGGAAGTCCTGGTGCCTTCCTTCTGTTGTGAGAGACTCCTGAGGCTCTCCATTTGTGTAGCAGAACTAAAATTTTGGAGCTTTAGAGAACATGTTTTCACAATTTAAGAGAAAACAGGACAAAGTTTGCTCATTAGATATGACTCTAACAAATGAGTGTTGCTGCCACCCACCACTCTTCCCAGAAGGATTTCTAGCTCAAAGTAAGATGGTGTATTCACATACATTAATCGAACTTTCCCTGGTCCGTCTTTGAACACCAACATCTTTCATACAGAGGACACTTGGTCCCAAATGCAGGGGATCTCATCAAGTTTGACTCTCTGACACTCATTGGACTAAGCAAAGGTTGTCCCACAAATACTGCTGTGACACCCTGAGGAGTGGAAGTCAGATGTTAGAAGTGAAACAAGGGCTGCTTTTCTCTCTCCTTTAGAGACCCGCCATGTGCAGTTTTTGTGCTCAAGTGAGGCTCAAGCTTGTTTTTGTATTCACAAATCAAACAGAAAATGTTGCAAGCTGTTCCCAAAATGATAAAATGTGGCACATGCTTTTGAAAATGGAGAAGCTGATAAGAAGTATGAGCGGTGCATGTAGGTGGTGACTACCACAGGGTGTATGACTACTGTGCTGCCCCAAGGCAGGTAAGTGAACTTGCTAATTATTCATACCAGACAACAACTGTCTTAAGGCAAGATGTATTTGAGATTTTTCAAACAAGGAAGACATCTGAAGGGCCTCCATTTTCTTGGAAGACAACTTTAGCCCTAATAGTTTGGCTTTTATCACAGATCTAAAGGAATTTTATGTTGAGAATGTGAGAATTTTATGTGTGTGCACCCACCTTCCCAGTAGTCCCAAAAGACCCAAAGGCAGTGTCTGCATTCTCTTTTTGGGGAGCTGGGGTGTACAGGCAGAGCTGCACCTGCATCCCTGGATGGTACCCACACCCTGGCCAAAGCTTTTGTTCTGAGTAAGCAATTTAGTCGTATGAAGGGGTGATACCATCATATGTGCCTCTGACATAGGAGAAATACTGCTGGAAACCCACAAACAGCATCTTTTTCCCATTCTCCACCCTCATTGTCAAAGTGCCCTTTCATGTACGACTAGGAAGTTTGAAACCTTGTGTTTCTTTCAAAGCTCATACCATGGGGATAAGCTTGCTTTCTTTGCTATATAATCTCATTTTTTTCCTCAAAGCCTCAATTCCTGACCTGTGAACTGGTGCTGACCTATTTACTGGTCTGTGGAAGGAAGGGGCTGCCCATGCAGAGAACCTGATTTATGTGCCACCTTGCAACCAGACCTTCACCACATAGGCAGTACTCATCCGGGTTTGGATGTGATAAGGATTTTTCTAGCGCAAGTTCATAATGATGTGTTTTGCATCTCTGACACAGTCCCACAATTGGAACGAAGAAATACTGAGGGCTAACAGGCAGTTGGCAAGAATTGTTTTAAAATCTGCATTCCTCAGACAGCCCATCATGAGCACAGTTGATGTAATGGGCATGATTAAGTAGTTAAGTCATATGCAAAAGCAATGAGAACAGTGATCTTTCATGTTATGTCCAATGACATCATTCTTCCCAACAAGATTCAGTGTAATTCTCACTGTTTTCTTTTAGGAAATACAGATCATAAATGCGTGCAGTGCACATTTTGCTCTGCAGTGAATGGTGTCAGCAAATTTTGTAAGGAGATTTGAAAATTTGGAGTGGGAGGTTCTGCTGTTCACTTGTATTCATTCTTCCTCCAGGACAAATGGACTTTCTCAGGATGTTTTTCTTCCCACAACTCTTCCCGCACCTTACTCATTATATTCTTTAAGCCTCACTTAAATGAAAATTTCATTCTTTATAACTCTGTCACCTTTAATTTCTAAAAGCTCTGTCTAATTATATCCATAAATACCTCGGGAGATGAATTGTAATCAAACATCATTCATTTAGTGTTCACGTATATTGAAAGCTGCTCTCTGAAACAATGACTCATCTCGTTCTACATGCCAAAACACATGCCTTGCTTTTTTAATACCTGGAGTATTTTTTTACTTATAGAAGTTTGGCTTGTAAAACTTCATCTGATAACATTCATTTTTAACAACTCTGTTTAGATCACATAAATCATCTTCCAGCTCCCCTTGTTCCTCTCACTCAAAGTTTCCATATCTGCATTGGAATAAATCCCACGCTTGCTGATGGCCAACTCCCTCATCCATTTCTACTGATCTCCTTATTTGGTGTTTTATCTGCAGGGCATCTGAAACATCCTTGAGGAGTTTAGGGGTGTGTTTCCCATGCCAGAGGACTGCTTTTAAAGATGACCTGAAGGAAGGTTTTGTTATGGTCCAGCAGGGCTGGTGCAGTTCTGCCTGGGAAGTCCCAAAACACCAGGCCTGGTGGTGTGTCTCCTACTGTTAGACCCAGTGATGCCAGGTTTTCTCAGCAGTTTTTTGCTCCACTCAGTACACTTTCCTTCCAAATTTGTGGAAGGCGTGGGGTAAAGGAGTATTTTGGACTTGCTTGTTAGCTTTGGAACTTAATGCGTTTGATGTTGCCTGATGACATTTCATTAAGCAATCAATGACTGGACCTGGTTTTGCTAAGCCAAACAGAAGAACTAAGCAGCAATCCATTAGGCTGACTCTTATTTTATTGCCTGATACTTTCCTCAACTCAAAGTTCTGTTAAATCACATTTATTTCAAGTATTATTAGAATTATTGGCTCTAGGGAAAGTTCACCCCAGCATAAGGATAAAGGTTTTGAAATAAGCCTTTTTTTTGTAAGTGTAAGGAAAATGTGGCCTTTAATGCAGACTGATAAAACCTAAAATATATTTTTTTCTGAGCTAGAGGTGTGCGTAAATCACAGCATTGGGGCAGGGTGGCAAGGCAGGTGTTGTGGTTTCTGGGGACTGTGTAGAAATTTCTCCCTTTTACCCAGATCCATCTGGCCCCAGCTGGTTTGTTTCACCTCCAGTAATTTGCAAGGATTGTTTATTTTTAATACTCATAAACCATTTTTCCCTGTTCAAGTGCTACCTCAAAATGACGTTTTCCTGGGTATATACAGATTACTCAGCCCAGCATCCTCTCAGGATGGGGAAGGGGAAGAGCTGCAGCTGCAGCCTGTTTCATTTTCCCCAATGTCCTAACTCTTCTGTGTCTCCTTCACTGGGAGAGGACTTTTCTATACAAATTAATTCTCTTGACCAGTGATGCTATAAAAGTGCGTGTTAAAGAATGACCCAGCCTTCATAGCTACCTGATGCTGAAAACTGTTCTTCCTAGATACAACAACATATTTTCTGTACACTTCTCTTCCCTCAAGTGCTTGACAGTTTCCCATTGCCCACGGAAAGCATTTTACTGCCCAGCTGGTTCCCTCTTTCCCAGGCTGCAGGGATGATCCTGGTGTGGGTGTCATCCATGGGCTGCCTGCAGCCCCAGGACCCACTACCATCTCTAGCCTCCAACTACCCTAAGCATTTGTGGTGACAGTGATGGTGTGTTGACAGCGACCTCACCACTGGCTTGTTCATGGTGTAAAAAGGAACAATTCAGCATGACACAGGTAAGCTAAACCTCCTTTGCTGTGTCTGCCTGGTGTGGTCCCAGAGCTCCTTCTGCTCTCAGGGCGTGGTGGTGGACAGGAGTTGGAGGGTTGCAGTGGGCCAGCAGGGACATGCTTTGCTTCCAGGGTCATTGGTACTGATCAGCTATGGGGTATCACTGAGTGGGGTGACCACCCCATGTTTTCTAAAGGGGAAACCACCCAGCTCCAATCCCTGCTGGGTGCCACAGTTCTGACAAAGCTGTCTGTAGTGCCTTCTGCTGCACAGGTCTCGGGGACATCACATCACAAGTCCCTCTACATGAAAAACCTGACTGGTTTTGAGTTCCCATGGTGACACTGTGTGACTGAGAAGGGGTTAGGGCTGGATGATGCCATAGCCACCTTCACTTCCAGGGTTGGATTCCCCCATGACAACCTCCCTGCTCAGGGTGGTTTCTGCCTTGGACACGGAAGAGTTAATCCCTATCTGAACTCCTACAGGTAGCAGGTTTCTGCAGCTACAGGGTAGCCTTCAAGGCTACTCTTTAATAAAGGTGAACAGTAGTTAACTCTTGCATGGTGGTGATTCACCACTCAGCTCTCCAGTTCTGTCATCAGATTTCCTTTGCTGAGTGCTCTGCAAATACAGCTGGTGTTTACCCTGCGATCACACACTGTTACTGCCCAAACAGCCCTCAGTCATGTACATCATCTCTGCATTGTATTATAGAGTTAGCATCTTGTTAGACAGAAATATGCTATTCCAGAGCTCGTTACTGTTCAACCAGCAAATGAATGCATTTACAAAGTCAAATTCTTGGCAATCTAATATTGCTGGTAGTATTTTTCCATCCTCCTATAATTAGACAGGTCCTAACCAAACTATGTGTAGGAGTCTGGCTGGTCTGGAAATAACAGGTTTATTCTCTAGATGCCCTTCTGCTGTACTGCTCTAAGTGGGCACTGAGAATTTCTGTCATTTACAGCAATTATTTATTTTTACTGTATACCTAGATTTCTTCAGCCTGCATCCTACTTGGTCTTGCCCCTCTGTGTTACCTTTGTTAGTATCCACCTCAGAATAAATTTCTAGAGAAGCTGTAAAAATACGGGTGTAACCAACTTGCAGTTGCCTAGCGGGACATCTCATTGCAAATATTTGGTATTTAGGCAGTGCTGGGCTCTGAGTCTCCCAGCAGGAAGATGCTGCTGCTTTTTTTTCATCGCCCTCATGGCCTGTGGTCCTAACGATCTGTTTTGGAACAAAATTACTAGACAGTGGGATCAAAAACCCTGTCTGAAAGGTGGGAGATGGACTGGAGAGTTGGGAAAGGGCAAGAGAGCCTTGCCTAAGGTGACCAGGAGCACTGGCATGCAGGCACTGTTAATCTATGTGATACACCTGGAGGACCAATACCATGTTCAGTGATCTGGGCAGTTATCCACAAGTCATATTTTCCATGCTTAAGAACCATCTTTGAAATGCCACTTGTGTCCTGGACACTGCATCTACTCTTGCCTTTCATGTATTTTTCTTCCTATGTATTTACCTTGGCCAGTGCAAGGAAAAATCCCTTCCTCTATGTGGCCTCATTTCCCCATGTTCCTGCTCCCCCTCTTAGTCCATGTGAGTACAGAACACAGCAGCACTTGTGAAATCCTCGCCAAGCTGTACGATACACTCACATGGCCACACCACGCTGTGCAAACTCACTGCGGGGGTCACCTAACGATCCTTTTCTGCTTGAATTCAGGAGTCAGATTCATTAGGGGATGGTGAGTTTGCCATGTGATAATCTGGAGGTTTTTTCCTGATAGTGATGAAAGGAAAATTTCTGCTTTAGCAGAGCGGCAATAAAACTCTCAAGGGGCTTTGCAGAGCTTTAGACTGTGCATTTCAGTGGGGAAATTACACCTTTGCAGTTCTTTTGTGCACCGCAAATAGCTGCTCATGCTCCCAGACCAAATGTACAGTCTCTCACATCCAAGCAGGACTGGAAGCAAATGTGTCGAAGTACATGGCCCTTTTTAATATGCTGGAGGTGTGGACCAACGTAAGGAATTGGTATCCCCAGGTAAGAAGAGGAAAACAGGATGCTGCGTTGTGGGTGTAAATGCTGGGTCCTTGAGAAGCTGGCTTATGCAGGAGGGTCTCTGCAAATGCCCAAGGATTCAGCTTCAGACTAGAGCTAGAGGGTGGGTATTGGTGGTAGCTAGATGAATGTAACAATGTCTGAGTGCAAGGTGGAAAATTACGAACAACCAGCAAAACAGCCTGGAAAAATATCAAGATATTGGGATAAAATATTCCAAGTTAAATTATTCTCCTCTCCCTGGCATGTACAAGGAAAAAATGGGAAGAAGACCAATTCTTTATCGTGAGAAGCTGCTTTGGTGTAATATGTATGTACTGCCAGGCACAGGGATCCCTCACCATTCTGCTGAAGCAAGCCTTGATCTGCGGCTCCTGAAGTGCCAGTGACTCAGGAGGCTGCAATTTAGTAAGCAGAGGGAGAGTGGGGAAAAAGAACAATTTTGTCTCCTGCCCTCTTCTGCCCTCAGCTCCCCTCTCAGAGACAGTGCTCATTGCTGATCGCTCCACTCCTGTGGCAAGGCTTTGCCCTCTGCAAACAGAGAGGACAAACCCAGCCTAAATGGTTTGTGGCACATCTGATAAAAAGCCTCATCTGCCCATTTTTTTGTTACTGACTGCAAGAAGCAGTTGGATTATTGCACATTACAGCCTCCCAGTAGCTAGATCTCAATTTTATGGCTGGCATTTTACTTTTGATGGTTCACCTTATGATGTAGAATTGGATTTGAACATCAGCCCTGGTTTTATGAGCGCACATTGGGTTAAATGCAGTGAAGTTACACTGCACGCCTGATGGTGAAGCAGGAACACACATTTATAAGCAGCGATATTATCAGGAATAGCAAAGTTGGCTGGAGAAACACATTTGACCTTGCAAATGCTGAGTTTTAGTACTGGTAACCACAAACATTATTGTTTTGATTAGGAAACACAACTGCGCTGAATGACCAGTCCATCCAGTCCTAGTGGCTTGGGGTTTATAGCTCAGAAAAGACCGTAAGAACTATATTTCTCTTAAATACTTTTAGGACTTTCTTTACATAGCACATTACAAATCTCACTTCCCTCAGCCTGTCCCTAGGAGGAACAGGTGTGCTGCTACTGTTTTACAAATCAGTAAGGAAGGCACAAAGGGGCTGAACTCACTTGGTTAATATCAGACATAAAGTCTGCTCCAGAGTAAGGAGATTTGGCTTTGATTTGCAAACACCAGTCCTCTGCACTAACCAGGCACAGTATTTCCTTGTTCTTCTGGCTCCTGAAAGGGCCACTGAGGGGTTGGATAAGAGCCCTTTTTAATAAATGGGAAAAAAAGAGAAAAAAGAATGAACACTTTGGCCTATCAAGTGTTATTTGCTGAAACTGAGCACTGGATTGTGAATCTTCCATATCAGAGGTTGGCTCTGTTGCATGTTTGTATTTGTCTAACACAGTGAATAATTAGTCCCAGTCTACTCTGAATGTAGAAATTATGCAAATATATTTACTAAAATAAGATTAAAAAAAACCAGTTAAAAAAAATGGTTAAACCCCTCCAGCTGTCTAAAACAGTTTTTCATTTCAGCCAAAGTATTTTCAGTTAAAATTCAAACAATTCATTCAACATTACAGCCTTCACTTTCAGTTTTCCCAATTGTCTTCTTTGGGGAAGGAATAAAAACTATTTTTCCAATAATTTTCATTTTAGTTTTCCCAGATAAAAGAGGGCTTGTTCCCTTGATCTATCAATTGTTGGTTGATCTCTTAAAACCCCCTATCATTCTGCTCAGGGCTGGCACATAATCAGGTTGTGAACAGAAACGCTGCTCATGGGTGACAAGGCCAGGGAAGAATGAGCAGTCAAGAATGGGGGTTAAAAACTGCTCGGTTTATTTTTTGTTCCCAGTGGAACAATGATGAGAACACTTTTAGACCAGTGACACAAATTTTTGAAATCCCAAATGAAAATAGCTATGAAAATAGTTGGATTAGAAAAATGTTGACAATTCAGATGGGGATTTGCAGTCCTGAGATGTGTGATGAGAACCACCACAGCTCTACTGGCTCAGCAGCTCAGTCACACAGCTTCTCAACTCCTTTTCATTGTTATGGGGTTTTTTTGACCCAAACTAACGGCAATAACAACTCTTACGTATGTGGCTTTGATGACTCATGAAGTCTTAAAATGAAAGAAATGATAAATTAATTCTCTGAGATTTGTCCCTATCAGAGAAGGATTTCATTACTGTATAACACATTTTCTAGAGTAAAATATAAAGGAGAACTGCAATTTGCAGTTTCAATTGCCAGTTTTCCCCAAATGTTCTTGCTTTACAGTGGCACATGCAGATGAGACCCTCAAATCCACAAAAGCATCTCCATCTGTGTGGCAGACTCAGCCTGCCTAACTCTGCAGCCAGTGCCCATCACCTTTCACAGCTGGAGGGAAGACACATGACGCATAAATTGTGATTCTTCTGGAAAAAAGCACACCTGTTTCCACAGGTTTTATCATTCTGACTTACCAATCTACTTCAAAAGACTGGTCTAAATGCTTTTTTCCCCCCTATCAACTTCAGGCATGAGACAACAGGCTCATGGATAGTGCAGCCTTCAATTGCTGGTGCACGGCAATTCATAATTCATTTCTTTGATCCTGATCCTCCCAAGCTCCCTATGGAGGCATTGAGAGTCATTCAGCTGGTTATTTTAATGACAAAAACCCTTTAAAACACTGATGTGTTTGACTTCCACTCTAAAGTGACACTTAATGCTTTATGGGTGGGTAGAGGGGATGATGCTGAACACTGCTCAATTAATGAGCGCTCTTCCTACCCTGACCTCCGGCTCTGGAAATCATTTTTGGCCTCAGTAGTTTTACCAGACCATTGAGAACAAACAGGAAAATCAACACAGCACAAAACAAATTTACTCAAGGCTACTTGGAAGCATGTAACCAGCAGAAAATCAGGTGAGACTGGCAAAGCTGTCCCACGCTTGGAGTTGTATTTCTCTAGCTTGACTGAAGTATAACAATTCTGAGATTGACAAATAACATTTTTTCAGGAAAAATGTTTTGGTCTTTACTGGACAGTGTGTTTTATGGACCACACCAGTGTGGGTTACTCCATGAAGCCAGACAATTACGGACATTTCACTGTCCTCAGCAGCACTGGTGTGGTTTCACAGAGCTCTTATGTTAACTGCACATGTGATGTTTATCTCTATTATAGCATTAATGAATGAGTATTTAATAGGAATCATTGAAGAAAATCCAGACTAAACCAGTACCCAATTTCTAATAGAAAATATTCCCATCAGAAGCCAGGCTACTCAGAAAAGATGTCATAAACTGCTTATTGGATGAAAAAGAAATATAAAATAAAATAAAGTAAGAAAAAATGACAAAGGACAGCTTGTTTTTAAAACCTTCTGTAGAATTAGTTGCTGGAATTTCTTGATGAACAAATTCAGTTCCCAGATTTTTCAGGAGCCATGTGACATATTTCACATTGCAGTCTTCTCACAAGTTTATTTATAATTTCCCATATATATTTTCTCCAGGGCCTCATTTTTACCATTTTTTCAGGACAGATAATGACAGCAGCCACTTCCAAGCCTTTAACATCAAACTAACACAGATGCAAACAAGCTACACAGATGTTATTATCTTCATATCAGGGGGGTAAAAATGCTGCATCACTGTCTCTTAAAAGCAGGAGAGTTACTACTGTCTTGCATAACCCTTGGGACCTCCTGCAGAACTTACTTATCATGAACTGGATCTCTCTTAAACCATCCTGGGTAGAGGGGAGGTTTCATGTGCATTGGATGGAGTAGCCAAAAGTGGCTCAGGATGGCATACATAACCCGTATGTGCATGTGCCTTGTCCCCAACACAGTGTCCAGGTTTGGTCCTGCTGTGCCCACAAAAGCTGGTGAGGTGTTCACTTGCCACCCGCTCTCCCTGGAAGCTTCATGACAAAACCTCCTGGACTTCACAGCCAGATTGGACGGGGCCTTGAACAATCTGATCCAGTGAAGGTGTCCCTGCCCATGGCAAGGGGTTGGAACTAACTAACCCAAACCATGCTACGATTCTATCACTTCCCTGACTTGCCTCTGGTGCCCTGCTGAATTCTGCTGCCACATCCAAGAGAGTTTGTCCTTGCTCTGTTTGCAACAAGAGTAGATTTATGAATATTGCTGTAAGAAGCCTTGAGACTTTTCCAGTTAGGGAAACCTGGAGCCATTATAGCCTCCCACCAAAAACTTTGGTTGGAGCAATGACGCTCTTTGCTGATGACCTCAGGTTCTACTTGCTTTGAACTGTGATTTGTACAGAACAAATTTAACTACTGTGGAAATATGACTCTCATTCCTAGCCTCCTGTACAGAGAGCTTATAAGGAGGCTGTTGTTATCACCTAAACAGACGCATTGGTTCCATCAGGTAACTTTTGAAGCCAGCTCTGCTTTTTCCATACATGGTACAATGATGTTATTTTCAATTCAAAGGACTTCTACTATCCTTCAGGGAAAAGAGTAATAAGAAAAACAGCAAAAGTTGAATCTTTTAGGGAAGACAAGCAATAGGATTTGTGTTTGCTTGCTGACAGCCTCCACTGAAATGAGCACCAAGTGGTTACCAGGTGCTGTAGTGAATGAGGAGATACCTTTGAGATTTGAGTGTAACATACCAACATAAAGATATCACAGTTCCATAGCACATGCCCCACAAATCTCTGTAAGTGTAATTACACAGCAACCTGTAGGAGCCCGTAAATATCCTGCTGCCACATGTGATTTATTAAAGAAATCTGTGAAACTGCAGAGTAATTAAAGGATAAGTTACAAGATATTTGTGCCCAGTGACTCAATAAAATCACTTTAGCAGCTGTTTTGACATAATGTTCACTTTATTTACAAAGAAATTGTTATGCTGAAACAGCTGTGAAACTGCTTTTAATGTTGCCTGGCTTTACATGTATTCATAACAGGGACACTGATAGAAATCATGTTTATCCACTTTTGCTGGGTGTTGAATAAACCACAGAGGATAAAATTTTAGGAGATTTACTGGGCTCTGCAGTGAAAGCACTTGCTGCTTAAAATTCTTTAGTTCTCCCTCTATATTTCTCTATAGATAAAACAGAAGTTTGTAAAAGTCTCTCATGCCAGAGAATATTCCCCCCTTATATATAGAAGCCATTCACCCAACTCTTAAAGAAGTGCAAACCTGTGCATGAGGAATATAGTTCATGTCACATTTAGTTACCACTGCATCAGAGGAAATGATCCTGAAAGCATTTGCCTTCCACCAGAACAAAACTGGCAACGGAACTGGGCCAAAGGATGTTGTTTGTCAGGAATTACCCCACAAGTTTCTGCTTGCTGCATCTTGCTGATATTTTCTTATTTCAGTTAGAATTTTTCAGCTTTTCCAAAAGGGATTACACCTGACTCACTGTATACCAATAAGCTTCATGTTTAATAGGGCAGTTCTCCAGAGAACCTCCTTGCTTCATCACACAATTGTAAAGAGCAGAGAACAGAAACCCCACTACTGGGTAGTTGAAGATGGGATTTAATGAGTACACACAGCCACTCAGTGCTGTGGAGTGATGTGAACTTTGATTCTTTTGGACTCAAGATTATGCTTTTTGTTCAGCAGCTTTAATTAATTTTTAATGGTTTTCTGCACAGGGTTTCCTCATAAAAATGAAGCAGAGAAAAAAAAATCATTTTCTGAAAGCAATTCACTAGATACGGTCTGTTCTGCAAAGGTTTGCATGCAATAAGAATGGAGGATGCTGGCTTTCCCATTCCCTCACAATAAGGTGTAATCCAGGCTCACCATCATGTTTGATTTTGAGAAGAGACCTGAGAAGAAGAGCATCAGAAAGCAATGGTTCAGCGCTGGAATGTCATTTCTAAGGGGCAGCCTCCCATGTTTGGATGTTGCAAACAGTATAAATTAATCCATTTAAATTGAGATAGCAAAGGGAGCCATTTGAAGGAAAATATGGTGAAAAATCCAGTTATGTAGAAAGTGTTGTGATACTCGAACAGCTCAATATGTTCTGTCTGTGTATTTATCAGAAGGCACATTTCTCAATCAACAATGATCACTATTTTGAAAATGAGCAGAGTGCATGTAGCAGCCTTTGTAGTGAAGCGGGAGCCTGATTTCTGTCCAAGGAAAATCAAATTCTGTTGTCTGGTTATAAGCATTGGTGGTGGTCAGCCTGGGCATGAGGCATTCATGAGGCACAGGAACTCCAAGAGTTTAGTTCATATGAACCATTTCCGCTCACGGTAGATGTGATTTGTACAAACTGGTGTTTAAAGGGAAATTGTTATGCAGTGTTTCAGAATCTTAAAGCAGAACATTCTGAAGGAAAACTAGGTGACGTGTCTGTGCTGGGCTTCAAGTACCTTCAGAAGTGATTTTGAGCTTATACATTATTCACCTGCAATAACTGTCTTTTAAAATTGTTGTTAGAGGCAACAACAATCAATGCTTATTCACCATTGCCATCGCTATTTTAACAAGGACTAGCCTGTACTGTCAGTGCTCAAGTATATTCCTGAAATCTCTCCTTGTTTCTCAAGCTCTTACAAAAATGCAGTGAGTAATGGCAAAATCAGGCTGCTTATGCATATCATTTCCCTGGAACTTCCTCAGCATCTTGGCTAATTTCAATGCTGAAATCTACTGAAAACTTCATTCGTGAGCTGAAATACCTACAGTCATAGAACTGTAATTCAAAACTGCAACAATATTGAGCCCTCCTCCTTTGGTGATGCAGCTTAGACATTTCTCTGTTTTTCTTTCAGCTAGATATGTTGTACAAGCTGATTTCTGAGGATAAACGTAGTTGTGTATGGAAAGAAAGGAAAATGTATTTAGACCATATGCTATTTCTGTGGCTTAATTTAATGATTTTTAAATATATGTCACATTGTGAAAAGCTACATTTCCCTTTTGAATTGCATTTTACCAGCTAGACCTATTGCTTCTGGCACAGATACAAGTGTTTTACACAAAAAATGTCATGAAAGATCAGGAGAATTCACAGCCAGGGGGTTCTAAACATCCATTAACCAAATAGCACCCTGGCAAGAAGTCTTTCCTGTTCTACTTTCCTAACTGGAATAAAGAAAATCTAGTGCAGCCCTGTCTGAAGGGATGATGAACCTGGATAAGGCAAACTGGGCTGGCTGGACTCATGCTGGGGTGTTCATTCATTTGATTTTGACTTTGAATGTGTATGAGATATTTTAGTTTACAGATCTGGTTTCTTTATGAGAGAATAAATGAGATGCCGCTCAGAGACAGCATTTTCCCCCTATGCTCTCAAATTCTTCACAAAGACTTAAGTATAAACATTGTCCCCCAATTAGATGAGCAAGCGTCCCTCAGTCCATCAAGTAGAGGTATATATTTACCTATACCATTGCCACCATTAAGACAGATTGCAAGAGAAAGGCATAAAATAAGATTTTGACAGTGATGGAGACAATGAGATGAAAGAGAAGCCTGGTTTTCTTCAGAACATGTAGATAATTTTCTAAACCTTAGATTGTGGCTGCTTCTGGGGAATGCAAGTCACATAGCACAAAGGAAGAAAAATAAGTTAGATGCATAGCTAGATGAAATTGATTCCTATTGAACTGAGAATGTTAGCTGGTACACTTATACAGATGCACTGCTTCCTACGTGCAGTTACCTCTTAAGCAGAGATTAAATAAGATTTTCAGTTTGAGAAATATGAACTTACTAGGAATCTGGCTGAATGAAAGCCTGTTTTCTCTTCAAAATGTTCTTCAGTGGACAACTCGCTCCCATCAGCAACTGAACTTCAACACAGGTAGAAACTCTTAGTATCCTGTGAATGCAGGCACACGTAACAGCACTGCTGTGCAGTCCTGCAGGCACAGCGTGCAACCAGAAATCAGACTCAAAATCGATGTCCCAAGGACCGCTCACTTCTCTGTGTCCTAATGCTTCTTTCTACTGCTCCTAACTCCTGAGAATTTTGGTGTGTCAGGCAAATCTCTGCTTGGCTTCAGTAAAGTGCTCTGAAGTGCGGCTGTGTGAGCTGAACAGAGTATGCACAAGCTTGAAGGCTGTAATGAGGAACAGAAGAAGAGTTTCTGTTCCTCCAGGCAGGAATATGATAAAGCCTTCCCCAAGGCTATACAGAACATCTCTGAGTCCTGCTGGAACCACACATGGTCACAGCTCATCATCTCAGCAAGGCGGATATCTCACTTGCTTCTTGGAGGAGAACATTTTGAGGGACATGAATTGCTAAAGCTTCTGAGTACTGAAGCAGACTGAGGCCCTTCAAGGCTCCTAGAACTAATATTGAAGCTGTGATTCTAATATTATAAAAGCTTACTTTTCTATAATATATACTATGCAAGAACAAGGAAACCTACAATGTGCTCAACTTCTGCTCAGACCTTACCACCCTGCATTATAGCAATGACTTCTACAGAAAGCCTGTTGCTATAAGTGTGACAAAAGGTGTTGGCACTGCTCCTTTCTGGTACCCTTTACTATCTGCCTTTGTGGCAGAGACTCCCAGGGAGGCAATAGATCTGAGTATGCTGTGCCAGGCTTTAGAAAGCCCGTTTTTATTTAGGTCCTTAATGGGAGAAGCATTCAACTGCAAACACGCTTTTGAATTTTTTGCCCAGGATTTTATGAGACTAAACACAATGCAGGTTACATACAAGCAGGTGCACCCCAACTCAAAGGCGTCAATAGCAATCTACCCACCTACTTCAATGAGGTCAATCTGTGCAGGATCATTTTTGGTTGGGAGGTAATAACAGGCAACAGTCTGGTTCCATAGTGTTTCAAAATAGAAATGGTTTCAGTTTTAGTAAAAATCCTTCATGTCAGGACCATGAGGGGAAAAAGAACTCATCATCTCAGTCACAGTTTGGTGAAAACTCGTATCTTGCATCACCAAGAGATGTATTTCCTGTCCTATCCTTTTGGATTCATGGCTTTGGAATCCTTTTAGGGTGCCAGCTGATGTGATGATATAGGTTCAGCTTATTTCCTACATGTTCTCAGAATAAATGTCCAAGAAAATGGCATTTAATAGATCAAGGAAAGATTAATGTAGCAGTAAACGGCAGAGGAATGTCTTAGCAAGCTGCTATTCCTTGATCTTGACTCTCTCATCAATACTTTTCAATCTACTGTGCTGAGAGGGGTATCACTCCTAATGCCCTGAGGTCACTGAAACCACACATCAAATCTGTAATCTCTGAGCTAGCAGCATGGTAATTGCCATTGAACAGAATCTTTTTATATTTCTCACTCCAAATTATGTGACCAATGACACAACTAGTCTGTACAATGGTGAAACCGATTGTTTCTGATGGTGTGAAGATGAAGAACAGTGATATCTGTTGGCATTTATATCTTTCAAAACCAATTTCTTGCCAGATGGTCTCCTGAGATTGTATCATCTTCTCCAGTATAGTTGAAGTAACATTGATATTATAGCATAAACCTTAATTTCCAAGGTATTCTACCCCATAGCCACATCATGTAAAAAATCCCACACCCCAAAATAAAAACCAAAGACACTCCCTCCTCCAGTCTCCCTCTTGCTGTAATAGTAGAACAGAAAAGATTGCAACGCTGTATTGTTATGCAGGTTTTTGCAACTACTGATTTGTGAAGAATACACAGCTTAGGGTACAATTTTTTTTTCACAGAAAGGGTCAAGTTCACAGAAAGGGTCATTGGGCACTGGAACAGGCTGCCCAGGGAGGTGGTTGATTCACCTTCCCTGGAGGTGTTTAAAGGCATGGGGGGACGAGGTGCTGAGGGGCATGGTTTAGTGTTTGATAGGAATGGTTGGACTCGATGATCCGGTGGGTCTCTTCCAACCTGGTTGTTCTATGATTCTACGAATTAACAATATATTGAGTTTTTTTTTAATTTAGATCCTCAGTTCACACATGCTTTGGCTTAATCCTGGCCAAAGAACCCTGATGTCAAATGGCTGCTCATTCATTTCTTTCAGGTCATGCTGACTCAGAGGAGACAAGCAGGCACATCCCATCACCCAATGGCCATCAGAAATGGACTTGGCAGTCACCCCCACATGAGCAAGGGCCTCCCAGGCTTGTGTGACACTTTTGGGGTGATGTGACAGGGGAGGAATATGAACATCTAACGCCTGTCCTCTGCCTCCTCTGGGGCTGCTCTGACGTTCCTGGCCCAGATTTGTATGCTTCTTAGATGTATTCTGCATGAGTTCCTGCATGAATCAGTGTTTTAGCTGCTGTCATTAGATACACCAATTATGCTGCTGTAAGGCTTTAAACTGGAGGAGGGAGTGACAGTATTTAGCAACACAACACAAGACTAGTGTATATTTTTTGAATGAGTCTCCTTCCCCTTCTGAAGTCTTAATACCTGTGACCCCTCATTGCTTCCCTCTTTATTAGGTAAGACAAGATTCAATGCTCTCTTCCTAACAAGACTTAGGTCAAGTCATGATGAGCAAAGTTTGAGATATATGGGGCAGCACTTATTGGGTATTACCCATTCTCTTCCATTTGTGCACTCTTCTAAGAATGCAGAGGAGTTACATGGTCGTTTTGTAACTCTCCATCTTGCTGCATGGCAGGCAAAACCATCAATACATCATCTGGGAAGTGGGTTTGTTGCTGTTCATGGAAATGCCCAGCAAAGGGAATTTCACCTCCTGACTGCATATTTTGGTTTGGGAGTGCTACATTGGATTCCCATGCTGCTCGTCATGGGTGTAGCCACATTTTAGCTTCTAGTAGCAGTATGTCCATTTTAATCAGGAGGGACTGGAAAATGACTTTTCCTGGGTGCACTCTGCAGTGCTGAGCTCAGCAGTGGGGGGGACAACTTTTCTTCATGGGTAAAAGATACCAACCTTTGAACTACTTGCCAGGCAGCAGAACCTTTAATGTTATTGAAAGACTTTTTTTCCTTCTTTCCAGCATTTTCTGCAAGTATTTCTCAAACAGATGTGGAAGCAAGGGCTAGATTCTCAGCTGGTTCAGCTGTCACAGCTGACTCAAAATAGATATGTTGATTTAGAGCAGATAAGAATGGTTTTATATAAAATTTATTAAAAAAATTAAACCCCCAAAATAACTGAGTCTCATCCCACTAATCCTTAATTGTTTTGGTGATCCAAGACAGTGGTTTTTTGCCAATGTGCTTTATGTGTCTCTCCTGTCTAAGATGTTTTCCACAACGTTGTAAACAACTCTGTCTTTAAGTTATCTTTTACTTAGGACCAGTCTATTGTATCCCCTGGTAATGAGAACAAATTAAATTAATGCATTTCCTATGAGAGAACACTCCAGATGTTTTAGAGAAAAAGTGATTTGGGGCAGAAAGCAAATATTTTTCCAAAGGAGGCAATCATTAGTACAGAGCAGCAGAGAGCTAACAGAAAATATGGTTGCTTTTAGAGCAAATACCGAAAGTCATAAAGCCATGGGGAAACACTCAACTATGTCAGAAATGTCTCTGTGGGTGAACTTGAAGAACTTATCCAGAACCCTCCTGACATAAGGGGAAAAGCTGTTTCTGGGAAGTTTTGCATCTTGAACTCATGTGGAAGTTACACAAGGAAGTATTAATTCTTGGAAAAATGCTTAAGGCAGCTGAAAGGTGAGAAAGGAAAACAGCATATGAGGACGAAGTGACTCCATGAATTTAACCAGGTAACAGGAACAGAAGTAGCTGCACAGTCAATAGTGCAACCGACGAAGAAACTGTCCAGGAAGCCAGATGCTGTGGTAATAATAATAAAAAAAATCTTCTACCACTTGGCATTTGACTCCTATAATTGCCAAGAACAATGGAAAAAAATTCACACATGGGAAGGAGCACCACAGGATCCAGAAAGCAATTGCAAATGAGGAGACCCAAGTTTAAAAAAAGGCATGACTATTCTTCTTTAGAAAGGGAGGTGCTGAAGGAAAAAGGCAGAGGAGCTTTTATGTGTGGGAAATGACATTTGAGTGTTTGTTCATGTAATTCCTAGCCAGGGTGACATGTCTGGGTGCTTAGGGACCATACCCAGTGCAAGGTTTGACATTCATGGGGTTGCAGGGACATGTAAGGAGTTGTATGACTGGTGGCACTTGTGTATGTTGGCACCTGGGAGTTGTGACATGGGGAACAAAGACCAGTTGAAGGTGATTGTCACTTTTTTGAGGAATGAAAACACAGCGTCTCCCAGAAGACTCCCACCTTTTTGTTCTATGCACATGCAGACACCCAAGGCTTGCTTTCACAGGAGGAGGCTGGGAATATGCAGGAAAGCTCTGACAATTGGGCTAAACCTGTGTAAACTGTCTTAATCTGCAGAGGTTCACAAGTGTACTCTAGCTGCCAGGAGAAGATTAAGCATGGATCCCTTGTTTTTTGAGATAAGACTCTGGTTAGCTCTTTTTAAAAAGTATATATTTCCAAAGAAAGGATGGTCTGAGGTCTGGAATAGTCTGTTTTCTGACAATGCAGGACAGCCTTTTTATGCACTTGCATACTCTCTGGTTTGCTTGTGTTTTTTAAATAGAAGAGCAATCCCACCCAAAACTTCAGTGGCTTTTCCTGTGCAAAAGCAAAATTTGTTTGAATTTGTGCTTTTCAAAAGCGAAAGATGGGACTCTACAGTGATTCTGTTGCCTCTGTGGGTAAGTACCTGGGAAGCTTCTGGTGGACAGCCAAGCACAGGGGAAGGACACATGCTATGTTTGTCTGTCTAGCAGCAGCACCTGAGCTCCATGTGAGGATGGAGCCCCACAGGCAGCCACCCTGGCCAGCATCACTCCAGACAGCCAAGTCCAGGGAATGACCCAGCAATGCCTCCTCTGAAAACAATCCTGCAACCTCATTGCATCTGAGCATAAAGGCTTCCCCAGTGACAGCTTAGCAATAGGATACATACGGCAATTCAGTGGAAGATTTTGCTGTTGTAAATGACAAAAACTCAGTCCTGTTCTCATTGCTTTTATAATCACAGTTGGGTCACGCATTCTTAATTACTAGCCTGCATTAAGGCAAAAATGGCTAAATCTGTTCTTTCAGTGCCCAAAGGGACAAAAAGGGAACTTATACTGGCAAGACCGCTGTTCCTACTGGGGAAACTATAGCAGGACAAGATATGCAAAGCACCTGCTGTGGCCTAGGATCAAGTCCAGTGTGGATTGCCTACAGCGTCCTGCTCTGCAATGCACCAGCATCATGGGGCTGGCTTTCTGAGGACAAAATAAAGATCATACACTTCTCTCCCATAAACAAACACAAGAAAAAGGCAGCAAATAGGCTATGGCTCCAACATAATCAAACAGCCTATGAGTCCTCCCAGCCTGGGATCTTGTTCCTGGATGACTCTCAGCCCAGTTTTGGCGATCAAAGCATACAGGGTACTTTGGGGAGATAGAAGGGAAATGGACTCTTAGTGTTTCCTCCTCCAGCTGGAGTGTGGGAGAAGGAGGATGAGGACCACTTGGATGAGAAATGCTCCTGCAATCTAGTGCCTACTGCAGCAGGGGTCCTCTCATCCCAGAGAAGGCTGATTCATTGATGTGGATCCTGGGTTTATTCAGCTGCTAAACTTGACAGCATTTGGTAGAAACCTAGAATTGTGACAGCACTTACAGGTAGGAAAAAGGAAGAAATGAAGGACACGGATCTCCTACTGATATTTTTCCACAGTTGATCTATGTCCACAAAAATGACCGGAAACCAGCTGGGGATGTAAACTGGAGATGTTTGGTCTTTTGTTTGCACTGGATATTTCCTGCCTTTTACTGTGCTTTTGCATTCTGAAGGACCATTTTTGGCACAGCAAACTAAAACATGTACTAAAAAATTAGCATTAAGTACACATCCTTTTAATCTCTCCATTTTTCCCTGTATAAGGAGATGCAAATAATGCATTTAGGAAAATAACATTCTCTCTCATTTGTTTTATGAAATATTCACCTGGATTAACAGAGTTGCTGCTTGAAATGAAACTGTATTCTGTGCTTCTCAGTGGGCCCTAATATCCATACCTCTAATCCTATTGAAACCATTAACCAGTAAGCCTCAGAGCCTTCTATGGTGGTTTCCAGTGCAGCAGTTTCATTAGCTGCACTAATTGATCTTTCACGTAATTTAGACCATCCTGGGTCTTCACCTGGGATATGCCTCCAGCAAGGAGCAGCCCACAGGCTTCAGGCGTCAATTCATCTGCTCTGCAGTTCCCTGCCAGAAAGAGAACTACACAAGTGATCTCAAGCAAGAGGAGCAGCAGCACCAGCACATCTCTGAAGTGTTTTTCTCCCACCTTCTAGCAGTAAACACGTTAATCTGAGATCAAAGCACTATCTGGTGATTCTGCTTGAAACTTCATGTTTTTCTCTAAGAATAATGTAATAGTCTGTAAACTGCCAGTCATTGGAGACTTTTGTGATCATTTCAAAGCACTTAAGCCAACACTACCTGACACAACTACTTGGGTATCTTCCTTGTGACTATGTCAGTGCCAAGAAAAGCTGAAAGACTTATCCAGTGCAATTAAAACTCAAACTTTACAGTGACAGGCCCATTAAATATTCTGTTCACTTCTCACGATTTCTAACAAGCAGCAGCTTTGACGTGTGTGGCTGGTTTTCTGAGCAGGCTTTGAAAGGAGAAAAAGACGACCTCTATACATGTCATTGTAAATAGGACATGTGTTTCCAGCAATGCCTTTCCAAAAATCCATTAGTCCAGTGGCAGCAAAATGCCTGGTGTGAGTAGGTAGCTCTCTCTGGGTGTAGGGAAAGGGCAGAGAACTGGATGTAAAGGGCCAGGAGGACCCCTAGTTTGTTGTTGAATCCTTTCTGATGTGGAATTGCAGTGGGACAATTGCAGGGGCCTGGAGGAGTGAAAAAGGTGTTTGTGTCCTCAGTAGAGTCACATACAGATTTACTCAGCTATAGGCAGGTAAAAAACAGCTAATGTCTCTAGAAAGAAGAGTACTAAAGACAAACCACACTGGAGGTAAATAGCAGAGTGGGTAGACCCCAAGATTAGCATCACCAGGACCCTGACAAATGTCACTGCTCCGTTTCTGTGCAGCTGTTTCCTTGCTTGCATGCAAGCTGTCACCCAGCGGACACAGGAGCCACATTCCAGATGCAAACTCCAACCGGCTTTGTATTTCCTCTTTTTATAACAGACTGAACAGCACAGAGTGTTCCTCCTCCCTAACGCAGTACCTGTCAATGACTTCACTCAATCCATCATGGAAGAAAAATGGTGTTTATAGTCCCTCAGGACAGAAAAGTGAAGGTTTAAATCAGTTTGCTTCTTTAAACTCCTCTGATTTCTCTAGTGCAGATGAAAGAAAACAACACATCAAATATTAAAAAGATAAAGATTTCAAATTGTGTTTGCACTCTGCATGTTCCTGAAATTACATGATACTTTCTCTCAATCACTGGTGTCCTGATGCTTCCAGAACAGCCACAGTCTATGCCAAGTGGGAATTATTCTGACAGGACTAGTCTCCCTGAAAGTTGAACAACTTCTTATTAGGATGCCAGGAAGCATGTTACTAGCACTGCCTGTGTTGCACATATATGTACTACACCAGAGAAGTGTGCTGCTTCCAAACAAACATCTTTTTCCTTACATCTGTGATAACATCTAGTGCTTGGAAACATTAAACTGTACTGGGAATTAGACAGCCTCTGGAGATATGAAAAAATAAGACTTTTGAGGTATGTCTCTATGAAAAAATAAGACTTTTGAGGTATGTCTCTAGGTAATACAAAGGTATTTAAAAATAAACATGGGCATAAGCTCATTTCAGAAAGTCTAAGATGCTGCTGAGGAGAAAAAGCATGGAAAAAGAAGGGAGTGAGAAGAGAAAGGCTGGCTGCAAGGAAAAGGTGTGGTTTGCTAGGGATGGCAATAGCTGCTTTACATGAGCTGTCTTATTAATGCCACTTCTGTGAGGTCTGTAAGAAACTGGCCACAGGTCATGCCAGGACAATGGCTTATCCATGGAGTTGCCCATGTGCTGATGTGAAAACACACCAGCACAACCTGATAGAAAATATCTGTCCAGTTTCTCACACACGAAGAAAACATTTAAGTTCGTGACGCTGAGTAACAATGGATGCATGCAATATGTAACAAATTCACTCTTTTAGGACTACCTTTAAGATTTATAGTGTGTACTGAATTCATTTCATCAGTACAGAGATTACATTAAGGTGGTTTTCTACTACATTTAGCTCAGAAGCTGTGATTATGACTTATTTAGTGTGTGGACTATTAACCAGGAAAGATGGTGTAAGAAAAGACTGACATCCAGAAAAAATGTTTGCATTGAAAGGGCTAGAGTACTTTGTTAGTTATCAGCAGTTTTACAGAAACATGATTGCTCTTTGAGAGGAATATGGAAGCCCTCATAAAAAGGAAAAGAAGAGGAAATAAAAGAAGGAAAAAGCAGTACATACCTCTGTGCTGTGCAGGAAGCCCACCTTCAGTGCCTGTAAATGGCCTCAGATAAATCACCTGCATTTCCTGCACAGGCTCTGGCCAGCTGTGGAAGGGATTTAAATAAGTTGTTCACCACCAGCGTCCTTTGGAACAGATTAGTCACTTCCACTTGAAAGAATAAGAATGGCATGAAAACAAGGTTGCGGGGCCAGAGCCAGGTTGCCTGTGGGCCTGTGTGGTCTCTCCTGAGCCAGGCAGAAAGGACATGCAGGGTCCACATCCCATAGCTGAATCAATAAAAGTGATTATAAGAAAAGTAGCATTTTGTGTACAGGAACATGAGCCTAGCTCTCCAGGGTGATGGTGGGATAGAGACTGTCACAACACTGGGACTGGACTTAGTGCAACAGCTCATGAAATAGGACTAACCAGAAGCAGAGACACTGCATCTTTTTTGTATATGCTTGCATAAATTATATAGACCGTTTTGTTTCTGATTTTAATTCCAGTCATGTTGGAATTGTGTTTGACAGAGGTCAGGAGCCAGAATCTAAAATGAATCATAAAACATAGCCACACCACTGGATCACCTATTTCCTCCTTATGGAGATATTCTGCAAAAGTAAGGAAGAGCCTTAGATCAAGTACCTGTTGAAGAGGTGCTTTTTTAGGTATTATAACGACAAACACTGAACACTTCTGTCGCTAAAGTCAGTGAAAGTGATGCAGTTATTGAATGGGTCATGGAGAATGTTGTGGGTCCAGGGACTTCATATAGATTTCAGAGCGGAAACCATCGCAGAAAGATCAGACTGATAATTTTGTTCTTAGGAAGCAAATAGCGTAGCAAGTAGGGAATTTAATTTAATTAGTAATGATCTTTACATAATTAAATTAATGTCCTGATTGTGGTAAAAATGTCACACTAACATTTCGTTGACATTCATATTTACTAATGAAACAGGTGTTAAGCAGTGATGCCTTACACTTTCAGGATAGTTTTAGAAGGAAGTAGTGCACTCTATAGGAATTTGGTTTTCCATCATCCCCTGCCACTCTCCCTGGGTAGGACACACAGTTATGCATTTGAATACCCACATCCTTTTGCCAAGTATAATTTTGACTTGATCTTTGACATTAGATGAGTAATTAAGGTCTCTGTGTACAGATTAACTATTTCAACAGGTTACAACACCCACCTGCCCCTTGTGCAGCAATGCAACTGTTACAGAGTCTTTTAAAAACAGTTGGAGGAAAGGGTTAATCAGAGTTGCTATTTTGTTGCTATAAAGTTACTTAACTGCTCTGTTACCTCTTTGACTTTTTGTATAAGGAATTTCATGTTTCCTATGAAAATGTTTTCATATGTTTCATCACTGGCATCTTTCAGGATAATATCCGACACTTGGAACAATTATAACAGGCTTTTGAAAAAAAGACTTTGGCTTTTTCAGAGCCGTTCTGACACATCTTTATCATACAACCCTCTCTCTTTACCCATTTTTTTCCCTTACAAGTTGAATGTTAATGATTTGGAAATGGAGCTTTTTGGAACTTCCTTCCAAAGCCTCTGTTTCTGAAAGTCCTGCCTCCTTTGGTGTTTAGCAGGGACTCAGGAGAGAAGGGAAATCTGGGGGAGAAGCTGTGCAAGAAAAACAGAGCACAGACATGATATCTGTTTGGGGAAGGGAGGGGAAGGAGAGGAAGGTAACAAGCAAGAACTGGTCTGCACTGTTTCCGTAATAAAACCTTCTGATGTCAGAAAGGAGTTTCTTGGCTCTATAGTGCTTGGGACACCCCTGCAAAGGTGAAGCTCCCCTCAGCTCCTTCTGGGAACATAAGTCACAGTGTCTGCACCCACCTCCCAGCACATACTTTAGCCAGCCTGAGGTGACATTTCCTTTCTGGCTGACAGTTCCATCTGCTTCTTACAAATGGACCTTCCGAATGCTCATTTAAGAAGACAGCAGTGGAAAAGCAAAGGTTTCAGCCAAATGGTTGTTGGCTTTTGTGGTTGAACAAAGGAGCTGTCTGGGTTTTTGTTGTTCAAATGTCCTTGGCTGAGTTCACAACTTGTAAACCCATTTCCCTTTTCCAAACTAATTCTTCCTGCTGTGGATGGCACTCTAAATCTTTTCTAAGGGCTACTGGGGGAGTGGGAAGGCTTAGACACTGCCGAGGTACCTAAGGGCTTAATTGCCACCAGGTTTGATAGGAGGTGCCCTAAATATACCTTGGATGATGCGTATCAAAGGCAGATACTTTTACAGGGGACTTCTCTCTGAGTTTATAAACCCCTTGTTTCTTGACAGTGATGTTTTTGCACAAGATTTCTTTAATTTTTCTTACTGGTTCAGGCAGCAGAGATCCAGAGTGGAGGAGAACTGGAAGGCTGGCAAAAGAGTGCTGCAACTAACTTCTGAAGGGGCATTTGCTGCAGTAGTTACAGTATCCACTGATTTAGAAAGGCCCTGAATGTCTAACACATGCTCAGCATGCTCAAGTTCCTTGGAAAGAGTTTGCTCTTGGCCTTTGCTCTTGTTTCAGCCTTCACAACACGCTGGCTAGGTTTTCAAAGGGCCTTGAATTATTTTCTCCTGTCATAGTGGTACGAAAATAGCAATGAATTCCAGTGATCATCTTGCAGCATTTAGCAAGCAGTGTCACTACAGCTTGTTTCTTGAATTTCCCACGCAGGATGTGAGGCAGTTTCTGAGCCCATGTGTTAGGTTTAAAAGATAGAAGCTCACAATCTAGATTTGTTCTCTTCTAGGTACAGCAAAGCCAGAGAGTAGGTCAGAGAGAGGAGCAGAACAAATATAGTGTTGATTAACACATATACGTAAGTAGGACATCACAGTGTTAGCCAAGTTGCTCTGATGCCACTCAAGATCCTTCAAGGCACTGCCAAGAGGTGTTTGCATGACAGCTCCTTTCCATACTGCAACGGGAGATGCTGCATTAAGTAGCATGTTATCAAAAAACCCACACTCAGTTATGGCAATTACCTGACATTGAGGGCTTATATCTATAATTACCCCAGAGAGATGACTCTCTTTGACTGCTAACATAAAGTAACTTCCACCACTGATGCTGTATCTGTGTTTCAGATGGCCCAGAAGGCATCACCATGCTGAGAAACTGGTATTTGTTCCTTTGTTTTGAGCCACACCTTCTTCAAATTCAAAGGTAAGCTATCTATTTGGAAGCAAATGGAATAGTGGGGATAATTCATAGAATCATAAAATCATATAATCACCAGGTTGGAAGAGACCCATTGGATCATTGAGTCCAACCATTCCTATCTAACACTAAACCATGTCCCTCAGGGCCTCATCTACCCCTGCCGTAAATACCTCCAGGGAAGGGGAATCAACCACATCCCTGGGCAGCCCATTCCAATGCTCAATGACCCTTTCCGTGAAAAACTTCCTCCTAATCTCCAGCCTAAATCTCCCCTGGCAGAGCTTGAGACCATTCCCTTTTGTCCTGTCCCCTGGCACTTGGCAGAAGAGACCAGCTCCCTCCTCTCTACAACCCCCTTTCAGGTAGTTGTAGAGAGCAATAAGGTCTCCTCTCAGCCTCCTCTTCTCTAGGCTAAACAACCCCAGTTCTCTCAGCCATTCCTCATAAGGCCTGTTCTCCAGACCCTTCACCAGCCTCGTTGCTCTTCTCTGGACTTGCTCCAGAGCCTCAACATCCTTCTTGTGCTGAGGGGCCCAGAACTGGACACAATATTCAAGGAGCGGCCTCACCAGTGCTGAAGAGAGAGAGGGAGACAGAGGGAGAATAACCTCCCTGGACCTACTGGTCACATCGTTTCTGATACAAGTCAGGATGCCATTGGCCTTCTTGGCCACCTGGGCACACTGCTGCCTCATGTTCAGTTGGCTGTCAAACAACACCCCCAGGTCCTTCTCCTCCGGGCAGCTTTCCAGACAGACTTCTCCCAGTCTGTAGCTCTGCATAGGGTTGTTGTGCCCCGAGTGCAGGACCCGGCATTTGGCCTTGTTAAACCTCATGCCATTAGACTCAACCCAGTGGTCCAGCCTGTTTAGATCCCTTTGCAGAGCCTCCCTACCCTCCAGTAGATCGACACTTCCACCCAACTTAGTGTCATCTGCAAACTTGCTAAGGGTACACTCAATGCCTTCCTCCAGGTCATTGATGAAGACATTGAACAGGACTGGACCCAGCACTGAGCCCTGGGGAACCCCTCTTGTAACTGGTCTCCAGCTGGGTTTAACATCATTTACTACCACTCTCTGGGCCCTGCCATCCAGCCAGTTTTCCACCCAGGAGAGCGTGCGCCTGTCCAGGCCAGAGGCTGACAGTTTTCGTAGCAGGATGCTGTGAGAAACTGTGTCAAAGGCTTTACTGAAATCCAGGTAGACCACATCCACAGCCTTTCCCTTGTCCAGCAGCCAATTAATTAAATTAAAAAAATTAAAGCCAATTTAGTTAATTAAAATACCTGTCTGACATGCACCTTCTGGTAGGACTGACAAACAATTGAAAATGCAGTTACCTAATCTGATTTAGGATAGTGTGTCGCTAATTAGCCCAACAAAGACAGACAGCCTACATCTATTTCCAATATAGGGTAAATCACATCTACACAAAAATTATTCCATATCCCACTTCCCTCACTGAGACTTCAGTAATGTCAGAGTTGGCTGAATATTCAAAATCATCTTCTAACTTGCATTTTGACAGAAACCCACAATATTCCACTGAAGAACAGTTTCTGTTTTCTTTCTTGAGCCTGGTTGACCTCACTGGGAGAAGGACATGCCATGGGGTAAGAGATAAACTCCTCTGCTGAGCATAGAAACCAGCGTATGCAGCATAGTCTGGGCAAAAAGAGATTTTAAACAGGTCATTTTCAATCGGCTGTCAAAGAGTCTCTTCTCATCTTGTATTTTTGCAATGATTATGTGCAATTTCCTAGATGCTGGCCAAGGAAGGGTGGCAGAACCAGCTCTTCAAATAAGTATGCTTACCTTGCCCATCACTGACATTTAGAGAATTATATGTAGCTTAAAGAAATGTTTGCTAAACTACCCTAACAACATTTGTTGTTGTAATTCAGACAGGGTTTCTGTGGATATGATGAAAGCATATTTTACAAGTTATTCTTTCCTGAGCTGGTCCTAGGAAAAAAACCAAAACCCCAAAAAGTTGTCATAATTTACCAAATCCAAAATATTTTTCCTAGCTCTAGCTCCTAACATTTTTTGTCAGTCATACCCAGAATAAAAGGTACTCTTTTTATTGCACATGAATTCAAAACAATTTTCCTAAGGAATTCTTGGAAACCTCCCACATATCCTTTATTATTATTATTATGATTTTATTTTTACTTTTTCAGTTTGATCCAATTGCCATAATGCATTTAAATATATTGAATACCTTCAGGAAAAGAACAAAAATAAATGGGCTGGACTTGGTTAGCTACAGGCGGTGAAATCCGGTGGGCTGCTTTTCAGATAAATTGGACTTCTATGGATTACTGAAATAGGATAAAATATCATTAGTGCCTGGCTAAAATACCTGCTGACGGATTTTTGCGTTACAGTCACTTTAGGGGAATAGCAGACCAAAGGATCATAATTTACGACTGACTGTGACTTGGCCCAGCCCTGCCTGTGGCAGCCAGGCTACAAATACTTCTCATGAACAGGTGGTTTTGCAGACAATTTTGTTCCAGTGGGACTCCTTGCACTAATGACTCTTCAGGACGAGTAAAGTATCATCACCTACCCCTATGAAACATCAGTCAAAAAATCAGCCCTTCCTGTGGCTGAGGAACAACAGGAGGGACTAAAATGCAAAATTAATTGTAAGGTGCTAAAGACACACTGAAAATATAACCAGCTTGCAGCTAAGGAAATGTATGGATTTTGTAAGAAGCAGAGAATGTGACAGACCCTTTTCCCAAGGGGAGACCCCTCCCCGCCACCCCAGTAAATTTGGACAGTGTTCTGCTGGTCTTTTCAGTTTGGTTGAGTTTCTCTGGGAGATGGGAGCTCCTGGTAGGAAAAAAGTCCTTTGATTCTTCACTTTTTTTTTTTTCCATAGTGCAGCCTGTCCTTGCTTTGTTGACTTGGATACTCCTTGTTGTTTAGAGAAGTTTTGTCCTAGGCTGGAAAAAGGAAATTATGGGCTTTTGCTCATTTGTCACCAGGCTAAAGTGAAAGACAAAACCAAGAAGACCTTTGGGTTTCTAGAGAATTACAGGCATTTCTGATATGTTAAAAATATTAAAAATTCAGTGTCTGGCAACCAGAGTCAAGCAAGTTCAGCTGATGTTTATTTCCTTTGAGTCCTTGAAAAACCTTTTCCTCCCTTGTATTTTTTATATGATGGTGACAAAATAATTTAGAAAACAGAATAGGAAACTTTCTCTCCCTCTCTCCCAGGATTTCCACTTTAAAACTCCTCACCGCCTTCGAAGGGAGTGGTGCAGCACACGACAGGCAGCACTTACATAGCACAGTGCTCATGGCCACTGCCATGAAAGATTATGTAGTAATGGCAATAGCAGGAGGAGGAAACAGTTTTACGGTGTCCTTCTTGTCTTAAGGGTGTGTCAAGTTTCATTTGTACCTCTAAAACCAAGCCATGAGAAGGCAGTTAAACCTCTTCTGCCTGGAGAACTTTCATGGTAGGAGCGGGGCCAAAGGAATAGAGGAAATAAACAGCTGGATGGGATAAAACAAGTGTTTAACTTGCTTGCTTTCCTTCTACATTCCTGCCTGGCTGCACTGCCTGTAACAGGCTGTCCTTACCCTGCCCTGACCCCCTTCAGCAGCCCTGCAATCGCCAGGGTGATTGCTCCAACCAAGCTCCTGCCTTATCTGGGAGTCCAAAATGTAAATTCTTTACCTCTCTGATTATTTCTGACCAATTCCACTGACTTACCTCCACTGCAGTGCTGGGCAGCACTGGTGAGCAGTGCTGCTAGCAAGTGCATGATCTGTGCAAGGTGACTGGCGAGCAAAAATATTTTTTTGTAAAGAACAGGCAAGGGAAACCCAAGAGAAGGTGGACCTGGTGAGCAAATGGCAGTTATTCCTCCTGGAGCCCATGCTGGGAGGACAATGTGCTGCCATTTGGCATGCAGACACCTGAAATCCTGCTCCAAAATCTGTCAGAAAAAAAAGACATAATACAGAAAAGATTATACTATCCTTAATTCTTATGAAGTGTGCGGATTCAAGAAAACTGAGAAGAAAAATGATCCAGGGCAGTTAGGTTCCTGCAGTCAGGATCTCTCTCAGTGATTGTACCACTTCCAATACTGAGTACTGAAATAATAAAGGGACTGAAGGTTTCTTTAAAACTCTGAATTGACATATTTTATGATCAGGAACTACTAAGGCCTTGGTCATTACAGAGGAAGCTGAAACTGGACAGGCTGGAGAAGAGGGCTGTGAGAACCTCATGAGGTTCAACAAGGCCAAGTGCAAGGTCCTACACCTGGGTCAAGACAATCCCCAATTTGGATACAGGATGGGGGATGATGTGATTGAGAGCTGCCCTGAAGAGAAGGACTTGAGGGTACTGGTTGATGAAAAGCTCGACATGAGCCATCAATGTATGCTCACAGCCCAGAAACCAACTGTGTCCTGGGCTGCACCAAAAGCAGCGTGGCCAGCAGGTCAAGGGAGGGGATTCTGCCCCTCTGTTCCTCTCTTGTGAGACCTCATCTGGAGTACTGCGTCTAGTTCTGGAATCCTCAACATAAGAGGGATGTGGAGCTGTTAGAATGGGTCCAGAAGAGGCTACAAAGATGATCAGAGCTGGAGCACCTCCCATATGAGGACAGGCTGAGAGTGCTGAGCTTGTTCAGCCTGGAGATCTGAAGGCTCCAAGGAGATATTATAGCAACCTTCCAGTACCTGAAAGGGCTACAAGAAAGCTGGGGAGGGACTGTTTACAAAGGCCTGGAGTGATAAGACTAGGTGTAGTGGGTATAAACTGGAAAGAGACAGATTTAGACTAAACATTAGGAAGAATTTCTTCACTGAGAGAGTGGGAAGGCCCTGGAACATGTCACCCAGGGAAGTTGTGGCTGTCCCATCCCTAGAGGTGTTCAAGGTCAGGTTGATGGGGCTTGGGCAGCCTGATCTAGAGGGAGGTGTCCCTGCCCATGGCAGGTGGGGTTGGAACTAGGTGATCTTTAAGTTCCCTTCCAACCCAAACTATTCTATGATTCTATGAAACGGCAGCAAAGTGATTTGCTGACATCTCTTGGGAGTACTGACATACACTATGGTCAGAGGGAGCCTCAGTGGACAGACCAAAAATGTCAAAATGTCAAAAGCAGATCTAGTGAGGAGCTGAAAAGGGTAGTGGAGATGGAGGGGTAGGGTGGGTTAAAGCAACCAAGAATGAAGCAGGCCTTTGACAAGCTCCCGAACTGGCAGAGAGGAGCTGCTGAATTTTCGATTGTAGGACCAGGGTGGACCTTGAAGGGAGATCCTGGGAGGTGAGGATGCAGAGGGCACATGTGCTGAGCGCCCTTCCCTGCCCACAGGCTGGCAGGAGCACTCTGGGTGCTCATATAGGGACTGGGAAATCAGTCTTAGAAATGAGACTTGGGTACAAGTTTGCAGGAACACACGAGGAGGACAGAAAACTAGTGCTGTAAATGTAGAAAGATGTAAAAAATAAGGGAAATGCCAGCCACTGTGACAAATGGTCAAGAGCGATGTTTATAATAAAAAGGTGAACTGTTGTGAGAGAAGTGTTAATTACAAGCATGGCAATGCATACATTAACCTTTTGCTGTGTTGAAAAATACTTCAGCAACAGGCATATGTTCCTGCACAGACTATAAATAATCTGCACTGTGCTTTTATCCCTTTGGCCTTGTATTCCTGTGGTAAAAATGTGAATGCTGACAGCTGCCTCCTATTTGATGGCACAGCCCATGTCATCACTTTAAACCTCAGCTGTCCCAAAAGAGTGGCACAACAGACTGTGTCCTGCACTGCAAGGAGGGTGGTCAGTGCCACCGAAAGAGCCAGTACTGTGCTGGATGTGCCATTGCCAGCATTGCAATGCGATGCACTAATTGTGTGCTACTGCAACAATGCATATGCCACATTAAAGTCACTGCTATACCTCTAACATTTATCACGATGAATTAGTCCAATCCCAACCTGCTTATACAAGGCAGGAGCCCACTGCTGATACAAGATATTTTCCCTGAGTGAGACTTGAGGATTAACTCTCCATCACTTTATGCCTGGGATTAACCACATTAAAAGCTTCATATTAGCTGCAGATTAACCAATCTTTCTTTATTGGGAGAGCAGGGTTGTAAATAACAGGTTAGAACAAAGACACCTGGGACAGTGAGTTCTATTCAGGCAAAGGCATGCTCCATAGGAGCAGATCTTTAGAAAGCTGAGTGTCGTAGTACTCCTTAATGCCCACTAAATGGCAATAATATGCCTTACACTGTCTGTGTTACCATTTCACTCAGTGCTACCTGCCTAGAGCTCTGTTTTAATTCTGGCAGAATGCATAATGTTGTGATTGAACTCCCCAAAAGCACAGGGACAAAACAATAATCACTCATAGTTCTGACACTTCCAGAAAGAAGGTGTTTAGCATCACACACCACCTGTGAGATGAGCTACCCTACGCTTGCAGTAATCTATATATGCAGCATGCCTTAACTTAAATTAAGCTGTTATCAAAGGCTTTGAAATATCCCACTCTCTACCAGACTTCTTGTAAAACATCTTGCCAATTTCTGCTCACCTCTTGAAAAGCGCACCGGTTCTATGACAGGGTACAAATGGGTTTAACTTCTGCTGCGGTTGTTTCATTCAAACCTGGCAAACTCACCATTAATTATTGATCTGGCTTGTCAAGATACAGCATCAATTATTGCAACCTTGGCACACGGGTCTTTTGAATTAAAAGAATCCATAACCTTTGTGTGGAAAGGGCTTACTCTTCCTGGATTAAGAACACCATTTTTCTTCCACGACAGTTATGACTCCTATACATATGGTCTCCACTCACACTTGGCTGTTTGCCAGTGCAGGTAAGCCTGAGTTGATTAAATAACAGCAGTAAATGACACTCAGACAGACCTCCTGATAAGGACAAGGATGTTCAACGCTGGAGCTGATGCTCTGTTCCCTGAGGAGAGTGGAAACCACTGTGTCACTATTTTTTCTCCTCAGTATGAATGCCTTTCAGTTTTAGGTCTGTAAGAATATTTTTGCTTTTCATCCATTCCAGCTGTGACATAGATTTGATAGGTAGAAATGAAAGTTATGGCCATCAGGGGTGGAAGATGTATCAGCTAACCTTTCCCTGGTGTAATAGGATTCAGATTTACTCCTGGAGGATGGTAAAATTACTTCAACAGGGAGTCCTAAAATCCTGGTCTGGGGAAATATGTTTAAGTAATTCATAGAATAGTTTGGGTTGGAAGGGAACTTAAAGATCATCTAGTTCCAACCCCACCTGCCATGGGCAGGGACACCTCCCACTAGATCAGGCTGCCCAAGCCCCATCCAGCCTGACCTTGAACACCTCAAGGGATGGGACAGCCCTGGGTGACATGTTCCAGGGCCTCCCCACTCTCTCAGTGAAGAAATTCTTCCTAATGTCTAGTCTAAATCTGTCTCTCTCCAGTTTATACCCAATGCCCCTAGACTTATCACTACAAGCTTTTGTAAACAGTCCTTCTCTGCAGGGTAGCTCTCAATCACATCATCCCCCATCCTGTATTGAAATTGGGGATTGCCCTGACCCAGGTGTAGGACCTTGCACTTGGCCTTGTTGAACCTTATGAGCTTCTTACAGCCCCACTTCTCTGGCCTGTCCGGGTCCCTCTGGATGACATCCTATCCTTTTGGTGTGGCAACTGCACCACTCAGCTTGGTGTCATCTGCAAACTTGCTGAGGGTGCCCTCAATCTCACTGTAATTGCACATATTGATGAGGAAAGGATAAGTAAAGGATACAGCAGTACCTCTTTTTGGACTGATTCAAGAAATATTAGCTTGTCAAATTTAGAAATCTATGGAAAATCATCTTGTAGTTACTACAGAATCCTTAAAGCAGTGTTTCTGAGAGCTTTGATATAGACACACTTCTTAGCACTTAAAACCAGGGAAATAATACTTCACATGGGATTTGTGGGTTTGCAAATGAAAGCAACACTTACTCTTCGTAATGTGAGCGCATAAAAGAGCTGAGCCTTCACTCTGACCTGGTGGATGTCACAATCCACAAACTAATGCTCACATTCTACCTGTTTGTGGGTTTCTGCTTCAAACTGTCTGGGGCTTGGACAGGCAGTTGCCAAGCTATTCTATCCCCATTTCACCTTGTGTTTTATGGCTGGATTGGGAGTTTTTCTGCCTCCCATGTTTTTTACAGCACATATTTCAAGATAACGTTCATTCTGCAGTGGCACTATACACTAGTGAATGTGTTTATGAAGTATTATGATTAAGAAAAAATCCTAAGGTATGAGACTGGAGAGGAATTACTGTGTGTAATGCACAGCATTGATTTTTTCTCTTCAGAATCTTTGACCTAAAGTAAATCAGCAAAGTCTTACATTTGGAGACTCACAGGTAGCTCTATCCCTGACAGAAAAGGAATCAAGCAGCCCAAAGTTGTTGCACTTCTACAATCAACAGGGAATTGCAGCTGACAAAGTCTTTGTATCAAATACATCCAAGAGAAAGAGTCTAAAACAAAAATCTCATTTATTTCAGAGGGGAAAGACAAGGATATTTGCATAAATGATTTTGAGGAAAAAGTTTCTGTTTCATTTATCTGCTTTAGATACAGGAAAAATTGATCTCTGGACCTTACCAAAGCACATACCTCAAAGTGGCCCATGCAGCTAAAGTTACTGAGCTCGTCACATCCTTTCTTTTTATACCTGGCCTGGAAACTAAATTAATAAACAATTTTCTGCGTTAAGTGGCTGGTCAGGTGTGGGAGCAGCCAAGAAAGTCTGCTGAAGGTTGGTTCCTGAGACCCGGTCAGCAAACTGTGACTGCTTGAGTGAGGCCTTTGAAGATGGTGGCTGCGTGGCTGGCTGGTGTCCTGGCATCACTCTGTGGCTGCAGCTCCGTATCAGCCAAGAGGAATTGTTGACATAAATGTTGAGCAATTAAAGGTTAAATGCAGTTCAGCATGATGGAAATTCATAACTAATGACTTCACCGTGACCCATGTATCTGATCCCCCGATGGGTCAAATGAGTCAATGCTTAGCAGTCCAGCCCTTGATGTCTTGCAAACAAATAGCTGCTGAAACAGAGACCTCCCAGAAGCCAGCAGCCTGTGCTTTGAAAACCAGAAGCATCTTTCAGCTACTGATCCCATATTCTGCCAAAGACCACTCTTAGATGCTGTTAAGGCTGGAGGTGCATGGTGCTAAAGTTGTGCATGGACAAGCCTTTGTGTGCGTGTGTTTGCACAAGTGGTACATTTCTCCTGCTGCCTCTGCCCATGAGTCAACATTTCCATGGCCAGTTGAGTTTCTGTGGGAAAAGCTACACCCAAATTGCTCTCTTTTTGTTCTAGACAGCAGACAGGGGACGCTTATGAGGCCAACAGGCCACAGTTGCCTTTCTTCACAAGAGAAACAGAGAAGTTTCTATTTCCTGTTCTTTGAGTCTGAATTGAGGGGAAATAAAATCAGCACTAGTCATTGTACCTTCCTGGAACACTTAAAAGACCTGTATTAGCTGGCCTAACCCTAAACAGGCTTGATACTGGGTTTAGCGTGACTCTTGGCAGTGAAAGAGAATAGGTAGAAATTTCAGTGATTTGCCATTATTCTTCCAAACAGACACACTTATCCCTTGAAGGCTGAACAATATGGAAGACCTTGGAGAGAGGGAACACAGGATAGTCCACACATTTTTCTTGTACTTTCTGCTCCCACAGATGTTTGGTTATGGATAGTTTTCTTCAAGGATATGCAAGAAAAGCAAATGCAAGTAAACATTTCCATGACTGATCTTGTCAATCCGCTCACCTTCAACATCTGTGCCTTGTCCCCCACAACTCTAAACTGACTATGAATTTACAGGTGACTTGACTGCTCGAGCAGCGTGTCAGTCAGTCACTGGGGAGCCCTGTCCTAGGCACTGTTACAGCACTCTTGCTCTGTTCAGAAGAAGGATTATGCTTGGAAAAGTCGACATGCCAAAGATGGATTAATGAAAACACTTATGCTTTTTAACAAGCTGGATTAAAAATAGTAAGTCTCATCAGGAGGCACAGTTTAATTGCTGGGATTATGTCAGCCATGGAGACCTGATGGGGGGAAAGCTAACAGGAGATGTGTCCAGGAGAAATATGTTCCCTTGACTTCCCTCACACACTGGAAGAGAAAACTGGCCGATGATTCAATTTTGTGTCTGATTCAACGTGACTACATCCTGCACAGATAATTGGTGTTATGGTCGTTTGTGCTGGCAGCCATACTCCTGTACTTTTAAAAATCATTATCTGTTAAGACATTTGCAAATATACAGCCAGCCTGCCAATGCCTCATTAAAGCACTGGAGAAGAGAGTAATAAATTTTATTGCCTTAGCATTAAGCATTGAAATCATAATGGTACAGATCTGCTCTGACTGTATAAGTTCTCAGATCGATTGAGAAAAATCTCATGTTTTTCTGGACAAGCTCTTGAGAAGGGCATAAAAATGAAAAATGCCATCAACATTCAAACAGAGAATTCTGACCAGGTCTACTTTTTTTTCATTTAAGGAAAATGCTTGTTCTAACCATGCAGAAAATGTGTTTCACAATGTAACCATACTGAAATGTCAGACAAAACCTATTCCTGCAGCAATTTTAGGCAATAGACTTATCTATTATGCTTCATTTTCAGCCCACTATTTCTCCTGATGCACATTAACTTTTATTTCAGGATTATTGAGGTCAGTGGAAAGATTATCATTAGTTTCCTTTAGTTTTTCATCAAATGCTTTATTTGGTCATCTCAGTTCTTAGGGGGAGAAAATAAATTTGGTAGTGATTTTAGAAAAACCATGTTGCCATCAGCTTAGAAAAATAGGCTGTTATTAGATGGAGTTCAAACACAGAAATCTATGAGCTATCATTCTATATTCTAGGGACATGACTCTACTCTGTTTTCAAGAATTTGCCATCTGCTGTTGTAAATTTTTATGTATTAAAAAAAGAGACATTAATAAGAGGTTAATTCTGTGAGCTTCCCAGAAGTTTAATTGTGTTGGAGAGAGAGAGAGAAATTCCACTGAGCCAGTCACCTGTATATTATTCCACATGAACCTGGCCTCTAAATAAAAAGACGTAGAAAAATATTATTTAACCTAATGAAATCCCCACAGTTTCCTACCGTTACTTTTGCTGTTCCTCTGTGCAGGATGTATATTCTCCTTGATGTGCATACAAGTCACCTCTCTGTGCAACTGCATTTGCATGCATATCCAGGGGAAAATATATCACCTTTGTATAGTTTCTCAGAGGGAGTTAATCTGTTCAGGATTGAACCACCTATTCTATAAGATTGGAGGTGGTGGCATGAAATGACCTGGATGCTGCAACACTAGTGTGCTGGAGTTTCACTGCCACACTGTCACGGTGAAGGTGATAAAAAGAAGAGACAATAAGATGGTGCTATCACTATAAAGCTAGTTTTATCATCATCATCCATAGGGATTTGATTCAAGGGTATGATATCATTCACTTTGAGTTAACGTAGAAATGCAGTCTGTATTTCAAGACCTGAATATTTCCATGTAGATAAAAACACCACTTGCTCACAAGTGGCTCAAAGCCTTTACATGCCTTTGGGGCTGGATTGCTAAGTAGCATCCTAGGATGCTTTTCTAACCCCACAGAAAGTCATTCCTGCTGTAAACTATTAACTGGAGCTGGGATAACATAAACTGGGATGAAGGGAACAGGAATGGGGTGGACTGATAAACCTCTGCATCCAAACACTTTTCACCTGTGCTCAACACGAGCTGCAGGCTGGTGTATGGCCATAGGATACCAGTCCTGGCCGTGCAGCTGACCTCCATACAGCCTCTTCCTTCTTTCTGCACCTCTTTCCTAAGCAAATTGAGAATTGTTTTAAAGAGAGAAAAATAAAGCTAACACATTTAGTCTTTGTCATTTAAAAGACAAGGAAAAAATCTTTAAAAAGAAAATAAAACAAGGAATTGTAGGAAAATCTTACAAACATATGAGAGGCCTCTGAGTGTTTTGATTGCTGACGCAGTCCAAAGGCGTTGCCAGATTTCTTTCCCAGCATGCTGGAAAAACTCTACCCTGAGATAGGTCTGCTTTGTCAAGTGTCAGGAGAATCAGTTCGGCTTTGCTGAAGGTGGAGTTTGGAATGAAGCCTGGTTCATGGTCAGACTCTGGCTTTGATCTCAGCTATGGAGGGACTAGCACCTCTCACCATCATTTAGGTTCTGCCACAAATATTTAAGCTGCAGAGGTTTCTTTCTCCTTCCTTTTTCCATGCTTTAGTTATTTTCCTTCTTCTCTTGGACTCTGACATAATTTTGGGAGCCTGACCTCTAAGCAATGTTGGCAGCTGCGTATGCCAATGTTGACATCGCCGTCATGTACAGCCCACAAATGACTGTAGTCAGAAGGTCAAATCACCTCAGGAGAAAAAATAAAATTAAGAACTGGCCAATCCCCAGCTCCTCCAGTCTGAAAATCTTAATGCCTGGAAGAACACAACTGGTACCTTTCTAAGAGTTGCCCAGCCCTTCGCTACACTCCACACCCAATGCTGTTACTTGTCAGCACAAGTGGGTAAACTAAGAGGGATAAAGTCTTGGCTCAGTTCCCCAGAGTACCAGTCAACTTCATAAGATACATCAAGGCAAGGGAGCTGGCTCAGGGTAATTCCTTTCTGGGCCAAGAAGTCATTCAATCAGGAGTGAGAACCTGATTCTTGCCTTGTCTTTTATGTTATGCAGCCACGTATTTGGGGAGGAGACAGTCTAGCCCCGGACATGTCTCAGAGGTACAGTCAAGAATATTCTTAGCAAAACATGAAACACTTGAGAGCAGTTGAGGACAATATTCATCATCTTTAGGAAACTATTTTAGGATTAAAAACAGTAAAGAACTTCCCATCTCGTTCTAGTTTAGAATTGGAAATTAATGCATTGTCCCTAGCTGCGTAGCAAATGGATATTGATGCAGGAGAGACTGAAGTTTATTGGATCACAAGTGTCACTGGTGTAGTACCTTTCTTTCTTTTAAGCTATTCCACCCAGAATATGGGGTTACAGGACACCAGAGAAATCTACCACGTGACATCAAAATAACTGTATAATTTCACCAGCACCCTATACTGACGCTACTGTTTGTGTTACATTCCTACTATGGCAGCACATTTCAATGCCTCCTTTTTTGCATTTGGTGATGCTTTTCAACTCCAGTTGCTCCCAAGAGGCTTCTGTAAAACTTCCTGTGTGTGCCCTTCCTGCCTCAGAGTACTTTGAGCATAATAAGCTGCCACAAGTAAAATGATGCAAGTAAGGCACTTAACACTGCCGATGTGCAGCATGCGCAGATGATAATGGGCAGATGTATAAGGCTGGGATCTGTAGTACAGCTACAAGTTAACATTCTCTGAATTTTATGGTGGTGGGAACCAAGTATGTTTTGTAAATTGACCTTCCAGCCCAGAAAAGCCAAATGCAAATTTAATTGAAGGTTAAGCAGAGAGGTCAAAATGTTCTGGTCATAATGCGAAGGACTGAAAGAAAGCCCAGGCTTTTCAAGGTCTGTACTGGGGCTGATGTGATGTAAGACAGGCCTCAGCTTTTTTGGATCCACACCAAGGAAGACTCTTCTTGTTTATGTTGGTGTAAATGATCGCAGCATCTGGCCAAACACAAAAGGGTCATCCACTCAAGCTCTTTAATGGTATCAGACATAGTGCTTATCTCTTTTCATTAATGTATAAAACGAAGCCAAACAGGCAGAGCACAGTTTGTTCCATTTCCACTCTAATTAGATGCACTTTATTATTTTCTGGATCATTCACCTTTGGTTCAATTTAAGTTTATTTTAAGATGGGCTAATCAGCCTTTCAACTAGAGGATTCTTGGCCTCCCACTGCTCGCTTGCAGTAATGCCTTATCAGGGAGAGTCAGCATTTCTCTTCTGTGTAAAGTCAAGGCTGCTATTGACCTTAAGAAGAGACCTGCTGATGAGTGCACTGTGGGCTGTCACGATGCACTCAATGCTATTGCACAAGTGATACATTATACATACATGAAAGAGTCAAAGGACCTGGAGATATGCAAGATTGAACTAGACCTATATCCTCGTTACCTTTTCCATACCTAATTATTTTCAAGTAAGGATGAAAGGAAACTGTTGTTGTGACCAGATGTTGGCTGAAAATACATCTTGTGATGAATAATGCAATATCTCCTCAATTTTTAAGCAGAGCAGAATACAAGTAGTACATATGGAAGAGGAAAAGGAAAGTATGCATGAGCATTAGTTTGTGCATGCAGTACTATGAGGAAATCCACTCTTGTCTTACATTTGTTAAGTCCCTCAGCACTTTCCTGGTGCTGCCATGAATGAAGACCAAGGAGCTGCCCTCAGCAGATCCTGCATCACGGCTCCATTTGCTTCCCTTCTGTACATGGATAGTATGGAGGGAAAGCAGCTGACCCCATGAAGGAAAAAAACATGAAATGGGAACATGAAGAGTGAAATCAGTAACTTGTCCAATGCTGAAACATTAAGTCCCCTTAAAGGGGAATGGATAATAGTCTCTGTTTTACTGTGCATTATCATAATACTTTTTGTACCATGAACACAGGAGCATTCCAGGCAGCCAAAGCTATTGCTTTTTGTCTTCATTTCCCAGTCTTTCTGAAATGGTGATGGAAACAAGGATGAGACAGAGATGATGGTTATTGGGATTCCACACTAGAGCCTGAGGAGAGACAAATTCTTCGCATGTTTAACTCTGCTAACTTCATCAGGAATGTTTCTGTCCTCGCAGGGCTATTGTCTTGGTACAATAAGTTTTTATACTTTTTTGAATGGGCTATTTATGTCGCTACTATGGAAGATCTTCATCTAGTGGAAAACAATAGGGAGTGATGAAGATCTGTTCCACAGGGTCAGAGATCTGAAATTTGAGGGCCCCATGAGCCCATCAAAGATAAAGTCTATTGTACTTAGATTTGAATAGAAAGAATGTTCAAATTTGAAATAAAAAAGCCATTGTATAATACCCTGAAGAAGCTTACCCACTGCTTTGTTTGTAGGTGAGGGGAAGACAGGTAGCTTCAGTTTCTTCTTTCTGGGAAATAATTCACTTGAGGAAAGCAAGCTACTAGCACCTTCAAACATGTTCTTGCAGGGTTGTAGATGAGCTTGGCTCACATTACTCATAGTGGGACTGTGTCTTTACTGCAGTAGGACCTCAGTTATCATCATAAAGAGGAGGACTAGTTTACACCTCTCTATCAGAAAGTTTCCATGTGGTGCAATGGTGATTTGCTTCTGTGAAAACATCATGCATATGTTTATATGCTCCCTAGGAGATCTGGCATGGATTAAACTATGCATAGTATTCTTCATAATTACTCTCAAATAAATTTTGCACTTGGAAAGCAGTCATTTCTTTCCCCCCATTACTTTCCTTTTTTCTGTATGTCACTTTTTTACCATCTTTGTGCCTTCTTGGGTGGCAGACAATGGTTATTAATGTTGAATTTGTGACATTGGCATCGATTGGGTTACTAGAAGACAATTACAAGCACCTTCTTTGATCTCCTGCACAACACAGTCTAAAGAAATCAAGTCAATAATTCTGTCTTCAGCTCGTAAACCACATTTGAAGTATAACCTATCTCTCAGGGCATTATTGTCTTGATGCATTGTAACACAGACCTCAGAAAATGGAAAGTCTACCACATTTTCCTTTCTCATAGACATCAAATAATAAAACAAGTGAGACATCATTCTCTAAGCTCAGTTTGCTCTCCTTAGAGCACTAGTACTGGTATAGGCAACAAGTGAGAAAATAATGCCAATATGATCCAAAAAAGGTTGCTTCTAAATAAAGACATGACTGTCTGATGATGTCACATGATAAACTGATCCTTTTACACATGACTATATCCTCTGCCTGAAACCTTGTAGTCAGAAGAGTGTCCTTACACCACCTATTTGACTGAGGATATTTCTGGTTTCCATTGGATTTGACTGAAAGACCTCACAGTAGGAGAAAATCTGGCAGTCTTATACCATCGTCTGCGGTAACAGCGTGTGACAAAACAACTCTGCATCACTTTCTGCAGTGGGACATGGGATAATGAAGAGAATAGGAGTAAAAGAACTAAAGATTGCAGGAAGGCAATATTTTCCATTGTTGGGAAGAGCCATTCGTAATCAGCTTCCTCTCCCGACTATGGGTTATTGGCTTGGAGCAGGAGGATTGAGCGCTCATCTTCCCCTGGCAGAGGAAGAATGCAGCAGTAAAGCCTGTCCCTCAGCTTTCTGACCCTCAAAGGAAGTAAAACCCCTGGCTTACAGATTATTAAGGGTGCAAAAATACATTGTGAATATGGCTCTACTCTAACCAAACACGCTGATCTCCATCTACCCCACACATGCTCCGCATGATACCTGCTCTGACCTCAGTGCCATCTTCTTGTGTTGGTCCCACAACATTCTCCTGACCCCAAGCAGTACCCGGTGACAGTGCACAGACTAACAACAGGCAAAACTGTGATTCCTGGGCTATGGACAAGTACCACATCTCCATGCAATGAAGCAGGAATCCTATACTTCTGATAGATTCATGTCTCTTTTCAGCTCCAAGTATGCCATTGCTTTCTGATGATGTTTAGCTGTCTGTTAAAATTAATGAGAATAATTAGACTGGTGGATCTGGGGGAACAAAATAGGGTATACTGTCACTTTAGTGCAATTCTGCTCCCTGGGGACACTGTTCTGGTGGCTGAGACTGGAAGGCATCATATTTAACAATGAAAAAGATGCTGATGAGTCATTCCAGCTACAAAAGGGATTAAAATATTTTTATACAGAAGAGTAGTTATTAATAAAGTGCAGGAAATGATAGGGAGTTATTGCACTTTGAGCAAAAAGACCAACATGACTTCCTCCCACATAGTACTTGCTTTGATGATTCTCTCCCTCCCTCTTAAATCTTATTTTTATTCCCTCTCAACAGTCTTTTAAAACTTGTTTACAAAAGCAGCCATGATGTTATCCTTTCTCTGGGTGGATGCTCATTTGCTATAAATGGTTTCCATTCCTCAGTCTTTGAAATTGGCCAAAGCCTAATAAAAAAAAATCTTTACTGTGTTCCTTGGAAATACCCACTTCTTGGGAACACAACCCAAAATTTCAGTACCTAGAGCAAGTGTTCTCATCCCACTGATTCCTCCTGAAGCAGCTTTCTTCCCAAGTATCTTATTGATCAAGAAAGCTTAGCTTGTTCTCTGTATCTATATAAATAAAACAGACAGTAATTTGGTCACAGCAGATAGGAAGTGTGCATAGTTGCAGAATATGGCCTTAATGTTTTTCTGATTGCAAAATTCCCTGTATAGAGAGAACAGTGATAAACACATTGTATTCAGAATCCTCCACTAGCCAAACCCTGTTTTCACACCTGTGTAACCCTCTGCCTTCACAGGTGTCACCGGGCAGCATGGGTCTTTTCTCCATACTCTACCAATGCCCTTGGCATTTTTGGGGAGATAGATTTCATGCACTAAATTATTTCAGAAATAATTTTTACATACTGCCATATTTTTTGCTGTAAATATCATAAGGCACTTAATTTTATGTCGAGTTTGTGAATTTAACTCCTTGAAATATTTTGGCTGTTTTCCAAAGATGCTCAAACCAATCTCTCTGAGCCAGACAAAGCACTGCTGAAATGCAGAGACTTGTTAGTTCAAGTGTTTTCTGACAGAAAAGCACCTCCTAAGAACTGCATCACTGTTGTTTTTAACTCACCAGTACTCCTAATGGAAATGTTTGGACTGTCCCCACCTAGTCTGTACGCCTTGGTTCTGGGTCTCTAGCCACCAGGATGACTTCTGACTTACTCTGCTTCCTTCTTTTCATCACCAGTAACAGGATCCTGCCACTGGAAACAAGTCAAAACCTCAGGTTTAATTTTAGTTCCTGATGCTTTACTCTCATGATGATCATTTTGCTAATCAGAATTCTGCTCAGATATCAGCTCATATTTATTGTTATAAATCCTACACAGCAGGAGAACACAAGGGAGAAACATTCTTCTTCATCTTGAACACAGTGCACTGAATAGCTGGAATGTGCCAAAATGGAAAACAATAACTATTTTATGGTGTACTTGATCCACACCTAGCGCAGTACAGGCAAGGCACTATCTGGAAAGTCATGAGCCACAAAATTAATGTTTCAGAGGAAATAAAACAAAACCAAACTTTGACTTTTCTCTCCCTACCTTCCCCACTTCCCCCCACCCCCTTTTATTTTTTTAATCAATGCTTATATTATTATAACAGCTCAAACCATTTATTAGAAAAACACAAAATCAGGCTCCATGCTGTCATATTCTTTACAATTTGAAGGATGAGGCTCTGGGGCATTGAGTTTAATGTCCCTATTTTATAACACCTTAGTCCATTCTTGCTTCCCTATTTTAATGTTTGTGATCCAGGCTCATGTTTCCTCTTTGAATTTCTTCTGAACAATAAGGTGGATTTTTAATTTTGGCTTTTTTCCCCACGGCTAGGTTTGTTTCACTTCTTGATCAGCTGTTACAACAATGATTTTCAGCAATATTTCTCTTCCTTCTTTTGGAAGCTGTACATCTGCTCTTGGCATCTGTTCCATATCCTTTATAATCATCGAAGCAGGGAATTTATTTTTTTCTTACAGAGACTGAATCTATTGTCTAGAAATTATTGTCTTTGCCTTAAAAAGCCAATGGTTTCCTTCAGTAATGCTTTGCCCTTCTCATATTGGAAACACTTCCTTTTGCTCATCATCTGGCAAAATCAGAGTTTATTCTATAGCATCACTTTCAGTGTGATTTCTTTGGAGTGTTTAATTGCATTCACCTACAGTTATAGTCCTTCTGTTATTCTCTTCTTTATTGTCCCTTGTAACTCTTTGCACCACTGTATTTTCTTTTGCACACCACTATTTTATATTATAATGGCGTGCACAGTCTAAGCCTACAAGAAACTGGCTTGGAAGATTTGTCTTTTCTGCCCTGTGTCACTTCTCTCTCTCCATTCAACAGAACTTAATTGCATTTCCATGCTTCAGTGCAAACACTCCTTTCTATCATTCATCCTCCTCCACAGTAGGAAGCAAAGCACTTCTGCTGAATAGTGTTAGTCTCTATTGAAATATTTTGCTCTTGATAGCTCCAAATCAAGCGGAGAATCCCTTTCTCTTTAGCTTTAGATTTTGCATTAAAAAGTCTTCTGCATCTCAAAGTGCTTGACTAATGCATTTATTGCTCCAACTTGTTTGTATCAGTAAAGTTAGCATCTTTCATCTTGAAGTATTATTACACATTGTTGGCCAGTAAAGTGAAAACAGACAAACAGTCAGTCTAGTTTATAATAGATCTCTAAACTTCACTGAAGAATTACCTACAAAGACTTTGGTCTCTGGGGAGTGCCAGGAACTTGTAAAGCTCAACACTTACAATACATGTGCACGGGGAATGTTAAGACAAAGTAGACCGAGCATTTGTCAAGCCTTCAAGAATTGTCAGAAGCACAGCTTCCCTCCAGCTGAATGCGGCGATTGTGCAAAACCAGGGGCATCGAGTTTCTGATGTGCAATTTTCCATGAGCAATTCAACAGTCAACAAATCATCAGCTAGCCACCTGATGTCTCTTCTGGCCCTTCTGGAGGCTCTCAGAGAAGGGAAAGCTGCTCCCTCTTCCATCAGTCTCTCAAAGAAGTCAAATGAAGCACATTTTATCTTGTGTCCTACAAGTAATGGAGGGAAGCCCTGAAGCAGGAGGTTAGTACAATGCAAGCATGATAGAAGCACTCATTAACAACAAATAAAGGATTAATTTATCAACAGCTCAGAAACAAAGGGATTTGCCACAGCAAGTGTTAAACCCCAAGACTACTCTTTCCCTATAATGTCTTGTCTATAAACTTGCCAAACTATCTCAAAACACTTTAGTTTCCTTATTCCCACCAATACATTTGTGAGGCTGCACAGCAGTTTTAATTCTGGAAATTAAAAAAGCCTTCATATAAATTTCAGCCTGGAGGTAATTCAAGATCAGCCCAAAAAAAGACACACGACAAGTGAAAAAAAAATTAGGAAAATAAGCCAATGCCAGAATAGAATCCTTAAAAATCCTTATTAGCCAATTTTTCTGTGGCATGGCCACAGAAAAGAAACACTTGCTCCTTAGATTACTCTGAAAGTCAAAACGTCAGACTACAAGTTCACTCCCTAGGCTATTTTCCAAGACCCTTATTTCAGACCAGTAGGATGTAGACACATAAATGGTTACAGACCTGCGTAGATCCACATTTTCCTGATTTGTATAAAAAATGATTCACTTTTTGCTCATTTTGATAGGTCATATATTCTTCCTTCGGAATACATTGAAAAATTGAAATGGCATTAGAGAACTCATATTACAGAGAAAACTTTGCAAAATTGCCTACTAATGTTAGTTCCCCTGAATTTCACATCCCCATTATCCTTTGGGATAGCAGAGCAGATCCAGGAAAGTTATCACACTGATGCTAAAAAGGGTTGTTGTAATAAATGGGAAGAGTTGGAACTACTGACGTTTATGGCTGTTGGTGGAAAAAAGAAACACCTCCTTTGGAGGAAAGGCAAGAAGAGAAGTGTGAATGCCAGGGGGCTTGTGCTGGGAAATCAGCCACATAACTGCAAGAGCATTTCCAGTGATATTTTCATGCAGAAATAGTGAGAACAGCATTCAAACATTCATTTGGATAACACAAATAATCAAATAAAATCAAAGCAAAAGGCAAAGACGGTTTGTTGGCAGATGGAAAAAGACTGGAAAGCTAATGGTTTTGGAGAGGGCTGCCTGACACAGTGGTAATTCACATCTGGTTGGATTCCTGTCGTAAAATGAACAATGTGATAATTGTGAATTGAGCTGGCTTTGGATTCTGTTACTGAAAAATTGTTTAAAGAAAAGCTATCATATAGTTTAGATTGAACTACATGATTTCCTTACAGTAAGGAAATTCATGTCAAGATGAGCTGTAACTAGCCCTGACAATATGAAGCTGTATTTTATGAGCCACAGCTAAAAAAAAAAAAAAGAAAATCACTTTTTCCAGAAATTAGTGGAAAAAGGTTTTTTTGGTTACATAAAAGCGTGTTGCAACAACCACAACACAGATCAGATCCCTCACTGGTTTGTGCACTGTGCTTCATTTCTGTAGTTTCGCCTTTTCTTTGGTGCAGATATAGATGTTTCATGCATGTATAATTTTATACACTTCACACTAGAATGAAATTTAATTAAACAATACACTTGCTTCTACATAATTTGATACATTTCTCTGCTGACAGGTACAGTAGAATTTTATCAATTATACTGATGAAAAATTGGTATTCAGAGCCTGGCTATTGAAAAGAAACTCGCTGTTTATAATATGCATGATGTTGTTAATTTGTTGAGGCAGCTGCAAGTGAAAATTAATGCTTAATTTCAGCACATGATAAAGAAGGCAAGAAGAAATTGTCCGTGTAGAGAAATTGTTGGTACAGCTTATAGAGGTCACGTGTTACCCACTCTAATTAATTCACTGTTGTATAAGAAAAAAATCTCACAATCATTCTAAGGAAGAATAAGCAGGTAACATTTTGTTGGTGGTGTGTAACTGAGGTTTCCAGGATCTGACAGGTCACTAAATCATCAACATGAAACACCCTACATGGGGATGCAGCAGCCCCCAAGGCCAGATCTGGGGGCAGAAGGGACAGCTACTCCCTCTCCTCTGCTTCAGTTACCAAATGACACCAAAGAGCAGCAAAAGCCATCAGTGATAAGGAGAACGGTGCTATCCAGCTACAAATCCTGCAGCCAGCACGAAGGCCTGAAATATGTCATTATTCTAATTGTTCTAAGCTTCCTAGGCACATCACATTAAATTAACTAAGCTATTATGGTACCTGTGCCAGCCAGCCATTGATTCAGTGCAACTATAACCATCAGAAAAGCACTAAACACATGTCTTGAGCTGCCCTCTTTGATCCATATTCTTAAATTTTTCATTAAGTAATGGGCAAATTTGCTCGAACGAACAACATCATGCACCACAGAGCAGGATTTTCTAAAGCAGTAAATGCTGCATGTAAGTGTGCAGATGCTTTTTATAAGAAATGTTTCACAGTTCTCTCTGGTGCAGCACTAGAAAGAAAAGAGTTTTACACATTGCCTTATGTTCTGTGCATGGCTGCATTGAAGCTAAGGCTATAGCTGTGAACAGCAGTGAAAAACTGCTTTCATTGATCTCATGCTAGCCTATAGGCTGCCACATTCTTTAGACACCAGCAGGATAAAGACAACTCTGCTGATACGTAACTTTATCATTTTGTATTGTTAATTGACATAAGTAAAGTTTTTGTTTGCAGAGAGTGGGATAATGTTATCAAGAAATCAGTAAAATAAATGATTAATAACAGCTGTAGGGCCAGAGCCATGAGGGTTTGTGGAAAGCTGCTAGGAATATTTCTATTTCCTTTCAGTATGCATTCTTGGAGCAGGTGCTCTCTGTGATCCTAATCTCTAAAGCAGGTCTCACCTTTTAAGTATTCCCCATCTTTCAGGACTAAACATGTTGTCATCCCAGGTACCGAAGTTCTGAATGTATTCAGCACTGAAATCATCAACTATTTAATCTGTATTTGGTGGCTGTCAAGAGGAGTAAAGTGATCTTCACATACAGTCCAAGTCAGCAATGATTTAGTGCTTGATGCACTCAAGGCACTTACAAAGCCCTGAAACCCCACACGGCATTGGCTGTGTGATTTGACACCTAGAGGTTTTTTTTTAGATTTGTAGCTATGATTGAAACTACAAGTCATGGCCTACACTAGCAAAATAAGTTGTACTAAAGCCAGGGGTTTGAAGTTTTCTGAAGTGAGCCATTGCATTAAAAATATGTCAGATTTTTATTATACCCTTAGATTTTGTGAAGCAAAACACAGCAAACGTCAGAAGTCTTCTCTCAGTCCCTACACTATACATTAAAACCTGTTCTCTCCAGAAGTGTTACAGCTAAAGTGCCTTTGAGAGCCGAAGAATGCTTTCCCACAGCCTGCACAGGCAGCACCAGTTACTGGAGGAGCCAACTGCTCCTCACCCTTTCTAGCTGCACAAAGAGACCTGGTGTAAAAGCACTGACACCTGATCCTGTAATTAGCAGCTGCTAACAATAAACAGAATTAAATCCTGATATCTCTTAATTCTGTTACCTTAAAAATCACCCTCTTCAGTTCAGGTTTTGGGTGTGTTGCATTGCCTGAGCATCTCTGTTTCCAGGATAAGAGTTTTAACTCTGGACAAGCCAGAGGCCAACAAGGCCATGGCTGCGGGGTGGAGGAGCAGGGGCATGCATGCCATGGCTGGGCTCACCATATGGCAGAATCTACTACCAGCTAGGAGACGTGAGCAATGCCTTGGTCCTTGCTTGGGCACACTGCAAAGGGCTAACAAGGGTTCTGACAGCAAAGCTGGAGTCAAGCTCCTTCAGGGAGACTCTTGGCTTTTGTTTGGATGACCTGTCCCTCACAGGAGTGGATGTAACTCTTAAGCGATGCAGGGCTGCTCAGAGGACACAGGTCAGCAGCCCTGGCAGGAGGTGACCTACTCCTCTGCAGCAGAAGAATGGGGACAAGCCATAGCATCACCCTCTACTGCATGCAGGACAATGAAATACCAGTTCATCAACAGAGACATGAACCTTAAAGCACAGTCACCAGCCCACACCATGAGCCTCAGGCCACCCCTCTGCATGCAGGACAAGAGTCAGTTCTGTTTGTGGAATAGGAGATGGCAGAAGCTATTTCACACTCCCAGCCAAACACGCTAACAAGCTGGCTCTGTTAGCCAGCAAAGCTCCCCGTGCCTGGGAGCATGCCAGCAGCAGCACAGGGCGAGCCGCGAGACACACCGCAGGCATCCCTCACGCACTGGCAGTAGGTGGTGGGGCAGGCAGATAGCAGGTGACATGGTTTCCCTGCCAGGGGTTCGAGAGTACAAGAGACAGCTGACAAATCGCAATGAGGAGCTCCAGCAAATGGAGCTAGAATGGACCTGAAGAGACTGTGGAGCTCAGTCAGTGCAGGGAGCCTCCATGAGCCCAGGCCACCACTGGGCACAAGCAGGAACAGCCTCACATTTCAGCTGATGCTCACTCACCGGCTCTCTAAGGATAATCTCATTTACTATCCTTTTAATTGGACAGCTTCTCTCAATACTTAACATAGTTCATACGTTGTACTCTTCAGGCTTACTGTTCTTTATCCTGTAGTTGTAAGCATTAACTCCCTTTCTATTTACCATCAGATTTTATGTATTTGCCAGTATACCTCCTCTCAGCCTTCCCTTGACTGAAGGGATCAGAGTCCCTGCCTCTGTTCCCAGGTGATTACTTTTTCCAGTTGTGTGACTATTCACACAGAGGGTCATTGGGCATTGGAATAGGCTGCCCAGAGAGGTGGTTGATTCACCTTCCCTGGAGGTGTTTAAGGCACAGGTAGATGAGGTCCTGAGGGACATGGTTTAGTGTTTGATAGGAATGGTTGGACTCGATGATCCGATGGGTCTCTTCCAACCTGGTTGTTCTATGATTCTATGATTCTATTCCCATTCCTCTTACCCGGACATCCTGCAGCAAAGGGGAATCAGTTTCAGCACCAAAACAGAGGAGCAATTGCCTTTATCCTTCTGTTCCTTAGCTCTTCTTTAGGTCACTATATCCCCTTAACCCTTTTGTGGCTTTCACAAACCCTTTTCCTAAGTGAGTTTACCAACAGCTTTTTAAAGACCCCAGGAAGCACCTCAGGGTTCTATTTCACAAGTGCTCAGCTGGTGCACAAAGAAGCACAGGAGCAAACACTGATCAGTCTAAACAAACTGCAGCTGCTGAGGGTGGGAGGAGGACCCAGCAGCTTGGCACAGAAACTCCCAGAGGGCCCTTCTTCCTCAGACAGGTATAGGGCAGAAAACTCTGAAGGATTTGGGAAGCGTGTCGTATCAGACTTAGGACAGGAATCAATCCTTATTTAGAATGACAACGTGGGAAAAGAATACAACTCTGTCATTATTTGAAGAAATAAATGCATACAGAATTAAGACAAGTACCAAAAGCTACAGACTATGCTGAACTTCCTCCACTCCTTGCACTAAAATACCTGCTGCAAGGAACAACAAAAACCAGCAACAAATACAACTGCAGGTGCTGATATTCTAAAATAAGTCATTTTTTCCCCCTCTTAGCCTAGCATAAGAAACAGAATTTTTAACAGGAGACAGAGAAAAAGAGTCTGCAGCTTAACGCTGACATAACCTGCCTAGCTCCTCTCGAGGCATAACGATGGGAGCTTCTAAGGAAGTCCCCACCCTCATTTCCAACCATGCTTTCACCTGGTAGCAATATATAAGGCAGCCATGACAGTCTATGGGCTTTTTTTTTTTTCTCTTTTTTTTTACTTTGTTGTTTTTGGTTGTGGGTAGGTTAACAACATGGTTGTTGCTGCTGACTGGTCATCAGTATCTTGGCTTTCATAAGAAGATCTGGTACTGCAAGCTTGTACAGGTATGTTGTAGAGGGAGCCCTAAGCTTGCTTCTGTTCTCTGAATCTGTCCAGGGTCAACAGACTGAGTGAAGAATTACCTGACTTGTAGTTTATGACACTGAATTAACTATAGTGTCAGGTTACTTGTTCTGAACAGTAAGATGTATTATTTGATAATCTGTTCTTTGAATGAGGTGCAGCTTTCTTTAAGCATTGCATCTGATTAAAGGAATTCTTATGAAAACAGTAAAAGTACCAATTATGTAATTAAAGCTTTCCTGTTTACATGGAAAATTGCTATGAGACTAATAGTGCAAGAAGATGAAGGCTTTAAAGGGTAGAACCTTGACTTTTAAGCTCTGTTAAAGAACATGAGTCATCTTTAGGAATGGGATTAAAGTAAATTTCTGCCTCTGTAGTAGACCTACTTTGTGGTGCTCCTTTATATTCTGGCTGCTGGGTGTCTGTGCTCAGAGGCAAGCTAAAAAGGAAAGCAAACTAATGCTATCAAGGCAGATTCCTGCAGAAGCCTCTCTGTTGTAATTAGGGGCATAAGACCTCCATGGCAAGGCAGCTCTGTACCAAACTGGTCAACTTTGCCTAGACTCACTCCCGCAAGTTCTCTCTAGTTCTGCGCGCTGAGAGCTTTGCTTCAAGTGCTGTGGTAGTGACCCCAAACCAGTTGTAGTCAGAGATAGGATGTTCTTGTTCTGAACATACTGGCAGGGAGAGGGAAAAATAAAATTCATGAAGAATGAAGAATCCGCTTAATGTTTTGTGGCTATCTGCTGAAAGTTTGTTGCACAATTTTTCTGGTATTGCGTTTGAATTAGCACTTGTTTTCTACAGGGTATGAGGTACTTGTTCATTTAAATGTTATGCTTTTTCAGAGATTTGTAGCAGATGTGCTTTGTTTTAGAGAATCTAAGACTGTATTCTTGTCAAGCCTCGTTTTTCAGCCAGACTCAGATTATGCATAGATTTACTGGTGCTGAAGTTTACGCCAATTCTGAAGTGAGCGGGACTCCTTGTGGTATGGAAAGGTCAGGGGCTGCCCAGGGTGCCCTGCCAGATGGAGGTCTTGGATGCTGCGCATAACTCTGGCTGTTTTGGGATGAGGGCCCGGTACTGTGAAACAGGCAGGCAGAGGATGCTCCACTAGGCAGGTTAAAAAGCAGTTGATAATTGGGCTCATGGAAGTATAAAATAAGTGCGTAAAATATGCACTGCTGTTAGGGTGATGCATCACGCCTGCTCTTCCCTACGTCCCCAGCAGGCTTCCCACCTCTCCTGTGGCTCATGGCTCCGGCGGCTTGCTGCAGATCCTCCTCTGCCCTTGAGCAAGGTTGGAGACTGCAATAATTGCCCTTGAGTCACCACGGAAAAAGGTCACCTTTATCTTGGGCTCAGCCATCAGATCTCATTTCCCCTCCTGGTGCTGGACCCATATCTACAGCCAACATGCAGCTGTGGATTTGCCTTCCCGCTGCAAGCTATGGAGTTTGTACTCTCTTCTCACCAGATACAGCATTCCCTAGGGAGGTATTGATGTGCTTCAGTGTTTTGACCACATCAGCTTTCAGTTCAAGCCATTTCTGGTGAGAACAAAACCAAGCCTGCAGTGAGAGAAGAGGGCAGGGAATTGGTAAAGCTATTTTGTTGGAATAGACAAGGTCTGAGGGCAAATTGCAAGTGGGATTGTGGTTGTGTGAGCGATAAAGACATGCTATCATTTCCTTAGAAGCCTTCTTGCTGGGCGTGGAGATGTAGGGCTGCTCGGTATGTTACTCACAGAGACAGAGGCCTGTTGGAGATGAGTTATGTTGCACACAGTCCTGAAACTGCACTCTAGAATGAATCAATTCTGAGCCACAAAGTGAAAGAAAAGCACAGAATATTTATATGGTATCAAGTTTATGCCCTTGAAAGTGCAAATCCCAGCACTGTGGACTGGTGGGCTCCACGGACTTCGGTGAGGATATATTGATGCAGACCAACTGAGAGCAGCTGCTTCATTGGCTACTAGAGAAAATGCTTGTGCCCCTGATGAAGTGCTATTTGTCTTTCTCAAGTTACAATCAAATACAGAGGCAACTGCCAAGGGACAATAGGCAGGCTTCATTTATTTTTTTTTCAGCCCATCTTATATTTTGCTCATAAACCACAGTTTAAGTATGGCCTTGGATGGCTGTTAGGAAGTCTACTTATTTATCTGAGAAATGATTTAATACTTTAATGAGTCCAAATTGCACATGGGTACTCTTTTCAGTGAATATGACCACCGTCCTGATCACACATAATGACAGAGTTTGGGATAACATTGATGAAAAATGTTGCCCATAGGTGATTTTGAGGTTTTTTTCTAATTTTTCCTAGTGTGACAGTATAACCTGAGAGTCTTTAAAAACTATACAAGCTTTCCTGTAATTTTCAAAACTTGTGTAGGTTTCTGCAGCTGTTTTTTAATGGAAATCAACATAAATAGTTCTGATGCTGTTAAGTTCAAGACGTAAAAAAGTTTGTGCATGACTCGAGACCTTAGATTTTATTTGTTAGATGTCACTGACACCTGGGGTTGATTGCCCGCAGAGAAATGACAGTGGGTCCTGCTGGCCTTAGTTCCTGTGATTGCCTTCATTTCCGTGGCTAAGCTGGGCTTTGTTCTGAACGTTCTGTTGGTCTGCTGTAGCGCTGCTGAACAGCCATGGCTGAGATCCTTGTGGGATTCAGAGAGCTGATGTATTCCCGCTTGTTCCACTGAAAAAGTTCATCCAGACATATGGGCTTAGAGAATTTCCATGGCTTATTTGTTTAGGGACCTTTTGTGGGAGGTATGAAATAAGGCTTTTATACAGAGTCTGAAGTAGAAAGGAGTTTGAAACCTATGCCACCATGCTAATTAATGTCAAAAAGACTAATTTGCTGCCTCTGCTTCCATAAGCCAGACCATGATGTTGCACATAACCCTGGGAGTTTGGTCCACAGCCATGGATGGTGCAGCAGGCAGGTGAGAGCATGATAATATTTAATCCATTCTCCTCAGTCTTCTTTTTAGCCAGCAAAGTCAAATCTGTGTCAGCACTCCTGTTTGCATTGTGTTTTAAGGCATTTAATTATTCCCATCTATTTCAGGAGTCGTCAGTGCACTCTGGTGTGTCTAGCCCCTGAAGTCAGTGCATAACTACCTCTTCTTTGGTAAATTTAAACAGATGCATTATCTGATGAAGTGCTTTTTTGTGATTTAGAAGCAGCAATGTGAATGAGCATGGAAATCAATCAATATTGATTATCTCAGTTTTTCCTGGGCTTAAGAAAAGTGTTCTGCAATAAGGGACTGCAAGGTTTCAGTGGTTCTAAAGCATGTCTGTCTTTCCCAGTGAGAAATCAAAGTGAGGGTAATTAATTCTATTGGCAAGAACATTAATTCTGGAGCAGTGATGACATGGGCATCAAAGGAGGATGCAACCTTTCCCATAATGTATTGCACTAAGTGTATGCTTGGCAGTTGAGTTTGAATTATCTGCGTTGGTTCTGCCACTATTATTTATCCAAATCTCTTTAAACACAAAGTGGTGGCAAAGACACCAGTGTGGTGTACGAGGTTTTGACTGCTTGCTCATGGGTCACTTGTAACATATTCACATGCCAATATGTGTGTTTTTCTGGCTGTGCAGTAGAAGCAATTGAGGCTCCCGAGGACTGCATGCAATAAAGAAATGTTTTGAAAAGGCAAGAAATACTGCTATCTCAGTCTTCCCAGGGAAAACAGTGCTCCACGGTTCCTGCAGTGCTTGCTATTGGAGGTAGGAGTTAGACCAGGCATGCTTTTTCTGTATTTACACTGTGCTTCTGTTTGTCCTTGAAGTTTGTAACATCCCAGGCCCTCACTGCATTGAGTAGGATGGATAGTTGTGCATTTTGTTGTTGCTGGCCTGGAATGAACTTGGCTTTTCTGCTGTGCTTTGTGCAGGGTCTGGCTGCAGAAGCAGGTACAGATTTAATGCAAATGATCAGCTGAGCTCTAGTGGTTTTGCATTAAAAAAGCTAGGAGCAGAATGGGTTACCACATCGTGGTGACAGTCTCTCTCTTCTCCATGCCTCCCTTTTGAAACAATAAAAGCTCATTTCTGTCTTTAAAAATAAAAAAGCTCTATAGATTACAGCCTCATCTACATGCCAGCTTGCGTGGCTGCAATAGTCTGAGCATTTCTTTTATTCCAGAGGCTTAATCTAAAACTCTTCTGATTTGTTGTGACTGCTCTGAAGAAAGCCCCCTTTGAATGGGTTTAAGGTGCCCCTATTGGCTCTTTAAACATTTAAGTCTTGTACCTGCAGCTGCCTGGGAAAAAACCCTGGGTTGCTAAGTAAATGCCACAAAAGCCTAGCGTATCCCATGTCTGAGGACGGGCCTGGATGGGGAAGACCTCCTCTACCTCCAGGATGGGGCATGAAAAAGGTCCCAAGTCTGGAGAGCTAGCAGTTGTTTTGGGAAGCTGCTCAGCCTGGAGGGGTTGCAAAGCCAGTGACATCTAGAGCAGGGGAGGGGCTTTAACTTGGTGACAACTTAGGTGGATATCTCTTTCTGGAGCTCTTCCAGAAGCTCACAGTCCTCCCTGGACACTGTGATGTGTTGTCTGGGGATGCAAACCCCAGACACATTTGGGATGAAAACTTTACTGGTAAATGAGCAGTGACTTTGCACCAGGGAGCAGCTGTATGGGCCACTGTGCCATGACAGTGCTTTGTGTGGGATGTGTTTGGAAGAAGGCACCCCTGGCACCATAAGGCTTCAATTAGTTACTTGTATGAATACTTCAGATAATCTTGCTTTTGTCCATGGCCAACATTAATATTCAAAAATGAAAAAGCAGATTTTGCTTAGAGCTCAAAATGGCTTTTATTTGCTCATTTATAGAGAAAACGTGGCAGAGATCTTTTTCTCTTCACACATGCAGCCTCTGTTCAGTAGTTATGTTTCTATTTTTTGTGCAATATATCATATTTACATGCAGTATCTACGTCAGCTGAGCTCATGTTCTTCTGTAGAGATCTTCCAAAAGTGAATAGCTTTAAAAGGAAACCTGACACGTGCTGTCTAGACCTCCTCAAAATCTTGTCTCATCCTTTTCCTCTGTTTAAGATGAAGCCATTGGAGTTGAGTGCTATCCATCTGCAAATATTAACAGTTCTGCAACTATAAAACTTGTTGCTGATGTGAAAATAATCTCACTAGGTTCATCTTTGCATCTCCATTTTCCTGAAATAATTCACCTGGGGATAATTCACACACAATTGCTGGTACTTCTTCATCTGTATTTGAATAAATTCCAAATTTTTAAGTTAGGATTTATTTATCTTCTTAATGTTACTTTGTCAAAATGCTTGTCTCCTGCTATCTCGTGGTTGCTCAGCTTGTATTTGAAGTCTGTTACTAGCTTGATTTTGTGAACTTTATTTAATGCTTCTTTGTTTACATATCAAAGACAAAGACCACATTGCTTGCTTACAAAGCTAGATGTAATCTTGAATCCTGCATTAATTCTTTGATCTTGGTACTTCCAGTGCAGCATAAAACAACAAACCACAGCATGTTCATTAAGATACACAAGTGATACCATTTCCTGAGAAAATAAGATTTTATTGCTTGGTCTTCTGAGGGGGTTAGTGAATGTGAGATCTATTAGTGCACTGCATTAAAAGGTCACCAAATCTACAAGGCTGTTTATGAAAGAGCACATTCACCACTTGAGAAAACAAGCTGCAAAGCAGAGCTACCTCTATGTGCAGCCTCAGAGTCAGCCTTTCTCCTGGGGACGAAGGGATGCTGGCAGCTTGAGGGAGCCTGGGGATTGGGAACCGGTAATAGGAAGGGCCTTTGAAGCATTTTTTTATCCCACAGGTTATATATAAAAATGGCTAAACATAGTAAAGCATCTAAAATCTGATTTATAGTGCAGCGTTTCTTAAGCATTAGATCATGCTTTGTTTCTCCTGAGAAGGTGTAGCCAAAGAGGGAAGTGAAGAGTAAAAGCAATGCATGTATGCAATCCAAGTCATGCCTCACAGCACAAAGCTTCTAGACAAGACCTTTTTCTCCATCCTTAATTCAGGACTTCAGCAAGTATTTCTTTTTTCCAGCCATTAGACTAACTATGCACAGTCACTCATAGCACAGTTTTGACGAAAGAAGGCTATAAATGCTTTCAGCATCGGAAGAAAAGCCCGTGATTTTCCTGGAGCTGCAATAATTCCTTCCGCAATGTTTGTACCAGTGATGGAAGCCACAAATCCTCAGTCCATACTGTTATGCTAGTCCAGGGTCTGATGGCACCTAAGCCGGTGATTAATGGTGTGGTGGTGATCAGCAGCACAGTGCAAAGGAAGCAAACCTTCAATCGCTGTTATTCTGTGTCCCCTGGGAGAGCAGGAGGGCAGAATGGTCAGGAGGAACTTTTAAGGAGGATTTCTTTGAAGTTTCCCTTGAATGGCTGTAGACAAAGGGCAGGATATGCCTGTCAGTTGAGTGCTGGGGGTGAGATGGGAGACTGGGAGGGACATGATGTCGTCAATTAAAGACTGAACATTTCTTACTGATGGTTGAAAATCCTATGTAAATGTGATTACTTTTTATTTTGTTGCAAGAATGGTAGTGGCTGGAGCCTGGAAGAGTAATAAAACCCCTTTCACTTGAGAGCAGTCAGGGATGGAGCTGGCAGTGATGCATTTGCCTAATGACAGCTGCCCTAGGATTCCCCCACTTGCCTTCACCTTCGGGCTTGTTTCTGTGTCTTTATGGATGATATACCCTCCATAGGAAATGGAAACTGCATATGCAGCCCAGTCTCCTTGCCTGGAGAATCACTGAGGAGCCTTCCTTCTTGAAGGCTAGGAAATGCCAGCACTGGGTATGATGAAGCCTGGGAGCCAATTTCACGATTGGTTCTTTTGGCAGTCTGAAGTTCATGATCAGTTTTCTTGTTGTGCCATAGCTTCTTAAACCTTCAACAAGAAAATTCATATGTGACTTTTGCTGCTAGGCTGCGTCTTTTCTAGATAAGCTGCAACTGTCCTCTGCTTTTGTTAGACTACAGAGTTCTCCTGCAGAAAGTCTATATTTGACATAAAGCCAGTATTTCATAAGCTTGAAGTGTATTTGGCAAGCATAAGGATGCTGCATTCATTGTTATTCTAAAGAGTTAGCAGATGAGAGAAGATGCCTGCATTAACAAGCTGAGTTGGACAGCTTGCCATTTGTAGCTTGCTTAAACTAATCAATGGCATGGGATTATGAACAAGGCTTGCCGAAAGGCTGAGGATTTTATTGGAACATTTGGAAATGATATTAAAGTGAGGCCTATAACAATACTCCTGGTGAAATTGAATGCTTCTTAACTACAGAGCTGTGATCCAATTCGTCACAAAAATCCACTGGATGCCTAGAAGCTGATTTCTGTAGCCGGAATCGGTGCTGGAGTTCCTGATGTACAGTAATGTGACTGTGCCTTTGAACTGAGAATTTTCTTGTGTACTTCTCTGTTGATGTGATTTTGCTTGTAAGCGTCTCTGGACACATTGCTCTGGGTACTGAAAATCCAACCCTTCATTTTTCATTGGTCAGCTCGGACAAACATGAAAGCATTCCTGTGTTTCGTTGATCAAAATGCAACAGGGATGTGATTAGAATGGGTGACTGGTCTGTTTGTCACGATGTTGCTTCCAATGGTACAATGTACCAGATGTTAATGAGAGGGGTGAAAAGAAAAGAACAGAGCCAAAGATAAGCAGGGGAAAGTTGCTTGCATCTCCATCTTCTATCAGCTTGATTTTCCATCTGTTGTGCAAAGTGCTTATCCCAAATTAGGTATTTTTCTGTTTTATCATGTAGCAGTTGTGGCTTGGTTTTGGGGTGTCTTTTTCGTTATAATCATCACCAGAGGAGAAAGGAGAGGTGCAACAAATCAATTGACTACTCCCTGAAACCCTGTAAGAGCAGCTACAGCACAGCATGTGCAGACTTGGCCATGTGTGCTAGCACAGAGGAACCTTCTATCCCAGAGGGCAGCTGGCTGTCCCATCTCTTTTCACTCCTGATCTACTCTGATCTGGGTAGATGTCATCTGGCAGTGACTAAGAACATGGCTCTGTGTTGCTCAACAGTGACCAAACATTAGTGTTGAACAGCAACAGAGCTGTAAGTAGTTGCAGAAAGGAGTTTTTGCCCCAACAGGTTGTCCTTTTCTTCCTTTGAAACAAATCCACACCCATGGTAGGGAGTTTAAAACTGACATTGCCTCGAGTATTTCTTCCTCCAAGGGGATTTGAAGTATTTTTGACTATACTAAGATTATAAGATATTTCTTTTTAGAGAAGGAAGCTCTTATCCTGGTGTGATATTTTTTTTGTTTGTTTTGGTTTTGCACAAAAATCTTTCTAAAATGATTGAAATGCCTCCCTTGGAGTGCATTTTTATCTTTGCTGCTTCTTTTTTTTTTTTTTTTACCTCCTGCTTATTTATGGCAGCAGCTTTGTTTCTTCAATAAACAAGGGCTACATTTTTTCTTGATTTCATCAGGCTCACAGCATGAGCTGCTCAGGACCATGTATGATATGCTGCACACTCCACCAGAAACAGTAATCATGTTGAAGGGTTGAGGTGTAGATACTGTTGTGAAGTGGGCACAGACATCTGAACAGAGTTGCTACCAAACACACCCTCAACCCCAACCCTTCACCCTCCTCCCCCCCAACATATGATTAAAGAGCAATAACAGGAAGGAGTTTTGACAAACAAACATGGGTAGTTTTTTCTTTCTCCTCCTCAGATTCAGTCCTGACTCTCAGACAGCAATATACTGTGATCTCAGAGCTGTGGTCATCCTGAAAGCCATTAGGTTATCTCCTTCTAGCGTCAGGATTTAACCCAAAAGTGCAAATCCATGGGTTTCACTTAAGAAGTTTGCCTTTTTACCATCAACACCCATGCTCCAGCCTAGATCTAAGAGTTACCTGTCATATAATTTTGTGTCCCATTTGCGAGAAGAGCATCAAATTCCTTAGCCTCACATGAAGCTTACTCTCCACTGCATTTTCCAGAAGTTACAACAACATTGTTCTACCAAAATGCATTTATTGTGCATTTTCCCAGTGCTGATAATATGCAGAGAATTAAAATTAACTAACTGCAGCTGTCAAGTGTGAGCCCTGATACCCAGGCACACGTCTTGTAGTCCCTCTTTTTGCTGCATTTGATCTCCCAATGCCCATACTGACCGATTTTCAGGAAGCACTGAGATGGAGGTGAAGTCCAACAGTCTGCACTGCTCCAGATTCTGCCTTGTCAACTGGGAGAGAGTTTTTGGCCACACACAATGGAAAGCCTCATCTTTGCCCTGTAGAAACCAGGGAGCAACTAAGCTCTTTCAACCTACACACACACTGCAAATTGATGTGAACAGACTGAAATGTGACCAACACTGATGCTGTTGGTTCTTTGCAAGCTTGCTCATGCTGTTTATTTCATGCTGCTAAAGAAGATTGATAAGGAACAAAAGTGCTTATTTTCCCATGTGGAGGCTCTGTCTCTCAGCTATGCTTTTGCAGGGTGAGAGGGGTTGCAATGCAGGGTGAGTTGGCTGGAGTGTGCCTGCAGCCCATTCGGGTGAGATGTGCTCTTGTTCAGTGCCTCTGGTCCTGCCTGAGGACTTTGGTCAGAAGAGGATCCAGGAGGTCATTTACTTTTCCTATGTCACAGAAACATGGGCAGCAATTCCCACTGAACTACCTCACAAATTGTACAAGGTTGAGAAACTCCAAGCCCGTTTTTTTTTTTAATACAATCTAATATAGTATTTTCCCCATCCTTTCGCATCAGCCTATCTGCTGGCAGATCTTCCCAGATATGGAGACAGATCAGCAGAACTCCATTTACTTCAGTGGAAGGCTGCCAGGTGATGCAGCTCAGGACCTGACTCTTCTATCTGAGCTGCAGCTATCATGCTTAGCTAAGTTTATTGGCAAATTTTGCATGAATATTTTGAGAAGTAGTTTTCTTGTATGATTCAGATATTCTTGTTCCAGGAGGGTCTGGAAATGCCCTATAGCATATGTTCTGGTGGAAGATGTTATGCTCACATTCCAGGTCTGGCCTGACCTTGAAATAGCCAAGTGCACATGAAGAAGACGACCAGAGAAACTTAATTGAAAAATCAGTCTCCCCAGTGGCTTGGCTTATAGAATCATGGAATGCTCTGGATTGAAAGGGATCTTTAAAGGTCATCTGGTCCAACTTTCTTGCAATAAGCAGGAACATCTTCAACCACATCAGGTTTCTTAGAGCCCTGTCCAGCCTTATCTTGAATGTTTCCAGGGACAGGGCACCCACCAGCTCTTTGGGTAACATCAGCTGGGTTGAGCATCACAATTAGTAGCAGCAAAATCTCGATTTTCAAAGGAGGAGATCTCATTTCTCAGTTCCTCTACTCTTTCACGTGATATTAACAGGAGAACTCTGCTCTGGCTTATATCCCACTCCCACCATGGATGTTTACCCTGTCTTGAGTTTCCAGAGCTCCGCTGTCCTTGTTTTTTCTAATCTGTGTAATGTTTTCCTGTGCTTAATGGAACCCCTTGTTAGCCTTACTAATTACTGTTGTACTATTTAAAATAAGTTTATCTTGTTTTGACCAGTGCAGACAGGGGTTTATCCTTAGGGCTGTCTATTTTCTTTCAAATGTGATACAGGATTGCAGGGCCAGATGTTCTGCTTGGCTGTGCTTGTAAATGCTCTGAGGATTTTTGTAATCACAAGTAAAGAAACACCAACATTTGATCCCAGACATTAATGTGCTTCCCATAACAGCCATGTGAGAAGCGCTTCAAGCAATTGCTCTTCAAAACAGTCATTATTGAGGATCTGGAAATTGGTGCTTGCTGTGGGAAGGGTTTCTTGTACAGCTGTAGTGTAACACATGTGTACATTTGGGTCTGCTTATGTTTAACAATATATTAGATGATAATGAAACCCACATACATTCAATGTACAGCATTGTTAGCCACACAATGTGGAAGGCCTGATTTGTTTTTTATGTGCCATTGCTGGTTTATAAGATTTAAGGGTGAAATTTTTTACCTGTACTTGCACAAAGCCCAGCTATTCCAGGGATGTTTCTTCTTTAATGTGTAGATGTTTCACAGTACATTACTTATGGGCTGACTTTTCATGATTTTATATAGGTTGTAATTATTTTCCCATGTGACATTTGCGACATATAAAAGGGACAGACTATCTGCCATGACAAAATGATGATAAACTATTTATTTTTTTACGTAGTGTGTTTAATATTAGATATTATAACTTCTTATTTAAAAAAGTTACTTCTACTTTCAGCACAGAGTTGAAAATATTATGCAAAATCCATTGCCAGGTCAGTGGTAGAACGAGAAACTAATGTTTGTGTTCCAGTCTCTGGTATATTTGCCCATCCTGTGTAATTCATTCAGTTAATGAAACATAAACCAATAAATAAAAAAACTGTTAGTGAGTCTTAGGCCTGCCCTGGGACTTGAGGGGGAGGAGAATTGGGCTGCTATTGTGAATTCACTGTAACAGCCACCTGAAAAATAGATACTGGCACTGAATACCCAATTGAAGTTTCATGCTGTATTCTTATCACTCAAGGACAAAGCACATAACAGAAGCCATCAAATGCTATTTGTAACTAGGCCCTCAGTTTTTCTACTAAGTTATTGCATTTTTCCATGGGTTTTTGATCAATGTATTAATAACAGGCTGCCCAAGGAGGTGGTTGAGTCACCTTCCCTGGAGGTGTTTAAGGAACGGGTGGACAAGACCTTGAGGGGCATTGTTTAGTGTTTTATAGGAATGGTTGGACTTGATGATTTGGTGGGTCTTTTCCAACCTGGTGATTCTATGAACTGTTTTCCAGCTCTTTTGTCTCTGGGCAGACCAGTGCACGATCAACTAAATGGCTGAAATCACGTTTTTATTAGCACTCTGTTCTGCTGGATCTAACCTAGCCCACTGTTTTCTGCTTTTGCATTTGAGTTTTGTTAGAAGTTCCCTCCTCTGTGCCAGAGTTGAGGTGGGTGATGGACTGCCCCACAGTGCTGGTGCTGTGTAGGTTGGGAATGCCAGGAAAAGCCAGGCCTGTGCTCATTGGGCATCTCCTATTTGCCGGCATCATCCTGCTACTTCATCTTTTGTGGACCATGAGCCAAGAAATACTGTGATCCAGCTTCCCTTGCAATCTGGCAGTCTGGCAGGGAATGCATAACGAGTTCAGTCTTCACGTCTGATCAGAAAAGCACATCATCCCATGCTCAGGCAGCAATGCAAATGCCTACGTGGCATATGAGGGTTGTGAATTGAAGAGTTTATGTTGAAATAAGCCTCTGAGCATCTCTGCCCCATTTAAAGGCATGTTCTTTGTTCCTGCCATCAGGAGGGTTTCTTTACGTTACATGTGGCAACTTTTAGCTCATAATTACAGGCAAAGAGCTATTTAAGGCAGTTAGGCCCCTTTTATGTTACCTAAAATAATTTTGAAGTGTGCATTTATCCCTTCAGAATGGGTGTGATTGTTACAATGTGGCTCTGAATAACTCCACTGCAACACATGCTATAGCAGTGTAAAAGCTACCGTAATCGAAGAACAAACTCTCCACAACCCTCTCCAGTGCCACTTGCTGCTAAAGCTGCTGTTGAAAGGTTGAGCCTACTCTTTGCTCATAACCTCACTATAAAAGGCAAAGACCTTTTTGTGGCAATTTAAGTTGTGAAAGAGCATCAAATTTTGAATCTTGGCCATGATTATTGCAACAAAACATTTGTTTCCATCACACCCATTATTCTATTTTTTAAGTATGAATCTATTCCCTGTGTGATTCCAACTGCATCCAAGCTTTTCCCATAACAATTTCTGTGAACATCCCTTGAAATAAGATTCATACCCACTTCTGAATTGGAACTTTAAATCTTATAGAATGACACTTCGGACTGCTCTAATGCCTGGAATTTAGTTTATAGCTAGAGAATGAATCTCACATATGCATGGTTTGGCCTGAAAATCAACCCAGATTTTTCCCTTGTGCTCATGTGAGGGAAGGGAGCAAAGCTTTTCAGAGACCAATTTGGGAGTGAAGAAAGAAGAAACAGCCTCTCCATGCTGTTCTTCCTAATTTTCTGGGACTCTCCACCACAACAATGTGGTGGTTCACCATTCTGCTTGTCCTTATCTTCCACAAATCCACAAAAATGTCTTTTATGGGCTGTGAAGTCTTCCCACATGGAAAGCTGGGAAAATTAGCATAGATGGAAGGAAGAAATCTGTGCGGGACAGGATTCGTGTCAGTTTTATGGGGCTCGGAGAAGATCTTTGTGCAGCTCATGAAGTGGAGACAGTGCTGTGCCTTGCATGGATCATGTTGAGCTTCATGCTTGATCATCATCGTTCTTCCTGAGCTGTGTCTTGCTTCATCTCAGGCTCCGCAAGTGAAGACTTCACAGCACTGTGCTGCTCTTCTGGCTCACCACCAACTCCCAAAGACAGATAAGAAAGCTGCCTTTTCTCTTTATGATTTCACGCCTTGCTGCGATGTAGGCAAGGAGGACAAATTGGTCACTTTGTGCTGCAGTGCACTGCAAAGGCTGCTCAGCTGGGTATTCAGGTGTGCTGAAATGACTTGGCACGCATCTCTGGTGTATTATGAGCTGTGCTGTATGTGTTCTGTATGTCTTCAGAGCTGCTGCAGCGGTGAATATAATGGGATGGAGTATTTAGAGGAGTGGCAGGTCCCCCGAGGTGTCCTGTGAGTGCTGGAGGGCACAGTACTAAAAAAACCCCACCAACAAATTAATTCTGCTTTTTCACTCTGCAGTCACTTGAGTCTAGATTTTAGTTTCAATGGAATCTTTCTAATAGACAGTGGTTTTCCCCCGCAATTAATGTTTTATACTCCTCTTTCATATGATCACAGATGGAAAGGAAGCTTCAGGCATGACTTCAGTTTGTTCAATTGCAAAGGAGGGCATTAGAAGAAAATTACTTTCTCTTCTTAACTTATGGCAGGTAACATGAAATTTGAAAGGGAAGTAAGGAAATAAACAACTATAAAACCTTTTGCAATGACACTTGGAGTTCTGGAGGGTTAAATAGGTTGGGACTCAACAGATATTCCTTTTCTTAGCTAGCAGAAAAGCAATGAAAAGGAAAATGGAGCTCTTAGAAGCTTTAGTTACATAGCAGAGTATTCTGACTACTGTATGAAACATGGTGCAAGAGACAGGCTTTTAGATGATATAAGCAAATGTGACATTTTCTTAGGTTTTAAGAATGCACAGTTTTAAAAATATTTTTTCTCCTCAACAAAAGGAGATTTGTGACTTGACAACATGTTCCCATGGCACCTGAAGGCCAGATCTTGATAAATTTGAACTCTTTAGGTTTTAATTCATCTCTCTGCCCACAGAAAGTAACATCTTTCAGTTAAGCAATATTTCACAAGGGTTGAGCTTATAAGCAATATGGTCAGAAGATAAAGATACAGGGATGAAAGGGAGCTGGTAGGGTATTTTTATCCCTGTGAGTAAGTTTCCTTGTGAACAGCTAAAGAAGCAGGATTTGCAAGAGTGAGAATAGTGCTCAAGATCAGGCCCTCCTCTGTCCACCTTTTGGTCCTAAGAACTGTGAAGTTGAGGTTGTACTGGAGCGGCCTGTTTGACCACTTCATTCCAGCAATATAGTTGTCATAACATGGTTCTTGACAAAGAACATCTCAGATTAGCATAATTTTATATTCTTAAGTAGTTAAAGGAATCTATCTACGGGGAGAACAGAGGCTGGGGAAGGGGCTGGTGAACAGGCCTTATGAGGAGTGGCTGAGAGCTGGGGGTGTTTGGCCTGGAAAGGAGGGGGCTGGGGGGAGACCTCATTGCTCTCTCCAGCTCCCTGAGGGGAGGTTGTGGAGAGGAGGGAGCTGGGCTCTTCTCCCAGGGGATGGGGGATGGGAGGAGAGGGAATGACCTCGGGCTCCACCAGGGGAGGTTCACGCTGGGCATTAGGAAAAAGTTTCTCCCAGAAAGGGTCATTGGGCAGTGTCAGAGGCTGCCCAGGGAGGAGGTTGAGTCACCTTCCTTGGAGGTGTTTAAGGGATGGGTGGACGAGGTGGTGAGGGACATGGGTTAGTGTTTGACAGGAATGGTTGGACTCGATGATCCGGTGGGTCTCTTCCAACCTAGTTGTTCTATGATTCTATGCAGCCAGATAATCAATGAATTGTGTAAATGCCAATACTATGGATAATTAAGTTTACTTTCCCTGGGCTGCCCCTTCTACATTGTCCCAATGTGCTGCTGTAGGAGAGAACTCCTCTTCTAGGAACAAAGTGGGTCTTCTAGGTACAAAGTACAGCAAGACTAATGTAAAAACAAAGTGGGTCATCTAGGTACAAAGTGCAACAAGACTAATGCGAAACCCATTAAAATCACTGCAGTCTTTCCATGGTGTTTCACAAGTTTAGCTCATCCCGTTTGGAACTAGATGAACTTTAAGGTCCCTTCCAACCCAAACTATTCTATGATTTCTGAGCACTATGAAAGTGTTGTTGTTAACCGTTTTTGTAGAGGTCTGGCTCTAGGGTCAGTGTTGGCTGAGCACAGCAGCTGATGGGGAGCAGCATCTCGTCCGATGGGTCTTAGATGTTTGTGGTGATGTAACCTTGGATAGAATCATAGCATAGGCATATGGCCAGAATGTTTTTTCTCAGGTAATTTTTATACCTCCTGAGAAGCATGTGCTGGGGAACCCTGATTTATTGCAGGAGTTGACACCACATTGTGTTGGCACTCAACATTGTGTTAAAACAATTCTCACAACTAGTCTCTCTCAGATGGTGTTTCTGTTTGCTGGCAGCTTGGTGTAATTCAGATGAAAAATTATCATGAATTTTTACATGTTGAAATCTCCCTGTACTCTGGCACAACCTAGGAATAGCTCTGCAATGCTAAAGTGGCCTGAGAGCAGAACCAGTGCTGTCAGGGGAACTGATTTATTGCTAGTCATGGAGCTAGAGATGAAGTAAACCTGCAGCTTTAAGATTTCAGTTTCAGGATCCTGAGCTTATGATGTTTGTGCCAATACTTGCCAAGGGATGCTGGGTGTCAGACCTCATCCAGAGGCTGTCCCTGGAATTGGTGGGACAGAGGTGGGACATTGGTGGCTCTTGGGGACAGAGGCAAGCTCTGCCCTTAACAAGCTGGCAATGTGTGGGGTCACAGCTACAGGGGCTGTGGCTTTAGTGCTGCTAATTAATTTAAAGATTCTTAGGCCAGCCTTTGAAGGTTTTTGATCTTTTTATACCTCAGATTTTGGGTAGAGGAGCTCCCCATCTGGCCAGAAGTAATGTAAGTGTTGTCTTTCCCTCCTATCTCATCTTCCATGGCACCTTTGATGTGTTTGGGCAGGAAAACATCTCATTTAAAGAGCAGCAAGCCCTGTACTGATCTTTCTTGTGGTTTGCTGTCCTCACCCTCCATTTGTGAGGTCTTAGGCACCTTGTGGTTTCCCTGCTATTCCTGGTCACTTTGATAATCCATATACCTTCACTTTCTCTCTGACTTTCTTATCTTGCTTTTCCTTCCTTAGCTCTCCGAAGCCTCACTGTACATCCATTGCCATCTATGCCCAAACCCCTTCTCTTTCCAGCAATCAGGTTGCTCAGAGATTTACTGCTTTGGTTATAAATTCTCAGATTTAAATTTTCCCGATTCCCTATGCTAGGAGTGCCAAAGCTTAAAGCTTTGCTGTGGTTCACTGCAGAGACAGGAGCACCATGCCAACTTCAACCTGAGGTATGGAGCACAATGGGGGAGAATTAGCAGGTGGATTTGTGGACTGGGTTCAGAACTAGCCTGAATGTCTGGATTTCAGGTTGTTCAGTCTGCAAGGTTGGTAGAGCTGAACCCATCTGCAGAATTCTCACAGCCCCGGTGTGGTTTTGCTGTGCACAATTTCTTCCAGAGGCGCAGACAAATTCATAGCACGTCTTAAGTCCCTTCCCAGGAGCTGTGCATATTCCTGTAGCCCTCTGAAAAGGCACGTCATCTCCATCCCCATAGCTGCTGCTGATGTCTCCTTCCAATTTATTTTCAGTTGCTGTCACTGCAGGTGGCACCCGCTGGCTCCCCTTCCAGAAGGAACGAGATGTAATTATTCCAATTTCTTTGAGGAGCCTGTATCTCAGAAGGCTGCGCCACAACTTCTCCAGCACTGCAGCCTTGAACTCTTCATGGCTATTGTGTATGCAAAATGCATTTCCTCCTGCCAGAGGCTTGAAAGCTCCTGTGCACCTGTTACAATATCATTTTGGTGCATCTTTCATTGTGTTTCATGTAAAATCAGAGATTTTCTACCCTGTGATACAATTCTGCCTAAATTAGGAAACTTAGCTCTCAGCTTTTTGTTATACAAAATTTAAGTCAATGATGTTTGATGCTTTGAAAAATGTCTCTGAGGATGCTGAGATAAAGTCTATTAACAGGTGTTATTTGAAAAGTATTTAAATTATCCCAGCTCTGTTTTCCCCCAGACTGTCTGGATGAGTATCTGACATCAGCCTTTAGTGCTGAAATCCAAAATACCTGAGGTCTTATCTGGAGAAGTGTTGAGCAGTGGTGGACAGAATCTTTTCCAGAATTTTGTGTCAGGGAGAAGCAGGCTGTGCTTGGCCTGTTTTGAGGCAGTTTTGGCAAAAAGGACAGTTACAGGAAAGCATTAAAATGTAGCCTTTGTAGTGTAGAGGTGTCTGCATGGCATTTCTAGTGTGCCCGTATCTGTCAGCGTCTCTTTCCCAACCTGCATCCTTTGACATATTTCATGTTTTTCACTAATTTTCTTTTCCCACATTCACCTAGTGATGAGTAGAGCCTAGCCCAGTGCTTCATCTATGCTTTTCTCTTTCTGTATAACAGTCGCATAGATCCTGAGAAAAAGTCCTTACTTTGTTCCTAATACCCAATGAAATTCATGGGTGTAATTTTAGCTTTAAATTTAAATTTTAGATTACAGTACCCCTTGGTAGCATTATTTCCTTGTATAACACCCCTGCTTTACAGGCCTGTCTTTCCTAGTCAATTTTTAACAGTGTTTTCCAGTATAGTACTGGTCTGAGTGCCAGCCCACAGTTTATGGCACAGCTGAGTTGCATTGATCTCCAGTGAAAGAGTTCATCCGTCTCTATCAGCATCTGCAGACATGGTCTCAGGGCACATTTCCTTTCCTATCAGTTTGTGTTCCCTTTTTAGGCATTCCTCTTGCTTCTGCTAATTTGGTTACAACTACTTAGAAATTCAACCATTTTACCTATGGCAGTTGCAGCTTTTTTCCTCTGTCTCTTGCAACAATCTCTGTGGTATTTGTTTTGAATTTTTGATTTATGTTGCCATATTGGTTCCCAGCTTTCTTTCCTGTTTGGACTGATTTCAGGGTCCATGCCAGGGTTATCACTGACTCCTCTGCAGGTGATATTTGCATTATCAGAGTTCCAGCAACTTGACATTTCCAAAGTGCTGACACCAATCTGATCTAATCTGCTTCTCTCAGCATGCACACCAAGAGATGTTGGTTTCACCTCAGAAGAGACCATCACGAAGCCTCTGAATTGAGAATTAAAGGTTTGCTCTGCAGCCAGACGGAAGGGAAGATCCCCTCATGATAAGTTACTATGCTGACAGCACCTAGCATCCTTCACACACTGAAAGCTCAGAGCAGGGTGAAGGAAACTAAAGAATGGGAAACCCCATTTGTAAACACTTGAAGTGTTTAATAGTGAGATTTGTGACTGGGAAAAAAGCAACCAAACAAACCAATTTGCTTACTTCTTGGCTTTCCAGGTTTCTTGCACCTCAAGAAGAGCATAAAGACAGCTTTTGTTTGCTGGGGAATTTTGTTTTGTCTACAGTATTTTATGCAAAGCACTGTAGCCTCAGTCAGCACATTGTTCAATGATGATGCTGGTTTTCAAGAACATACAGGATAAATTCTATTCATTTTAGCCTCTGGGGTGAATTAAAAGCCTTGCAGTCTCCTGGGGGGTTTGGTTGGGTTTGGCTGAATTCTGCTGTCGTGGTCTCTTCCTGAACTAGGAAATGGCAGTATGTTATAAGACAGACAACAATAAACTGACAGGGTCAATAAACTGTCAACAGGCTGACAAATGCTGGTTTAGGATTAGCCTGTTGTGTTCAAACAGCCCAGACTCTCACATCCTGGGTCTCAAACCAGGCAATCAGAGCTTTCTGCTTAAATTTCTGCTTGTGGCTGACAAGTCAGGCGAAGCTGCCAAGGCAGATGGCAAGACCCAATCTAATCTTTCCTTGAATGATTGAGTCTTGTAACCAATTATCTGTGGTTTAACCTATATTTCATTTCACATCTTGCAAAGAAAGTTGTCCATAAGTTTCATTTAAGAAAGAGCCCTTTTCTCACTGTATTTGGAGCCAGCTGGATGTTACCATTCATTTCCCTGCTGAAATTAATTGAATTGTTTTCATGGCAAAGCTGTAATGTGCAGGAGCTCATGCTCTGTTGCACATCACAGATTTCATGTGCTTCATTTGAAAAATCAGTACTTACTGCTATGCGAATAATTAACGGTGTGTTCTGTAGCTGGATCTGCAATGCCAGACTGCAATGTGTTCTGTACTGAAATGCCTATATTAATTTGTTACTCCTGTTTGTAATTTGTGGGGTTTTTTTTGTATTTATAATATGAAAGCTACATTTTTCCACTGGGAGATGGGTGCAACTGGAGTTGGTGATGTTATTGGAGTAAAGGCAATATTCTCGCCTTTTTAGTTGGTTGACTGCAAGTCTTTTCCACCTCGAAGGATTACTATTAGTTTGGTTTTCCAGTTTTGCTAGGAAATGTCTTGTAACCTTTGAAAATAGGAACATTTGAGTTGCAATTGGCATGAACTGAGAAAGCCTTTTTTAATGCACCATTCTGCTTTTCCGCAGTAACATTCATGCCCTTGATGCAGGAGCAGGAGGCAGCACTAGTGGGCATCAGCCAGTTGTGCATGCAGGGCTGAGGTGGAGCTCTGATTGGGTCCTGTAATAGATCAACTCTAATTCAAACTCTGGCTACAAATCAGATGGCCATCATGCCTGGCTGTGACAAAGTAGCTCCAACTACTTTGTTTATTGATAGGAAGAATTGCTGTAAATCTGCTTCAGGGCTTTTTTTTTTTTTCCCCCCCATAAAGACCCATTTGTTCCAATAAGAAACACTTTGCTTCATGCAGCTGAAACCATAAGTAAAAATAAGTAACGATGGAATCTGGTGCATGATGTTATTTATATAAATGTCTTTCACATTTCTGTGGTTTCTTCAATCTGGAAAAGCAAATTTGTCCATGTTTTCATTTCCTAAGAGGAGATAAGAACCCCACTCCCTGGAAAAAACCCACTGAAATGCTCAGCCTTGATGTGTGCTGCCTTATAAAGCACAGCTATATGTAAACCACATAAATGGAATGTAATTGCAAGCTTCTACTCCATCCTATATATACCATGACCAGACAGTCTGGTCAACTCTATCCAAACCAGGGATTTGTGGGTGTCTGGTCACCTCTCTCTACCCATATTGGGCCCTTGCCCTGCCTCCTTCCTACTCCCCAGCCTCCTTTCGCATCATTTCCCCATGGTTAGGGGAGACCTGGCATCCTGAAAGTAGATAAGGTCTGAGTGAGGATGGAAGGGAAGGTGATTTATTGACTTGGTAAAACTGCAGTGGTGTTTTTGCTGTAGCCCTCAGTCTAGCAGAAATGCTGCCATAAGCTGCAGGGTTGTCTGGAATTCAGTGGATGTCAGTGCTGCTGGGTGGCAGCTCTAGGTCTTGTAGTAGGTGTAAAGGAGCCTATGCTGCATCTTTCTTCCTCCTCATCACTGACACATACTCCATTTTTTTTTGTGGTTTTTTCACTCTGAATCTGAGTCCTTCTCGCTCCATCTCAGGAGATCTTATAGCGACGTTCCAGGGGCTACAAGAAAGCTGGGGAGGGACTATTCACAAAGGTTTGTAGTGATAGGACTAGGGGCAATGGTAATAAACTGGAGAGAGGCATATTTAGACTAGACATTAGGAAGAATTTCTTCACTGGGAGAGTGATGAGACACTAGCCCAGGTTGCCCAGGGAAGTTGTGTCTGCCTCATCCCTAGAGGTGTTCAAGGCCAAGGCTGGATGGGGTTTTGGCAGCCCAATCTAATAGGAGGTGTCCCTGCCTGTGGCAGGGGGTTTAAACTAGATGATCTTTAAGTTCCCTTCCAACCCAAACTATTCTATGATTCTATGCTTAAATGTTTGATGGCCAAACCAGTGGTACAGTTCTCTCTTCCTCTCCTGGACTCTGCCTTGGATGGGTTAAATCATCACCTCTTGCTGCTCCGGCCTGATTGCTGGTGTTTGAAAAGGGACTCAGTCCTCCTCTGCCCCTCTGGTCATGTCCTGTGGCTAGGAAATCTTACCCAAGTTCCCAATTCTTTCACCTCTCTTTTCAAGTATTCTGGAGGTGAATTATACCACACTTACACTGGTCTCAGTGCCTAAACCCATCACATGGAGAGCTTAATATTCTATCCCCATCTTCCCCACACACTGTCATTTGCCTGTGTTTTTCTGCATGCTCAGCCTTGTCATGAGATTATTTGGCTCACGGTTATCAAGAGCAGAACTCCTCCTATTTTTCTTTTTTTCTTCTTCTTTTTTTCTTTTTTTTAATGGCAAAGTGCAGATTTAGCTCTTTTGTCTTCACTTGCATCTTGCTGAAGCAGTGATTTTAAAGAACTGCAGCCTCTGGAGAATTGTGGTCTTTGTGGTGCTTTGTTGGGGTGTGGAGGCTGCCTTGCACCAGTGCTGCCACTGGCTTTGCACAACAGGCAGTGGTCATGCCAGTTGGGCCACAGGACAGAGCTGCTGCTGCCCTGTTCCTGTGTTAAACCACATCCTCGGGGCTGTATTTATCCAAACTGAGCAAACAGCACCTTGAACTAAAACCTTGAAGATGTTAGGTACGCTCAGTATTCTGTGCTGCCTGCAGGCGCAGCTGTGGCTGGATTTGGGCACCCTAAAGCCATCACACCCGGAGGGAATTAACAGGTTTAATACCCATCCCTTCTCCCAGAGATGTGGTTTCTGGGGCAGGCTGTGCCACTGCTCCCATCCTGAGGGCTGGGTTTGCATTCTTTTAGGCTTTCAGTCTGTAAAATCCTGTGCTCCCTCCCTTCAAGCTCCTGTCTGTGGTGGGACCATACAGTCAGGAGCTCCTGCCTGCTCACAGCTCCACAGCCTTGGACCAAGTTCATGCAGGCCACAGGGAAAAAAGCCTCAACTTTCAGCTACTGATGGCTTGAACTATATTTGAACTGGAGCAGACCTAAAAATAAAAGACCCTTCAGTCCATTACCAGTCCTCTGCAATCCGAGCCTACCAGGCTAACTGTATTTAAGAGGTAGCTATTAAAATAAACTCTGTATTTTATGGATATATACACTTATACTTTCATGTCAACCATTTAGGATCATGTGAGCATTTAAAAGCTTTTCCAGGCTGGAGTCGCCCGAGCTGATTATGCACAAATCTGATTTGGGTGCTGTCTCCCATTCCTGTTATCATCTTATCATATTTCAGCCGCCCATCCAATCTCTTTCAGGTTATGGAAACCAGATTAAAGAGGCTTTGCTAGGATGCTCAAGAAAACCCGTCTTGCCGAAGCTATTAGCCATCTCAATCTGAAAGATGATTCGCAATAATAATTAATCTTCCCAGCAGAGCTTCTCTTGCAAAAGTCATGCTTTCACTTCACCCAGATATGAGCATGTATCCCAACCACTTGATACCTTTCTTACTCTATTTTATATATGCTTTTCAGCATTGAGAAATAGCATCATCTTCTACGTGCAGAGGATTAACTACTTCATAGCAGATGCAGGTCCAGATATATTTCAGTACAAGAGGTGAATAGAAGTTAATTTACACTTGGTAAGCACAGAGATAAAACAGGGCTATAGAGATCAGGTACTGAACTTAGGTTGTCAAGTAATGAACATTTAATGGCAGAGGGTTTTTTTAATGGAAGAAAAATCGCGTTCATTTCTCAAATACACTGTCTACCTGCAAGAGCTGTCAAAGTTCAAGGTAAAGTGCCATGTAAACATTTTCCCATGATGAACAAAAGACTGTGTACTGTCTTAGTTTGCTTCAACTTTTGTTTAAAGCCACCATAATTCTCAGTCACTGTCCTTAGGGTTATTTCTGAGTGGGATTTCTCTCTTCCCTGATTTTGCAGGACTGACTGGAACCTCACAGGCGTTCCTGTTTCAGGGCATCTCAGATGGGATGTGCCAGCTGGCTCTGGTACTGAGGTCCCAGCCCTAAGGATGGGAGAGTTGCAGCTGCAGTTCCCCATACGACAGCACTGCACAAGGCTGTCTTCTAAAATATTGTGCATAAAAGAGCAGAAAAGGATATAGATTTTTCTTTTTTTTTCTTCTACAAACCTAGGGAGATTTAAAAGTCATTGGGAAAAAGCTCAAATAAGAAATGAAGTGTTTAATAGTGCTATTTTTGTCCTGGACACTCTGAATTCCTCAGGTCTTCCCTGTTTTCTCCTGACTTGAGCTTTGGGATTTATAAACTGATTCAAGTGCAGCTCTTGAACCTGAAAGATTGCTTCTCTCTTCTGCTGAAGTATATTCCTTCTTCGTCAAACTGTAGCCTGGCCTTGATTTCCAGCTTTGCGGTACCCAGGGATTTGAGGGAGCTATACTGGAGGTACTGCCTGTGGCAAACTAGTTTGTCTGAAGGTAGATGCATCACCAAGCCACAAAAATGGCCAGTGGAGGTCTTGTTGTCTAAATGGAGTGAGAAGAGATGATTACTGCAATGACTCTTTGTGCTGCTGGTCTGTGAACTTCATCCCAGAGATGGACAATTGTGTCCACAGTCTTCCCTGGATTCAAAGGGAGACCAAATGCACCACTATCCAGAATCTATTCAGTTTCTCAGTTATTGCTTCTAAAGTGCATCGTGAAGTTCCTGCAGTCTCTGCATCAAGAAATGGCCCTGTGCAGCTGGTGAGAGCACCAGAGCAGTGTGAGGAACACAGTGGCTCCTGTGTACTTGAATGTCTGTGCTCCTCTTGGTACTGATCCCTTGATCTTGGTCTCCTGATACTGCACTGTGGTGGCCCAATAGTCCTGCAAATTCTTCCTACAAGCAGATTTAACTCAGCATGACCTGCTGGTGGGAAATGCAGGAGATGGAGCAGTCCCCATTTACTTGGGTCTGAGACTGAGCCTGAGTTTCTCTGCTTCCCTTCTTCTCTCTCAACGGAGCTAACATCTCTTTCCCTATGGGCCTCTAATAGCCTTGTCATGACTGATGGAGAAAGATCTTTCCTTCCTTCATTTCTTCTCATCTGGGGCAATTTTTATTGTTTTCCTGCTTCACTGGTTCACACGTTTCTGATTTCAGCAGCACACAAGCTTTCTCCCTTGTGCTGGTGCAGTATCTGTTAAAAGCCCTTCCTTTCTCAGAGCGTTAATTAAAAGTATTAAAATTTAAAATACAATTCCCATCAATTGTACAAAGACCTCGGTGAGTTTTTGTGATTATTTGCATGATTGCATTTTAAGAGAAAGAACAAACGTGCATTTTGCTGCTGGAGGTTGCCTTGTCTGCTTTGTGCTTGGGTGAATGCAGCCTGAGACTATGCTGTGGAAAAGCCCAGGACAGGAAGGACTCAGTCCTCTTTGCAAATGGTGTATGTCTTCATTCCCCAGTTTAGGGGAATGACAGGGAGGCTTCTCCTGTCGTTCAAGTCCTTTAGGAGACAGCACAGCCCAGGCGGTGATTGGGTTCCTGCTTTGTTTATGCATTGTTTGAATTGTTCAGCAAGTTTCCACCGATGAAGCGGCTCAGTCACAAGATGCCATTGGAGGTCAAGGTGACAGCTGGAAGGGCTCCTCTCACCTGGTTTGTAGGGCCTGGTTATAGTGAGAAAATAAGACGACTTTATGCACATATACTTGGAACACCACAATGCGGTGTTGTAGACATGGGAGAAACCTGAGCGAGTCTGTTTTCAAGGCAGAACTCCTCTATGGCTTATCCCTTGGAGAAATTACTAACCTGTTGCCACAGAGACAAAGAAAAGTGTGTTGCAGTCCAGTAAGAGAATATTACTATTGTTTAAATGAAGCTAAATGGTTTCTCAGGAGTTTCCTATCCTGAGGTCTCTAAGTGCCTATAGTTTCTGGCAGTGCTCCTTCACAGGCTCAGCCAGCAAACACGTCAGCAGCCCCAGCCCTCAGGACAGATTACAGGTTTGCAGCTGCATATGTTAGATGACAGGTGTGAGCTCTGTGTGTCTAGAGGGAGAGGTCCTAGCTCCTGCTTCCCCTCAAGCCAGTCTGGGAGCAGTGTAAGGATGCTACACGCTACTTGGAGCAATCCTACAGCATTTGTTCACCAAGAGTCACAAAGCCCATTGTTCATCAGCACAATGAAATAATTATGGTAATATCAGTTCCAGCCAGGAAGGCAATAGGGCTCCACTGCATTTGGGGAAGATGTTATAATGAGCTGTTACAAACAAAGCTATGATGGTCCATCAAAGCTATGCTCATGGAATTGCCTTATAGGTTCTCGTTGTCCTGGGTGTCATCAGGAAACTCTTGTTATGTTTTGTGGGGTGCTTTTTTTTTGTAGCAGGGCTAGTCCTCATAGAGAGCACAGAAAGATTGCCTTATAGGCTTTTTAGCTCTGAAACTGTGTTTTATTAGGGCACAAAATCGGAACATCCCAGATCTGTTGGATGGAGCAGACTGAAATAAGGCCACCTGCAAATAAATCTCCCCACTACTTAGTAGCCTATTTTTCCCCCTCCAATGTTGTTCTTGGTCCAGCAGTATTTGGTGATTCCTTTTTTCCACTAGCCCCAGTCACCTCCCTCTGTACTCCTAGGAAAAATATGATTTCCTCGTGCCTCTGTGGCTCAGGTGGTTGTTTTGCGCTGGGAGTTTGCCAGCCTGCCCAGCTACTTCTCCATCTCATGCCCAGTTTCTCCTAGCCACCAGTGCTCAGCATCTCCTCTTCTCTCCGGGGCAGCTGTTGGGGGAACTTGCATTGGTGCCCTTTCTGCTGTCAGCCACAGGTTCTTAAGTCACACCATGTTCACACCATCAGCTGCAAACAACTAACAAAGCAGATACCCTCCCTGGCAGGTGCTGCTGACAGGGTTTCAGTCTGTGCGTGTGCCTGCATGCTGGCTGTTAATATTCCGCCTGTGTTGCTATTTGAGAGTCAATCTTTTATTTCTGAAAGAGAGAAAAAAGGAAGTAAATTCAGCAGTAGCTCTGCTCACAACATGAATTAAGGAGCTGCTTTCCCCCACCAGATTTATATCTTTTCAGGACTTTTTAAAACAAATGCTTACCAATCCTTTTGTCAGATGACTGACATGGGAAAAAAGCCAACTAATATGAGTTTGCAGCTTGCTTTTTTGTTATAAGTTACATGGTGCTTGAGATAAATTTCAAAGCCTTGCTGTAGTTTACAGCTTTTATTGGGCCTGGGTAGATGTCAAATCTATTTATAGCTGGGTGTACCTTATAAATTTGAAGTCTTGGCTCTTAATTCTTTTTGGACTAGGCACGAAGGCAATGCAGTAATTCCTTCAGTCCGTTCTTCAGCAGATATAAGGCTATATAAGCTGTTAGCAATACTTGTGCTTCATATTCTGCTTAAAGCTAATTTGGGATAGATTAAGACTTAAGTCTTCTGATTAAAGCTTAATGAAATGGGAGAAATTAGAGTTAGGAGAAATGGAAATGAGTCTCTTGTCTTTGCAGACTCGCAAGTTCAAGAGTATACTTTATAAAATACTTCCATTAAGCTACTTTAACTGATGGATTTTTCAGCATCCACATTTAGAAATCATTTCCTGGTCTGGCACTGTGATTACCTGTGCAGTTAGGTGTCTGGGAGAGAAGTAAAGGTATTTTAATTTCAGGGTAAAAACATCATCCTAAAGCAATGCGGATGCTTTTTGCCAAACCGGTTCCGTATTGCCTCAGGAGCTGAAACTTTGTCTTAGAATATTGTCAGGATACTAATTAAATCTTGTCAATGCATGTAGAGATATAAAACACATATGCAAATCATGTTGCAAGCCAAAATTTTAGCAGGTGCTGTACAGTATATCACCATTTCTGTCCATCATTGTCCCAGGGAGCATTTTCTCTTGAATTATCTTCATTTGGCTTCAGTTTTGAACTAGAAAACCCAAACAAAAGGATTTCATGTTTGTGTAATATTCTAAAACTTGCCTATCTACGTGCCACAAAACCCAAATAACTCCTTCCCCTCATTTTTATCATGTGGTGAAGTAAGAATTTACCAGAAGAAACACAAATTACATTCCCTACAGAGATGTCAAATAACATCTTTGCTACATCATTTATCCTCCTCTAAAATATGCTTTGGAGATTGAAATGACTGAAACCATGCAACAGGTCATTGTCTGTGACAGTAGCTGCACCTGGAGGGCCCAGAGGTGCAGGACATTTCAACCCAGTGATTGGTACAGAGGAGTTCCAGCATCACGATCAGCTGCTGCAGCTGCAGAGGTCCTCCAAGATCCATTACCTGCCACCTTGTGAGTCCTGCTGCCTGGGGCATCTTTGGGCTGATGCAACATCTTCCCATATTGCTTGGGCTTTGATCTCACGTTTGATGTGATGTGGAGCTCAGTGATGCAGTGAGACACCCTGCAAAGCCTTTAGAGCTGAGAGGACAGTGGTGCCGCTACCAGGGCTGCTGGTTTTATCTTCTGCGTAAATGCTGCTGTTGAACTTTGATTCCTCTGAATCACAGTCCATGTTGGATAAGGCAGGGCAAAGACTCCTTGCAAGGTGCTTCTGTGATTAAAGCAACATCTAATTGCCTTGGATCATGTCAGTTTAATAATCTGGATTTCTTCTCTAGTTTGGGATCAAAGCCACTGCTGCTCTCCAGGTGCTTGGCACTGGTCTGCCAATGCAGAGCAGCCATAAATTTGGCTTAACACAGGGACGTGAGGTTAGCATGCTGCTTTATTACACTGGCCAGAGCGCAAAAAATGAATTTGGCACTGTGGAGCACTGGGAAAACTCTCAGTGTCACTACCTTTCCTCTTTCCAGACGAAATGTTGCCTAGAATTTCCTTATCCTGAGCAAAACTCACTGCTATTCAGTCAGTCGGCTTTGGGACTCAGCGAAGGAGCCTGGGCATCCCTGCAAAAGCAGATTGGGATGATTTTGTGCCTTCTTGGGTTTCTGACACACCACAAAAAGGTAGCAGTCTGAGGAGTTTGAAGCTTCTGTAGTAGGAGTCAAACAGTGAAAACTCATTTAAATTTAGTCATGAGCATTGTAGTCCAAGTGTGACTCTAGCATGCATTGTTAGAAGAACTCATATCAGGTCAGGCGTGCATGTGAATTGCCTATTGAATATTCATTCACAAGGCAGTTGGAACAGTTAGGTGGACAGCATCCACTTACAAAGAAATCAATTGTAATGGCACATGATGCATTTTTTCCAGATTGAATAGTAAACTTGAATCTATTTATTTCCTCCTCCAAGCACATGCAAAAAAATACTGCATACAGCCTTTCTTAAGAACTTGCAAGTAGAAATTTTTTTACATTTCATTTCAGAAGATTTGTGGCATGTGGCATGAACAAACTACCAGTGAAATTTGAATCAATTCTTCCCAGGTCTCTACCGAGGGCTTGGAAGAGTTTTTGATTATAGAAATAAGATACAGAAAGAGAGAACTCTGTATGCGTTTTAGGTGCTTGAGCAATATTTCCTCGGAGCTCAACATGGGTATAGTGGGACTGGGACGCTGATGCGCTGGCCTGTTGAGCATTTGCAACAGCCCATGTTTGCACAAGTCTCAAAAACACAGTTGCGTAATTGTATTTATTAAGTTTTCTTGTAAAAAGAAGTTTTTGTCTGAGAAAAAGTTTTTCATTACAAAGGTCTAAGTAAATGCAGTCATGTTTTCAGAATTTATTACTTCTTGGGGAAAACGTTTTACTAGGACTTTTATTCTGTTACAAATGATGAATAGGAATTCTGGAAGGGTTGTGTTTGTTTTCTGAGGCGTGCTTAATTTAAGCTTAGCCATTGGCTGCAACTTCTTCATTACCATTCTCAGTAATGGGCTTGCATACATTAACATTCGTTTCTACGTTCCAAAGAAGGTTTTCAGAAAAAATAACCGTTGCATTAAATACCCTATTTTCTACAAGAAAAGAAAGTTATGGCCGTATAAGGATACAAGCTCCCAGTTCCCAGTGATGTCAGAGGGCTGAGGAAATGGGAAAATGCTTTGTATTTGACACATTCCCTCAAGTTACTTTCCATTCCTCGGTTTCATTTCTTTCTGTGAATAACCTGAAAGCAACTTAATTTTTTAATTTGGTTTGTAGTCAGCTAATTACTCCTGCAGAAGAATAGCTAATGAATGGAAAGAGGAAGGGTTTGAAGTCCCTTGTGGGAAAGTTCAAGTATTATTGATGAATTGTGAAGCCATGCTCGGTGCCACAGTTGGGGGTGAACATAGTTCTCAGCCCTCCTACCTCTGGAAGTGAAGGACTAATATCAGCCATGGGGTGGTTTTGTGCTAGCTGTGTGCAAAGTCCTAGGCCTTGGAGAACTGTTGACCAAGCCTCATCCTGTGTATCAAGGACTTATTTCCTTGGAAGTGTGAACAGGGCTTTTCCTGTGTAAAACTGGAGGCCTGTATCTTGTGTGAATCATTACTTCCATGAATTTTAATGACACTCCCGATCTATTCCTGCTAGATGAGCCTCAGAATTTAAACACAGAAGTAGACCTTGGCTTTTCTGCAGATGGAGCTAGGAAAGGAAGACATAAAGCATACAAAATATGGGGACTTTTGCTTCACTCGATCCCCATGAGATTAAAGGCAAGAATTTCATAGCCTCTTACAATGATGAACCAGATAAAAAACCTCAGCTCTTTGCAGCATCAGCTTAAGTGGAGTGAGACCATGCTGATACACCTAACAAGAGGTGTACTCTTTCTTGTTGTTATCGACTTGGAAATTGTTCATTTCTGTCACAAATGATACTTTCTTCCTCACAGTTCAGGTAGCCTTTGCTAACGATGGTTAATTAGAGAGTATTTAACTACATGAAAAATGTAATTTTTTGGTGGGCTCATCGTGACTCTGGTCAATATGACAGGATAGGGAACTAGGAGTGAGAGAGCAGTGTTTTATTTCCACTTCTCCCATTGATTCAGTCTCTCAGCATCTCATTTTCTTGGCTTGTAAGATATGAGTCTGCTGCTTTGCAGGGTGCTTTGAATTATGAGAGAAAAGCATGATTTCTGTTTGAAGCAGTCACGCACATCAGTAAAGAGCTATACCTCCTGTGTTAAGTCATCCATATGCACATAAAACTATTCTAAAGTTGATGGGGAGGGCTGAGGAGGTGAATTTGCTTCAGAATTGCATTATTCACACAGAGACTTCACAAAGTATTTAATTCTTTTTGTTTGCTTGCATTTTTTGACCCCCCAAGATTACTCTATTCCAAGCAAACGGAGTCAATTAATCACATTTTCAAGGGATGGAATTCTGTTCAGCATCAACAAAATAAACCAGAAAAACACTCAGCCTTTAAAAGAGAGCTTCAGCCTGTGGAGCCAACCTGTAGAAGTGAGCTAGGAAGGTTCAGCCAGTCTAGGGAAGGAAATTCAAAAGCTCCAGGAAGTAGCATTTCTAAGAGCGTTTACAGGTGCATAATGGCCTTATCTGAAAATAATGCCTGCTGAACAAGCTACGGTATTCAGAAAGACTGAAAAAAGAGAGATTTAGAAAAAGCTAGGTAAGATTTGGCACCTGGTCTTTGTGATGAGTGAGAAGAATCAAGGTGAGGAATAGCGTGAGCTGAAATTACCCAAGGCTACAGCTAGACACGTGATGCACAAAAAATCATGAAGGATAAAGGACTATTTAGCACAAAACCCATTGAAGAGAACTTGAGCAAGAGAGCTGCTTTTCCAGAGACAGTTAGAGCATCATTCACTGTGGTTAAGCAAGTTATGAAAAGTCTGTGTATGATGAGAATGGAAGGAGAAAAACAATTTAATCTGATACAAACACAGCAAGAGAACGTGCTTTAATTAAATTCCTGTAAACTGCTCACAGTCTTCTTCTAAACATACGGCATAACTGTGTAGCAAGGATGCACTCACCTGAGGAAGGCAGGACACATGGAAAGATGAGAAGAGCAGTTAAACATAAGAAAGAGAAAGCCCTGATTTGTAGCTGAAAGGAGGAAAATGGTATGGATTATATCTATTTCTGCCTGTCACAGTTCAGCTAAGAAGCTGCCACTCGTCTCTGAAGCTGCTGTAATTTCCAAGATCATCTACTATACCCAGCCTCCTCTTGTGCGATGTTATCAGTCTTTTTTTTTTTTTTTTGTCAGTGCAGAGACTTCTGTCTGAATCCAGCAGTTTTCTAAATGAGTGAAAGGTATGTGCAGGACCAGTAGGGAAGGGCCCAGCTGGTTTGGGTGCATTTGGAAGCTGATGGCATTAAACCCCCAAAACATGTCTTCTTAAGCTTCTGGCTCAGCCTTGCAGACACAAGCTGTTGACGGGCTTTGGCTTATCCACCAGTTCCAAAGGCACTTTGTTTTTTATAAGATTTCTAATTGTTGCTCTGAAACTACAAAGGATTGTTTAGTTTTGTTTTTCAATTTCAGATAAAACAATTCTGTAATGTGCCCAGTGAGAGGCAACAAGCATCTGGCTCTCTTTAATTTCACAGACTATTCTAAAGGCAAATAATGCTCTGCAAAGCAGGTCTTTGGGGTGCTAAAGCAGACAGATTTTGCTCTGAACACGTATAGGAATAAAATGGGTTGAGGATAAAACTCCGTATTTTTCTAATCGCATTTCTGGACGTAATTATAATCACTGTACTAAGTAGTGTTCACAAATACAGGAGTACTGTGACTTCTTTTATTCTCTCTTCCTTATGTCTGGCTTTAAATTTAGCAGCTTCACAAGGAGATGTGTTTGTCAGCTGTGTTGGTCCAGGTCCTCTTTAGCATGTGAGTACACACAGTATGAGTCTGAGCCATGCCAGCCTCCCAGGAAAAGCCCTGATGCCAGTGTGTCTCCTCTTGGTTGATGCCATGAAAAGCCAGACTGAAAAAACAATGCCAATTTGACCATTGGTTAAGATATCCCTTAATGCAACATCGGGCATGGAGGGGATTGCTCAACCTAATGTGCATGCAACTTCTGGTACAATTTGAAAAGGTGATATACAGTCAAAACACACATATTCATCACTTGTCCTGGAACAGATGTGTCTATTATAATAAGTTTCTGGAACTACATAAGTTTTCTCCACTTGGCACAAGTGAGCTGCCCTCTGGGGTTCTTCCTCAGGGGGTCTTGTGATGAAGGCTGTAGATCTTCCTCACAGCTGAACTTTTCAACTCTCCTCCTTGCTCATTCTCTTAGACTCTTTGGGCACCTCTGCAAGGTTCCATCTGGTCCTAGCTGGTTCTTCTTTCTCTTATCATTGCGCTAGTCCTTGTTATCTGGCTTAATTAGATACAGTCACATTCTTTCTCATTCTTTCTAACTGCAGCCTTGTTAAAATTCCTTATGTAAGTATAAGTATCCAGGTATAGGCTAGCTAAAAGTTATTATTCAAGCTAATCCTGTATTTTCATTCTAAAATCGCAAAAAAGTACATTATATTCAAATATATAATAGGTTAGTAATTTATAACAAATAATCTTTTTCTTCACTGCTATGCCAGTTTTCATCCCAAAGAGGGGTTGCCCTCTGCCACAGGGACATTCATCTGCTAGGAAAGCATAGGCATGACAAAACCACTTTCCTTGGGCCATCAGTCACTAGCAATAGTAATTTTCTGTTTGACTGCTAAAGAGGAAAGGAATGGCCAAGCTGGGGAATAAGGCAGGCAATGCTTTGTTGCATGTGTTTCTTATTGTCTTCCATAGCCTGGAAATGTCCCCTGATCATCATGGGTGGGGCACCCCAGAGCTGTGCGAGAGCACTGACTTGCCATGCTGAGTTCTTCTGCAGGCTGTCTGGATGGGGAGAAAACACTGAATCTCCATGTTTTCAGGTGAAGGCAGAGCTTCTCCTGGGCATGTGCTCCCAACCCTGCCCCACACCAGTCCCAGCACCCAGCTGTACCACCACAAACCCAACCAAAGCCACGGCATTGGCATAGCTGAGCTCAAGATGAGGAACAATTGCAGCATGAAAAATCAGCCTGTGCTCCAGTTTCCTTCCCAACAAGGCATGAATTAGAAGCTGAGGTCCTAATGTACATTAATCTCTGAGTGTTCCTGTAGTGTCTGCCTTACAAGTCTATTTATGACGAACTGTTCTAGACCACTAGACAAGCTATGTAACTTGTCAGCTCTGTTTTCTTCTGGGACAGACTTTATTTAAAAGTCATAATTTTTCTGAAAATAAAATTTTACAGAGAGCTCGAGAGTTTCATGCTTGAAATCAGCAAAACTAGCAGAGAGCACAATCCTCTCTGCTCAGGATCAGACAGGGCTTCCACTGATGTGCTGGCAGGAGGGATGCTGCAGTCAGCCACGGAAGGTAGTGTGCAAGGAGTGTGTAGCCTGAGATTAACTGTATCTGTGTACCTGGAGATTACGAGAGCCCAGCAAACAAAAATGACAAATGGTGCCTGTGCAATGCTGAGTTTACCAAAATGGGAATATCAAAGCAGCTTTCTGCATCTGTTACACCATACAAAAGTGCATGGCAGTGTTTAAGGCTTGTCATCTACAAGGAGGGGCAGCTGGAGATATATAGTCCATGATACAATATTGTAAGTGGTTTGACCAGTGCTGGGGCAACCCCAGAGAGCCAGCAGTGATTGCACATCATTGCTGGCTTTGAAAGCAGCTCCTCTTCCACAGCAAATGGAATGGATTAGTCCTCCCCTGCCACAGGGACAGCATCTTAAAACAACCATCCATAACTAAGACTTCTATAAACAGCAACATCATTTAAAACAGGGTTTCAGCTTGCAATTACATTTTTTTTTTTTTTGCTAGCCACTTCTGGACTGGGTATCCCAACCCTTACTCTGAGCTCTCTGGATCTTTCCCCTCTTCTCCATTTCCTGTTTCAGCAGGTCCCTTCCCCTAAACATGCCACACATGTGCCCATGGGCCACTCCTGCAGCCATCAGCACCAGCTGCTGCTTGTATGGTGCTTTGTTCGTCTGGGATGCAGGAAGGGAAAGGCAAGAAGGCTGGAATGAACCACAAAGAAGACAAAAGGATCATGCATGGTTTTCACACTCATTTCGTATGGTGGTCACTCATATCCTCTGGCTCTCCAAAGCAAGTGACCCAGAAAGAGGTGTGAGTGTCTGCAAGCCTGAGGAACCAAGGGCAGGTTGTCTTACAAAATAACAACGATTCATGATTTAGGTAATTTTTTAATACATCTGGAAAAGATATATTCTAAGAACAACCTAAAATCTGTTCTTTTTTAAAGACAGCATGTAGCAACCTTTCAACATTTAAATTTTGCCTAAACCATAGAGAAGTAACAGTGTGACTTAAATGTAAGTCCACAACTGCTACATTGGAGTTATTACATCAGGCAGAAAAGAAAAGCTTCCAGCTTTATTTAACTGAGGTGGATTTATCTGAAGAGGATGGCTTTCCATCTCACTTGAAAAATAAGATTATATAAAAATACACCACCAGAATTTGGAAGGTATCACAAAATTAGCCTTCCATCTTTTAAGCAGAGGGAGAGCCTTCCCTTTTAAGCAGAGGGAGAACCTCCTCAATCACTGACTCCTCACCCACACAGGAGCTGGGAGCCATCCAAATCCTATTGCTTAAGGTGGTCCCAATGACATAAATCACCATCAGCTCCTGGCCTGAGCCTCAAAGTTATGATATCAAGTGCCGAAGTACTGATGATGAAGCTGCATCAGCAGTGGCAATGCTGCCCCTTTCACAAATGAATTACGAGAGTTGTTAATTCTGCAATCACATCATCTTCCCAAAACAATAACAACCCACAAACAGTTTGATAGTACCTTAACCAAAAATAGCAAATGCTTTTAGGATTCAGTCCTGCAAAGATACCCAGCTGCTTTCATCTCTGCAAATCAGTTCTCCACCCTGCCTATAAGGCACTGATTCCAGTAACAAAACACTGACAGAAATAAATGAGAGCAGAAAATCTGTAGCTCTGCAATATAAAACCTGGGGAAAAAAAAATCAATGCATCTGTTACAGTGGAGGAAAGAGAGGAATCTATTTGAATTCAAGCAAAGCTGCAGGCCTCAGCTAAAGGTTTTCATCCTCTTTGAGCCGCTTCTTGTAGGTACAAAGTGTGTTGGTCAGGAATGTGTCTACTATTTAGTATATACTCACAAACCAATCGAGCTGTGTAGGTTCAGCTCAGGGCACTACCCTGCATTGTGGTGTGTGAGATCTGGCCGTGCTCTGCTTTCTGCCCTCAGATTGAGCTCCCTCCACCCAGCAGCAATAAAGCTTCCCAGGCTGTCTTGATCCACCAAAAGGGGACAGAAGGTTGTGCTTCAAGCACCATTTCACACGAGGCTTCAGCTGATTTGGCTCACCCTCTGAGCAGGCTGGGGTTTTACTGCCTATACAAAAGCAGATGTGAAGACAAATTCATGGCCTGTCTGTATGGCTTACTTGCCTACGCAAAAATATTTCTGATCAAAAAGACAGATTTGTTGCTTGCTAATTTTAAGTCAAATTACCTACAAATGTGCTTGTTTGGAAACAAAGCTTATTTCAAACCCAACAGAAATGTGTTAACATTTTTGCACAAATGCTTGTTTAGTTTGGTTCTGGGAGAATTTGCTGTTAAAAAAAGGCTGCATTGTTACTGGCAGCAAACAAGACAAATGTTCACAGGTGGTTGAAATCCATATGCAGCTTTGGTTTGGACAGAACATTTTCATTCCACCCATCAAACAACAGCAAAGCATTACTCTTTCTGCCCTCTCTTTTAATGGCAGGAGAATCTAGTCAGCAGAATCCAGCCTGATAACTGTAAGATCATACACAGAGTAAAATTAGATCCTCATATACATACACATAACAGTACTTAACTCCATTAGCATCTTGGAGCATACATAGAAATGAGAATAGGGTGATTTAATATTCACTGATGTACAAGGGCAAGCTTCTACACACTGCAGAAGAGGCAGAGAAATATTTCTAATGCAGTTCACATATTTCATTTAACTCACAAGAACAGAATATTTAGTGAGGCAAGGTCAACAGCTTCATTGCTGCTGGCCCTCTCCAGTGCAAACTGGGCAACCACAGCTCCTTCCTCAATAAGAAAAACTCACTTTACAGTTGAACATTGTGCAGCGATTACCCACAGCATTGCAGTATTCCTCTGTGCATCAGTGTGTTTGTGAAGTTAATCCAAGCTGAGCAACAAAGCAGTGCTCCTCAAAAGGGGTCAGGAGATCTCAGGTGGAAATCAATGCCAGGTTTTCCAGTGGGTCCACAAGTTCACAGCTCCAACAACACCCTGAATGTTGACCTTAAGATCTCCACTTCCACTGTCTGGACGCAGTGTTCAGAGGAAACAAGTTTATCCCCAGTGGGGTTGACATGCAGTCCCTGAATGGTACACATTCATCTGCTGTTGGATGTGTTAGATGGTACAAGTACATCTGCACTGGACCCTTGTGGCTCCTAATGCTGCCTTCAACAGCGGTGCCTGAGGAAGAAACAGGAGAGTGATGATGAGAGTGGAAACTCTTCCATCTCTATCCTTTGGCTGAACGGTGCAACGGGAGGCTATGCTACCTTTTATATGTTTCCAATATTCCACTACAGGCTGAGAGGGATTTATTTTCACATCTGAGGTAAACATAGTGGAAGGCAAAAGAGAAATTTTGCCAATGTTTGCTTAGCCTTAGTGACTGATATCCTGCAACTCTAGCACATTTGCTTCATGTGCCAAAACTTGAACAGAATGATGTTTCAAGATCAACCCAAAGTGTGGGTGGATCCTGCCCCAAGATATATTATTTTCCTTGAATTGAAATTCACTTTCTGGGGAGTCTCCTTGCACTGCTTATAGATTCTTTCCACTTTGGACAAGGTTAAAATAAATGTTACGAGGATTAGAGACATGCCCAGGTAATCAGTTTAGTAACAGTGAAATTTCTGGGGCAACTTTGCAGGGGATCATATCAGAGCAGTAATTAACAACCTGCTGTGTATGATTAAGTCAAGTATTTGATGCGAGTGAAAGATGTAGGAGAGTTATGACTGACAGTCTTCTGTTATTACAAGCTGCAAAAGCATTTGTAAAGTTGTCAAGCATGAGATACCCAGTATTTTGCATTTTTCAAGCAGATGTCATCAGATGCCACATGTGTCTGTTTAGATAACCTGGACTGTGTGATATAAGACCATGGAGGATTTTCACCAGGCGGAAGCACTGGCAGCTCTTCCTCTGCCTAGATGAGGAGCTGGCACAAAGAGCAGCTGTTGGCTCCATGCCTGGATGCACCACTGCAGCCTGATGATCTGTTGAGCTCTGGTCAGTGGCTGATCTCTAAGGGAGGGTGCAGTGGCTCTAGTAAAAGCTAAGTTTTCTTCTGGAATGGATCTGGGCCCATAAAATGGAAACTCACTATAGAAACATGATTCATGCTATGAATGTCCCGGTGATATTTCAATTAACTTGAGGATGTCCAGAGAGTAGAAAACATGCTGCAAAATTCCCATCCTTCTGTCACATCTGTGATGAGTTAACACCACGCGGTAAATGCATAAAACACTCACTCACAGTTTATTTCTACTGAGGTCAACCCACAATACAGCCACTTGTTTTTGAAGCTCGTTTGAATCATCTCTGATATTTGCTGAGGAGCTGCCACAGCCCCACCTACGCAAGCGAGCTCAGCAACTACAGTGCGGAGCCCTAATGGGATCAGGATGCCCCAGAGCTTGGTCGCGCTACACAGTTTGCTGCCTAGGGTCAGAAACAAACCTCTCATCACTTTCTGATTGGATGCAAAACAAACAGTCATTACATTGAGCACCTTTTTTTTGCACCTGACGTGTATGGAGAACAGCAACAGAGAAGTGGGAACCTGCTCTGATAAACAATTCTTCTGGCAGGACTGTAAGCAATTGCTTTAAAAGCTGTGCAGAACTCATCATTCCTTCTCAGGTAGTTCCTGGGAGGCTAATTTGTGCAATATTTGTTTCTTAATATTGTGTCTATGCCGATGTTTGGAAGAAACAGTTGCTAACGACCCCAAATCCATGCGTACTTAAAAAACTGGAACTAAATATATTTAAAACAAATCATTCTTTTTTTCTATTCTCTTTAGAGCAATGCTTTTGCTGAGTTGGAAAGTAACATTTGAAAACTGCTGATGGAGATGAGAAATCTTGGAAGTAGTTTGTCGTAAATATCACATGGAAACTGAAAAAAGAACCTTTGGGATATCTATGCTACAGTATTTGCATGGGAGGAGTACATAGACTGAATGAAGTGGTATTTTCCACTATTCCAGGACTGATAAATAAGGAAAGCACTGTGCAGCATCTCCCCATGAGCATATGAGAAAAGCAGGCTAAAAATAAATGGTATGCAGATAAATACAGAGATGTTAAGTAGAGGAGGCTGTTCCTGGACCTTTGTAGCTGCTGGTTGCAGCAGTAAAACTCACAGTGCAGAGGGAAAGTTTCAGCTCCGTGCTGGTTCAGCCCACGTTCTGACATTACTGAGTATTTTTGGAGGGTATTTTGCGCCATGAGTAGTCCACTAGAAGTGAGGCATTTGCAATGCACTAGGAGTGGCAGCTAAAGGAACCAGGCTTGAGCCTGTTCTGAGAGGGCCAAGTTATCAGGTTGGCACCCAAGGGTTCATCTAATTTTGTGGAATGTGAAGAGTAGACACAGCCACCCTAGCTGAAGTTTGGAATAGCTCATAGTCCCATGCATCTAGGATGTGTGTGAGCATAAATCAGTGTTAAACCTCCATTTAAAAGCGTGTTTAAAATTTCTCCCCAAAGTGCCTCTCTTGATCTCTATTCCTGTACAATTTTCATACTCACAGCGGGAAGCTTATCTGTGAATGGATGAGGGGCTGATGCACCTTTCCCAGCACGGGTATTGCTGCTCCCTCACTGCCAGCCACTTTTCTGCCTCTGGGCTTATTCCCTCCTTGCTTGCATTCTTGCTGGTCATTTAAAGGCTAATGCCCAAATTCACCACCTCTTTGTGATGGGTTCTGCACAGTTACATGTAGGGCACTGTAAAAATAGGATCATGGAATAACAATTTGAAGATTTCAACTCAATTGGACAAAAATTCTCTGCTTGCTGGGATCCTGCCATAGACAGCAGGGGTGGAGACCTGGTCACATAAGGTGTTAGGAATCAAAATCAACAATCCACTAGAAAATGTTGTGTAAGAAACAAACCCTTGGGTTCTGCGGAGGCAAGGAAAACCCTATTAATTCCAACTTTTCACCAAGAATTTTCTAGTTGTTGTCAGAACTGCAAGAACTTTTAACCAGGTTGCCATGGTTTACATTCAGAACTCCAAGTGATGAAGACATATCATTAGGCTGAAGATTTCAGCTGAAAGCCTTGACTCCTCCAGAAGGCTGTAGAAAAAGCACCAGAGTGCTTTAAGCATTATTAAGGCCAAAGAGGGATGTTGAAAAGATTTGGTTTCCTCCATTAGTAATAACTGCCCTCATAGTTACCTTAAAAGAAAACAATTTCAGACTGAAGCGTTTTGAATGGCATATAGAACTGTAACAGTAGGTAATGTTATTTAATTGCAGAGCTGTAACACTACCCAGTATTTCAGACATAAGTCTTAGTTCAGTAACCTTTAAGATTTGTTATTCTTTACCTTATCGTTGAGCTGTAACATCATCTGGGTGGTTATCTCTGCAAGGCTTAGATTTCCAATCTATTAAAGCAATTTTAGCAAACTATTATTTCTAGGTCGTTGAGGAAAGGTTAAAATGAAAATTATACTGGAGGGAATAAGTTCTGTTCCAAGTACAGGTTGAAAATACCTCAGTTGTAGCAAGCAGTAAGGTTTCAGGAGAAGCAGCACTTATCAAGGGAAATGAAGTGACTGATAACTATTGATTAAAGCAGCTTGAGTGAAGGGACGTGAAAGGATTTCTTCCCTCACTAATGTAATGGAGAATTTGCTATGCATGATTTAGACAGCTTCTGCCTCCAAGCTGCTTTTGTGAGACTGAGTTAGACTTTTAGGACTGTATTACAGGAACGGAAAATTTCATTTTTCGGAGCACACAAGAAAACCAGCATCCATCTCTGTGCAGCTCTCCCAATTTAAACAGAGTTATGTGGCGCAAGAGAAACAGTGAGTACAGAGATTTGGGAACAGCAGTAAACCCAGTCAAAGAGAGATTCTTTGACATCAGACCTCATGGATCTCAGGTGGACCAATCACCCTCACAGTGTAAATCCGTGTGGCAGTGCTGGACAGAACGAACAATGCAGTACGTTAGCCAGGCTGGGGGGTTGTTATCTTGACTCATGGACTGATGGATCTGTGTATGCCTGCTGCAGGACTGGGTTTTTGTCATTGTCATGGCTCCCGTGTCTCATCCTGCCCCACACCCCGTGCCCAACCTTGCTGCTGGGCTTTGGAGGGAACTGAGTGCATTTGAGACTCATTCCTATGAGTAAGACAGATCCTGGGGGAAAAAAAAAACCAACCCATTCATACCTGTTGGCACAGCAACAGCAGCAGCAACAAAATCTTGAAACCCCCCCCACTTCCACCCCTAATGCTAGGTCTGTTTATTTTTTATTACAATGGCAGCAGCTGATTTTATTAAATTTTACAGCACTATTGGGAAATTTAATAGTCCTATAAAAGCAAGTTTAAACCTCTCTAATTGTCTTATCTTTTCAAATAAATGCATACTCTGGGAATTTAAAAAATGGAGGCTATCAACTGGATAGACCTATTACTATGAGTAATTTCCCTCTTAACAAATAGAGAGCCCTGACACAATAAACAATAGCCCCCATGGTTTGTTTGAGGGTGAACATGCCAAGGCTCACTAAAAGGGGTGTTTTGTTCATTGACCCCAATCTGCTAAGGGACTCTTTTGGAGCCGCCACGTGTCCAGAGCAAATTGCAAGGCACCGAGGGCTCTTGTCAAATAAATGATTGCACAGCCAGTTGTTGGAAAACAAAATGATTCAGTCATTTAATGTGTTTCACGTAGTAAAAGAGTTTAGTTGCTGGTAGAGATGAATGGCATGTTTTGTGAAAGGTACAACTGGTCTGGGTCTGCTGGAGGTGAGCCTCGAGAAGGTGGGGGTTTTATACTACGGCATACAATTTTAAAGCTGAGAGCCCCATTTTAGACTGAGGGAAGAGGGAAATGGATCCTTCACAGTTGTGCAGGGCTGATCAGGCTACACTTCTGCATACTCTGAAAAATTTCAGTGTGTGATCATGCAAAGGTTTGACATGCTGTGAGTTGTAATATGTCAGGTGTGCACAATATAGATAGATCTCTACATACAGTATCTCTGTATAAGGAAAGAGAGTCTCATTTCCAACATGGAATACTCACACAATGTGCTCTAAATGAGGGTTTTGCTTGTTTTGTTTAGCCACAGATCTATACTGTACAGATGCAAAAATTAATGCTGGCCCTGTTTCAATGTGCTGGTATTTTCATGGCACTCTAATAATTCCAAGAGACAGCCAAGCCCTTCTAGCTTTCACCTTCCCATTGCTCACAGCAGGCAGCCCAGTGTGGAGCCCCTGTGCCCTGCTCACCCTGCCAGCTCATCTCTCCTGGCCTCGGGGCTTGCTGCCACCACAGATGACCAGCCTCCTGCAAACAGAGCTTGCCTTACAAACTCCTTAAAACAGGTTTTTTCTCATAGGCCACGCTTACATTAAGTTATTATTGCTTCTGATAACTCTTCTCACAGCTGCATTTTTCTGTTCTGAGGTGAATAAGAGTTTTGAGGCAGTCTCTGTAATGAGCTTTTGCCTTCAGGGATCCTCTCTACCTCTGACAGAAGTTGTAAGATGGATATGTTTTATGCTCTCCTCTGTAAGGAAGAGAGAAAAAGAATGAGAGCAACAGATCTCGAATGATGTTTCTGTCTTTCTTTACGAGATCAAATGTCTCCCCGTCCCTTCCACAAGCTAGTGCCAGGGCTGCTGTGTCACAGGTGGAGCTGGAAGAACAGGCAAGAACATGGGGCAAAGAGATGACAAATCATGTTTTGACAGGGAACATCCCAGACTCACTCTGTATCCTGCAGGTGTTGTTCTGAAGCTCTTGGAAGCACCTGCTCTGTATGTACCCTAAACCTACACTGAATGGAGATGGGATGGTTCTGACCCAGTTCTGTGAATAGCTGGGGTGTCATTTGTGGTTCTTCTCCCCCCTCCTCTGTGTGCTGAACATCCAATGGGCAGATATAAGCTCAGTTCTTTTTTTCAAGAATGAAAGATACCATCTGTGGTGTATCCTCCTGTTTATGTCTGCTGTATCTCTGCAGACTGAAAACTGTTGTGTGTGTCAACATGGAGCCTCTCCAGTTGAGGAATAGCTCTTTTTTTTCACAGGCATGACTCACACAATAGTGCAGAGAGAACATAATTTCCAATCGCAGGGCTATTTGTGAAAGTGTGCTTGGCATCTGTGTTGAAATCTTGCCTAGAAGAGAAAGTCATAGCTTTCATCCGCAATACCCAAAGGCAGACGTCCTGATGAGTTTCTGACAGAGAAGGCTGGATGGAAATTCATCTGGCAGCTCGAGGAGGACTCTGTACCTCTCTTCCAGATAATTGAACTTTAATTTATTTAAATTTAATGGAAAACCATATGGAGAGGAACAGAAAGCTAATTTAAAGCGATGCTCAAAGCAATCAGTATGTTAACAGATTCCTTCAACTTTTCACACTTGGTTGCTGAAAAATCTTTTAAAATGTGTGCTTTTATTAACTGGTATTATGAAAACATGGGTTTTCTGGCATGTGGTATTCAAAACTCAAGAGCTAAAATAAGCGCGTGTTGTGAAAATGAAAACGTAATTTGAAAGCACAGATCCTTTTATAAGAAGTGAAAATGACAACTCGTCTATGTTCTATCAAACAATGTGTGTATCTTTTAGGAAGAGCTATATACATCCTTAAGGGTTCAAATCATGAGCCTTCATACAGCCCAAAATGAAGGCAATAACGCTGTTGTATTGACTGCATTAGCAGATTTAAATTGGCAGTAAGAGTGCACGAAGGAGGCCCAGAATGTAAATGCAGTAAATGCAGTTTAGAGCAGGAGAGTCCAAATTACCAATTATGCACATCAAAGATGAGAGAGAAACTTTATAAATTTTCATATTGTCCTTATTCCTTTGGTGCACCTCAAGGTCAGTACTTTCCATACCGGGTTTTGAAAACAGACTTTCAACAGATTTTTTCCATAGCAGGACATCTAACACTATGCTTCTGCCTTGAATGTTGATCTTCTGACACTGAAACTCTTCTGTCCCATATTCAAAGGCTTATAGTGCTTTGCTTGCAGCAAGGTACAATTTAATATAGTTATATATTAAACAAACTGTAGGTAATATGAGATACTAGATAATAACAGATGTTCTAATTATATCTTATCTTATAAAAATATAATAGTTTAGTGATGCCAGTGAGCTGTGAGCTTTACATACGTGGTTTGTAAGTTATATTATGGTTTCATCTATGTCAAGCTTGAAGGGTGGAAACTGTAAAAATAAGCGAAATCCTGCTTTTTCATAAAGTTTAATAACTTGAGATTATTCAGAGAGCTCATTGCTGAAAGGGAAAGTTACTCCCTGCAATGAACTTCTAGCAACCCATACAAAGTCTTATGGAAAATCTATAAATAGTCTTTAGCCTAACCTCATGGAGGGCAGGTCTCCTTCTCTGTGGTTTTTTTAAAAATAAAGTATTCTAAGCAGCTTTTTACAAAGTTTTGGAGGTGTTTTTCTTCTATTTTTTGTAGGCAAGTGGTCCTCCAACCTATTTGATTTTCTGGGGCCTGGAATTAATTTCGGATTTGCTAAGTCCTCTCCCAGAAAGTTTTTAGCACAGTGGCACACCTCTGCAGAGACTAAGAGCTCCAAAGGAAAAAGAGCAAAAAACTGGCTAAAGTGGCTTTTTCTTTTTTTGTTTGCATAATGTAATGTTTCTTCTCTTTCTTTGTGTGTTTCCCCCTGCATTTATTGTGTCTTGGGAGAGTCTTGACTATAGAGCAACAGATAATTAAAATTCTGAGGTTCGGCAAGTGTTGCTTGTTTCTCATGAGATCAATGTAATAGTAAAATTAATGAATGCCAAATGAAAATGAAAGACTCTTTTAAGTAAAATTCATCATAAAACAGATATAATTAAAACATTTATCTTTCAGTGGCTCATTCCCACAGGGGAATGTGGAGGAGCTGGAAGTTACACTTTCTATGAGCTATTTAAGGCCGTATGAAAAAGATAATGCTGATTGGTGCAAAAAATCTTCAAGTCGAACATACCAAAGGAAAAGGCCAATAGTAATGTGCCAGGATGCTCACAAAAGCCAAGAAGTCGGAGTGTGAGATGCTCTTTTGATATTCGGTGTAGACCTCCCTCCCTCCGAGGAGTCCCTGCCAGGTGGATCTGAAGGGATGCTCCTTCCTGAGCTTTAACTGTCTGATTTGGAAGAAGGCAAGAAAAACCCCTCCAAGCCAAGAAGTCCTTGTGCTCTTTCAAGTAACCAATGATCAGAACAAGAGAATTAATTAATAGCTTAACTATGGTCCAATCAAACATCACCAACAACTACTAAAAAAATCTTCTTTCTTCCCCTTGTGGGGAAAACCATCTTTCAAAGCCTATAATTTCTGAGTTAGGGATTCCCTCTTCTCTGTTACCAAATCCCATCCAGAAAGTTGCCAAGATCCATCTTAAAACAGTTAAGTTTCCTTCTTCTACCACTGTGTTTGATGGAGGGGTTCTAAAATTAGGCACGATGATTAGAGACCTTTGAATTACACAACTAAATGTGTTCAAGACCTTCATATCTATCTATCTATCTATCTATCTATCTATCTATCTATCTATCTATCTATCTATCTATCTATCATCTATCTATCTATCTATCTATCTATCTATCTATCTATCTATCTATCTTTCTGTCTATCTTTCTGTCTATTTGTCTATCTCACTCTTTTGTCCTGTACTGTCCTTCCACTCAGGTAATTATTCTGTTTATCCCCAGATGAATTTTACAGAAATTTACCATATCCTTCTTGGTGTTTGACCTCTGGACTTTCACTGTGATACCTGAGCAGTCAAGTTGGCTAAGCCACTGGCTTTGACTGCAAGGTGATTTCACCTTACACTCTTCCTGTAGTTTTGACAGACCAGTGCCTACTTACTCTACCCTCCTCAACTAGCTGGGACTATGCTTTTTGTGGAAAATCAAGGGCAGCGATGAGGCACAATCACAGGGGTGTTGCTTTATTTGCTAAGCAGAAACATAGTGACAATAATGATGATGACTTTATGAAATCAGTGTTGCAAGTGGCTAAAATTATGACAGGAGCAAGCAATAAGAGGATCTTAAACAATTAATTCACATAGTATTTCCAGGGCTTACTCATGGGTTAAATTGATATTTGTATTTTCATATAGTAAGCAGTGAGCAGGATTCTTTTATTGATTCAAGCCCTTGTGTTAGAGGACTAAACCCAAACATTGAGCTGTCCTGTAACTTCAGAAACCCATCTCTGGAAATTGTTTCACAGCAGGAACCTCATTAAACATCATTTGGGATAGACACTGAAGTGCTTTGAAATACCATAGCTCTTCTGTCAGTTATTCTTAAGCCTCCTCTCAGCTTGGCTGTATGAACTTGCACAGCAGAGTGCTGATGGCTTTGGTGCTTGGCATGGAGAAGGTACCATGGGAAAGCAAATGTGAAGCCAGCACAGAGCCCTGATGGATGAACTGCCCTGGAATCTTCCTTCTTGCCTGTGAAGCAGCAGCTGTTGGGGTAAAGATGAGACTGGGCCAGAGATGGGCCACTGGCTATATCTGTGTTCTTCCTTCCTCTGCTTGAGCACCACACATGTTGGTGCTCATGCATTCCTGCAGCTGGGGGATTAATTCCTCTCCTCCTCATCTCTTTCTTCATCCTCATTCTCTATAGATTTGATTTCCTCACCTCTATTCCGTTGCCCTGTAACTAAATTTTATGAGCGGAGAGGTGGATCAGAGCCTCAAAGGTGTGGGGGTGGAGACAACACTGTTGAATAGTGCAGACTGTTGCACAAGTCATCACTGACTAATGATCCAAAACCTGTGTCATTTACTGTTCCTTGTGCCAAGGAATGATCCTCAGCAAGACATGGGCCTATGAGGGATCAAGCACTTCAAAATGATTGCAGCCCACAAGCAACAAAATGTGGCTTCCCCTCTGTTTAGCATATGTCACTTTAATGCAATTTAGTCTTAATTCCTCTGTGCAACCATTCTGTAAATCATCCTTCAAGAGGGAGAATAATTGATGAATTCTTCATTAAGGAAAAAGTAAGTTAATTTCCATAAAGATGTCCTGCTTATGCTAAGTGGAGAAGGGCATCTGCACTGTGGCTTGCTGTTTTAGTAACACCATTAGGGTTCCCTTCATTGGCTGATGATTCTCCCTGGTGCACTTCAGCTCCTGGGAGCCGATATCACAAGACTGAGCCTCACCAGAAGGGCAGAAGCTTTAAAAAGTTGCTGGCACAGGATATGTCAAGTGTGCTTCCATCCAGTGACCACAGGTGTCTAAAAGCTGATTGCAACACAGAGCTGGGCAGGTACAATCATATCTGTAGTGTGCTGTCAGGATGGAGAGCATTCAAAGATCAAGGAAGAACAGTTACAGTCTTCATATCAAGCCATCTCCCTTAACTCTTTCCACCAGACTTTGGAGTGGACTTCCACTGGCAGCAGTAAATATCTGCCACACTGAAAGCAAGATTTGATCTGCAAAGTGAGGTCACAAAATGATATGTGGACACAATGGTTTTGTACTTGAGACATGATGAAGACAGCCTCTGATTTAAAACAAGCCTTATGAGGAGCGGCTAGGAGAGCTGGGGTTATTTAGCCTGGAGAAGAGGAAGCTGAGGGGAGACCTCATTGCTCTCTACAACTACCTGAAAGGAAGTTGTGGAGAGAAGGGTTCTGGCCTCTTCTCTCAAGTGACAGGGGACAGGATCAGAAGGAATGGCCTCAAGCTCAGCCAGGGGAGGTTTAGGTTGAACATTCGGAAAAAAAAAATTCACGGAAAGGGTCATTGGGCACTGGAAATGGCTGCCCAGGGAGGTGGTTGAGTCACTTTTCCTGGAGGTGTTTAAGGTGTGGGTGGACAAGGTGCTGAGGGGCATGATTTAGTATTTGATAGGAATAGTTGGACTCGATGATCCCATGGGTCTTTTCCAACCTGGTGATTCTATGATTCTATGAAAATGTGATTGACTTCTCATCAAAAATGACTCAAAAGTTCATTGAAAGGAACTCCTCTGCCCAAACTGTCATGGAGCCTCTTGTAATTGCACAGCTTAAATAAAAATGCCAAGCATAGCAATATTAAGCCGCACAGAAGAAAGACGGAATCTCCTGTTTCCAAGGTCCCAGCCAGGGTTGTGGTTTGCTCTCCAGGTGGTTGCTCTCAGGCAGGGCTGGCAGGAGAGTTATAGATGTTGTATGTGTGATTGTATGGCTTTGATGTAAGCCCAAGGGAAGCGTCAACAATTGAGCTGATGTGCTGTAAAAGCAAGGGGATGCACGTGGAAATTGGGGTAGCATGTTGAGAGAGGAGGGGATGTAAGAGTTTTGACTCCTGTGTGCAGATTGTGTGCACAGCACTTGAGAGATGCACATCTTGACATGTGGAGCTATGGCAAAGGAACCTGACCTTGTGTTAGTGGTTCCAGAGGGGCCCCAAAGATTCTCTCAGTGTAGTAAAAACACTACAATCCCTCCAGGGCCACTATTAAGGTAAGGATGACATCACACAGTGCTGATAGTGACTTCCTTACACTGCACTTGGGATTAAAAGTCTTTTATATGTATATGGTCCACTGTTATCTGTCAATGGTTGAGCACATCTGCAAATTCCATTTACAAACAGAGCACAGCACAGTGCCTTGGTACACCAGGTCCCAGCAGGGCCGTGTCCTTTCTATATGCTTATGTCTGCATTCCTATAAAGTGCTTCTGACTCAGGCTTTTTAATGTCTTAAAGAGCAATGGTGAATATTTGCAGAACAGGGAAGATATAATGCAAGCCTGCATCTATGTTGTGATGTCTGAGTGCATTTACATAATTAAAACAAAGCAAGCAGCATAAGACGTAGCGCTAATGGATGATTCCCCTTGCCCTTTACAACCAAGCACCATCTGCCATTTACAAAGAAAGCTGTTTTTTCAGCTAACTTAGTTCTTTATTAGAATTTGTGGGTTTTGATTTCCATGGCAGAAAGCCCTTTCTGATTACCAGGATGTAATTTGGTATATGTAAATCAAATAGTGCAGAAAAACATCAGACGTCTGTTAACTGCAATAATGAGTGCTACAGGCATGTACCTCCCTGAAGAAATGCACCCATCTATGGAAAATCTTGCCAAGGTAGGGAAACCCCTGACCTAACTTACCCTCTGTGTACCACAGTATTTGGATTGTCCACAGGACTCAAATAATTTCTTCCTGCAGGATTTCCTTCCCACGTTCTGAACCTTCATTCTCACCTGGTCCTCACCTTCAGATCTACACTCCTACCTGAAAGCAAAAACAACAGCAGTCTCTCTCTAGGCTTTCCCAAGCTGTATGGAAAGATTGGTTGGTACCCTGTGATTCATTGTTGTTGTTTTCCTTTCTTCCTTCCTTGGCGTGGGTGTATGTCTTAGACACCACCTGGCAGAGAGAAAGGCAAGGGAAGGAGGAGAGGTTGGGGTGTCGGTCTGAAGCTGCAGCAGAAGGGGGATCTCAGATAAACTAATGGCCTCCATTCCTGGGGCTTACCCTTCAGCGCACATACTCCTTTTAGGGTTAAAAAGGAAGGGGAAAAAAATAAAGCTTGGTCTCACTGAAGCTGACACGTTTTCAATCCATTCTCTTTGAATTTTCTGGGGACACAGCTGCCAAGCAGAGCATCTGTCCTCAAAGCAGACAGTCAAAGTGGAACAACGCTCCCCTAAGGAAAGCGGCAGGAGCAGTGGTTTCATCAGCAGATGAAACTGGAGGCCATGTCATCCTCCCAGGTTTTAATAACAGAACTAATTTCTACTTCCTTTTGTACTTCGCTTTCCACCCATAGTACTTGTAACCTCAGTGTCACAGGCTCTTAAAAAACTTCTTGTCACAGTCTCTTGCCCTCACAGCGTGAACCCCAAAGAGGCTGAAATCTGTTTTGTGAGATCTGTGGCCATCACTCTACTGACTTTGAGACATGGGATCAGACAGTGGCTTCCCAAGGTCTGCAAACCTTTAATCACACTTGGTCGCTGTTTGCTGTAACACCAGGAGTTCCCTAGCCCATACAGACTGGTGTGTCAGCAGTCTCCCCACGGAGACTTTTCTGTTGCTTTTCATAATGCCTGAGCCCTCTGCGATCCTTGGGTTCCGCACAAAGAGGCTGGTTCTTGTAATACACAGCATGAAATTCCTGTGGTGATGTTCCAAAGTGCCAGCACATGTGGACTGCTGTCTGGGTGCATATTTTTACTGTTTCCATTTCACATGATTTAAGGCTATGGGGAAAATAGTTACAAAGGGGGAGAGAAACCCAAACCCCAGGCTCTCCAAGACTGCTGAGGTTGGGCAGCTTAATTTCAGACTTAGCAATCACAATCTGCACTGGGATAATTAGCCACAAAAGTCAAAAGAAAAGAGCCAGATGTTTCCAAACCTGTTCAGCAGAGATTCTGCCTTTGATTGTGACAATTTAGCATATGAAATGAAACTGTCTGGAACTGGAGTTTAATTTCTGGGGTAAAAACCTCTGATTCATATGAGGAAGCTATCTTAGAAAGGAGCAAGTATCTTGCAAAACCCAGCAAGATAAAAGGCATGGTTTAGTAGAAAATTAATGAGTTTTACCCTCTGTAGAGTTTCAATCCTATCTACCACAGAAAGGCCATTGGAGCATATGATAAACTATTACTGCACACAAAGATAAAAATAAGAAAACATTGCCCTTTTTGATCCTTTTCTATTATAACAATCAGTTTGGAAACAGAAGTGCACAGGCCATCCCTGCCCACAAAAGAATTTGAAAGAAAAACACATGGAAAAAAACATGAAGCATGCAAGTTTTCAGCAGAATTTTTAGAATATTTCATTTTATTCCAATACTGAACTAGAATGATGAGTTACCTCACCTGAAGAGCTTATCCTGTTTGAGTTTTTTGTAGGCCTTGGCTCCAGTTCTCAGGAAGCAACCAAGAGATTGTAGGAGGGCTGTGAAAGCAAGAAGGTAATTATAAGAAGCTAATTAAGATTCTAGACTATCGGAAAATCCCAATACCACAGAATATGAAAGATCAGGTAACTAAGAAACAGACAAATTAAATTTACTTTCCCTTTTAACTTTCCAGGAAATCCTCTGCAGCCACAGCACGTTACAGACCCAAAGGAAAACTGCTTGGAAATATTAGGTGCACTTCAGAGAAAGGGCTTATTTTAGTGCTTGCTCAACAGCTCTAGAAAGTTGCTGTAAACTACACCCGTATCTTTGAAATGCCAGGATAGAAATAAATAGAAAAACAGCACACAGAGCAATTATCTGATTATCCATCCTCTTGTAGACATGCAACAAACCCAGAGCTGCTTAGAGCCCACTCTGTGGCTGACCTTTCATACTGCAGGGCTCCAATCCAATAACTTCCAGCACTTAATGTGAAACGGGTGGTTACGAATAAAACCTCCCTGGACATGCCAGGGAAAGGAATGACTGTGCCTCTGCAGAAAGGGAAAGGTTACCATGTTCAGAAAACTTGATTGTATTATCTGACTGACCACTGGGAGAGCTAGTTGCATCATACCCAGTGGCAGTCGGTGTCAGAGCTCACCCTCTGGCCAGCCAGGCACTGATGGAACTAATCTCCACCTCTGTGACCTGTATCAATAACTTCCCAGCTGGAATCACTAACTACAGTAACATAATCCTATGGTTCACGGTGACATCACATATTGTGACATGATTTCATTCATAATAACATTTGTAGTTCCGGCACAATATTAAATGATTTTTTTTTTCTTCTGATAAAAATAGCCTGCTGAGCAGTTTCCACATATGGTCAAAAGGCTGGAGAAGGATTTTTGCAATAAACTTGTGCAATAACATAAAAATCTCTTGCAGTCACAATTAAACTGGATAGATCAGAGCCCTCAAGCAATTGTTTCCAAGTTGTTCTTGTCTTCTAGCTTCCCTTTCATAAAATATGTGTAACTAACAAGATTTCTACAAACATATTAACAAAATACACCTGAAGTTCTATTCACCCTTAAACAAAACTGACCCAAACCTAAATATAGCTGCTCCTGGGTATAAATATAGTGCAGACTTTTAACAGATATTTGCAGCACTAAGCCCGAAACCCTCTTCCTCTCATCCTTCAGTTCTTCTGTTCTCCTTTGCCTGTGGCTCTCGCCAGTCTCTCATGACTGCTTACTATACCCACGGTTGTCTTTTCAGTGTGTTACTAAATCTTACCACAGCTGATGGCCTTTTTCTGTAGCAGCCATCAGATAAGTGTCTCACCTTTGCTTTGGAGACTCTTAATTAGGTAATTGCCCCCAGTGCTCAGATGAGTCAGAAGTATTAAACCTTTGCTCCCTGCCTCATTGCTTGGGTGGCTGTAGAGGTATCAATGTACTGCATCTCTCTGTTCCCTTTTTGTGCCTTTGCCTTTTGCAACATTCCCGCATTCACAGAGGTTCACTTTTGCTCTAATGCTGACTGCTTTTCTCTGCTTAGTGAGTGACAAGCATTTATTCTTTTAAGTTTTATAGTAGTCCTGATGCTGCTGTAGTTTGGCTGGCTGCTGTGTAGCTCACTGTGTCTCTTGACCCAAAGGGTCAGTGGTTGATTAGGTGATGTCAGAGAGGATGGGAGAAGGGGGAACAGCCTTAAATAGCTGGAAAACAGTTTGCTAATTTATCTTGTCTAATGATGAGAACCCCAGACCCCTAGGAAAGCTGAGCTTGCTCCTGCTATAGCAGAATGTGGGTGGCACACCCTTGAGGTAGCTGTGGCTCCCAGACCAAAGGTAGCAGGGAAAGATTGAAGGATGCTCGTTCCTACTTCGCATGTAGCTGAATGAAACCATGCAAGTAGAGTCAAGTTAGTTTTCAGTCCTAGTGAATAAACCTTTACAAATGTGATGCATGGAACAAAAAATATCTGTGTAGTGTGGTCTCTTCAGACCCCTGAAAACTATCGGTTTTGTATAATGCTGAAACTGCCTTGTCTACCGGTGTGTATTGCATTTCTCTAACTTGCAAACAGAATTTTTCCTTCTGGATTTTCTCGACATTGAGGCCAATACTGAATTTTTCCAGAGTCTGAAAAAACAGGACTTGTTTTATTGGTATTTCTCTGTTGTTCTTCAAACTAATTATTCACCCTGTTTGGTTAAAGCTTGTAACCTCCCTGGGAGGTAGGAGAGAATTATTTTCATCTCTCAAAGAGGATACCCGAGTTTCAGGCTGACTCATCTAAAGTCAGGTAGTATGACAGAAGTAGGTACAGAAGCAGATCCAGAATTTTTATTATATACTTTTAAAATACTTGTGAAGTCTTGTCTCCGTAACCATCTGCTTCCCAACAGAATCCCCATGATATGCAATGACAGTTATTTAGACAAAGGTATGTGCTTTCTAGCCTTCACTTGTCTTACCGGCAAAAAGTAATTGGACAAAAATACCTCCCAATGTGATTAGTACAAAAATATAGTCTATTTATATTCAGTTATTCAGAGGAACACATTGAAATATGGCTTACTATCAGAAACAGATGAGTATAATTTCTGATAGTCCAACTCTTTTACTGAACTAATAGGTTTTTATATACTCTTTGTAAGAATTATTATCAGTATGACTACTTGGATGCAATTCTGCTATTCAAAACTCCAGGTAAGAAATTAATTTGTGATATGCACTCTGAGGCTTTGGTGACTGGCGACAATGCAAACACTGTGGGTCATACTGAAAGCACATACTGTGAGAGCAATGTAGGCCTTATTTGACTTCAGGCATCTAAAATGTATTTTTCTGTATTTAAGCTCACTCTCTAAGCTCTCCATAGAGTCTGTGGAGAGGAACTTTGCTGTGGTTGTTTCTGCCATTCTTTTCTCTGTGTTGACTTCGAAAAATAGACTAAACCCAAAGTCCTGCATGAATGTCCATCACTCAACATCAGAAAGATCGTCGCCTCTGCCAGGGACAGAGATGCAAATGCTATGGCAGCTCCTTACTTTTAAGCATCAAGAGAGATTAGAAAGACAGGTGGCACCAGGACCATCCAGCCCATTTTTCTGTTTCCTAGCCTTCAATGTCATGAGGTAGTTGTGCTGTAGTAGGTGACCTGGATGTGACCATAAGGATTCTCAAAGGAAGATATATGGCCTGTTAGAGTATAGTACATATTGCAAACTTGAAAAGCAGTGGTGCGTTTGATAGGAAAGGTTGGACTCAATGATCCTGTGGGTCTTTTCCAATCTAGTGATTTTGTAATTCCATGAAAGTCTTGTGGTCACACATGCCTTCCTCCACTCTGTGCAGATGCATTTACAGAGATGTAAGGAGGCCTTTGGAAGGGTTCCACATCCCATCCTAAGAATGTCTCTCTTTGATGGAGAAGATGCTAGTGTGACCCTTGCTCCAAACTTAGTCAGTGGCTTGGACTGCTTGTTGGAGACAGGGAGGAGGTGTGTGAGTCAGTGGGGTAGCACGAGTTGCATGATCTATAAGTTCCTGCAGGTCACATTTGTGACGAGAGTAAGCCTGCCTTTCCGTGGGCTGGAAAATGGGTGTTGGATTGTGCAACTGGTGTCTGTGATGATGAGACTGACACAGGAAGGCACGTGGACAGGAAGCTTATGTGGTCATCTGTCACTGAATAGCATTATCATGAGAGACAAAAAAATTCAAACCAAAGCTCCTGTGCTGTCTGAGTGGAGGGAGCTGCTGGGGCCATGCTGGGCTCATCTGTTTGGAAAGAAGTCGTACCAAAATTTTGTTCAGAGCAGGCAAACAGGAGAGAGGGAACCTCAGAAAACATGGGCAACCTTGCCCCTCTGTGTCCTCTCCCTCTGACCTCTCTGGGTATTTCAGTTTTGCTGTTTGCAAGCACTGCTTTCTTGATTTATCTTTCTCTACTCTCAATCGTGTTAACATGTAGAATCTCAGACTTTTAAGTCTCTCTCTGTATCACCTTCTTCAACACAGATCTGACCTCTTACTGCAAGGCAGCAGTGTGTTCATAAAATGTTTTCTTCCCTAGCCAGTTCCTTGTTTAGGCAGCTGCTATTTTCTGTCTGCTTCCCATGCTAAAAAAAGTCACAGACTGTGATGGCAGAAACCTTCACAGTTCTGCTTTTTACTTTCAGGCCTAGTATTGCCTTATCCAGCAAAGGGTTAAACTTCAGAGCCTTACACTCTGGTGGGCTTACCCAGTTTATATAATAGATCTTTCCAGTCTTTTTATTTGGCGTGTAAGCTGGACTGCTATCTTGAGAAACTTTGATTCCTTCCTCCCCGAAATGATCCCCAGGTGGGTCCCCAGCTTTGGGTCCTGCATTGTAAAGGCACCTCAGATCAGTGCTATGAAGCTTGCAAACATCCCAGCTCAGATGGGGCAACACTTCAGGCAAGCAGGAAAGAGAACAGAAAACCAGCTGAAAAGAAAGTCCCCAGAAAACAGATCAGATTTTTTTAGATGTCCTTAATTTGATTCCTTAATCTCTTTTTCTAGGCTGAAAAATCCCCCAAGTAAGAACCCTGTCTCAGACATTAAATAGTTCCCCACGACTCTGCCTTACTGAGAGTCTTGGAGAAAACTGGACACTGCAGAAACGGGAGCTGTAGTGTAGCCAGAAATTGCATTCACTCTCCTTCTGAATGCCCTTTGCCACACTACAGACACCACAGCCTGTGCAAACAGTATGTGTTTTGGTAAGAATAGAATAATTCCTGCTAAACAGATAGTAAATATGCTCCTCAGCTAACAAAAGAGTGCTATTAGGATGTATCAAATCACAGAAGAGGGGGGATATAAGGCAGGGGCACTGAGCTCTGCAGCATTCTTTGTGGTAAATTGGATATTCAGAGCCTAAGCTATGGGCTGTATCCTTAATTTTTAAAGCAGTTCATGGAGAATTAAGCATTAAGAGGAAGGGAAATCATCATGAAGCAAACAGCCTGGCATAGTGCTATGAGAATGTAAGTTTATGTACAGTGGCTGCCAGCAGGGAGATAATTGGGTGCACTTCTGGCCTTGTCCGCGCACTCTATGCTGCATTGTTAACAGCAATCACCTGGTGAAAAAGTCTGCCTCATATTAAACTGTCTCAATGGTGCACTGTAATTATGCTTACAGATGTTTTAAGAATATGTGTAGGAAACTGCAGGTCTTTAATTTTAGCTAAGTCTTCACTCAGAGCACTTTCCTCCACTGCAGACAAGCCTGTGCTGACCCAGGAGTGACCTTGAAAGTCTGTGTGGGGAAGGCACAAGCTGCTTTCCTTCTGTGAACTGAAATCGGTGACAGTGACAATGACCCTCTTTAAAAGCACTTCCTTGTTCCAGCGCAATAGCAGGCTGCTGGCTTTCTGCAGAAGAGCAGATCTCCTCCTGGGAACATCACTCGGGCAGGATGGAAGCACGTTTGGCCCTCGGCCCTTCTCATGTGCAGCCGAACGCTCACCCAGGGGCCCAACAACTGCTCATCCCAGCTTGGTTCCATGGGAAAAGGCAAAGAAACAGGGATGAGTTTTAGCACCTCACTCCAAGTCCAGCCCCACAGCTCTTGGAACCTGCTGCTCCCTTACCTTTGCCATCTTTCTGGATGTAGGTTAGGTGATATGTGGGTAGCTAGGAAGATGGGCGGCTGTCAGAGCAGATGTCGCCCTTTCCTCCTTCTTTCTCTTTCTTACTTTCCTACCTGCTGAATGAAGCCAGCTGACAGACACTGAGTGCAAAGAGGGAGCAGTGGTGATTACGGGGTTTGTGGCATTACTACTGTTTACTTGATTCTACAAAGAAACATGTGCTCCCCTTCCTGTCTGTCTGCTTGGTTTCTTGCATCCTTTCCCAGTGAAATGTTCTTCAGGGCAATGTCCCTGGTTACGCATGAGTGCAAAAACACTAGGAGCAGAATACATTAACAAGAGCAACTGCATCAGCATGCTTTAAAAGCTGGTTGACTAAGGGCAGGGGCTATGGGACAGATTGTCTCACTTTCTCAGTGAACTTCTTGGACATCCAGTTGAAACTCAGCACTTAAATATCATACCCCTTTTTAATGATTTTTTTTAACCTATGTTAGTCTGGCAAAGCAGACTTACCTGATAAAGAAAACAAATTCATTAAATTATCTGTGTAGTCTGGCAGCTTGTTTCCTGGGTTCAGACCAGTGACTGACTTGAGTGGTGCCAGGGCATGGCAATGGATGACAGCCATTGGACCAACCCAGCATTTCTGTCATCCACCAAGAGCACAAGAAAGGGAAAGACAAAACTTTACATATAATTTCTCCTAGTTTTCCAAAAGCTAACCAAGGGACTTAGCACATAATGAGATCCTCAAGCTGATTTAATGCTTTTGTATTGAAATCAAATATTTGGAGACTGCAAATACCATAAAAGTGTCAAGAACATATTGCTCACATGAAAATATTTTTTTGCTTGGAAAGCACTCTGAAATGATAACTTTCCCTCACTTGGGTGAGCTGTATGACCCAAAGATGTGGCAGATGCCTCCTTATTTTGCAGAGAAAGTGTCCCACATCTGTGTACCTTTTCTAACCCTACCATTGGGTTCCCTGCTAACAGAGCAGCCCTGCAGGGAGAGAATCTTTTATGCTGCAAAATTGTGCATCTTCCTGTTATTGTGATGCTGCAAAGCAAGAGAGGAAAAACTTTGCAGTGGATTTCAGAGAGACTGGCAAACTGAAGCAGACCGCTTAAAGAGGGTGTTGGCCAGATGGCTGGCTGTGCAGAGAGGCACAACTGAAGTAACAGCCATGGTTTTGTGGGTTTGGGTGTTTATTTTTTTTTGAGGCAATAAAAGCCTGAGGACCAGTCAGCCAGGCTGCACTAAAGAGGAGGAGGCAAAGCCAGGATCCTGCTCATGGGGCAGCAGGTACAGGAAATTAGTGTGACATGAGAGGATTTCATACCTATTGAGGAATCTCCTAGGAGGTTGCCAGGTCAACAAGATAAGTGATAATGGCAGCACATAGCCATGCGCTCCTGCCTGCAGAAAACCTACCTCCCAGTGACTAAGGCTGAGGAGAGTCATCATGGTGATCTCCCCTTTTTTTATTAAAAGAAAGTAAACCAACAAATAGGAAGGAAGCACTGTAGGAGAGACCACAGTAGATGGAAAGAAAAGGCAGAAAAGGTTAAAGGATAGTTAACAAATATAGATGCGAGTGTTTCCAGACTCTCCTGGAACTGGATGAAAGGCACTGATCTCCTTCAGGCTATTCTCAGTGTTTTTGGTTGAGAGCAGCATTATGTAAAATATGCTTTCCTGCACAAGTTTCACTGTTTCACTGTTTCCTGACCTTAAAAATCAAAATAATTTAACTATTTCAATTGGTTGGCTATAGTAATGTCTACTGATAACTTCGAGCTGAAGCCTTGTCATGCTTAAAGCTTGTCAGCATAGCTTTCTTATTACAATTATACTAGGTTTTCCTAGCAAATGCTTTCAATGACAAGGACATAGACAGGGCATAAAGGGAACCATTCGAGTGAACAGAGCTATTGTCTCAGTGCTTGGGGTTTTGCAGAAGAAGGAACACTCATAAAGGGCAGGGCAAATGCACACACTTCTCTAGTGGCAAACTGTAAGCATGGTCTATGTCTCTGTTCCTCATCCACTCAGAATAAGAAGTCAATGTCTAAGCATAGTTTGGGTTGCACTTCCTTTATTTTTCTCTTTTTAAATGCTCTTCTGGTTTGTATTGTCTCCCTGGCAGCAAAGACTCAAGAGAAAGCTCACTACTGCCAGCATAGCTTGATCTTGGAAGTACAAAACACAAACCATTTGCAATCAAAATGAAGTTCTGAAAAGAACCCATAAAATAATGCATGACCAGAGCAGCCACTTCTTTCCTGAGACTGGGTTGTCTCCAGTGCCAGAATACACTTCTTAATGTGACACTTTGTATTTACTGTCACCTCTTTCTGTGATGAGACTTAATCTTTACTGGCCAGTGATTGATCCACAGCAGATGGTGAGGGGCCTAAATAACAAAGCCACTAACAGGACACAGAAATGTTAAGCTATACAGAAAACTTGCACCTCACACTGTTTTGTTACATTTGTGTATATGCAGTACTTGTCATAGGCTACTCTACGCAGATATGAACTTTTTAATATCTAGGAAAATGTTTTGCACACTTTGCTCTAACCTGAGAAAAGTTAACTTTATTTAACCTGGCAATTTTTGTTCTCTCATTTCCCCAAACTACAGTTGCCATGAGGAAATTACACGTGTGAGTCATAGAAGTGACTGTGGGCTGGTGACCTGTGTTTGCTCTCCTGCTTCGGCAGAAAATGACAACTACTATAGCAAACCAGTTAAAGTCTAATGGGAATGAAATCTTCTGTCTTCTTGGCATTTGAGAAGTAATCCTTTTGATATCACAGCACTCATGAGTGAAGAAAGGTTACATACAAAACCAAAGAAATAATCAGGCATCTACTACCATACCTTGTCTTTTTAAATAAGACCTTTTCTTTTAAGTTGAGATTTCCTGTGCATTTTAGAGAAATCCTCCTTTCTCTTTTCTCTGCCTTTCGTAGTTCTGACTGCCAGAATTTATAAGTAACCTGGGAGTTCTACATCTTGTGTTGCACTGAAAAATAACTAGATATTTTCCTGTACCTGGACAACAACAGAGATTTGGAAAAGTCCTATACCATTATGTGCCCGCTGTCTCTTCTCTGCAGGAAGATGCTGTAATGCTGGTTCTGCTCAGTAAAATGTCTATTGGCTTTTTTAACAGATACACTGAAATCATCAATCATAACAGAGCAACAGCAACTAAAAATTCCTTGGCAGACAGTGCTCCCCAGCATTTGCCTCCCTTGCTCCAAAAGGCATGTTCAGAAACTGTGTTCAAGATTTTATTTGTACGAAATTATCTACAGTTGTCTGTAAGAGCAATGAACCACGTGTGTGGATCTGCTGTACAAAGTTGTCTGCTTTTAAAGGAGTGATGAGCTGGAAAATGGTCCAAGCCATGCTTGCAGTGCACCCTCAGGAGACTTAGGTAATTTTTTATGCTTTATTGGATGTTTCTTCTTAGCCTGCACCTATGCATAAGAGGAGGTGATGCTCCTGCATAGGAAAATGGTAGGTAGCTCTTCAGCAGTTCAACCTACATGCGGCGTTCTGAATATTGCATTGGAACAGAAGCAAGCACTATCTTAGAATGAAAAGTCCAGTCTGGAGACCTCATTAAAATCAAGGAACCCATCCTATGGGATTTTAAAATTCAACTCTATCTGTAATTTTATCTCAAAATCTGCAGGCTCATGGGTTATGGAATGGCAGAATCATAAAACCCCTGCAGGTTTTCAAGCCCCAGCCTGTGTTTTTCAAAGCCACATAATTTGTTTATTCTCACATTTTTTTTTGTGAACGATAATTGACCTCTCTAGTTTCCAGAGGCACTGGGAAAATCCTTGTGCCTTACAGTTAGGGACTGTTATCAAATGAGGTATGGGAGCTAGAGATTTAATGGAAAATTCAGTGGAGATGCAGACTACAGATACCACTTCCGACTGAATTTTGCCTGGAGTTTCTCTCCTGTCCCCACTGAATGCAGGCTGCAACTGAATCAGGGGATACAGCTAGGTTTTGCAGTAGAGCTATTAAATTTCTGTTCATTCTGTATAGTTAATCCTTCTTTAGTTAAACAGATTCCCTTCTTCTTATCTCCATCATCATCTTTGTAGTTAGCCATGGTATTTCAGTCATGATAGTTTAGGGTTTAATGGGGTAATGGCTTTGAGGGAGAGAGAGTTTATCTTTTATTAGTTTACTGCAAAAGAACAGATAAGCACCCAGGCACGCAAGTCCAACTGTTCGGAAAGGAATTGCTTATTTGAAAGCTTACCCTTTCTCTCCAGCTTTGTCAGTTTGTCTAATAAAAGTATTTTTCCTTGCAAAACTTGCCCTGGCCACCCCTGAAATGCTGCACAGAAGTCATGGAACAGTCTGGATTTCCTGTCAGGAGGGGCTCATAAGCAGTTTTAGAAGAGCTGGAATCCTAGTCACAAGTTGAGTTATACATAGGTCTCATGAACTCAGATAGGAGCAGGTCTGGTTGTTTTGGCTGCAGGTCTTCAAGGCCATTCCTTGGCAGTGTTACAGGGGCAATATTTATATAAGGATGAAGCACAGCTTTGTCAAAGCATTTGCACAAATTGAAAACTTTGTTTTTCCTTGCTATTATTTATAATGACAGCTGGAAAAAAAAAAAACAACCCAAAGTTGTGTTCCCTGTGAAGGAATTGGTTTTCATGGCAGGACTGAGTGACACTGTGGGTACTTCCTCATGGTTAGGGATGTTGGTTTTCCTCCTCAAACACAAGGAAAGTGGCTTGTTACATGTTTTGTCAGAGGAAAAGCAAAGTGATCTGTCCTGGGACCTGGCAGATGTCACTGCCTTTCTCTAATTACTTGAACAATACACTTGCAATTTCCAGATCTGTGCAGTCCTTTCCATGTTTTTAAAACCTAGGACTGAAGATTCTCCTTTAATAGACTTATAACAACTTCCTTGGCATCACCCTTCTCAATAGGCAGACCAGCTCCCTGAAGATCTCACTCAAATATCTATCCATCTCTCCCATGAGCAGGAGGGGGACTTGGAAGCGACTCTTAACTTGCCCCAATATCCCAGTATAATTACATAGTGGTTCCAGTGCAGCCCTTTTCACCACTACAGGAGCTTGTTGCAATATCTTCCCAGGTTTGCTTTTTAAATATTGAAACAAAAATGCTTCTAAATGCATAGGCAAATCCTCATAAATTGTGAGAATGAGGAGGAAAACGGAAGTATGTTTTCTGCTTATTGGGAATGCTGTATTGGTAGTAAGAATCAGGAGTTTTAACATGAGGGATCCGAGTGATCTGTCTTTGCTGTGCTGGAGAACAAGCCATTTTTCACCCATAATATGAAACAAATTTATTTTGTCTTCAGGTTGATCCTTGAATGCATGATCATGTAGACAGATTTCTTGAACTGAATTTTGTCTTTAAAAGCTAAAGAAAATGTCTGTATTTACAATGTGTGGTGACATATGGGCCCTGGTGAGGTCTCTTGGTGTTGAACGCTTTGCTGGCAGCTGCTCAGTGCACAGGATGTGACACACTCTATGCACCAAAGAACAGAAAAATAACAGTGAAATACTGAGCTAACTCTCCTGATTGCTCTAGAAATGAATGAGAGGGACATTACATAGCTTTCTGAAATGAATGATCCCAAAGACATCTTGTGCCAAGAAATAAATGTGCATTCCTGCATAGGCTCATAATGGGTGAAAATAGGGAACCATTTTCAGGTGTCTCAGTAGCTGATTAGCGATCTTTAGAAGATAAGTTTCATTCAGTAGGCAGATGATGGAATGTCTTCATTAACTTTTGCTGTTACCATAATACTCAAGTCTTTTAGTGCTTCAGTTAATAATGCCAAACAAACACAAACCAAACCCAAACAAAACTCCACAAAGAAAACCCCAAAGAAATGAAGCTAGAATCTTATTGAAAGGAAACATTGACAGTTTCATTGGGAAAATAGGAAATTTAATCAGAATTGATGTTACCCCAAACACTCTGCTGCTGCTGCTGCAATACTGCACCTCTCCCAGTCCTGTTCCACTTCTGGCATAGCAAGGGCTGTGATGGCCACAGTATGTGTGGTCATGACTGTGTCCTGCAGATACCTGTTCTTGCGCATTAACAGCATTTTCAGAGCAGTTTCCACATGGGTTGATGAATGTGCTGATGTCTAAAGCCCTTGTGTCATTATACCCTGTGCAAGGACAAGGCTGTTGGATACAGCAGGCAGAAGCTCCTTGGGTTTGCCTCAATGGTGTCTGTGGGGTATCATACTTGGTGAGCTTCATGTTGGCATGTTCTGGGAGTAAAAAAGAGTATTTTGGGGAACCTACAATGACTGTCTAATTCCAGCCTCTCTCATTCTTTTTGAAAGGCAACTTGGTCTGGATTTGATCTTAGCTCTTAAGTTCTGCCTCCCCCTTGCAATGAATCAGTGGTGGAAATGGTGTGAAATGTGAGGGTGTTAAGTCTGGTACAGGTGAGGGCAAAGCAGGTTCCAGAAAGTCCATTTTGCTCCAGGCTTTTTAAAGTGGAAAGCTTCATACATTTATTCTTGCTGACAGAGTTAGAAGTGTGTGATGCTGTCAAAAACAAACTCAGTGCAATGTTGTGTCTGTCACCGTGTTGGTGGAGTTTAGATACGACTGAGAAAAAGAGTTTGTTTCCTTGGTAGCAGAAAATTGCTTATTTTACAAGGTGCCATGGAGAGCATTATCTACGTGGGATTTATAGGGTAGAAGCTTTAATAATGCATTTCAGCAGGAAAGGAATATTTGTTTTATGACATACTTCCCAGGGCAGTGGTTGGCTTTTAGATGCACTGTGTCTTGAAAATTAATAATGCACCTATCGGAGAGCTGCAATATCACTGGGCCCAAGGGCAGGTAGGGTTCACAAAGGAGCTGGAGCCCAAATGATTCCCAAGAGGTGAGACAGCTGGGTTGTAGAGGTACTCCGGCTGCCAGGCATCCTGATGGGACAGCGGCAGGAACAGAGCAGAGATGCATTAAATGCAGCTCGTTATTTTGAACAGCACCTCTTTGTGTGGAAATGTCATTAGCAACAGCCGCGGTGCTGAAGCCATAAAAAGCTGCTCCTGTAGGATAATATCGGGATCTGTTCTGGTGAAATACTGCTTGCTGACAGCTGATAATAAAGGTGAGATAGTGTGAGTATTTGAACCAAATTCAGCAAGGATAAAAATGGTGCCATTGCTTTTATATTAAAGTCAGAGGATGAGAACACAGAATATAATGTGCAGTCCTCTGGCAAGCAGCAGCTCTGCCAGCTGAGTGGAACTGACACAGTGGGCTAAGCGGGGAGGAAAGCATGTCGTGTGACAAACAGCGATCAGGAGGGTAATATCAAGTAGGTGCAGAGAGTTATTTGTTGCTTAATGAAGAGCCTCTTGAGGCTGGAAATTTACAGTCCTTTCACAGTTCAATTTTGTTGGAGTATGGAGTAAAAATAAGCATTGAGTAGAGTGCAGCGATGTTCTGATGCTTGGAGGAAGCAGCACAGACCTTCCACAACTATGGCACACAATTGTATTGCTAAGGGAAGGCAGACTGAGAACAGGAACCAGCAAAGGTGAGCTGGAGCATAGGATGGGGGTGGTAATTATGCCACTAATTAGGTTCTTAAGGGCACACTGGGGAAGGAAGAATGCTTTACAGTAGAAAAACCAAGACAAAATTCCCAGCACAGTGTCAGACGGAATCATCATTTCCCTTCAGACTGATATGCCTCATGATTGCTGCTGTGAGCCAAGTCTTAGCGGAGATGAGAAGAGGTCTGAGCAGTTGGCTCTGAGATATGAGGGTCTAGTGCCAGAAACAGATGCGTTTCCTTCATTACAGGGAAATTGAAGTGCAGAGAAGAACCCTTTTGAGAGTCCTTCTCCACCACTCCTGGGGAAAATCCTTGGTCAAAGAGAGCAGGATCAGAGCTGGATTCAGATGAATGAGAGGCAGGAGTGGAGGTGTTCAATAAAGGAATCATTCCTCGTAAGCCAGAATGCACTGCTGTCTCTCTGCATTGTGTAGGTAACCAGAGTAAGGTAAACTAAAAAGTTTCAAAGTGCTTCCTGGAGAAAAACAGGTCCCCAGGAAGTTTAAGAAGCTGTATTTATGCCCTACAAACACTTCAACTTGATTTTCGGAGGTGTTTGCAGTCCCTGCAGAATCACACACTGCATTGACCTGTGCTTGACTCCATCCTGACACCCTCCTTCTGGTCAAATCAAAGAATCGCACTCATTTCACCTGTTTTTTCTGGGCTTAGAGATCAATAGTTTAGCCACACACATCTGTAACCCAAACCTTCTTCCCATACTATTCTGGTTGTTATCACAAAAAGGGCTCAGACTGAAAATAACTGTAACAAAAGATTGTTGGTTCTACAGGGACAGATCAAAGCTATCTCTCTAATATGGAGACAAGAGAGAATTCAAATGGTAATTTAAAAAAGAAGGCATCTGGGTCATAAAAGTATCATTTCAGCTGTAGTTCTTTCAACTTTGTTTTATCACATTTGTGTTCTTATTACTTGAAGTAACATCTCTGATAGAAACCAAGCATAGTAACTGCAATAGGCAAAAGCTCCTCAGAACCATAAAAGTAGTCAGTGTATTTTAGGAAATATTTAGTGGAGCAATTTTTTCGAGGTACATATGAAAATGGTATGAGTGGTGATGCCGGTCAAGGTGGAAGTGAAGATGTGAAAAGGTGGACTCCCTCCCTGTGGGCTGAGCCTGTCCCTGTGTCTGACTGCACCAGTGTCAGGTCTCATCCAGCGTGCAGCCTGAGAAGTGTTCTCTAAATGTCCCTTCTCTTCCTAACTCTATCACAACCAGACTGGGCATGCCTGCTTCATTCCAGAGCAGGGGTGTTGTTGAGCACAGAGCAGTACCAGATGCCTGTTTGGTGGTTTGGGAGATCAGATTTCCTCCTGTGGTGAAAGCATTACAAAAATTATTAAAAAAATAGATATTTACATGTATGTGATTGAGTAGATATTCAGGTAAGTACTTGGATATGGATGCAGTCTACCCATAAACAAATTCAGTGACCTGAGCTTGGCCAAGGAGACAGAAGGAAAACTGAACCTAATGAATATTATGCTCTACTGCAATGGTATTTCCTATCACTGTACACTTTGAAAATAGAATTCAGGGCCCAGGCACACATTAACCTGACTGTTCAGCTCACATACTTTATAGAAAAGTCTTACCCCAGAGTTGATTATCCTCAATGGCCAAGCTGATGGAGCACAAGCTTTTTATGGATGATCATTGGAAATCACACAAAAGCCTTCAACGTCTCTGAAAATAGTTCCCTAAAGAAAGATTAGATTCCCCAAAAGAAAAAAGTCTTAGTGGTGGAGCTGCTTTGGTTGTATCATCCCATGGATGCGGTTACTTTGGTCAGAGATTGTATCCAATTCAATTAAGCCCATATGTGTCACTCACACTTGTGCTCATGCTTGTTTCAGGACCAGTGCTGGGACAAAAAGTGGAGACTTTGAATAAGGGAGAGGGTTTCTGAATAGCTCATAATCAAACTGCAGTCCTCAGCTACAGGGAACAGCAGCAGTGAGTACAAGAGGTTGCTGCTGGCCCAGGAAGTTTATCAGAGGTCACCGTTTCAGCTCATGAGTACCAGAAGCTGTTGCTCAGCTGGTGGCCAGTTTAAAAGAAAAAACAGATTGTCATTTTTCACTTGCCAGACTCAGCTGCAGCCCAGCAGTGGGACTTCTTGCTGCCTGAGGAAGTCTCCAGCCGAGCTGCAGGGAACATGGAGTACGGGCGGAAAGGACAGCTCTTTGTTTTCCTGTGCTTTGGGACGGCTCTACCTTCACATGGCTGCTGGCCCCAGAGCCTGGGTAAACAGCTAAGCATAAAGCTGACCGCTTCTGAAAAAAAACCCAACAACCCAGCAGGAATAAAACCTTGCTTGCAGAATTGGAGCTAGAGGGCTGTGCCAGGAGAGGGAGGAAACCTGCACTAGGGCAACAGGAAAGGACTACAAACACAAAGCTCTTGGGACTGGAGCAAGTGTGGTAGCTTGGGATGGAAATCCTGATATTTTTTACCAATGGCACCGCATCAATTGCAAATCATTCCTGTTTCCTTGAAGGAAGTGAGAAATGAGGAATTTTATCATGTAACAGCCCTCCCACTGTCAATAAATGCGCAGGGAATGTAAATGGAGTTCACAATGCCCTGGTGCCTGCCGAGTACCTGCTGAACTTCACTGTTCCATACTCTCATGTTCTTTACAGGTAGTAATTGACAGCAGCAGTTTAATTAAAAAAACCAGCAAGGCAGTTTCTTGCTAAAAGGGCAGAAAATAATAATATTCTAGAAATGGATCCCTCCAGCTCTCATTGAGGATAAACGCTTGGAGTACTTGAAAACTCTGATAAGCGACTTGAAGCCTGCATTGTTATCTTGCTTTTTTATACTATGAAGCTGTTGGGAGGAATAAAAAGAACCAGAAACATTTACTATTCTCCCTAGACAATTAATTGCATTCTGCTTTGCAATGCTTCCTCATGCTGCAAATTTTCACCGTACATGCCTTTAATAAATATGTATTGTTATAGAGAAAATAACACTCTTATCATATTAATGACTTTGCAGTAGTATAAAGTAGAATGTAATATTAATACAGTTAACAGTATCTTTGGTACTGTAGAAAACTGGTAACTCGGAAATTTTCTCAGTGGTTTATTGTACAAGTAAGCTTTTTTCCTGGTTCTTTTGGTTTTTTTTTTTCTCTTTGCTAGCATTGGAAATGAAAATATGAGATGCTAGAAATGTCCATATTTGCAAGAAAGGCTCAACAATTATTTCCTATAATAGATCCCTGCAGTCTGTTTTATTAAAAATATCTTCTCATCCCCAGTTCTTCACTGAGGGATCCCTGCTACCTGCCAGCACGGCAGTGAGTGAAGACACCATATGGGCACTTGTCTGCCAGCGTCTATATGGGTCTTCTGGGGTTCTGCAGGGATCCTAGCATATGGGTCAGACTGACATTCTTCTACAATCCAGAAGAAAGGAAAGCAATGGTGCTGCCTCAGCCGTTCTAGGCAGTTCTGAGCTTTCTCAGCTGAACAGCTTTCCTTTTCCTTCAATGTTCCCTATGGTTTGGACACCACTGGAGCTTGTAGCAGCCTTAGCTGCAGCCAGGCCATGCCAGACCAGCTTCACTGAGAGCTCCGATATGGGCGACTGATAACAGGAGCTGAATGTCCTGCAACAGTGAGAAGAATCTATTCTGAACAAAGAGCCCTCAAACATCTGGCACTTTATTAGTCTAGCACGAGAGGTGTGATAATTTGCTGGAAGTGCTGTCAGAAGAAATAAGGATATTGCAAGATTTCAAATACTAAGCATAGAGGTTTTAAATTTAAAAGCCAAGTGTTTACACAAGGTTAAGCCTTGACATTTTTGAATCAATGAAATCTGATAATTTTAAAATTATTGTCTTTACTGTGCTGAACCCTGTCATGTTGTTCATTTGCTTTTATAGCTTGTGGACATTTTTATACACTAATGCATAAATTTAACAGGATAAACAATAATGTAAAAAAAAATACAGATGGCAACTGCAGGACAGCCAAGCCTTGGTTCTGACAGTGAATTTAACTCTAAGATGTCCTGGACGAGCAGGTGGCAGATCTCAAGCCTGACATTGCATTAATAACAAATGTGTATGTGTGGATAAATAGCTTATCTTAGATATTTGGTGGTGGCTTTCCAGTTTGGGGAAGGCAGCTGGATTTTACAAATGCCTGGTTACAGCTGTTGTGAGACGTTCAAAATGAAGATTTTATTGTACGTGATATCCTAGAATAATGCATTTCTCTGTTTCTGCCTGGGAGATGTAAAGAGGGTGGGAGATGTAAGTAAGAAAACGTGACTGTATCACTGTGGGAACTTCTGCTAACTCAGTCAGTGACCCCTGGAGACCCTAAGGAACTGTGCAAGTGCTTGACCTCGCTATCAATACAGCCTTTTCTCCTGTAACATTATTACAGTGTCGCTAACACAGGGTATAAACAAAATGGAGATGCGCTTTACAGGAATATGCAGATTTCAGCAGGCTCACTCACCTCTCCACACTGGTATTACTGATCTCTCTCTCCCTGCTACTGTGATTTACAGCAGTCCTTAAAATGCAGATGAAGACCTCTCAGCAGTTTATATCACTGTCAGGTTTTCATTTCGTCTCGCTATTATGCTTTCAGGAAGTCAGAAGCTGGTGGCTGCTGTCTTAAGCATAAAAGCAAATTGAATAAATTAATAATGGCCAAAGGGTATCATGGCAACCAGAGGTGTGAAGGAAGGTGGCCAAGTCCTGAAGAGTATGATTAAAAATGGCACTCTAGCCATGGTGAGTTAATGCAACACCAGTTGCCCACAACTAACGTGGCAATCCTACCATTCAGAATTACTAGAGGGAAATAAAAGTTCCTCAGCATTGCCAGGAAAGCTGGATTGTTAATGAACAGGATAATGATGGAATGCAGAAAGTCTTGGTTCTTGAGCAAAGCACATTAGTTTCTGGGGCATGAGGCTCATTTGTAATAGGGAACTAATTCATATAATCAACGCAAAGACTAAACAATGAAGAGAAGATTTTCTGAAATGAAGAGTGATTTCTGTGCCAGTCCTTCTGTGTGCAACACACTTGCAAACTGCATTTTTGTGTCCAGGAGTGGATGTTTAGGCATCTAAATAGCCATTTGTGCATACCAATGGGCAGTCTGCCTGCACAAGTAGAAGAGAAAAGCAGTAGAGAGAGGGTTTTCCAAATGTGAGATCCCTGGTGGTGCCTCCTGGCTCTCGCTTTGGGGAGAACTGGCTCAATGTGCTTCTGTGTCCTCAGTGTTTCTGGGTAGAACTCGCCAGCCATTGATGTGCTCTGTGGCACTGGTCCAAGCTCTTTTAATGGGAGAGAGATGGTCTCATCTGCTGTGTAGTAATGTTTGACATGAATATTTCACTTTGCTCTGGAAGTTCTCAAAGCCCCTTTCAGGCCTAATTAAGGCTCACATCACACCTAGGAATGAGGCAGATATCTTAATGATGTGAAAAATGAAAACAGGAGAAGCAAAGAGACTTGCTCAGTATCTTGGAGTGGCAGTTCTGAGACTGAAGCACAAAGATCTTGAGTCTTGGGAGCTTGTTGTAGCCCCTGATAAGTAATAATATCTGACCATACTGGTAATTAATAGCACTTGCAATGAGTTTAATACACGTGAAAAGCTGTTGAGATACTGCTTCATTCACCCTCACTGATTACCGGGGTATGCACGATCTTCATCATGCAGCCCACCCTATTTGGCATATGTGGAAAACCACTGAGTTAATCAGATATTGCTCCACAGTGGATAGCTGAACGCGGAAACAGTTACAGGATGGGGTACGAAAGAGTATGCTCAGAGCGCCTGGCTATCAGCAAGTAACCAAAGTGATGCAGGGGTGCTTGAACTGAGAACTTGGTCTTCCTTACTAGTAGCAGAGAGGAGCAGGCTCCATTAGAAGCCCATTCACAGCATCTGAATTAGAAGCAATTTCTCTCTGCTGAGCCTCTGGAGAGCCTAACATTAGAGGTTTCAAACTAGACACGTGAATACTCTCCCTTAAGTGCTTATTATCATTCCCATTTTGCAGGTGGGTGAACTGGAAAGGACAGGACTGTGCTAAATTGAGTGAACTGCGATGGTTAGGCTCCCTCTACTCCCCCCAAGAAAACCCTGGAAATATGTATGAGAAACAGAATGTAAAACTGAACAAATCCCCGGGGGATATGTTTATGTTGTAAAAATACAGAGACAGCATCAAAATATCTCAGAGAGCTCTTGGAGTATATGGTGAGTCATGAGCACCACATATTAAATGACCAACACTTATTCAACAAAAGTAATTTTTCATGCAAGACCACAGGAGTCACAGGAATTGGCTTTGCACCAAACAGCCTGATTCAGCAAGATATTGCCAGCGAGCAGAAGCTCTACTGTTACGTTCCAGTTTTTAGGAACTGGAAAATGGGAAGCAACGAGCATGAGGAGAAGACAAGAGGTTCCTTACAGGTTCGATATGGCAGAGTTTTACCCATGTGAGTAGAAACTTATCAGAAAAGATATGCATTTGGAATAGATAATATATTTATGAAATTAATTCCTCTCATGCTATTTCTTCAGCTTGGATGATGGAGCCTGAATTTCATCTCTCTGTCTTCTGCCACCTCTGATATGCTTCCTAAAGCCGAGATTCTGTTGCAACTATGGTAGTCATTAAAAGTTAGAGTATAAGAAAGTGTTTATCAGATTTGTCATTGCAGGTGGACTGGAAGAGTGGCTGGAAATTGAAATTAGTTTGTAACAAAGCCTGAGTTAGCAAAAAAAAAAAAAAAAAGGCAGAAAAAAGGAATACTCATTTTTCTGAAATTAGCAGAAAGAATAGGACTCGAAGAAATCATTTATCATTATGTCAGCAAGATGTGTGATTTATCTTTGTAATAATGGTTTTCATAGCTTTGAAGGTAGAGACAATTGATCCATGTTGCTATTTTTTATATAACACCTAGCAAGTTAAATGACTTTATTTGTGTATCTAAAATGAAGGTACTTCTAGCACAAACCTGCTTGGAAATATACCTTTCTGTACAGGGCCCAAGCCCTGGTCCCAAGGGAAAGCAGCATGGCAGGGGTTGGTCCCTTGAGTATAGGCACAGGAGTTGCTCTTCCTGCATGGATTTCTAGTGCAACAAATGAGAAATCAATGTGGCATGCACTCACCCCACAAATTGAAATTTAAAAATCAGCCTTGGTACTTGAAATGTTTATACAATATGGCTAAAAGAAATGGTCATTCCTTTTTGTCCAACAATATGAGGTGCTTTTCTAGAATGTAAACAATTCTTAAGGGATTATTCATATGTACCTGCACATCCACGCACACCTATTGTGTATCTGTTTGCTTTGTGCCACAATCTGATTTGTTCAACTCTGAAGCCCCTGCTGAAGCCTGGGGTTTGCAAGGAAGTGTAGGTTTAGGCGTGAATGAGGAGTAACAGACGGGAAAGGAAAAAGACTAGGTTATGCAGGGAAAAGAGCTTGGAAAAAGACAGTTAATCTGATTTTTCTTGAGGTAGATAGAATGGTAAAAATTACTTAAGGAAATAAGCATTCATTAGAAGACATCCCTGGTCAAATTTTAGATGCTTTCTTTGAATTCAGGAGCTGGAGAAGGACATTAGAGTGCACATGGAATGGCTCATTGATGTACAATTCCCACCAGTGGCAACACTCTCCCCTCCTTATTGACAACAGCCATAGGAACCAATGGGATCATTCGTATGGGAGAGGAAAGGTCAGGAGCAGAGCTGCTGCTGCCTTTAATCAGGAACCACTTGCAATGGTGACAGAGAAACCACCTCGTCATTTTAGCAGAGATCAGAGTTCTTAGAGCACCCTTCCCCATTTACTCTGCTGCTTAGCTATCTCAAGCTCTTCTTTAGGCAAAGCTCATGGTGTGTTACAGATAGCTGATGAGATTTTTTTTTTTTTTTTTTTTTTTTTTTCAAAAGCAAACACTTTAAACAAGAGCCTGAACCACCCTGGTGTCAAGTTCCTTGGCTGCTGGCCCACTCAGTTTTACTGTTGCTGCGATGAACCTTTGGCTGGTGCCACATCTCTGAGAGTTACAGAAAGAGCAGTGTGAGACCCTCAGGCCATCAGTGCACATGAGCTATTTCTGGTGTCAATTTGAACTCGTCTCCATTTGTCTTCTGCATCGTAACTCCTGGTTCATATTCCGTTAGAGAATCACAGAGCTGTGCATGCAGCAGGTTTAAAAGCTTTGCCTGCCCTAGAAGTCACACAAATGTATTACCAAAAGCAGCAGGCTTCGACTGGCTTCAAGCCTTCTCCTTGTGTGTGGTGCCACAGAAGCATTATGGTAATTCTGAGCGCTGAACCATTCAAAATCTATTTTAATTGATTCCCAGTTCCTTCACGATTGCAGCATATTGTTAAATCAGTGTTAGATAAAAGTCGCAGGAGGTAACATCTTTTGTATTGCTGCAGGGAGATCACACCTAAAATAAGGCATTAAATTCTGGGTACCTCACTGCTAGAGAGATGCAGACAAATTGAAAGAAATTCATAGAAGAGCAATAAAAATGATTAAGGGTCTGAAGGGACTGAGTTATGAGTGAAGATTAAAGGAACTTAGTATGTATCACTTACCTAAATGATGACTAAGAGGGAAGTGATACCCTTCAATGAGTACTTGGAGGGCATAAATACCAGAAATAAAAAGGAATTCTTTAGGATGCTGAAGGACATACAACTTGTGATGAAAGGATGGCGTTAGGCAAAAGGAAACTGCCTATTGATATAGATCATTAAAAGCTAACAGACCATTTGAGGGAAACCAAATTTGAACACATTTAACAATCACATTTCAGCATTATTTTTTCCCTGTTGGAGGAAAAAAAAGGCATTGTCTGCAGTTAAAGACTGAGCAAGAACTCCCTGGTGCAGTCCAGGGATGCGCAAGCTGAGAAGAATAATTCCCTATCCAAATCAGGAAAACAGCATATGAAGGTTGATAGACCTTTTACTGAGAGCCGGAGGATGTATAAGATACGAAATTAGTGATCTGTATTTTAGGAATGTGCCTGTTGCCAGGATACCATGGGGAAAAATAAAAGCAATAATGCATTTCTTTAAAACATGCACATTCTGCTAATTCCAGTGAGAATTATACCTCTACATTAATGGGAGAGCAGACCACAAAGACAAAGAATCCTTCTGCAGTTTTCCCATAGCACCAATTCCCAGCTCAGAACCCAGCCTCAGAGCTGGAAGAGCTGAGACGGTGCCAGGGGGCAACCCAGTGCGTGTGTCAGAGCCAGTGTGCAAACAGCGGGACGGAGAGTCTGAGGGAAACTGGGGTTTGCTGGGGCTCTGCTGAGCAGCGTGAAGTCCTAAAACTGCTAAGTACAACAGAGAGAGCACCTTGTGGTATTTCAGACTCACTGCACGGAAACTCCTCAGCTTAATTTAGAGGTCCTCACCCAGTAAATTATTTGCTTTGAGCTCCAGCTTCCCCTTTATTTTTCTGAGCAGAGGGGGAATCCTGAAGCTGCTCGTTTGGGCAGCTCCCTTGGGGAACTTAGCACATCCCTTGGCTCCTCTCAGCTCCTCTCAGAGTGAGGTAGAGACATTCTGGGGAATGTTTTTGTCTTTTACTGTCACAACCCACATCCGTTTCTGGTGAGGTTACCCTTTGATGGCAAACATCAGCTCATGTAGCACCCCTGCAGAAATGCCCCTCGAGAGAAGCTCTGGTGAGCCGTGCCTGGTGGAGCGAGGTCTGGGGAGAAAGGCTCCCCAAAAGCAGCAGGTGTGGGATGCAAGAGTCTCTTGTGTGCTCACAGGTACTGAACCTCAAGTTCCCCAGCTGGGGAGAGGGGAAGCGCCAAGCAGAAACCTCTGCATCCCTCACCCCTCTTTGTGAGACCGACCCAGAGGTGCTGATGCTGTTAGAGGTTCCCGGAGGAAGAGCAGTGGATCTCCACAGAGCAGCATCCCATTGCAGCACTGTTCTGATTTGTTTATCCCAGAGTCAAATAGGGCTCTAAATGCCCAGTTCTGCTGCTGTCAAATGCAGCCACCAGACCTTTGCCAGATTTCTGCTCCCAACTACAGTCAGCAGTAATAAGGAAGGACTCCCATGTAAAAACGTCACCTTTAAAACATGCACACCTGCACTACTAGTGGGGTGACTGCTTCTCAACACCACTAAAGGACCCTCCCATCTATTTTTTTTTTTTTTTTTTTTACCAGATAAACCTACTGAGAGCTAAGAAATGTGTACAAACTTGTTTCAGAAGTGAGATGACACTTCATACTCTGCAGTGTAATCATGGCAACCAGCAGAAATCGTATTTACAGAGGTGGAGGTCAGGAGCTTTCATTCCATGAAAACCAATACAGCTAGTGAAAGTTTTACTACAATTTCTATACTGAAATATTTTCATTTCTTCCCTCTTTGAACATCTTGGATAAAAATTAAGGTCCAGTCTAAGTTTTTAGATTTACTCCAGATGAGGAGTAAATCCTCATCCTGGTGAGGAATTGTGTGAACAGAGACTTCCCCATGGGATGAAGATCTTGTTTTCATTATAGCTTCTTTATTTATTTTTTTTTCAATACATAGAAAGGAAGAGAGTATAATTATACAGAGATCTGGCTAAGCATAATTGCTATTCAGAGCATCCCAGGAGGCTTAAATAGGGCTCAGATGGAGGCATATTTAACCCAGCCCAGGAGCACTGAATCTGGGTGAATATTCTAAAAAACCCATAGGTTTCATACAGTCGGGCATTTTATTCTATGAGGGTTTTTTAGCATAGAATTAGGTAAGAGTCAGCTGTGACCTAAACAGAACTACATCCTCTGTGCTACAGGGAAGTTGTGCATGAGTGACTTTAAAAAGCTAGTCTCTTAGTTATTTATTCATGGCCTTACAGGTGTACAAACACCCACTTGAAATCCTTAAACTGTTGGCTCTTGATCATAGCTGTGTAATTTAGAAGTTTCTGTTTTGTATTTTACCATTATGTTGCATATGGTTTCACTTCAAAACAGATTCCCACGTTCCTTGGTGTTAGATGCCTCTGAAAACTGGAACCAAAGATGGACTCAGTCACAAAAGGAAATACTAAAATAGAGTATTCGCCGTTCTTCATATTTATCTCAAGTTTCATCACCTCAGCTTCTTAGGAAGTGAAGTTGCTGACTGTTAAAGATGCAGATTTAGGCCCAGCAGTGGGTTCACTTAGTGGAATGTGAAGGGCTTTCGTCTCTCAGTCTGCTCGCACTAACCGTGGCCAGTCACAACAAACTCTGATGCCATCATCTTCACAAGCTGTGTTAAACCTTCGTGTGGAACTGTATGGCTGTATCACAAAAGGTGTGTTCACACATCACCTGGGTGACTCCAGGAGCAGATATGATACCAGCAGGTCCAGGGAGGTTATTCTCCCTCTGTACTCAGCACTGGTGAGGCCGCTCCTTAAATACTATGTTCAGTTCTGGGCCCCTCACCACAAGAAGGATGTTGAGGCTCTGGAGCGAGTCCAGAGAAGAGCCACAAAGCTGGTGAAGGGGCTGGAGAACAGGCCCTGTGAGGAGCGTCTGAGAGAGCTGGGGTTGTTTAGCCTGGAGAAGAGGAGGCTGAGAGGAGATCTCATTACTCTCTACAACTGCATGAAAGGAGGTTGTAGAGAGGAGGGAGCTGGCCTCTTCTCCCAAGGGACAGGGGACAGGACAAGAGGGAATGGCCTCAAGCTCTGCCAGGGGAGATTTAGGCTAGAGATTAGGAGGAAGTTTTTCACGCAGAGGGTCATTAGGCATCGGAATAGGCTGCCCAGGGAGGTGGTTGATTCACCTTCCCTGGAGGTGTTTAAGGCACGGGTAGACGAGGTGTTGAGGGGCATGGTTTAGTGTCTGATAGGAGTGGTTGGACTCGAGGATCCGATGGGTCCCTTCCAACCTGGTTGTTCTATGATCCTATGATTCTCTTCCACCCTGGTGATTCCATGATTTACATATACATATACTTATGAATACATAGTAGGATCCTCTTGGTGAGAAGGAAACTTGCACTTGCCAAGTAGGAGATTTTGGCTGCATAGCTAATGTTTGCCATTTAAAACCTGGACCACAGCAGCATGTGCCACCTGCAGCCTGTGAGGTTTGTGGCACCTAAGTCTGACCTCCAGTGATGGAGACCCGGCAGCAATATGAGCAGTGTCTCGTCAGGCTCACTTCTGGCTACCCCAACGCGATTTGGGATGCTGGTTCCCCTGAATGCTTAGGACAGCTCGATTTCCATGCAGGATGGCTTAAGAAAGGCCCATCTCCATCCAAAAGCTTTGGAGCGAGCCCAGCTGGCAGCCAGTGCTGCTGATGGCAGTGCTGCAGGGGCTGACGATGCCTGGGGGCTGCCCAGGGGCACCCCTGCATCCCAGCCACCCCACTGAGAGTTCCTGGGGATCTCCACGCCCCTTCCCCTTCCCTGGCACTGTTGGGGACCCTCTCTCCCTCAGAGACCCTCTTCCCTGGGAGCTCCGCTGAGGACTCCCCACTCCTGGGCCCCCCACCCCGACAGCACGGTTTCCTCCTGGGCCCCCCCACTCCCTTCTGGGAACCCCCTCTACCCACAGGCCCCCACCCGCCCGGACCCTTCCCTCCTCCTGTGCCTTAGCCCCCCCGGCTCCTGGGGACTCCCTCGCTCCAGCATCACCGCCAGGGACCCCTCCTCCTGAGACCCCCTTCTCCCCGCAGAGACCCCCGGGCCCCCTCCTCCTGGGCCCCCCACCTCCTCTCCAGCATCACTACCCACCCCCTGCTGCCCCCCGCCCATCCCCGCGGCACACGCCGCCTCCCGAGCTGCGCAGCGCGGCCGTGGAGCGGCGCGGGGCTGCTCCCTTCCTCCCTCCCCCTGCTTCCTCCTCCTCCTCCTCCTCCTCCTCCGCCCCGCAGGGCAGAAGCCGGCGGAGGCGGCGGGTGCGGAGCGGCGGTCGCGGCTCGGAGGTGGGTACGGACGGGGATGGAGACGGAGATCGGGATAGGGATGGGGACGGGGATGGGGATGGGGGCGCCTAGGGCCCCCAGAGGCTTCTCGGGAAGTTGTGCTTGGCCGGGGCGCGGGGGTCCCGGCGCAGCATCTCCCGCGGAGCAGGGGGCGGCACCGAGGGCTCGGGTGGCCGTGGCCGCCTCGCCAGGGGTCGGGGAGGGACCCCGGGAGCGGCTACTCTGCGGCGAGTGCCTCGCATCCCGGCGAGGGGCGCTTCTGAAAGGCGAGAGCCGTTCTCTCTTAAACCCAGCCTGGGTCTGCTGGGAAAGCGGCCGGGGTCGAGGGTTCCCGTGCTCGGGGCAGGTATTCACCCGCGTGGGTTGTTCTCTCGGTTTGTTTTGCTTTCTGTCACGCTCCAGACCGGCTCCTGTGGCCAGTCGACTTCCTCGGTTGGTGGGACGGGTGGTGGGACCCCTAGGATGGGGCATCTCAGCGCCTACCAAACTTTCAGGTGCGGAAACCTGTTCGTGCTTGTTTTTATCCTGTGGCTCCGTGGGCTAAAGGTGTCTTTGTATTGACTTCCCTGCGTGTGACATAAGAGTGGTTTCGCTTCTTGAATTGTTAGCCAGATGCAAATTTATTGTCCCCTCCAGTAGAACACACGCGTGTCTTTTGTATTTTGTGTTTAAAAATAACAGAGGGGTCATCTGAGCAGATTACAGAGGAAGACTCAAAGTTTGCCGGAGCTGTTCGTGAAGACTAAATATTTCTAAGGTGTGTGCACAGATACCTGATCGAACAGTGCTGCTTTCTGTGGTACTGACAGGGCACTGCTTGATCTCCGGCAAAAAGGGCAATTTCTATCAATAAGGGGTCATGACACACGTGAACTGTACATATGTATTTATATTAATGCTATTTATATGCATTAATGTATCTGTTTCATATACAGAGACAGACACATTAATATATACATATGCTCGCTTGGGGAATAGATGTGTTGAAGCTTTTTTGTCAGGGATTTAAACGTTGTTACACGTCTCCTGCCCTGGGAGCTTCTCTGCTGCTGCTGGTGCCGATTCACTGTTGGGCATTGAGTCAAAGCATTCATCTGGCTCTTCACACGTCAAAAGAAAGAAGATCAATTTGAATGCAGAAAAGAGGAAACCGCTCGTATGAAGATTTAGGAGTGAAACTACCTTTTTTTTTTTTTTTTTTTTTTTTTTTTCTCCTCTCACTGACACTTAGATCCTGTGTCTGTAAGCACAGTGACCATGCAGTTCTGAAATCAATAACAATAGTTTGATGGTTCAGATTCTGTAATAGGAGGACTAATCTCGAATTCAGGATGTTTTATTTGATGGTTTGAAAGAGGAACATGATGAAAGAGCGGAGATTTACATGACAAAACACTTAATTCCACTAATGCAGTGGAAGATGGCAATGGATTTTGTCTGCTTTGCTTCACTAAAAGTAGATATTTGGAAGCTGTAAATGAGAAGGCTGAAACAGGCTCTCGTGTTTGAATTATTTCGTGTAGTTGTTGTGGAAGGATGAAGTTCTGTACTCCACTAGCATTAGTAGTGATGGGATTATGTAGGCATAATCATAGAGATGCAAATAAGATACTGGTTATATTTGAACATTATTTTAAGCACTCTGGGGCAGGAGCTCTGTGAGAACCAGGATTTTCAGTGGGAAAGGATTATGTTTGTAGCCCAGGTGATTTCTACACTACACGCATGTTTTTAAAGACGCGCTGTATCCCAGTACTAAAATCTCTCAAAGTATTTCATAGAATCATAGAATCACCAGGTTGGAAACGACCTTACCGGATCATCGAGTCCAACCATTCCTATCAAATACTAAACCATGCCCCTCAGCACCTCATCCACCTGTCCCTCGTTTATATGTAAGATGGGGTTGTTAGGGGGATGATGACGAGGTCTTTAAGTGTTCGTGAGGCATTGGTATCTGTGATACCACAAGCCCTCCACTTCCAAAGGGGTTCTTATCAAATTCCTTTGCTGACTGGGAAGGGAATCCTTATTAAACCTTTTTTTTTTCTATGATGAGTGCTTCCTTATATGTTCATGGCAGTAAAATTTTAAGAAATTGTAACTCAGGGTTGTGTTACCATTATATTTTGTTTCTAACGTTCTGATGTACCTTCTTTAGAGATAAACTAGCAGCCCTGACCTGATCTTGTCTAAATGATGTATTGATTTAGGAAGTTAGAACATCCAAATTGTTTTTCTTTCGATGCGGGTACATTGTACAGGTGAAGAGATGCCAGTATGCTCTCTCTCCTTCTTAAGCATTAGTCACCTTTACAGTTACTGTATCCTTAAAGGTTGTATATCCCACAATCGGGACCCCCAAGGAAACATGTTGTTGAATCATACAGTGCTACCTTGATTCTTGGTTGATGTGAATCACCCTGTTTCCAGCATCTTATAGAGTTTGCAGGAACTGTACCCTGGTTTGAGCTGGGCTCCTTAATTGCTGTCTTCAGGCTTCAATTCCTTCCTTCGTCTCCCTATGTTCCTCTGTACCTTGCACAGTGAAGAATAACTCTGAATTCCCACCATACTCCTTGGCTGGAGTTACATTACTCAGCTGGAAGAATCCAAAGTGCTGCAGAGAAAGAAGGCAAATTTCCAAAAAGCAAGCTTTTTTTTTTTTTTTTTTTTTTTTCCGCTGCTTTCCCCCACAAATTAGTATTTTCTATTTATTTATGTGTTTTAGTGAAGTGCACTGCTTTTCTTACGGATGAACCACAGTGCCAGGTTTGGAGTCTAAATACAGCTATTCAGGCAAGGAGAAGGGATCTGTAAGCTTCAACAAGTCTTTATCTCAAAGCAGCCTGAATTACACCGATCCCTGTGCTTATACTGCAATTTCAGTAAAATTAACTAATTACGTATCGCATTGTTGACCCATACCCTTAAAGATATGTCGGGCTGCCCATGCATCTAACAGAAAGCGTCTTGTACAGGCACACTGGCTGTTTGTCCGCTCAACCTTTTCATTTGTGTTTCCTGGGCTGGAAGATGTGATTACAATTCTGTCCTGGTTGCTCAATTTGGTTTTTACACGCGAGGGAGACAAGAAAGCTCCTGAGGAGCTGGAGGGCAGCAGGCACGCTGCAATAGGAGCACCATAATCCTTTGGTTACATAGCTGTGTCTGACACACCTCTAAACAGCATGTTAGCAGCAAGCAGTTAATGTAACTTTGGCTTGGACTATTTGTTAATTTATGTTACACCTGCTTTCCAGTGGCTGGTGGATGTGGGCTCTGAGCACCAGCTTTTAGCAATGTGGGGTCCCTCATAAGAAGAGTTAACCAGGTGATGTGCGTGATGTCTTGTGAGAAGCAACAGAAGGAAGAACGATGCCCAGTTGGGTACCAGCAGCTGATGGCCGTGACAGAGCAGCTGTGGTGGTGGTGAGAGACCAGATGTAACAGCGAGTGTGAGCAGGAGTGATTGGTCAATGCCAGGCTCTGTCCCAATGCCATCCTTATGTCCTGCCGTGGCAGCACAACAGAGGTCATAGACTTGCCAGCCCTAACTCCTTGTCCTGCCTCTTATTTCCAGATCTGGCTTCTTAAAACTGCTGCAATAGCTTGAGCTGGCTGAAACACACGTTTTCCAGATCTCTGCATTGTCAAGGCTGCGGGTTTCCTTGTGAACTTGGCAGGAATGAGGCAGTACACATAAGCTAACCCAGGTCCAGAATTTTGGAGCTCCTGGTGCAGCAAGCCTCCCTCACTTGATTTGCAGAAAGCAAAGAAAGCACCTGCAGCATTCGGGATGGTGGAAGCACTTGGCTGCCAAGGTGCCTGCCTTCTGTGTAATGGTTTTCCTTTGGAATGAACACAAGCACATGAAGAAATATGGTGATGGGGGGTTTAGGGGAGTGACATGGGCTATTAGCGTTTTATATATCAAACACTACTAAATACATACTTGTTATTATAAAACTTCGTGTGCACATCATTTTAGAAATAAGTGTGGATTTTTTTTATGCCAGCTCTGTATCTACTGGGGGTCATTCCTTACTGCACGAGGTGCAGATCTGTACCTAAATAGCAAAATACTAAACCTGACATTTTTTCATTTGCTTCACGCCTTCCAGTAGGAGAAAATATGTTTCACAAGGAGATATTTTTCCTGTAAAAACCCCCTTCATGTTCAGTGTGGATGAATGTACCCGGCTATCTTACCATGAAATTAGGAAAACTGGTGAGACTGAAAAAGACTTTCGTATTACTATTTTTTTTTGCATGTGTTGATTCATGGCTTTAATCTGCCATATTTAAGTTAGACTTGATAACCCCTCAGGATTGTATGGAATAACAGAGAAGGATGTTTCTTTCAAATGACAGCAGTCATTGCGTTACAGGTGAGTTTTAGCTGGGAAGAATTGTGAGATCAAACCAAAAAAGTGAAGATAAAATGTAAGGTTCAAAGATGTACAGAGAAAATAAGATAAGACTGCTTTGAAAAAATGAGAACTTCTGTAAGAAACATAGGAAAAATAATAAGGATTTATCTGCAACGTGTGTAGTTAGGGGATGGAAGAAGCCTGATAGACTGTAGTGTTGAAAGAGTGCTATAAAAGTAGGCAGCACATTAGATGTGAACTGACAGTGTTGAAGGTGATAATGCCCTCGTATGCTCTTCTTGTCCAGTTAAAGTTCAGTATAGGGGAAAAAACCACTTAAAGTCCTTGGACCTGACACCAAATTAATAGTAATATACCAACAAATAGGAGAGACTTCAGGACAAAAACTAGTAGAAATCAGGATTTTGGTTGGTCTTGCACATGATTTGAAAAAAATATGAGATCCCAATGTTAACCTTGCTATGCCTGAGCTAGGATAGCGTAGCCTGTGAGTGCCAGAATTTATTAACCCAGAGAAGGACTCCAGAAGGACTGGTACAGCCAGGAGGTTTGATTGTGTAAAGCTAGAAATTGGAGGAAATGGAGAAGGAGAGTTCGATAGATGATTAGTGGTGTATATCACGTAATGAGATGAATTTGCCTGCAGGGCCAGCTCTTCACAGAGGAACTTCATGGCCTGAAAATTCTTCAAGAGAGCTTAAAACCAACACTTTTTTTTTTGCAAGCTCATCAAACACCTTGTATAATATTAGCCTTTGATTTTGGCTACTTGTTAGTTGAGAAATTTGTCTTTTGATGGAGCTATACAGATATTAAATAGATAATATTTAATAGATATTGTTAATGTTAAATAAGTTAAATGTGTAGTGAATCTGAAATTTCTGTGATTCTGAAGGAACGCCCTGAAAGCTCAGCTTTTTATAGATCTGTTGTACCATGTTACGCTGGTGGTCTGCCTTCAGTCACTTGTTAATGCATTTGTAGGGTTGCTTACTCTACGGTTCATCCCTCTGGCTTGATTGCTGAAGTCTGAGGAAATTTCCTGGGGCCGTTTCTGGGAGGGATCAAAGTGGAAGAGGAGCATGTTGGGTAGGTACATCAGATTTTGAGCCCATGCAGAGCTGCTCTCAGTTCAGCTCCCCAAAGAAATATGGGTTCACACTGAGGTTGTGCTTCAGGATCAGGGAGTCTGCTAGTTTTGTGGCTCCCTGGAGATCTGACCTGGAAGAACACTGTGATATCTGGGCTGTAACTGCCTTTATTGTAAGTGCTGGGTGTTAAAGGCTACTGATAAAAATGACAACACAAGATACAGAGGGAGTCTCTTCATTTCAAAAGACAGAACCATATTCATGAGCACTTCAGCATTGTGTAGTACAGCTTTGTGCCCTGAGCTACTCATTGGAGCTGTTCATAAAGTAAATAATTTAGATGAAAAATGTCATAAATTATAGAGCTATGGAAACTGTATCTCAGGTTGAGGATTAACTTGCCCGAGGAACAGACAGGGATAAATCAGAATGAAACCATTATCACTCTTGACATTTAGTATTAGAATTACTTTACAAAGCTATTTATACCAGCTTTAAAATAGTTTCAACAAGAAATGAGATGAGAAGGGAACAGTGGAACCTAAGCTCATCCCTCTTATAGTAGGAAAGAGGGAAACAGCATTTCTCTAACGTCAGGCTATTTCAGTTGCTGGTGTTTAACTGGATTTTAGAACATTGCTAAGGAGATCAGAAAAATTATAAATACACAGCATAGTAAAATGAAATATATATTGGTATCCATGGAAATCCCACGTGGATAGCTCTTGCATTAGGGTAAATCAAGCACAGTTCAGCTCTTGGTTTCCACTGGTGGAAGGAGGACTAGGACCTGGGTCCTCTTAAATAGGGGCACAAAAAATGCTTCCCATTTGTTTTGGAGAAGTTCACGGTTCTGTGCTTCACAAAGTGTGTAAACACTGGTCAACCTGTAATGCTCCGGCACAGGAAGCAGCTTCTAGCTTCAGTCTTCACTGCTGTTTATAAAAAAAAAAGATTTCAGTACCTCTTTGGGTAAAACACGCTTCTCGGGTGGCTTAACATCACCTGCTGCTTATTTCTTCCTACTGCTTTAAAGACTGAGTTATTGTTGTTTGGTTTCAGGGTTGCAGTGTTGTGATAACTTGTTCTGTTATGATGCAGGGAAATGTGTAAAAAGCTTCTCCTGAGTTTTGATAGCTTTTTTTTTTTTTTTTTTGTTTAAAGGCCTCCATTAAGTGGCTGCAGTAATCTGTCCAGTTTTCCAGGTTTTTTTTTTATCTTGCTGTACTAGCACATTGGGTAATAAATTTTAAAAAGGCACTAAAAATGTACTGTGAAAATACAAGTAAGCATGTAAATATCAACTGTGAGGTTTGTTGGACTGTTGCAGTTCCTGGCTTCTGAAGCTTTTAAGTATTAGGAAATAAACCGGTACTTTATGGCAATGTATATTTGTGTGTAAAAATACTTGCTTGTTACTAAAACAAGAATATCTCAACTCTAATCACTAAAAGTGTTAACACTGCAGTATTTTAACAACCTTTTGTGTGTATTTTTAAAGCTAACAAATATTTCTGAAGCAGCAAATAGCCGCGTTTAACAAAAAAAATGGAGGGTTCCAAATTACACAATATAAATGCTGTGTTCATTCCCAACAGCAGTTCTTGGGATGAACCCTGGCTTCATTAAAGTCAATAGAATGTCTTCCTGCTGACTTCAGCATGCCCCGGTTAACACAAATAGGTTGAAGGGGAATCTAGAAAAGTTTTCTTCTTGGTGAGTTATTGGAGGTGAAGTCGTTCAGTTTTACTTTGCTGTGTGTTTGATCTTCAGATCAGCCAGAGAGTCTTCAAGTGAGCAGAATGGTGGTGGGGTGAGGTGTGTGAGAAGGAAAGGATGGTTCCCTTTGAAATAATTGATCAGTGGTTATGTTACCCCATATGTTTTATTGAGGTACTGCAGCCATGTGCCCGCTGCAAGTGGGATGGAAGCTGGCCTTGGAGGTAGACGCTCATCTCTAGGATATTTAGGCCTTGAAAGGGATGGAAAGCCCCCAAATCCATCTTTTTAAGTATTGTATTACTGCATTGTGTGGGTAGGAGTCTGGGCAGGCTGAAGTGCAGCATTCAGGCATGGTTTTAGGGACGTTTTTAGCTTTGTCCTTTTGGCATCAAGGATTTTTATGTGGCAATTGAATAGGAGGAAGGAATTAATTTGATTTAGTGATGTCAAACTGAAAATGAAGTTCCTCTTAGCACATCCTTCGAAGAACACTTGGTGGCTCTGGATTTAGCCTGCCATCCGCTTTATTTTTGCAGGGCTATTTTTGAACTTCCTCTGCTGATAAATATTTAGAGTCTGTTTATATTGAATCTCATTTCTGTTAGATAGTGCTTACAGATTTTTTTTCCCCTAAATACTTATTACTGAAGAAGTTGGTCTTATAAGCCTTGTAATTGCAGTGCTGGTGGTTTGGTAATTTTAACTGTAGCTGAGTGACAGTGTGTTTATTAATTATCCGAGAGAGGCTTACAGGTTTCTAAAAGAGGACGTGCGTTCTGGGCTGTAGGAGTTAGAAGGGAGCTGTAATTGCTTCTTGTCTGGAGCGCAGGCTGAGGTGGATTAGATGTGACCATCGCTGAGGATCAGTAAGTTATGAAAAGTGGAAAGGCTGTTTCACTTTTGTGAGAGGATGCTGCTAAGCTCAGAATGGAAGTAGAAGCTATTTATTTTTTGTATAATTAAAATCTGATGAAAAACAATTCAGAAATATTAATTACTCAGCCTAGCTAAATTTTAATGCTGTTTTGTTATGCCTTGCTAATTCCTTTTTGGAATCATGTTTTTCCTGGTGTGAATACGACAATCCTACATTAGTTAGGTGGCAGCAGTTGTCACTGTGCACAGGGATTGTAATGCCTGGGAGTTTCAGAAGCATCTGTGTCAAAATAAATAAATAAAACATTTAAGAAGCTTTACTGAAAAGCAGTAAACTTGAAAATCAAATTGGTTAGCAGCACTGAGTTACTTTGTTATATTACAGCATACAGCCACCAGATGTCACTTACTTTGTGCACTGGGAAGAAATTCGCTCTTGGTGTGTAAAAGGAAAAAAGCAGCAACGTGCTATAAGTGGCTTTGTTTCTGTTTTTATTATTGGCATCCATCCTCCTTGATAAATATTTTCATCTTACAGTAGATTGTATAGACTTGTTTCTCACAGATGAGATAGAGTTGCATTTGTTTATAAGCCTTAAATGTCAGATGTGACAATTTGAAGGTTGGTCTTTAATAGAATAAGTAATAGACTTGCTAAGTTTTCAGAAGGATGAAAGTCCATTTAATGGGAAGGACAGTTTTATTATAATGAACTGCACTATCATTAGAGACACTTTAATCGGGGGCTGAAATACGTGTTCATCTTCAACCAAGTTAAAAGCAGTGAGATGAGTCTTAAAGTCATGCAGGACTGAAACCAAGGTGGCAGTATTGGTAGACAGGGGAAGGGCCGCTTCTAAAGTTAGAAAACAGTATCAGCTTGGAGAATGATGCAACTCATCCCCTGGTATGAAAAGTTTCAAAAGAAGAGGAAAGATAAATAAACAGGTGAGAATATGTCTATAGTGGAAAAGGAGCCCTTGATATCCAAGGTTGAGTTGTTTTTCTCAACCCCAATGAGCATGACCAGTACCTGTGAGCAGGGTGAGACAACCAATTACTCCCAGTGAGAGCAAGGAAAGGACTCGTTGTCCAGGTCGTAGTGTTCAACAGTGGATTTTTCTTCCAATTACCAGAGATGCTAAACTGAGAGGTGCAGCCCCTCTTCCTGCTCCACGGTTACATAAGCCTTGTGCTCATTTATGTTTCTGTCTGTACCCAAAGGCAGCACTGTTAGAAAGGGGAGATTTAACATTCTGGACTTGAAGCAGAAAGACTGAAAACTGAGTGATTTCCTGAAGGGTAATGATTGGTGGGGGTTTTTTGGGGTATTTTTTTTTTTTCAGTGCTAGTACTGTAGGGTATATTTATGTTTTGAATGTGTCTGCTGCCTTGAATTTCAGCATGGAATGGAGTGATAGTCACACTGTGGATCTCCTGCAGTTTGGAGGATGTCAATCCATTGGTGACTGAAAGATGTAGGGGTTGCTCTCCAAATTCTTTTCCTTTTTGGTCCACTGGAGCAGCTGTTTTGAAAGATTACCTACCTTCATACTTCGTCTGTGATGGCAAAAGTGCTCTGGTCTGGCATTCACTGACTGCAGGCACAGGGTATGATAGAGAATCCTCCTCTAATCCCCCCTTTTTCCTATGCCTGAGCAAGAATAGGGGTGAGCAGAGCTCTCCTTAACTAATAGAAATGGAGTGAATTAATGTTTTAACAGCTAGTATGAAATCAGTTATATTAATAAGAGCTCCAGTTATATTATATTAAGAGCTCCAGTGTCTTAACTGAGAGTTGTTTGTGAGACTGATGGTTTCGCTTCTGAGCTGCAGAAAATGCCACCTGCCTGCTCTGGCCCCAAAAAACACTCACTGCAGCAGGTCCTGGCACAGCTCTGGGATGAGGAGCGCAGAGGTAGCCTAGCTGGGAAAAATTACCTTATCTGGCTTTTGAGCTTATGGATGGACTGAAACTGCCACTGTTTAATGTGGCTACTGGGGGAAATTCAGATTAGATGCTTTTTTGCCTTAGATGGTATATTTAGAAATTGGATTGTTAGTGACTCTGTGTTGCGTGATGCATACCTGACTTTGATCGAAGTCCCTCAGTCCCTGTGTAATGGGATTCTGGATAGTGAATTAGGAGATGCAGATTTTCCTTGGACTTCTGCCATTTTATGTCGTAAGGTAGTATAGGTAGCATGTCCATACTCTGCTGTTTTGTCATCCTCAATTTGGAATGCAGTCTGGCATCTGGAGCTGGGAGTCACTTCAAGAAAGTGAGTGCTGTCTGTGACCCAACGGTGTAAAACACAGGGACATTAACCAAACGCTGAGATACACTGGAGTGTCCTCCAGCATAACCCTGAGTCTGCTGACTATGGCCTGAATTCTGGCAATGGAACTACTGCCTTCACCCATTTAATTAGTTTTTCAGGTTGGACAGAAATGTCTGTCTAAAAGACCTAATGAAACAATGTGTATGTTGTATTTAAATATTTATGTTTGGAGAACACGTTGTGTATTCCAGATCAATTTCGTGGGTGAAACCCGGAGGAGGAAAACTAAAAACTTCAAAATTAAGTTTTCACATGTAAATGGAGAAAAATTAAATAATTGTAAGGTTTTATTATCATTCACTATTGGAGGCCCTCAAATTGGGGTAACAAGGCTGCTGAACTGGTGTTAGAACTTCTTCTGCTGAAGCCAGGAGCGAGCCAGAGCTTGTGAAGTGCTGGCAGCTTTGCTCTTCTGGGACCTCTGCTGCAGAGGATATAGAATCATGGAATCACCAGGTTGGAAGAGACACACCAGATCATTGAGTCCAACCATTCCCACCAATCTCTAAACCATGCCCCTCAGTACCTCATCCACCCGCACCTTAAATACCTCCAGGGAAGGCAAGTCAGCCACCTCCCTGCACAGCCTGTTCCAGTGCCTAACAACCCTTTCTATGAAGGATTTTTTCCTTATGTCGAGCCTGAACTTCCCCTGGCAGAGCTTGAGGTGGATATAATGCAGGGTGGAGGGGTCCAGTGTCTGAAACCGCCCCTGCTGGCTACTGAGTCACATTCCTGAAGCTTGGGTGGAAGATGTGGCATTTTGTGGCACTTGATTGCATGTTGCTGTCTTTAGATATGGGCGTGAGTGACCTCTGAAGAAGACAATGATTGATATGGTTCTCTGTGGCAAATGCTGTGTTTTGTTAGAAGCTTTCTTGAGTGTGGGAAGCCTTACAGGAGACTGAGCATGGGCCAACATCTGCAGTGCCCTGTTTCTGAAATGGCACTGCTCCTTCTGGTCACCATTGCAAAAGTAAATGCAACTCAATAGCAATAACTTTATTGTAAGAATAGGTCAATAAGGACCCATTTTTCTAATTTGTCTGAACTTAAGGCACTAAAGAACCATCGTCTCTGGAACTGCAGTTTGATGCATTGGCTGCACCGCACTCTTACACTGACAAATCCATCTATGCTGTTTTCTGCATGTAATAGACATATTTTATTTATCAGTTTTTTGTAGTTGTTGGGTGTCACTTTTGATAAATGAGCATTGCTTTCCTGGAAAGCTTGTGTTGTCACTTAGTGGCAGTGGATTAGGGGCTTTCTTTGGTGTTATTTTTATTGCATAGTAGTGCTTAGAAGCATAAATGGGCTCCGAACCCATCTTTTCCAATCCTAAGACACTCTAGTAAGCTATTATTTTGGTGTAGTCCTTGCTGCAGACATATATTAAGGAACTTCTAGTTTCTTTCACGGAAAAAAATCTCCTCCAAATGCATCTGCATGCATTTGATGCCATCGTAGCCTCCTGTGTGTTAGAGGGCTTTGAATGCATTAAGAGCTTAAGTCAAGATATTATATTAATCTTGTGAAATCAAAGATTCATGACTTTGACTCAGGCTAGAGTAAATACTAGTGGCAACAGAGGAATTTAAGAGATGGAAATGCCCTTCTGTACTTGTGATGGAGATGGCTTTTGGTTAGATGTATTCCGCTAACATGTGAATTTATAGGTCTTTGCGAAGTATTTTATAGGGCATATTCTGGAGATGCTTCCAGTTCTCTGCTGTTTCATAATGATAATGCCCTATTTGAATTTTTCTGCACTAGTAACTAAGCTTTTTGGGTTGTCATTAACAGTCATGCATCTGTTCTTGTGAAGCTGGCTGCCAACTGCAGTTGATGGAATTGGTGTCACTTTAGATTTCATCTGTGAATTGCTTCAGTAAATGGTTTATTTCAAGACATGGAACCCGAGCTCCAGAACTGGTGTTGATATCATCTGAGCTACAAAGTTCTAAAGCCACTCTGCATCCTCTTCCATCTGCTTAGAACTAAATATATCAATAAGCACCGCTGTTTAAAAATAAAACCTCACTTTACCCCCTACCATTTGCTTTTGTGTTGTGCCCACCTAACCCCAGGGAGGCTGGGATTTGTCAGTGGACTGAGAGCTCTCTGGCTGAAGCAGAGCATTTGAGAGCAGTTGCTCACCCTAAATCCTTAAAACTGTGTCCCCTGTGAGATGGCCTGGCCAACAGAGCCAGAGAGAAGCATCCGGGCCCCAGGCATCCCTGTGTAGCTCCCAGGTGGTGTTCAGGTGGGGTTGGTAGGGACCACTGTGGGAATTGGGCACTGATGCCATCCAGGAGCTCCATGAGATGTGGGATTTTTTTTTTTTTTTTCAATTTCACTGTGCAGAGCCTTAAAAGTTGAGGTTTGACTCCTCTGCAGTTTAAGTAAAGAAGGTGAGGTTAGTTTAAGACAGTCTCCCTACAACAGAGGTTAAGTAGTTAACATCTCTGATGGAAAAGAAGTCTCTTGGAGAGCTCATCTTGAATTGCCTCTGTGCCACCGATAAAGAACATGTAGTTTGCTTTGCTAAATGTTGCCTTTATTTGCATCAAGTGTTGCAGAAGAGGCAAGGTGTGAGGGAGTGCTTGCCAAAGTTTTCTTGGTACATTCATGGTTAGGCAGAGTTGGTTTGTTTTGGTTTGTTGGTTTTCCTGGTTTCTTTCCAGGGAAATTGAGTAAAGCAAGTTCTCAGATTTTTACCTCGTTTGTTTACAATCTGCAGCACAGCTAAGTGCAACAGAAAGCACTGCAAGGTATTTGGGGTTGTGTTCTGTCTAAGTAGAAAACAAGTATACTGAAGCCAAACACTGGCAAAGCCTGCAGGAATATGCAGTTGAAGCAATGGGGACAGCAGCTCAGGGGCTGAGGAACAGATTTCTCTTATTGTTGTTCTGGATGCTGCAGTATTTATTGACTAGGTCCCAAATCCAGCATGGCCTTGTTTTCTTTTTTTAGTATTACTGTTGTCCGTGGGGGTCTTTGCGCAGATTACTAGGGGACTTTGCCATGTTATGAAAATTGATTCCAGCACTGATTCTTTTGAGAGGCTGATGAAAGAATGAAATAGGTTCTTTTTTTTTTGTGTAAAGCAGTAAATGAACATATTTGAATTTCTTTGACGTTTGTGATGGAGATGTTGTCCTTTAGCTGTGATCATCTAAACATACGAGAGGACAATAATGACTGTTTAATCCATTATCAAATAGCATTAGATTCCACATCAAGCTTGTGTTCTTCCTATGGAGAAATGTGCAGAATATATATCTGCACAGAAACATCTTCAGAATGATTGTATCTTGGAAACTGGTTAGTGAAAATCTATCACACTTGTGAGTAGTTAAAGAGTATGTGATGCTGATGAGTGATAGAATCTGCGCCTTTGATGGAACACTTATGAATAGTGGTAGGAGACTTTGGTAGTAAATGTTGCCTGACTTATGTGGAAAAAACTCTTTCCTAAGGTGCTGAAAGCAACATAAAACCTTCCATCAGCAAGGTTTTGCTTAATTAACAGTAGCAAGAAAGTGACCTGCAGGAGTTTATCTGGTGATACTGTGTTACTCTTAAAAAGAGATCACTAGCAATTTCTTGCAGATACTTGAACTCTGAATCTTCACTTTGAAAAAGGTGTGTGGCTTCTTGGTACTTTAATGGGCTAGGATTTGTATGCCCTGCTGTTGTTTAAAGAATTAAAATTCTTGAACATTTAGAGAAGTTACTGCTAAGCTCGGAACACTTTTTCTTTAAGTGCTGAGACAAAGCCACAGTTGTGATTTGGCACCAATGCCTCTTTTTTGTTGACTAACTTTTGTTTGAATGTACAAGAAACTTTAATGACAGCCTCTAATACTGAGTTTGTCTTTTCAGGACACAGCTGTGTATGTTTGCTTTCACCCACTCAGTACTTGATAAAAGATGAAATGCCTTATTCATGAAAAATACTTACACAGTACTTATGTACAGATTGGATGTGTTTTTCCATCCATTTTAATGTGTGTCTCATGGAGAAGGTACCATATATGAGTCATAACAAGAAATTTCAGATGACTGTGTTAAGATTGTAAAGCTTATGGAGAAAATTCAGTTTGGAGGTGGAGGAAAATCCCTTCTCAGTCACTAAAAATCAAACGAGCAGCTGTTAGCATATATGCTGCTCTAGAATTCCAGCAACAACATTGTGTTTGAAGCAATGCTAAGTACCACATAGACTGGTCGCTTTCAGAAAGACTGCTTATTTATGAAGTGTGAAGGTATATCAAATGAATTCTCATAGATGCCATTTGGTTGCATTATTGCATACAAAAACGTTTTGCCACACCATGAGATAAACAGTCACTAAAAACATTACGTTATACATATTCTATTTATTCCACAAAGTGTTGTTCATTCCTCAAAAGCAGCTTTAAATTGGCAGCTGATCTCCCACAACCCACAAGATCTAGCAATTCATACTATGTACCATTTGCAAAGTGGCAGAAAGCGTTAGATTTCAGATGGTGGAAAGATGATGTTTCTCGCTTTAAATCAACTGGAGGTAGCAGCTGCTAAAATCAAGTGAAATCAAATGTGTAAGAAGAACAAGATGGTAATCAGAGTAACAAATCTGTGAATGCCCACTGTTTTGCAGCATGCTGAGGCTGAGAACGCTTGGCAGAAAGTTGGAAATAAATACTCTCGGAACATTTTTCTTCCATGTGCTGGTTCTGGGGCAGTAATCAATGCAAGAGACAAAGGCCTGTGCTTAAAATAACTCTTCAGCATGGAAAGATCTCTTCCTGCAAATTCAGCGGTGCTACCCTAGCTCTCCATCCTCTCCTCGAACTTGCACTCTGAATGGGCAGGCTTATTTTTATGTAGCACAATGCAGCTTTGACATTCATCCACCTAACCTGAGAGGTGCGGGTGGCCAGTGCCAAAATCTGACAGTCCCTCACGTTGCAGCTGACTCAGAGAGATTGGCTGTCCAGAGCAATTTCCATGTGTTCAGAGAAGGTCATGAAAATGAGTGTGCTGTCCTCACCAAACTGAGCTTTGCATGAAGGGAAAGCCTGTGTCTCAATGGAGCAAGTCGCTCCGGGGGAGCTATTTGGGTAAATTACAGCAATATCTGCCCAGAGAGTCTAGCAGTGAAGCAGACTTGGAGGCCTGAAAAATCCATCAGGATGGGCAGCTGTCAGAAATAAACACATAACGGAAAATAGCTGGTGCTTGATAAGTGAACTCTGTCAGCGCTGCTTTGTCTCTGGAGTTTTCTGAAGATAAACACTTATTTATTTTTGATAACAGCCTCTACTGCAGGGCAGTGTTTAGGTATGATTTTTTCCCCCACGTGTCAACCCCCAAAGTCCTTGAATTTGTTTTATAGAAATACCTGAAGTGGAAGAGATTCATAATAGACTCTGCCTTCCTCCTTGGTGTTTCTATGCTTCTTTAGTACTTATAGCAGGGTTTTGGCTGGTTTGTGGGATGATGGTGTGAGTTATTCCTTGAAGGAGCGTGCATGTAAGAATTTGTATTACTGTAAAGTACTGTGATATCCTGTGTTGGGAGTGAATGGCAGTTTGAGCTTATTGAAAATGTGATAAAAACATCTGTGGCAAGACTGTCTCCATCACATCCCCTCTGTGCACTGCACATTGTGTTTCAGGTGATCCCTTTGCTTTTACTATGAGCTCTTTGGTGATACTCCTTTTTCTATATGACAAAAGAGAATAAACATGGCAAATTCAGCCTGAAGAATACTCACCAATATTAAATTACTGAATAAGTGGTTTAACCTTCTGTGTCTGTCTTATTTTTGACATTGGGTGTCTTTCCAGAGGTTTAAGAAAATGTGCCCTTTCTTAGCAAGGGGTGAAAGTTAATTTCATTGAGATGTGATTTATGGTTGTATTCTAAGTATCAGAACTTGGTAATGTGGTTCATGATTTTTGGAAAGGAACATGTGAACTCTAGGGAATAGATGTGTCTGTTTCACTTAGTGTTTGTGGGATGACCTTGAGGACCATGTAGAATCTATTGGGAGGTCACAGTTACTATGAGAATTGGAAAAGAATAAAGATAATGAACTTTGAGTGTGCATAATGATTTCTGAAACTGACTTTTTAAAAAAGGCTTTTCTGTGAGGAAAACATACACTGGAGTAATTTGTATAGAGGCAAAGTTTTTCTACAGCGTACAGGTTTTTCGCATTCAGTGTAAATCTGTCAGTGTTTCTGTAGCAAGACACTGTGTGAGAGGAATAGGAACTAAGTGAAGTGAGAAGATGAATTGCTGGAGATGTGGCACATCATAAGCAGCCAATTTTGATCAGGAATTGCAAAGCCTTTGTGTACCGCAGGCAAAATTCTACTCCAAGCGTCCTTATAAATACTTGAGAACAGACTTTTGCTCACTGTTTGTGCTTAATTCCATTGGTGTGAGCTCTGCCTTGATGCAGGTGAGGGAATTCATGGTGCATGGGACTTGTGGTGCTGTAGGTTGGACTAGTGATGGTGCTTTTTTTTCTCCAGGGTTTTTGGACCCGCTTTTCTGGAGGATTAATTACAGTGCTGATACCCCAAAGTCCTACCCTTCACTTCAGCTTTCCTAAAGCTTTCAGTATAAATCTTACATGGGAATAACTTTCGGAGAATGTCCTTCTGTTTGTATGAAGCAGGAGTCACTGTGGAGAAATTGTTGACAAGATCTCATCTCTGCCTTCAATGTGGAGTCACCAGTCTGTTATCTTGTAAGCCTTCAGGCCAGTTTAGCCCTCGTAGGGAGACTGTAATGTAGTCTGAAATTTATTAACAGGCCAGGGTTTGAGTGGATTTGGTTCTGATTTAGAGTCCTGACATTTTATTCTGCAGAATAATACAAAAATAAATGAGGGCTCTGATTTGAAATTGATTTAAATCAGGTGAAATACAAAAAGTACACAGAAGTGGTTAAAATTTTTAGTGATGTTTTTTCCCCTGAAAAGTGGTACAAGAATGGTTAATTTCCAGCTTAATTATTGTTTTCACACTTTCAATGCAAATCAAACTATAGCACATCAGAAAATGTATATGTGGGATGCAAGGAGCATGAGAAGCTGGACCTTGGTGATTTCTAGGAACCTGCAGGAGACTTCAGATATGGTCACTGGTTTCCAGGGGAAGGCATGACCATGCTGTGGCTGATCCAGGACAATCTCCTGCTCCCCTTCCTGCTACTCCATGTTTATTCTTTGCTTCCAATAATCTGCTCATTCAGGTAGTGTTTGTGCCCTAATGTAGCAGTGATTTGAGCTTAGTAACTATTTTCTCAGCATCACCGCATAAGTAATATATGTAACTCCTCGATGGATTTTGGGACAGATTGCTGATGTTTGCTACAAATGAAAGCTGTAATTTGTTCCATTCCTTCATTTTCTTTGAAAGTGTATTGATGAAGAAGGAGCAGAGCTGTTTGGATTAGATCTTGAGAGAAAAAAACAGCTGGGTTGTGGATAAACCACAGTTGTTATTTGGGTGAGACTGCTGATTTGGTGGTGATTCAAGCGTTTTTCTTTGGCTTTAAAAAGCTTCAGACCCAGGTCCTTTAAAGAGCATTTGCTGCTCAAACAAGTGTTCAGCAGTTGTTCCACAGGTTGAATGCATCATCCTGGGTTAAGACTGTATGTTCTAGCTTTGGAAATGTGGCTGTTTTTTTAAGTGATTGCCTTAAAATGTTTGTCGTGGGTTTTTAGAATTCCTTGGGAGTTGCATTTATTTATTCTTTTAATTGTTTCTTTGTTTTAAGCAAATAGAGAAGTTTTACGTAACTTCAGGCTGCAGGAGGGCACTGAGCTTCGTAATGAATCCTGTAGCTTTTCCAAATCACTGCAATAGCTTTCTGTTTTTAATTTTCTTTTCCTTTTCTTGAAGGAGGTTGTAGAGGTCAGTAATTCAGGAATCTCATTTTATTGACCTATCTTCTCTCTGGCAGCTTGTGATTTGTCTGAGCTAAATAGGTGTAAGTTCAGGAAAAGTTTACTTCCAGAAATGTTGATTTGAGCCAAATGAGTACAGTAAGCAGGACAGAGAAAACTTACCCTTATTTCTCTGCTTTACTGGCCCAGTCTTCTTCTGTATTATTTTTTTAGGTCAGGTTTTTATTACTTGTACTGTTTATTTAGTGAAACAGTACAATCTGCCCACTACGAGGGTGAACTTCCTCCCACTGTACAAATACTTCGTTACACTTGTACAAATATTTCAGTTTGTTCAGAAGAGCAGGTGTCTGAAAGCCAAACTGCTGTGCAGCCTGTAGTTCAATCCTTGTCTCCTCGAGGAAGCTCAATAGTTAACAAGTATCTGTGATGGTAAAGTTTTGCTGGTTTTACTTTTTAATGAAGGTTTTGCTCTACCTGCCTCACACTGCCCTTTTATGTTCCCATTCCTCTTCCTGTGACTCAGGGGAACTTTATCACGGTGTGGTGAAGGGCAGCATTTCCCTTGGAGGCCTGCATGGTTTTGTGACTGATGTCCCATCCTGGTCCTCGCAGCAGTTCTCGAGAGTGAAATATTACCAAAGGGAAGTTCGGTTCTGGAGTGTTTGTGGAGGATGTGGGATCAGCTTTGCTCTGAGGTTTCAAAAACCATTAGCAGTGCATACAGAGAGCTTCAAGTAAACAAATCTCCCTGCTTTGACAGGAAGGCACTTAAGCAGTGGGAACATTTATGCAGATTAGTGAAAATAATTAGGAGGCTACAGATGAGACAACATAGCTCTTCCTCACAGAATGGCATTAGATATTATTAAATTAGGAGCCGTGTGCTCCTTCAGAAATTACTGACCAGATGAAATCTGGCAGTATTATCTTGTACCTAATCCTTCGTTTTGCTAACCATGCTTATCCTTATTTTTATAGCAACTGTAACTTTCATTTGAAAGAGAAGGGTGCCAGGGGCTGTCTGCTACAGAGGATGTATTCCATGTGTCTGCTTTGGGTGATGCTTCAGCAGAAGTATCTTGTGGTGCAACTGCTTCCCATCACAGAGTGGAGTTACAGACATCACAGCAGCTGAAGGTCCCATACCAAGGGAGCAACAGAAAAGGAACATAGGGTGCTTTTATGTTTCCACATATTACTAGTTTTTGGTTTTTACTTTTGCTGACCAGTAATAAGATTCCTTGGGGAAAAATGTCCCATTTTTCTCATCTCTAATAAGCACATCAACAAACAAATCCTCACTGTGTTGTCTGACCTGGATGGTAACAGGAGAACGGACAGAAATAATTAAGAGAGAGACTGTGGGTACAATAGCTGAGGGGCATGCCTTGGCTGGGCTTCATCCTATCCAACCTGAGAGCTGATGGGTTATTTTCTAACTGTGCAGATTCCTCTGTCCCTGCTTCCTGCCTCTCACTATGGCCAGTAATAAATACTCAGTGTAAGAACAGGTAATAACGGATTTCTTCCAGCCCATTCCCATTTTGGCTTCTGGGAACTGAGGGTGGCAGCCATTGGTAGATTTACTCTACATTAATTGTCTACTGTCTTTCAAATGCATTCATACTTTTGGCCTCATTTATAATGGGTTAGCAGCATGCCACTCTTTCATGTGGCAGTAGGAGAGGATGAATATGATTAAAAGTAATAAACCCAGTACAAAATTTAGTGTTAAGAGCGCTAGCAAAAGTTTGTTTTATTTTAAAGGATTTTGAAAAAAAGGAAAGCACATTAAAAATTGAGACTGGTGACCTGAAAAATAGGTCATACGCTTAGATGTCCATAAGATAAGTGTGCATGTAAAATCAATTCCATCTGTTTTATTCAAAGAGCAGGAGGATTTTAGTTTTGGGACTGGGCATGTGGAAATAATTTCTTTTTACAGCCGTTTTGATGGCAGGCTTCCCTTACAATAATTTATGAGAAATGTGAGGTATTTTATGAAATAATTGTTTAAAAGAAATAAAACCGAATTTCAGATCTTGTCTGTATAGCAAACAAAAACATGTAAATGATGAAAAATGTTGCATGTTTTAATTTTGGTGGGATTTACCTGTTCACCCTATTCAGCTTCCCATATGGCGATGAGTGGAACATAGTGGATACTACATTTTCAATGATATATTGCAAGGCTCTTGCAGGCATCTCTGCCTTGTGCTGTTTGCTTTTGTGGTGTCGAAGTGTTACCTTCTTTCCAGTATCCTGCAACTTGTGCATCCAGTGGTTCCTCCTCTTATAGACTGTCTTTGCACAGGGAAACTAGCAAAGAAAAGATCTCACCTGTTTGATATTAAGTCCCCTGTTGCATATAAATGTATTTTTTAGCTTAAGCCTACTTCGGCTGGAAACAGCTCCTTGGCTGCTGCAGGAATATCTTGAAATTGAAGATACGTATTAATTCTTCCTCTTTCCACTGTCATCAGTTTTATCTATGTTTCCTACTCAGGAGATTCCCAAAGATGATCGTTTTTACAAGGAGGCTTGCTTTTCACCAAGGATCTTGAAAACACTGATGCTGATTTCTGCTGTGTAGTTAGAACTGGTATACATTTTCGTAGAGCAGACGAATACTGTATAGACATGGTCATAAATAATTCACCATTCATTTCAACAAGAGGAAATTATGTGCTACATTATTCAACAATATACAAAGACGGTGCTTGTTGTGTAAAGAGAGTAATATTCTGCCAGTGAACCAACTGCAGTTTTGCAACTAAAATATCGAAAGACATAAATGGTTTCTTGCCAACTCAAATCGCAGAACCCTTCTTCTGTCTACAATTTACATCCTATTGGTCTAATACAAAAAAGGTGAAGTATTTCTGTGGTTATTGCTACTGGAAACACTTGAGTGGAAGAAACTAAAGAAAGATAGTTTGTAGATTGCTTGATTTCATGGGTGAATTCTGAAAACAAGAGCAGCTCGTGCTGGGGAAAGGTTCTGGCTGCCTGGTGAGCATCCTTCATTGTACGGATCAGGCTGGGGAATGAGCTTTGGAAAACTTCCTGGTAGGGAGAAAGGATTGGCCATATGGAACGATACCCTTACTTCTATGTGTTTAATACAGTTGTATTTCTTTATTACATGAACGTGACTGGAAAATTGTGTAAAATGGGATGTCTGCAAGTAGCAGTTATTAAAGAAAATAAAATCAGTATCTCTATCCTGTTACTGAGTAATGTGTCATATGTATGGCCCTGTGGTGGGTCAAACCCATCAGCTAATTAAACACCCTCATGTAGTGCCTATGCATAAGTTGGTAGAGTTATGGTTGCTGGTGGAAATTTAAATTTTCCCTCATGATGGGTGTGATTAAGATGTCAGCTTTACTGTAGCATAAGCATATTTCATTTTTAATTCTTCTTTTCCTCTCATCTCATCTTCAGGATAAAGCATTTTCCTCAGCTGTCAAAGATGTAGTTAACACAACTGTTCCTTGAGTTTGTAATATTGATACTAGTGTTTCATGAGAAGTGTCTGCACTTGGGAAGGGGTCAATAAGTTTCTATCCATTTTATTAACATACAAATGGATGTAAAAATGTGCTTTTCAATGGTTTTGAATGAAGGTGAATGTAGAGATTATGCTTGCTGTGCTGTGTGTATCTATATATGTGTGTGTTTATTTCTTTAGGTTTTCAATGCCAGTTTTGGAAACTATCTCTGGGAAGATGAAGCTTCCACCAGCAGCGGTTTGGTTTGGAACATGCTTGTTTTAAGAACATCTGGGAATCCCTACCCATAATTCCCTATTCCAGCATAAAGCAGAGGACAATGAGTTATTTTTATTTTTTGCATATTTTCATACTATGTAACAATTTTTCTTCCTTCCCATTTTGTTCAATGGGAAAAACTTGAGCCAGCTGTGTAGCTGATGCTTACTTCACCACATTCCTCTCACTGAGCTAAACTCTTGAAATCACATCCAAAGTGCATCTATTTTTGTGTGTTGGTTGGGGTGCTTTGTTGTATTTTTTTTTTTTTTTACTTTTATATGATGTGTCACTTTTTGAGTGGTGATAACTCTTCTGGTTGGAACCTGTCCTTTTGCCTTGCTGAGTAGATCCACTCAAGGAACTAAATGATTTCAGCCTTCCAGAAGATGACTCACTTGCTTCAGCAACGTTTTTGTGGCTGTGCTTGTCTCATTAACACAGGAGTTTAACAGTAGTACTATGAGGTATTGCATTAATTGTTGCATACATTTATTACCAAATGACTTCCACAGACATTGTTTCAGATGCCGTGGACCCAATCACAACAACCAGAAGTGTCCTGTTTGCAGAGGAGAAAATAGGATCCCTTTGTACACTGACAGCAAGCAGATGAAGCTGCTTGCGGTTCTGGAAGTGAGGACTGACCACAGTGAAAGCTGGAATGGGTTTTTCTGCTTGAGGAAGGGGAAACTATGCAGCTTAATATTTGGGTTGATTATAATGACTCTAGTGATGGCTTCCTACGTACTGACTGGAGCCAAGCACGGCCTGTTGTTAATACCATCTCCCTTCCATTATGGAGCTTTTACTAGCAATCCAAACTTAATGGACAATGAAAGCCTTAGTGACATGAAAGACCATTACCAGCCTTCTAAAATGAATATTTCATATGTAAAGGATTATCCAAGCATTAAATTAATTATTGACACTATTACTTCGAAGATAGAGTTTATAACGAGGCAGCACCCTGACTTAGAAGAGCTGAGGAAACAAGAGCCACATGTGAGTATGAATTAAAGTGTGTCTGCAACTGCTGTATTCTTGCTTATTTCAATACTTCTGGGTCAAACTTTTAGTGAGAGAAAAAACTCCTGCAACTGCCCAGATGTTCCTATAGTGATTTAACACCATTTAGAGCACTCTGCTTTACAGCAATTGAAAAACTGGAATTGCAGATCATGTCCTTCGGAGTCATCCACAAAATAAATGAGTTATGTAAATGGTCTTGACACCTGGAACATGAAGTCAGACACTTTTCCAATAGCTGTGCAATCTCATTGGATTTTTACCTTTTCTTAGACAAAATCATTCTGAATTAGATTTGTCTGTCATCTGAAATGCTAAATTAGAAAGGAGCCTTTCTAATAACTGATTACCAATATATCTCCCTAAAAACCCAGCCATCGCAAACCTTATATTTCAGAGTTAAAAACTGGAAGTTACTTTGATTTGAGTATTATGTGTTTGACCTCAAAAATTATTACTTGAGGTTGCAGAGGAATTGGGGCTTACTGAGGTCCTTCCTAGCCTTAACATTAAAGAGTTTCTAAGTGTACTCCTCTCCCAGTGCAACTGTTTATGCAGGATTTGATTCCAGTGTCATCAGAACAAATAGGTCTACTACTTTGTAGCTAAAAAATAAGGGGTTTCCCTTATTATAGTAATATTATAATGCATAATACATTATAAGATGTCCACATAATGGTTCTATTGCATTCTCTTATTGTACTAAATTAGAAAATTGAAACCGTCTAGTTTTTGTTGCCTTGACTGAAATTGTTGTTCTTTATGTTGCAGATGTTTTCAGTAATTCCTAATAAATTCCTTCCAAATAGTAAGAATCCTTGTTGGTATGAAGAATACAGAGGAAACACAACCACAGATCCTTATGCAACAAACTCCTATGCACTGTATTCAAAGCGCTTTCGAACCATATTTGATTATCTCAGGAAGGTATTTTGGAACCACTTGTACCATTATAAGGACAAACACTACCGCTTGCGCTGTCTCCCACATTTCTACATCATTGGCCAGCCCAAGTGCGGGACAACAGACCTGTACGACCGGCTCAGGCTACACCCTGACGTTCGGTTCTCAGCAATCAAAGAACCACACTGGTGGACAAGGAAACGGTTTGGTGAGTAAATGTCCTCTGGCATTCAGGAGAGCTGCCTCTATTAAACTGTGACATTTTGTGTATATATTAGGGGTGAAGTTTATGGATTTGCTCCATATTGGCTTTCCTCGAAACCACTGGAGTTAATAGACTGGAAAAATCCAGGTGATGGATGCTCTGTAAGCTCCAATCTGCTTTTGTTTAATGATGTTTTGGGTTAAACTTTCCGAGAGGATGCACATTTCATTTGGTTTATTTAAAGAATCCTAAGGTTGGAAAAGACCTCTAAGCTCATCAAAATGAACCACAAACCAAATCCCACTGTGCCTACTAAGCAGTGTCCCAAAGTGCCCTGGCCACACATTTTTTGAACCCCTCCAGGGATGGGAGCTCCACCACTGCCCTGGGCAGCCTCTGCTAGGGCTTAACCACTCTGTCAGTAAAGAAATTTTTCCTAACATCCAGTCCAAACATCTCTGGCACAACTTGAGGCTATTACAGTGGTTTGGGAAAAACTAGGTTAAAAACCCCCAACCCTGTGAATTTATAAAAGCAGGAAGAAGAACTGTTAGGTTGTGATAGGAGAGTTAAGGAATAGCAGTGGTAGTTTTGTGTTGCGAAATTCTGTAAAGCCTTTCTTAAATGAATAAATAATGAATCACTATTTGAAATATGGGTGGCTTCAGTTTAATAAATAGAAGCGTGCTCTGTTACAGAAGCTTTGGTATTGTTGCGGCTCTAGTCAAGCACTGGACAGTAGACATGCTCTGCGTGATAGTGCTCTCTCACACCAAGGATCCGGCACATACGTTTGATGCTCTTTTCCTGGGTAACATCCATATTTCATGCAGTGACCCTCTGTCTCCGAAGGCAGGCTGATAAAGCTGAGGTTATGGCCTGCTGGAGCAAGACGTATTCACCCCTTGTGACTGCACCTTCAAAAGGTGTCTGAAGGCAGTGGGGCTGAACACTACTTTAGCTATCTGAAGTGTTTATGTCCTTCTTGTTCTCTCTTTCCTGGGTGCCAAGGTCGGTTAATCTTGTGGTTGGAGGCTAGGTGAGATGCCAAAGAACAAATTTCAGTTCCTGACTTTGCTGTGTGCTTAGTGTGATCATCTCAATATGGATGCATGTAATGCTTGCTGGGTTCCGCCCAGGTTGTTGGGTCTAGCTATTGAGTGCTGGTTGCTCTCACTTTGTTTGACCTTGGTATCAAAGATCACAAGGTTTTCAGTGATACTACAATTTCCAAGAGGAAGATTCTAGTTATTTTACAGTGAAAATATTCATGCAGAGACAGGCGTGGGCAGCATGTACAGAAGGTGGAAAAGTGAGACTAAAGTTGGAAAGAAGAGTGGGAAAAGGAGTATAAAAATCACAGCTGTGGCTCAAGATGCCGAGAAATGCATAGAGAAGATGATTCTGAACACACCCTCAAGTGTAGGGAAGGAGAGGAGAAATGTAAGACACTATCGTGAAGCTTTCATACTTGTGAAGGATGAAAACATGAATGATTTCCCAGTTTTTTGATTTTAAGTGTGTGCGGATTTGCATATTTGGCATCAGACCCTGTTCTCAATTTCAGTGCTGTAAATCAAGTTGGAGTCCACTATAACTTCAACTTATACTGGTGCAAATGAAAGTAGAATCTGTTCTTTTATATTCCTCCCAAAGGCTAAATTTAGAAGAAAATAAATGCAAGCTATTCATGCAGGAACTGTAAAACCGAACACTTAAGATATTTCCTATTGGTGTGAATTTATGGCTTAATCGTATAGTATCTCATATCTCAGTTACTTCATTATTGGCACTTTTATCTGAGTGTTACACTTCATGAGTCTAATTTTGTGCTGACGTTAGCTGGCCAAGTGCCAGCCGTGTCAATGAAGCTGTCTTGATTTACACCAGCAGCTGATCTTGCCCTGCCACAACTTTATTTTTTTTACAGGCCTCTCTCTTTTCACTGTTTTTAGGAATCATTCGTCTGAGGGATGGATTTCATGATCGTTACCCAGTAGAAGATTACCTTGACCTGTTCGACTTAGCAGCCCATCAGATTCAGGGTGTGCTGCAGAGCGAAGTGACAAAAGAGCGTGGCAACATGAACAACATCATAATTGGTAGGCAAATACGGTCTCTGAAATGTGTCTCTGTGGCTTGAGGTGGGCAGTGCTCAGAACTGAGGCATGAGAGGGGCATTTTCCTGCTGTGATTGGTTCACAACACAGGTTCCCTGGCGTTATTTTTCTCTGCCATGTGTGGGTGGTGCAGAAGTTCTTGGCTTTTCCTGGAGGGTGGTTACTTGCTTCATTAGAAAATAATGATTATCTAGAAAATGCCTGAGCAAGCAATAAATGTCTGATGACCATTAGTAATTAGATCTTAAAAAAAAAAGAAAGTGAGAATGACCTTGGTGACTCCTTCAGATGTTGCTTTCATTTTGTTGTCTTTACAAGGGGTTTGCCTGTAACCACAGCGTCTTTGCTTCAGGTTCAAATGCTGCAGCAACATGCCTGGGGTGACACACCAATTGTGCTGTTACAATACGCAATGGGGGCTGGACAAATCCTGTGGCCAATTTGAGACAGTCTCTGTGACAGCAACAGCTCCAAGAGGCTCTTCTCAAGTTCCAATATAAGATATCTGTAGGAGGAAGGACCACCATTTTTTGGGTCACCATCTCTATGCAGCCTACGGTGGACTGAAATAAATATGATTAATCTCCTGCGCTGCTTTCTTAATGTTGTGGTTTGAACTAAAGTAGAATCAGTTTTCTGACTTCAGCTCAGTCTCGTCTCAGTGAAAGTTAACTGCATGTTTTTCAGACAGAGTTTCTGTCTACAAGTGATAACACGGAGCAAAGATAATTCAGGTTTCAGGAGAAGAACCATACAAAGTCAAACCGAATCTGTCTTGTGTGGTGTTTCTTTTCAGGCCTGAAACCTAGAGGTGCACTACAGGATATTGTTTGAAGATGATCTTATAGTTTCAGTTAATATTAAATCAGTTTTAATGCTACTCAGGTAATTCAGCAAAGTGGTTGCATTGTACCTTATGGAAGCCTGTGATTAGGACTGGGCTTGAGGGAGGGATCCTCGTTTGTTTTCTGTGACACAGTGATTGATTTGCCACCCTCCTCCACTCTGGGCCATAGTGCCACTGGTTTACAGTGCCCAGTTTCCAAGTTCTGCTTTTGCTGTCTGCCAAAACCAGAAAATTGTGGGGAAAAGAGTTTTGCCCTCCTTACTCTGTCACCTCAAAATTTCCCAGGGAAACCAGACACGTTCCATGACAATGCTAGTTGTGCAAGAGCTCCCTGCTGAGAAGGAACTTTTCAAGTAGGCCTGAAGTTGTTCTACAGAAAACAGAGACAGGTTTTTCTGCCCGACCTCAGAGGGAATGCCCTCAGAATCTAATGTTTTTTCAGTCTTATTCTAACAAAAAAAAATTGTGAGCTATTGTTTGCTTGGTGGAATGGTGCTGAAACCAGGCCTGGCTGTAGTCACAGTTGTTCCGTACTACCACAGCCTCCATTTAAGTCTATCATTTGCTTTATTAAATATTCAAATGAAGCAAAGTTTTCAAGATAAGGTCTTTAGAAATGTTGTCATCAAGGACATCTGCAGATTTTTCTACTTGCAAGAATATCTCCTGTCCTTTCATGGATGAAGTGCTTATTCTAATTAAATTCACTAATGTAATTGGCAATGTACATCTTTGATTAGTTACCTCCTGTTACAGCTTTTTCAAGAGTTCGCTTTGTGTTTCTTTTTCCTGTAGTCTCATTTCTTGTTTCATTAAGGTTCTGTTTGCTTTTCTTATTAAGTTTACAGGAAAAGCCCTGAATGATTATGCTCATTAAGTCAGTCTTTTATGACCTCGGTAAAAAAACAAAACAAAGCTAGCTAGTCTGAAATGAATCTGTATGAATATCAGGTTTGCTTAGTATCCTTCATTTTCTTATTGCAGATGACTAGGAAGAAAAATTGAATTCAAACTATAACCATCTCAGTAGTTCATCATGTTACATTATTTTGAAAAGTTAAGCCTCTTTAGATATTATTCCTAGTGGGTCATAATTGCATTTTCCAACAAAAGCTGACATCTACTTCAAGAGGAACCAAAGAGGACAATGCTGATGTGGCCTGAGGCATCCTGAGCAGACCTTGTTTATTTGTGATCATTAATATGATAAATTCAGAGGAATGTCTTATGAAAACAGTCTGATTTTAATCCATTAATGACTGAATAAAAGGGTATACATCTATTTGTTAGGCAGTTTAGTTACTCATACGTTCTTCAAGTCCGTAAGAAAAATTAATATGTGTTTTGTTGCACTGCAGTGATTTGACATAATTACCACAGCAACGATTAATTTATCTCATGTTTTGTTGGCTTATCCTCTTTGCAGATATTAACCATGTATTATAAAACAGAAGGGAACACTGTGAAATTGTCAGGACTATTTTTGGCCGCTTCAGATAATGAAAATTACAAGATTCAGCAGAGACCAGAGTGATCTTTAAAATTATTATTCTCCCCACCTTAATTCTTGACAATCATCTTGTTTTGGGAAGATTTGCCTTCTTGGACCCAGACTTTCCTGAGCTGACTGACTCAGAGCAGCACCTTGGGTCCCTGTTGATGCTTCATCATGATGCGATCCTGTGCCTGTCATCTTCCCTTGCTTGTGCTGCCTGCAGGCTTTTGGTGGTGGCAGCTGATGGAGCTGAAATGGTTTCTGAGGAGTGTTCTGGTCTGTGATGTTATGAGAATCTGCCTGTTTGTATGTAAATGCACTGATGTTGTTTAGTTCAGAAAGCACATGTGTCAGCAGATGTTCTTGTGCTCAGTGTTGGTCACTCTATGTGGCTAATTGGAATAAATCCAACAGCATCAAACATGACCAGTGGTCTGCAGAGCGGAGGAGTGTAAAGGCATATCATAAAACCGTTCTAGAGAGGAATAGATTTCTTCATGAGGCCAGAGACTTCAGTCTTTGGCACGATTTAGGCAAACATTTTTGAGGGAGCATTCCTGTCACAGAGATGTAGCAGTGACTTTGCAAGGTCATCCCAGTGGTGCCCAGTTCTATCGATTCTCCTTATGCCATCTCTTGGTAGTGCAGAAAGAGCTGCATGGTGGTTTGGTACAGCTGTTTCGGCTCCTGTCCTGAATTTGGACTTTGGTGTTTCTGCTTCTCACAGTGGGGGAGCTGGGCTAATTGAATTTTAATTGACAAGTCAAAGCCCACTGATGATTAGGCAGTGCTTTGGCTAATTAATTTGGGATGGAAAAGCAGAGCTGTTGAAGACACACAGCTTTAGCCAATGGGCCTGATCTACTCCTCCTGAAAAGAGGTAAAATTAACACGATGGAAGATTAATGTGTTTTCTAACAACTCCCAGACTTTATTAATGAACCACATTATGTTAAGCTGAAGTTTGGAACCAGTACTTTTTTCATGTTGTGTTTCACCCATCTTTTAAAATCTTTGTTGGACTTCATCAGAATAGAGGTAGAAAAAGGGAAATTTGAGACACAACATTATTATTTTTTCATCTCATTGCTTTTTATTTGAAAAACTTCATTAATAAGAATTAGCTGTCATTGGACTGTCAAAGAGTAGCAGTTTCCAAAAAGCTTCTGTACATGTTTTATTAAACATCAGTGTTCCACATAAATGCCAGTATTGCTTAAAAGATGGGGAAGATGACACAATTCAAATCATAGCCTCAGATCATTTATTTAGCAGCTGAAGCACCATGTCCCTTTTTATGGCAGAGACACTGATGATTGTATTTCTCCCTGTAGTGTTACTTTCAAGTAAGCCTCCTGAGAAACTAAGAATATCACAATCTGGTGTTTAATCAAATGTGTTATTTATTCTATAGTACTTTTGTCCAATACTTAATAAACACTTATTTGACTTAGTCTACATAAATAATTGTAGTGCTATAGAAAAAAAAGCTCTGATAATGGATAATTCTGGAAAATGAGGAAAAGGGCTATTTTCGCTCTGGAAAAGGGCTATTTCAGATGGCAGTGACACAGTTCGGCTGATAGTGCATCGTTTTTAGTGTTTCCCATGTGCTCCCCCTCTCTCCCATTCATGTTATACATGCTGTTGATCTTCTGGAGAGGTAGCATCCACTTTTTTCTTCAGTTTTGTATCAAATTGTACAATTTGTTCACAAGTTAATTCTGAGATGAGGAGCATCAAACCCAGCCTTTGGGTGCTACAGGGAGGATAACTGGTCCATGGCAGTGTTGAGTGCCTGCCTCCTTGCTGGAGGGTGGACCAAACCCCTGAGCAGTCCCTTCCAGCCCAGGTCAAATACATTTGCCCATGCTAACCGCTGACAGGGAGCAGAGTGGTCGGTGCGCAGGAATACTTAGGATATAATTACATAAAACCTGCCTTAGCCATCCCTGCTTTCATAAAAGTGCAAGGCAGTGGGACTGCCCTGGCTCTGGGGAGCATCAGCCAGAGCAATCTGCAAGAACCAGGGTGTGTTGAAATTAGTAGAGTCAATTTTAATCAGTCTACACCTGTTTGAAATTCAGCCTGTTTCCACTCTGATGCAAGAACAAAATGAGTTACTAGCAGAGGTGCTTTTAATTTTCAGGGGAGGCCAGTGCCTCGACGATGTGGGACAACAATGCTTGGATTTTCTTCTATGACAACAGTACTGAAGGAGAACCTCCCTTCTTAATCCAGGACTTTATTCATGCCTTCCAACCAAATGCCAAACTTATCATCATGCTGAGAGACCCAGTTGAAAGGTGAGCAAGGATCACATTGCTAAAATATGCAACAAAAATGTCTTACTATAATAATTTGCTTCACTCTCATGCTCTTGAATACAAATGAACATTCTCATGGCATTTGACAGAGTTCCTTGGTTTGTGGTGAGCGCTGCCAAGGAGTTTTTTTCTATGTGTTTTGCTATCTGTACTTATGGTGGTGTTTTAAAGAGGGGCATATGGATGTAAATGCCGAAGTCAGCGCCATGCATGGACACCTCAGCCACTCTGAAAAACGTAATTTACTCATTACCAAGTGCAATAGAGCTCCATTACCCGAGCTAACATCCCCTGGTTCTCAGCAGGGCTCACTAGACTGAATATTGGTACTGCATTTTAGAGGCCTCAGCACAAGGGGTCCTGTGGAGTGCTTCAATACATGTCTGGTCATAAGGTTTAGTCTTCAAGGGACATACTGTTCAAAATGAGCGAAGGCTGCAGAGAGCTCCAGAGTCTGCCAGTTAGCCAAACTTTTTCTATTAAAATTTTTCTATTAAAAATACTGGGTGCAACACTTGTAGAAGACTTCACTATGCACTCGTGGCTTACACACCAGTAGCTACTTAGGAATTTATCCTTAGTCTTCCTGACTTTGTTTGCAGTGAAAGGCCTCTGCTTTTGCAAAGTGTGGGCTGTTCATGAATGGTTCTCCATTGCCTTAGCCTGGAATGTCTGTTTTTCTACTTGTATTTTTCTTTTCCTCTTTAGTCTTCCTCCAGATTTAAGGCATTTCCGCTATGTCCTCTGAAGGAGGAGGATGATGAGGGTAATGGGGAGAGTGGAGGGGATGGAGAGAGTCCAAAAGGATCAGACCAAGAGGGTGTGAATTCCTTCTCTCTACATGCCCATAGAAATATTCAGGATATGTAGGCCTGGGTCAGTGCTCAGGAACAAAGCCCCAGAAACACCCAGGGAAGAGAAGGGGGTACAGATGGTGGTGGGGACCGGGCTGTGGTGTGAGCTCCAGCACTGAGAGAAGGGCAGCTGCTAGGAGAACCTTAACATCAGGAAGGGACGACTGCTCCTTGGTTAGCTTCCCCAGTGGCAGGACATGACTACCTGTGAGAGGCAGAACTGTGAGAGTGCATCCCAGCTCCTGTGCCAGGAAATACAGCTCTCAACTTTTATTGGCATCTCATGACCTCAGGATTTAGCAGATGGTGATTTTATGTGAGAGCGCTGGCTGAAGTAGCTTCCTCATGTGAATTAACAACTAATTCCCTGCTTGCTTTAACCACCTTCTGTAATGTGGATGTCTCTTTGCCAGCTTTAATAAGGTCAAAATAAAACCCCAGTTTCACCTCTCTCACTATATATATGATAAATTGGATTCTTTCTGTTTACAATTCTCTATCTCATTGTTGCTGATGGCTCACGTGAACTATAGATGCAAAAGCAACCCCAGCAGAAGGGCTGCCTGGGTGGGTCCACTGTCGATGCAGGGCGGTGGGACATTACTTTGCAGTTGCCAGGAGGACATGGGTGCTGCTCAGGGTCTGGGACTAAGTCTAGTCTAACCTGCACAGCTTCTTGGTCTGTGCCCCAGTTGGGGATTTTTGGAAGAGATCACGGTTTGTGATGATGGGTGTCTGTGATGACATTTTTTCGTTTTGATGAATAGCGATTGAGGGTAATGGCTTCAAGTAGCTGGAACATCTGAAGTCCTAATCATCAAAGGCTTCGTTTCCTGGCAGATGTTGCCAGAATTAAAAACAGATGGAACGCAATACAGGAAAATCTTGACTACCCTGAAGAAAGAGAAATTTTCTTCAAGAATGTATTTTTCCCTAAGATGCCAGCAAGTCTTTAAAGTCATGCATGTATCTTAATGGATAATTACTATTCTAAGCAGTCATAGAATCATAGAATAACCAGGTTGGAAGAGACCCACTGGATCATCGAGTCCAACCATTCCTGTCAAACACTATACCATTCCCCTTAGCACCTCATCTACCCATGCCTTAATCACCTCCAGGGAAGGTGACTCCACCACCTCCCTGGGCAGCATGTTCCAGTGCCCAATGAACCTTTCCATGATTTTTTTTTTCCTAATGTCCAGCCTAAATCTCCCCTGGTGGAGCTTGAGGCCATTCCCTCTTGTCCTGTCCCCTGTCACTTGGCAGAAGAGGCCATCACCCTCCTCTCTACAACCTCCTTTCAGGTAGTTGTAGAGAGCAATGAGGTTTCCCCTCAGCCTCCTCTTCTCCAGGCTAAACAACCCCAGCTCTCTCAGCCATTCCTCATAAGGTCTGTTCTCCAGCCCCTTCACCAGCTTTGTTGCTCTTCTCTGGACTCGCTCCAGAGCCTCAACATCCTTCTTGTGGTGAGGGGCCCAGAACTGAACACAGGATTCAAGGAGCGGCCTCACCAGTGCTGAGTACAGAGGGAGAATAACCTCCCTGGACCTGCTGGTCATGCCGTTTCTAATACAGGGCAAGCTGTAATGGCTTTCTTGGCCACCTGGGCACACTGCTGGCTCATGTTCAGTCTGCTGTCAACCAACACCCCCAGGTCCTTTTCCTCCAGGCAGCTTTCTAGACAGACTTCTCCTAGTCTGTAGCACTGTACAGGATTGTTCTGCCCCAAGTGCAGGACCCAACATTTGGCCATGTTAAACCTCAAGCCATTGGACTCTGCCCAGTGTTCCAGCCTGTTCAGAACCCTTTGTAGGGCCTCCCTACCCTCCAGCAGATCAACACTTCCACCCAACTTAGTGTCATCTGCAAACTTGCACAGTCATATTAAACCTTTTAAATAAAATTCTAGCCAGGCCCATGCTGCATGTGGTGCTTGCTGGCTGGTTTTCCCATAGCAAGAAGCATTTTTATCTCCTCTGCCAGGAGGGGCTGGTCCTGCCTTCCCTGGGACAAGCCAGTCAAGCCCAAGTCTTGTTGATGTACACACTTTGCTGCCAGCAGGAGCTGCGTACCCCGTTCAGCTGAAGCTGGCTGGCTATGCCCCTTAGCTTCTCCCCAGCCCATTCTCATGCCCTGTGCTGGGAGGATGGCTCTGGTGAGTGCAGCGTGAAGGACCCAAGGCAGCATGAAGGACCATTGCAGAGCAGGAGACACCCATGATGCCGTGGTTGTGGTCCTCAAGCACTGGTGGGCATCACTTTGAAACAGGCTGTCTATCCAGTCTGGTCCAAGCCTGGCCACCTCCCTCTGCTCTGAGATGGAGTTTCTCTGTTAAAAGAAAACTGTCTCAGCTGCATTTACCAGACAAGGAAGAAATGGACAAAGATCAGATTATTTGTCTGTCTTAGCTGGTGACTGCTACAGAGAGTTTTGGGTGCCTGTGTCATCTGTTACAGTGCTGTCTTTTCTATTAAAAAAAGCATGTACATGATTGAATTAAAAGCATCCTGCAACTAATGCATCCCTTTTCTTCCTTTTCAAATGAAGAGAGAGGCTTCATTTGTTTCACATGGGAATTAAAGTCCTGTTCTTGCAAAACACTAGCATAAATAATGAGTGCAGAGGGGCTGTTCCTGTGCTTGAGTGCTTTGCTGGATTAGGGCCCAAATTTCTAAATTAAATGATGAATTTTTAAGCACCTGTGGAAATCTAGAGAAGTTAAAAAAATCAAGTGGAATACAAAAGGTCACTGCAGCAAGAAAAGGATGCTTAAATAAATTGTGAGTTTAGCTAATTTCTTAGAAAACTGTGTTTTTAGAAAGAGATTGAAAGATCCCTAGGATTTCTGGAGTTGTGCCGAGAGGTGGGTGCTGTGGAGGCACAGTGTTTGTGCTGCAAACAAGCTTAGGGAAGGGACTCCTCATGTATTTCAAAACCAAAACCAAATACTGTGGTTCTGGTCATAGTTTGTGGGCCTAAATATGAAAGAAATATACGTTCAATGGATGATTTGTGGTAGGTGCATTTTGATGAGGTGATTTGATGTAGGTGCATTTCCTTTTTTTCTTTGGACCATGGCTATCTTGGAAAGGTTCAATCAAGGATTGGGTGTTAATGCCAATGAAGATATTTTATCACCTGTAGGATTGGGTTGTTACTCCCTCCCACCCCACAAAGGGTCTGAATTAAGATATCACATTTTTGAGTGATGTTAAGCAATTGTGAAACTTGTGCTAAAACTGTGCAGTGAGGGGATGTTCCTCTGCTGTAACGGGGAGCAATTCCTCTTGCTGGTGGCTCTTGCTCACAGCAGCAGCTGATGCAGGGGCTCTGCTCACCTGCAAGCCGCCAGCATCCGTGAGGCCGTATCCTGCTCCCCTCAAAACAGAGGTGACTGCTTGGGGAATGCAGCACCATAGATGGTGGTACGACTGTGAACCATGTGCTGAACTGCAGCATTTCAGCTTAAGAAAATAAAGAGGTGAGATATTGTAAATTGGAAGTTTTTTGTTGAAAAGTCACTGTAAGATTGGAAGTGGAGCTTTCTGTAGAAAATAGGAAATCTGGACTCTTTCCTACTCTTGATGGTAACCAGCTAGATAATCCCATAAAAATCACTCTTTCTAACCCGTGCCCTTCCTCTGTTGCTTTTAACATTGACTTTAAGCTTTTGAGACGAGGACTGTCCTGTCCACAGCAGAGTGGAGCACCAAATACCGAGGGACACCAGTGTCAGCTGAGTCGAGTTCTACTGCTCATAGATAATGTAAAATTAAAGTACATACATATGAAAAATTTTCCCTCAAGAGAAAATATTGGCTTGCACAGTTACTAAGGTCAGGTTCTCAAGGAAAGCTGACCTTAAAAGTGGGAATGATGTTTCAGCAGCACCCTGGAATGGATGTTACTCTGAGTCAAAACCCATCATAATCAATAAGAAATGTGTCAGTGACTGATGGGGCAGTGGTACACATACATAACCTTTCCTCAATCCATGTCACTGATTGCCATTTTCATGTAAATAAATCTCCTTTCATTCCCCCTCTCATTCACTTGCGTGTCTTGCTCCACAGATTGTACTCTGATTATCTGTACTTTGCAAGTGCTAATAAATCCGTGGAAGATTTCCATGAAAAAGTGGCTGAATCACTGCAGCTGTTTGAGAACTGCATGCTGGATTACTCCCTGCGAGCCTGCGTCTACAACAACACCCTCAACAATGCCATGCCCGTGCGTATTTCCATGAACCTCTGATTCCTTGCTTGTTTAACGCTACATGGGGTCAAGGTTATTTAAATATCAAAATGCTATGCAAATAAGTACTAAGAAATGAAATGTTTTCCCTTTTCAGTTATAAAGTGAATTGTCATAAATTAATAACTCAGCTGAAACTCATTAATTGGTAAAAAGTAGTTAAATGTTTATTTTCCAATTTTAATAGCAAGCAGTGGTAAGCAAACAGCGCTGGGCGGCCGGGGTGTGTCCTCTCCACCTACAGCACGCACCTTAACAATTTTTGTTCAGGTTTTTTATAGTTCGCGTGTCACGTCTTCTTTGTTGATCTGTGCAGACTCTGGGGGCTGTTAGTGGATGATTCATCATGACCCATCATCTTCCTCAGTGGCCTTATCTATGAACCTCATGTTGCCGTGTGCAGTATGAGGTTCGTTAGACAATAGAGGTTATTTAAAGTTACCAAAGCTGCCGGGCGGGCCTGGGTTGGTTGGGTCTGATAAATGCACGCGCTCCCAGAGGTTGATCAACCTAAGCCATCTGGATACTGTGGTTTTGCTCTAACTTCTAACAGGTCTTAATATCTCTTTTTTTTTTTTAGGTGACTTTAATGAACAAATATCTCATTTATTTATTACAATTCTTAATATCTCCTTTTAGGTAGCTTTAATGAACAAATGTCTTGTTTACTTATTACATGGATGACAAATATATATGTAAGCATGTAAAAGCTGATGTACTGGCTCAGCAGAGCCTGTTCCCTGATGAATGCCAACAGCAACAATAAAGTCTTTCTATTGTGCAAGTGCATGGAGAGCATGTTTAGTGAAGATTGCAGTTTAATGTGTAAGCTTTCTGTATGTCTCTCCAAAAAAGTAGCTCCAGCAAGGATCTCTGTGGTGTGAAATTGCCTCAAATTCAGAATAATTTATGTATTCTTTTTCAAGAAAAGGCTACCAATAACTAGATAAAACCTTTCTTTTTTTTAAAAAAAAATGTGCACAGTGAAAAATGATGAAAGGAAATACAGAAACTGCTAGCAGGGGAATGAAGAAGTATTACAGTATTCCAAAATTCACATTTTAGTGTAAAGCTGCCTTCAGATTTTGCTTGAGGGGGCAGAAAAAAGCCTTTGCAGAATAATATGAAAGAGATTGACTTGAAGTATCACATCTGGCCAGTTTGCCAGTCAATCCTCTTTTATTTGCTCAAGCTATAAAGGACTCAGAGGGAATACATCCCTCCTTTGTCTCTGGGGTGGAATTATTGCCTCCTCCACTCCATAAAATCACCATAAAAGAGTGTATTGCACAGGCTTGAGCCCTACAGCAGGAGGACAAATGGGACATTCCTCTTACTGACCTTGGCAGGTAGACTGGAGCTGCTGGTCTTTGATGAAAGCTTCAAGGACCTCTGCAGACAAGAGCTGCTGCCCGGCAGCATCACAATTCTTCTTAGGCATTTGCTTGCACAAATGCATTTCTTCCAGCATGGGGAGAGAAAGGCAGAGAGAGAACCAGAAAGAAAGATTTTTTCCTATTACCTTCATCCTCAGGATGCAGAACCAGTCTTCATTTATTGTTTTAGGCAGCCTATTGAAGAAGATCCTTTTGTAAACAAGCAGATGATGCTTTGTTTCCGGGACCCACATACAGGCGTTTGTCATAAAACACAAATGCTAACAGTGCTCCTTCAGCCAAGTAGCTAAAGTCTTTTATGTGCATGGGTTGCTGTATATTGAACAAAGAAGGGTTTTATTTCCCTGATGAGTTCATTGGATTGCTAATTGGGCAGAAGACTTTCGTTTTGCTATTTGTTACTATATTCCTGAAGCAAGAGAGTTGTCATAGGCATTGTCACTGCTGAGAGATGCTAACTTGTAAAGAGAGGGCTGTTTGTCAGCTTGTCCTCGCTTAGCATCAATGAAGAGCACAATGCCTGGAGAAAGGCTTGCCAAGGCAGGGTGATCAAACCGGAAGCGGAGATACAGATATTATGGATGGGACAAGGGCTTGGGAAAACCTACTGATGCCTTTGATTCATGGGGGAAGCACTGGAGCTTTATGGTAGGAGACAGCCTGATTCAGAAGGACTGTGATGAAACAGTCACTAGAGCACACTGTGTATGGAGGAAAATCAAGGTTCCTGCTGATCACAAAAAACCCTGAAAATTATGGAGACGTTTAGTTAAAATTATAGGGATGTGTTAATTAAAATTCCATTCTGGAAAAAAGAGCTTTAAAAAAGTTTCTAAGCTCCTGTGGGAAAGTGCTGCCATCCCAAACTGTACCATGCAGTCGATGCTTGCCTTTCCCTCACCTGCATCTTCCAGGAGAAGGAGAGGCAAACCCCAATACTGAGCCACAAATTTGTCCCTGTGTGGAGTGACAAGGGGCAGTAACTGAAGGCTGGTGTGCTGCCCTGACAGTTGTTACGTGTTAGGCTGATGTTTTAATCGAATAAGATGTTTCAGGTTCTTGTGCAGCACATATATAAGGGAATCTGCTAAATATGGAGGCTTTTTGTTAAAAGCATGCAAAGACACTCATCAGAGTCATATGTTATCACAATAAAGACATAGAAGTAGTTCAAAATATGGCTTAATTTACTGGCCTTTAGGTGTCAATATAGGCCACATGAGTCAGTGTAAGACGTGAAAAAGAATATTGTTATCTGACTTCATCATTTCTGTGGTAATGCGACTTGAAAATGTTAAGTCTCTTTTATGAAAGCTGCTTATGACTTGGGATTTATGTTTCTCTCTTCTGAGCCTGAAGGGATTTAGCAAAATATTTATAAGCACAGTTGGAGGTTGGACTTTGGAGAACACCAGACTACCTTTTTTCATGATTCAACTTGTTATGTAAAATGGAGGGGGTAAGAAAAACAGAGATGAAGTCAGGACAGGCTGAAAAGCTGCCTTCTCAAATCTCTGATCTATCATAGTCTGGTGCTCTCACTGCGTCCACAGACAATGCTCCATTAATGCTGTCTAGCAGCCACTGCTGCTGCAGCTTAGATCTCAATCTAACTAGTGCAGTCAGAGGAAATGCACCCAAATCTGGTTCTTGACACCAAATCAGAATATTTGTGCTACTCATGGCAGCGTGATCTGGTGCAGCTTATAAACAAAGTGAAAGAAGCAGCAATAGGGCCTCGAGAAGGTGGCTGGACTAATCATCTTCCCTTCCACTGCCATTCAGCCAGAGGCTGAAAGCCTTCGGTGTTTCCATGCAGGCTTGGGCATCCCATGTGTGGAAGAGCATGGAGGGGAGGTGGCTGAGCATCCTTCTGCATATGGTTGTCTCTGTGTAGTGTCTGTGCACAGCCCTGTGCTTGGTGCACCAAGCGCATAGCCAAGCCCTTAGCAAAGCGACACCTCTAACCGGTAGAAAGGCTGTTTGCAGATTTCCTTAAGCTGCCCTGAAAACAAGAGGAAGATTAAAAAGTGTTCAGATATTGTCCTTTTATAGTTCCTCAAAAGCATGTGTTCAGGTTTTTTTTTCCCCAGAAGACAGAGGTGAATTCTGGTTTGTTACTGCTGGAAGTATTGCAAGATGAATTAATGCTAATCTGTTTGTGGGTTTTTTTGTGCTTACAGGTGAGGTTACAGGTCGGGCTCTATGTTGTATATCTTTTGGACTGGCTGACAGTTTTTGACAAAGATCAGATACTTGTTCTTCGCTTGGAGGATCATGCGTCAAATGTGAAATACACCATGCACATGGTGTTCCAGTTTCTGGGTCTGGGTAGGTACCTTCTGGCTGCTTTGAGATAAGTGCAAAATATCAGTGTAATCCTTCTTCTAGGCAATTTTTGCTTTATTAAGTAACAAAACAGAAGCACGTGAATCTGTTTCGAAGGATGCATTAATCTTGTTGCCTGGAGGCAAGCAAAATTAAGATTCCCATATTCCCGTAGAAAGGATGGTGTTAGAAGGTCTTAATAGCACTACAAAGGAAAAAAATCAAGACAATTAAAAATGTAGGGATATATCTCACCTTATGGAAACCAGTCCTGCATCTGAAAGCAAGCTAGGCTTCTTTGTGATGGGTTTACATAGATGTGAGAGCTTTCCAGTACAATTTAAACAATTTGAAGTGCTACCATGGTGTTGATGGCATGCACCAATCCAAAACCTACATCTGAGTAAGATGAAAAGTCGTGTTTCTAGCTGGCAAGAAGGGGGAAATTGTGTTTTTGATGTGTTGATTGAGACATCTGTTGCTAATCCTTGGAGCAATGCTGGCAGACAAAATGTTACCCAATGTTGATTTGACAGTAGTGAAAGGATGCAAATGTGGCTCTGAAATTGTCTGGCTGGTCCAAATACTGGTCTAGATTATGAGAAAGTTTGTATGTAGCAGATTGAACAGATGAAGAGCTTGGCATCTTCTTCCTAAGTATGGTTTACATTGGAAGAACTTGTGGGTTTTTGTCTTGCTGAAGTGGGTAGTCATGGGCTAAGATTTATTCCTGGAGCAGGGACATCACTATCCCTGTGTATGACTTCGATCCCACTGAGAATCTCAAAACCAAACAGAACAAGGGCTTATGTGAGTGAGGGCAGTGGAGTTTCTATAAGGTTATTTCATAAAATGAAGTAACAGTGAAAAATAATAGCAGCTCCCAGATGGATGGGAAGTTGTAGTCAATGTCATGGTTGTTTTCAGAAAACTTTTTCCTTCAGAAATGATTTGTGCTGCTTGTTACAGGGATGATTTATTAATGTGAAGGGAAAACAGATGATTTCCATATTTACTAACAGTGATTTATTTTACTAATCTATGCTTCTGTTCAATAGTCTGAAAAATCATTGCTGCTCCCACAAACTCTATTTTCTCCCCTTGGCAAACCTTCCGAGTCAGTCATTTGTCTTCCTTAGCGTGGGCGTTTTGAGAAAATATTCTGAGATGGTGTTCTGGTTTTCCACAGGACCTCTAAGTGAGAAACAAGAAGCTCTCATTACAAAGAGTCCTGCATCAAACACTAGGCGGCCTGAGGACAGAAGTCTGGGACCTATGCTACCAACAACGAAGGCAATTTTGAGGGATTTCTATAGGCCTTTTAATACAAAACTGGCACAAGTTCTTTTTGATGATGCTTTTTTATGGAAGAGGACATAATATGTAAATTTAGTGCCACAAATACAGTGCTTAAAGGAGTTTTTATTTTTTTAAATTCTATTTTTGTGCGTGGATATTTACATTTTCCCATTCCAAAGAGAAGCTGATTGATGGGCTGAGACTCTCACCTTCAGTCAGCACTTCACGACAGTTATACTACGTTTTCCTCATGAGAATGCAAAGCATTTTGCTGATCAGTTTATTACAACTTCTTTTACCCCAACAAAGGAGTAGAGTGGAAAAGCACTAGTACAAACACGATGTCTTGCACTCTCTACGGGGATGCTGAAGTTTAACCTTCTCTAAGATGCTGCAACACAGAATTAGCATCAGTTTCCTACAATTATGCTTATAATACCATTTTCAATATGTTATTCATTCATTTTTTCAAACTATCAATGTCATTTAGTCATTAAAATTTTTAATTGAATTCAACCTAAAATTTTGTTTCTTTTTGTCAGCATATCCACAAATGGTCTTCACTTGCACTGAGGTTTTAAATTTTCCTTGATTCTGAAGCACAGATAAAAAATAATTACATAAATTTCCAAGTCTAATTTGTGTCTTCAAGATGAATGAGCTTCCCTAGCCACAGTTACCGTACAAAGAACGTTGTATTCCAGGTAAGAAAGGATGACTGAAATCTAAACAAGAGGCTACGTTCAGTGTTGAGGGTAACAAATCCATTGTCTTCCATGTTTTGTTCATGTAAATACAAATATGTATCATTTATTCGTATCACTCACACGTTTTCCCAGGAAACTTCTAGTGGGCTTAAGGGAAAGTCTGTTGTTGGACGAGGAGAGTTTTCATGGAGTTTTCTATATACAAATACTCCTCCCCATTGCAAAGAAATTTGCATTTTGAAATCATTATGAAATCTTGTTATGTAATGAAATGCATAAATTGATAAGATGCACACTATCTTGCATCCTCATTGAAAGGATATGTTAATTATCGTCAGCTATATATTATGGGCTTCCTTTCTCAGGACAGATGTCTACATCTAGCTAAAAATGTTGAGACATGCAGACTTGATGAAGAAAAAACCATCTTGGAAGTTATGGAGAAGCTTTGGACTCTTAAAGCTTTCCTTTGACTGAAATGGCCAGATTTTTTAATAAATATGCTACAATTCAATATTTGATTTCAAGCACACCTGGTTAGGGTCACTGTCAGCTGCAGTATTCCTGCAGCTTAGTCTACCTTAGTCGGGGATAAATTAAAGAGACAAGTTGAATTGCTTTCTGGTGATTATTTCCTTTCAAGGGCTAAACTATTCATTTCTTCCCGGGAAGCATGTTGAGTAGGTCAAGTGAGGTTGTTATCTAGGCAGCAGGTATCAAAAGCTCAAAGAATCATCTCTGCTTGGCTTCATGTGCCCTTTTGACATCTATGTTTGATCCCACAATACTGACTGATTTAGAAATATAAGCACTAAAGGTACATACTCCTCTTCCTCCTCCCTGGGGACACATTATTCACCTCCTGTTTCTGAATAAGGAATTAATGCTGAAAACTTCCCGAGTCCTGAATGTTTCACATGTGTTAGTGTGAATGATGACATGAGATTTTTCGGAACAGAAGTCCGTTTCTAGGTCCTTTGATAACTGGTAATGCACTGTTTAAAAAGGATTCAGTCTGGTGTTAGGAAAGCCTGAAGTATGTAATTTAGGGAAGCAGTTCTAGACAGCCAGAACAAATTAGTTCTCATTTAGAAATGATTACAGACCAAAAACGGTTGGAAAAGTGAGAATGGACTGTTTCACTAGTACAAAATCAGTATCGTGGCAGCAAGAATTAGAGAATCAGCATGAATTCATCATTGTTTGCAAATGTAAACTTTTCAGTCAACAGTTTATTTACACTGAAGATTTGTGCCAGACATGCTCTGACTTAGAGTCGGCACCGTGTGGTCAGGATAACTCTGTACAGAATGTTTGCTGACTGGATCTGCCACAATCAGTCATTTCCATTTAGTTGTCAGCTACTGTCATGATCTAATGATATTACCTTACCAACCCTAAAAACTAATGAATGTATCTGTCGCTGTCTTTTAGAATGAGCATTAACTTAATGAACAAATCACATTTGTGCTGCGCTGGTGTATGGTGCTCTAGTATCTGCAGCAAACACATGCAGCCCACTACTGGTTGGGGGAGGCCCTCTGCCCTTTGCATATGTGTGTAATCTAAATCAAGACATGCTTCATGGTCAGAATTTCTTCTTGAGGCTGCATCACACTCAGCGCGTTGCTGGGTCAAGGTTTTGCCTAGTTCTGACTGAGAGGAAGGAGGAAGATTGAAGATTCCCTGCAGGAAGGTGGATGTTGATGCCGAAGTGTGGATAAGATCAATGGAGGGTGGGTGGGCAATGAGTGTCACAGTGTTGTGTGTAGCACAGTAACACATGGGGAAGGGGCCGTGTCTAAAGATGATCTGCTAGGGTGGTCTCCAGTGTCTTCATCTCTCTCATGAGCTCCAAAATGTGATCTTGTGATTTAATGCATCGCACCCTTATACTTACTGTTGGGTTGTGGCATGACTAAATATCAAAAAGTAGCAAATTAACCATCAAGAGTGCAGTTGGGTATGAGGCTCTCTAGTCCAGACTGTAGAAATAGGTCAAACTGGTTACTCAAAAAGCAATAAAATAACATTTCATTTCTTGAGTGCTGTGGTGATGCTAGGTGTCAGACCCCTTTTCCTCAGCCACAGAGAAGATGGTGTGCCACTGCCCTCAGTGGCTTCACACCCACCTCGCTCATTCAAGGTTCATTCCAGTTCCTTTTGCTTTTCTGTTGAGAATCTGAGCTGTGAAAAAAAATTAGCATTGTATTATTCACTAGCACTGAGCTGACCCAGAACAGTAATTTGCTAAGAAATTGGACTCACTATCAAGACAATGGATTTTCATGCTTGCTGAAGTATAGCAATGACTCTTGGCAAAGAGCTCAGAGAAGGTCTCTCTTGCACTGTGTTTCCGCTTATCTCTGCCGAACAAAGGTAATCAGGCAAAGGCACTGAAGAAAGGCTCCCTTCCAAATGTTCTTTTGGCTACTGCAAAAGAATGTGAAATGTGTTTTTTGTTAGACCTTGTGTGTTTAGGCCAAGAGCATTTGCTGTCTTGAAGAAGCGCAGTAAGAACAAATGATCTCCTGCTAAGAACAACGAGCACTGGTTTATCTGGGGAAGGATGTGTTGTTATCTGTTGAGTCCAGCACACAGGCTCGTGCACTTCAGATTAATAAACTGAAGAGAAGCAGTGGAGTTGTCACAGTTCTGAGTGTATCTTTCTGGCAAGAAACTAATCCATCTTCCAACCAAGCCAGATGCTCTTTTATTAAAGACAAGGCACAGCAGGGGCACAGAAAGTTACTCCACGAGATGCCCTGATATAGGCATGTGAAAACATGTGCTTCATGAGCAGCTGTTAGTCTAACCAAAAGGCTGGTGTTGCAGCACCATCTTGTGTTCAGCACAGGCAACTCTCGGTGCCGTGGATGTGCATGCACTTTTTCCTATTTTGGAAAAAAAAAAAAAAACAAACAAACCCCAAGTCAAATCCTTTCAGATGCTGACAGGAATAGAATTTGCAGTATCCCAGGAACTGGGGACCCTGTGGAGAAGAACTGGCTCTACCCAGCTCCAGACTCACAGAATATGGAAAGGCAGAAAAGATCTTTCAGATCATCAGTTCAACCATAAACCTTATACTGCCAAATCCACCACTAAATCACGTCCCTGAGCACCACATCTCCACATCTTTTAAACACCTCCAGGGATGAGGACTCCACTACTGCCCTGGGCAGCCTCTGCAAGGCTTGTCGACTTTCTCTGTGAAGAAATTTTTCTTAATTTTTCTTAATATCCAGTCTAACCTATCCTGGCACAACTTGAGGCCATTTCCTCTTGTCTTATTGCTTGTTTGCTGAGAAGAGAGACCAGCACTCACCTCACTACAACCTCACCCTTGCAGTTCCTCCTGGAGGGATGTGCAGCACATACCTCTGCACAGAAGGAATCTCTTGGGCTGTGTTACTGTGGTTAACTTGTAGTTATGAGTACAGAGCCAGCTCAGAGCAGCTGCCAAACTGCTGTTGTGTGGTGCCCTGGGTATTCCAGTTTGCAGAGATGTAGCTAAGGGGTTTGCACCACACTCATCTTCAAACCAGCTCTGCCTGCATCAGGAGGAAGAGGTTATTAATGGCTGTGGCTGGAGAGATACTCACCTCTTATTTCAGTGGTGTCCTGCTGGGGTACCCTCCGTCAAAGCTGCAGCTCCGGTGAAAACTGCACTGCTTCAGCCACAGAAATGCCTCTAAAATGATCATTGGCGTGGCAGGGGCTTAATGGACTTTCAGACTGAAATCTGTGGGAAATTAGGGGCCTGCTGTGTATGTATTAAGGCACAATTAGCAGAAAACAAGGTTTGGAAGAGACAGAAATAGTAATTAACATACCACATTTGGGAGGAAGGACATGCTTTCCATCCGTTACCCTTGTTGTTTCTGAGCATCTGTTTGCTGGGTGAAGAAGCTGCCCCTTTGAGCTGGTGTTGGTGCGTTGGTGCCTCTGTGGCTGGGCTGGCAGGGGCTGCTTGCACCGCTGGTCTGTGCCGGGACATGGGGAACACTGGGCTCCCTGCTTGTCCATTGGCCTTCTGTCATCACCCACCAAATGCATTTTTTCCCCAATGATGTCTAAGGCTGCAGGAAGGAGGTGGGGGGGAGGGTGAGTGGGGGGTGTGTGGGGGTGGAAATTGTGTGCTTGTTTGCATCACTCTGGCTGCATTTTGAAGACTGGTGCTTGTTGGAGTGAGAAGTCCCCAGCTGGTGACATGACCTGTTCATCACCTCTGGTCACCTGGCTCCCTGCCTCCAAAGCAGTTTGAGTCCCGAAGTCAGCAGCAGGGTCCTGCAATGCTCCCCATGCACTCGCTCTCCTATTGGCTGTGGGTCACAAATGTGGGAGAGCTAGAGGAAAAAAGCTGAAAATAGAACTCTGAGAGCTTTAAATTGCTGTTTAGTTCCGAAGTAGCAGTTGCTGCAGTGACAGCGGTGGCACTGTAAGGCCTCTGCACAGGATATCTTCCCACAGAAAAGGATGGGCAAGCACTGTCAGGTACTATCAAAGAGGGGCAGGGTAACTTACAGCTGTTTCCTTGGTCTGGACACGTCTTGCACCCTTACACAATGATCTCTTCCTCTAATAATGAAGGGGAATGAGGAAAGGGAGGGTTGTGCTAGTACTTGGACCACTGAGCAAACCCAGCCTTGCAGCCAAAGCTTTATTTGTTTTTTATGGAGCCCTAAGCCCCAGGTGACTCACAAATGACATTATGAATTACGATTATGGAACACCCTGAATTTCCCAAAGACCAAGGATTTGGGGTGTCTGCATTACACACAGCAAGCTGCCGTCCAGCAGTGGCTGCTCCCTGTCCAGGCAGCCAAACTGCAGCTTTGTCCCTAGGTTTTTGAAATTTGAAAAAAAGTGATTGTTGAATAAAAATTGTGTTTAGAAGTTCAGTGTTATTTGTTTGTTTTAGTTAATAGACTTGTTTAACACATCTGTAAGTCAGGTAAGTGCGCATTATCATTTAGATCATTCCCAGCTTTCCTGTCTCTCCAGATCAGCTCTTGTGGTGACTTAGCATGAGTGTATTTGTTTATCTGTGTTTGTGTATATTTTTATGTGCTACCCTGGGCCTGAATTAACTGAAGTCACTGTTGTTTTCTCAGGTCTTCTATGAGAAGGGCAGTCACCAGCTCCCCACTCAGGAAACAGTTATACTGCTATTAAACAGACTCTAGAGCAGAAATACACTTGGATATCTCCAGACAGGATATCCCAGGCCTGGAAGAAGCCAAGAGCTGCCCTCTGTGCTGTTCTGTTTGGCGGGCACCAAGTAGCAGGGTGTTAAATTGGATCTGCACATGGTAACTGCTACTCTAGAACACTGAAATCAGAGATAGACAGCAATGCAAACTGCTGTCCTTCGATAAGACCAAGGGACTTGGGGCAATGTGACCCTGCAGCAAGGGGAGGAGGCAGGGAGAAGCTGCAGGGAGGATGGAGAAATAAGAAAGAAAACCTGGAGTTGAGTCAAATAGAATCCTGGAGCAGCGAGACAAATATATTGGGCAAAATTGCACTGAAGAAAGTAGAAATCAAGCAAAGTACCAAAAATTAGAAGAAGCCAGACAGTAAAATAGGCAGAAAGAGATGTACAGCTGTCAGGTGAAAAGAAATAATAGCTTGTTTAGAATCATGAAATCATTTAGGGTGGAAAAGGCCTTTAAGATCACTGAGTCGGACCACTAACTAAATACTGCCAAGCCACCACTAAACCACATATCTCAGCACCACATCCACATGGCTTTATAAGGTGTGTTCCTCACCTCCCTCTGCCTGGCTCATGCACCAGGGTCCAATGCTTCATATAGGCTTGGGAAAGAGCAAACTATATTAAAGGGAATAGAACAGTTACTGGAGTGGAAGGCTAAAATAAGAACAGGATCTACATGGCCGGTTTGAGAACTTGAAAGAGACACTAAATTCTGCATTCACAGCCAAGAATCATAGAATTATAGAACAACCAGGTTGGAAGAGACCCATCGGATCTTCTAGTCCAACCATTCCTACTAAACACTAAACCATGTCCCTCAAGACCTCATCCACCCGTGCCTTAAACACCTCCAGGGAAAGTGAATCAACCACCTCCCTGGGCAGCCTATTCCAATGCCCAATGACCTGCTGTGTGAAAAACTTCCTCCTAATCTCTAGCCTAAATCTCCCCTGGCAGAGCTTGAGGCCATTACCCATTGTCCTGTCCCCTGTCACTTGGGAGAAGAGGCCAGCTCCCTCCTCTCTACAACCTCCTTTCAGGTAGTTATACAGAGCAATGAGGTTTCCTCTCAGCCTCCTCTTCTCTATGCTAAACAACCCCAGCTCTCTCAGCCTCTCCTCATAGACCCTGTTCTCCAGCCCCTTCACCAGCTTTGTTGCTCTTCTCTGGACTCGCTCCAGAGCCTCAACATCCTTCTTGTGCTGAGGGGCCCAGAACTGAACACAGGATTCAAGGAGAGGCCTCACCAGTGCTGAGTACAGAGGGAGAATAACCTCCCTGGACCTGCTGGTCACACTATTTCTGATACAAACCAGGATGCCATTGGCCTTCTTGGCCACCTGGGCACACTGCTGGCTCATGTTCAGTCGGCTGTCGACCAACACCCCTAGGTCCCTCTCCTCCTGGCAGTTTTCCAGCCAGACTTCTCCCAGTCTGTAGCTCTGCATAGGGTTGTTGTGCCCCAAGTGCAGGACCCGGCATTTGGTCTTGTTAAACCTCATGCCATTAGACTCAACCCAGTGGTCCAGCCTGTTCAGATCCCTTTGCAGAGCCTCCCTACCCTCCAGCAGATCGACACTTCCACACAGCTTTGTGTCATCTGCAAACTTGCTAAGGGTACCCTCAATGCCCTTATCCAGGTCATTGATGAAGACATTGAACAGGGCTGGACCCAGCACTGAGCCCTAGGGAACCCCACTTGTCACTGGCCTCCAGCTGGATTTAACACCATTTCCCACCACTCTCTGGACCTGGGCCATCCAGCCAGTTTTCTACCCAGGAGAGTGTGCACCTGTCCAGGCCAGAGGCTGACAGTTTCCGTAGCAGAATGCTGTGAGAAAAAAGGTTTTAGGAGGTTTAGTGTTTGATAGGAATGTTTGGACTAGAAGATCCGATGGGTCCCTTCCAACCTAGTTGTTCTATGATTCTATGATTCCTCGGGTATGGTCTACCCCTGCATGAGGACCCACCTAAGAACAGGACTCTGCTCCCGAGAGTGTGTCATGGATAGCAAAAATACAAAACATATTTTATGCTCTATTTGTGGGAAAGCACATTGGTGATTTCAGGCAGAGGGTGTGATGCCGCTGCTGCGGGCAGTGCTGTCAAACCCCGTCTACCTGCAGCATTTGCCATTGCCACCCCATCCCCTCCAGCTGCAGCTCCGAGTGGTCCCCCGGCATTTATTTTCCAGAGGTGCAGCAGCAGCAAGAAATGAAGCGTGATGACGCCAGCAGGATACCACAAGAGGGCAGGACATATCTGGGAATTCCGCTGCAGCTGGCAAGGCAGCTGTGCCATGGGCAGACCATAGCACAGCCAAGGATGCCCAGGAGGGAAACCTAGGGCAAAGGAGACTGCAGCCAGGGGCACAAAGCCTGTTGACCCAGCTCAAAGCCTGCCGGAGGGCTGCTCTCAAAAGGCTTTTATTAGAGGTTTCCCCAGAATTGTGTGAGGCGATATAAGGAAAGCAGTTCTTGTGCTACATAAAAAACACCTGCATAACCCAGCCTAACTCTATATCGTTCAGGTGTAGCAGCTCACACACACCTCAGCATAACCCCTACAGAACTCAACATAACACAAACAGCACTGGGAGAATTAGGCAAAAGGACCTAAACATCCTTAGCAGCACAATTTACACAGAGTTGATGATGCTCATGCAGTGGCATTGGCATCACAATCCCCCTTCTCTCTTCTCTGCATGAGACTACTAGGACTGCAGCAGCTCCACACCTTCAAATCCACTCTGGTCCACGCTGACAACACATTAATACGATTAAGGTTTCTGAAGTTACCAAATAAAAATCCCACTTACTTCTTGTGATTGGCAAACATGAGCCCAGCTGCTATGAGTTTACTATCCCAGTGCATTCAGCAGTTATCCTGTAGCGTGATATATCCAGAAAAGGACATCTGAACTAGTCATCCCCACTGTAAAACCCTTCTGTGCCTGTTGCATGCTCAGGAGTCAGGTCCGTGTTTATTGTATCATTAAATAATATTTGCTAAGTTCTGTGCTGCCTCACAGTGGTGTTACCAAAGAGTGGTGTTGAAGCAAAAGATGCTTCAGTAGCACTATAAAACCAAGAAAAAACATTTCTTGGACAAATAAAACCCCTATGTTTAAATAACACCTTCTGAAGAGATGCGTATCATGGAATCACAGAATCACAAGGCTGGAAAAGACCCACAGGATCATTTAGTCCAACCATTCCTATCATTCTCTAAACCAGAGAGTCAATATGAGTCAGTCCTTGACAGAGTTTGTGCCATATGGCTCAGCGTGAATCCTGGAACATTTGTTCCAACTCAAAGACAAGTTTTCCTGTTGTCTGGCCTGACTGACTGGTTAAAACGTGCCTTTCTGAAACTGGGTTACAAAGTACATTTCTTTTCAGCAGGTGGTGCTGCAGAGCAGTCCTTCTGATAGCGGCTCAGATTTTGTGATACTGCAGTTGAGAAGTAGTGAGTTTATACACTGAAACTAAACAGATTTCTGTAGTTTTTTTCTATAGCAGAAAGGTTCTTCTATACGTGGCACAGAAGTGTACATTACTTAACTAGCACCCTGGCAGGTACCTGTTGCTGTCTAATTAAAGGCTGGGAGCCGAAGGCAGCACAGCGTGAGCTAAGGCAGGTATTTGAAACAGAAAATTCAGCAAGCAATCAAAATCTGCAAGCTTCTGAAACCAGAAGCTTCAAAGCAGTTGGACTGGCATAATATCAGAATGAGAATGATAAAACCTCAGGAGGCAGAAATCTTGTGTCTCCAGCTCTGTGGGAAGCAGGATTTGCTGAAGTTAACTGCTGGCAGAGCCAGGAAATTGGAAATTTTAACACTGCGAAGTTCAGGAACTGAAGTGCTGGTGAACTGGAGAAGCTGGGGCAGAGTGGGATGAAAGGCTCCAAGCACAGCCCTAGCAGGGGTAGGGGAAGTGGATTTGTTTCAGAGAGACTGTGTCATTTACCAGAGCAACTTGGGCCTCCAAGTGCAAAAGGAACGAACTAGTGAGATGTGTTAACCCATCACTGGTGTCTTGGCAGTTATCTAAGAAATTTTAGACTGTACATCTTTTAAAAGTGCCCTCAGCTATGGTGTTTAAAAACCCGTTGCTGCTCTTAGGACTACTCATGAATAACTGTTTGTCATTGTTCACATTTTCTTTAAAGAAAGCTGCATTAAGGATTTGCCCCAGACAGGAACATATGTGCTCATGGCTGCAGACATCAAACCTAAAGAAAAGGAAGATGATCATGCAGCTAATGCACTTCCCAGGGACTCAGAAGATGTTAATGACCGTGTCATTCCCAAGACCCCGTCAGAGCTCAAGGAAGCCTCCAACAGGACAGAGCCAGGGTCCCCTTGCCTGGCAAACATCAAGAAGGAAACGAGCCAGGCTGGCTTGGCATTACATCTAAACACATGTTCTCTTGAGAGGAAAAGTTCACAAGAAGTTCCTTGTCTCATGAGGGAACCTGGCACTGGAAGAAAAATAGAAGGCTGCTTAGGCAAGCCATCCTATGGATGGGCAGGAGACCACGCACAGCTCCTGGTGGGAAGAGTGAAGGACTGTCTTGGAGAGACTGGCAAGGCTGGTGTACAGGCATGGGGAGAAATTCCTTTGCTGCAAGGAACCAGCCCAGTATTGGCCGCACTTGTTATTTTGAAAGGATGAGGCAAAGGGGAATATGAGGAACATAACTAATCAGAAGAAGCAGCTTGAACAATATCCTAGAGGTTTTAATACATGGAGCTTTTTACAAAGCTCTGTGAAGGTAGCCAGAATTGTTGTCTCTAAAGCCAAGAACCAAGAAAATATTGTGGATTTCCATGATTTTCTATCCTCGGAAATGTGCATATTGTTCAGGAAGGGTAATTTTGCTTCCTCCTTCCCTATAGCCATCCCCTGTCCACTTTTTCCCTTTAAACACCTAAGGCAGTTCCTTGCTGCATTTCAAAAACAGGTGTCTGCTGTCTCATGAGGCTAAGGCAAAGAAGTGGAAATTTCTGTACTAATAGTAGAGAAGCCCAGAAATCTGTAAATTATACAAAATTCTGAAAAGGTTTCCATTTCCACAGCAAGTACTGAGTTCTAGGCTTTTGGACAGGCCAGTCAGTGCCATGATTAACAGCTTCAGTTACCAGTGTAGAAGCTGAAGTTTTCTCTGTGACATCTCTGCATTAACACAGGTACTTTGCAATATTAACACGGATATAGGAGCTTTCAGCATTATGTTGCGCAGTCTTTTAGGAGGCTTTCCAGTTGACATGATGTTATGACATCTACCGTGTGCTAAAGAAGCAAAACCCTCTTAATTTCCTAGAGGATTTTATAACAAACTGTCAGTCTTACCATGAAGAAATACCATGCTTTTATTTAGCCCCATTCAGACCTGTTTTTCTTGACACGTTTGCCCTACTTTCCCCCAGAGCAACTGATTTCTAGACAGCTAGTGCAGATTTTGAGCTCTGAAGCCCACCCAGGTCCCCAGAAGAAGCTGAGCTAGTTCCTGGTTATTCTTACAGCATTTGCACAGCGGCAGGATTTTAATGACAGATGTAACACAGAACCCAGGCTCAGGTTTACTGGTCGGGCTGGTGCAAATACTTGCACCCTGCCTTTTTTGAAAATCACACTTGAAGGACTGTTCAGTATCCCTAAATGAAGTGCGATTTGTCTTTAAAAAACCCCTCAAGATTCCTGAGCCCAAAGGTGAATGTGAACAGTCCTGACAGTGCCAATACAGCTGCAGGAGAGCCAAGCTGGATGCCTGGAAGAGGGCCTGGAGCTGCTACCTCACAACAAATTCTGTTGCTAAAGTCTTTTCCTGCACTCCGTAACATGTCTGGAAGAATATTAAAGTATAAATATTCTTTTCCCTAAATTACAGTCTTTCAAAGTTATTCTGTGTTTAGGATATGGAAAATGTATACACTGAGATCCAAGCCCAGAGAATACTAGCCAAGGAAGGCATCCCACAATAGTCACAATAGGAAACTTAGGTGCCTAAAACGTACATACAGTTATGTTCATTGCAGTTTAAAGAATCATTTCACATGCTTAAAATCAATTTGAATGGGACTGCAAGGGATAGCAACACTTATTTCCAGCATGTGCTATCTTGTTTCTATGATTTGTTGAACATACCTGGGAAAAGAATAGTTTTCAGGTTGTTTCAGCATGAAAATTAGGTGGAACTGATCCCTGTACAGTGGAACAGGAGCCCTGCATTCCCCTCTTTGCTGTGTGATTTGCATGTGGGAACCCTTTGCCTTCATGAAGTGTGCGAGGCAGCCCAAGAGAAGTGCAAACCTACTGTCCACTCTCCTGTGGGATGGACACTATGCCCCTCAGTGAGGCATGGAAATGAAAAATTCATTTGGTTGGCATAGCTTCCTCCAAGCACCTATATGTGATGCTTTTGCATTTGCAGGCTTTATGACACTTGTGTAATGGGCAGTTGGGTTCTAACAAGAGGTGGCAGATACAGAGCATGCCACCAGTCAAGCCTATCTTGCATCATAGCCACATTAGCTCCTTGTAGCCACAGCTGAAGCCTCTGCACCTCAAACTCATTTTTTCCCCCTTGATTGACTCATGCTGCTCCACTACCACCCACCAACCTTGTGAGCTGGGAGAGAAGCAAGACCCAGGGATGACCAGGGCTGAGAGGAGCTGCAGGGTTCCTCATCAACAATCCCCACCCTGGCCTAAATGTGAGCTTGCTCTTGCATGTCCCAGCCTGGAGCTTTGCTGAGGAGATGGAGAGTAGCAGAAAGATTTCCCTTGGGGCAAGCTGGGGAAATGCTCTACAGCAGGTCTCTGTGCAGACAGAACACCAGCTTGGCTGGTTGGCAGCCCCTGTAGTAAGGATTTCGTTGCTTGATCTGAGGCCAGGATTAGTAGGGACTTAATGGAGAACAGCCCTGTCACAGTTATCCTGTCTTTGGACCAAGGAGGAAAAAAGCCAAAACAAAGCAGAGAATCTGTTTGGAGCTGTCACGGGCCCAGCAGCCTACCTGTGACTGCTGCTCTGGCACACTCACTCACTATCTGCCTCTGATTATTGCGTGTCCAGATCAACCTGTGCTGAAGCACAGTGCTATTACTTCAAAGGATTTCTTGCTGGCTAAGGATTAAACAAAAATTCAATCCAAATCACAAGACAGCATTTCAACCACAACCACTTGATGGTCTGCTCTCAAAATAAAGGCTGCACAAAATAACATGGCAGACTTTGCAATAAAAAATTAATGGATACAACACAGTTATGGTAAAATAAGAAGTTCCTCTGCACGTCACCTCTACAGACACAAGAAGCAGTGAAGTGACAGGATCTGCGGGGTCTGTTTGTGCTCTCTGATATATTTATGTGTGCTGGGATGCTCTCTGTGAAGGTGGATTGTCTTGGCTGTATAATTATTTCTTAGGTGATAACTGACAATCCACTCAAAGGAATAAACTTCTCTGACTTCTCTGTCCCTTCCAAGAACAGATCAATGAAGCCCAGTGGATGGAATCAGGGGCAGGTTTCCAGGGACCGGGGGCAGGAGCCTCAGCTGCTCCGTGACTCCAGCCTGGCTGGTACACATGCACAAGTCCCACACTGGACAAGAAACGATGTCACTGCATTGCATCACATCAGCATGTGCATCCCTCCTGGAGACAACTCCCTCATGTAATAAAGAAAAGATTATTATCAGTCATGATACTGTAATGCTAAAAGAAAGTTTGATGTCTTTCTACTTATCTGTCTCCCTAATGCAAATAAAACGCTTTTTTTTACATGAAAAATAAAACAAAGTAAAAATTACTATTTGTGCCAAGTTTTTTTTCCAATCCATCTGTACAAAGAGTCCTTTTCCTAAACTACAAAATGCATTTCAAGACTTTAAGGAAAGACCAAGACATCTTTGGGCTGGTATTGCTTAAGTATGCAGCACTCATCATTGTGCTAATGCAGAGCAGCAGAGATAGACCCAGCACAGGGTGCCTCCCCCCCCACCCCCAAGCTGATGGTAACATCTCCTAACTTCTGAGATTTTCAGTCACAGAGCTGTTCCAGTTTGAGTTTCAGTAGGATAAAACCATATTGTCCCCAGCAGGCAGTTGTATAAAGATCCTGATCAAAACATCATTGCAACTTCTGGAAGGAAATGTCTCCGTTTTAGAAGAGCAAGATGCTCAACTCCTCTGGATAACCCAGTTGTAGCACCTACCAGGGAGAGCTGCTTCCCTCAGCTCCCCTAGCATTTAATCATCACTCTGCTGACAGCAGTGTTGTGTCTCCTGGCAGTTTTCAGAACCTCTGATATGCTGCAGCCCACACAGCATCTGAGCATACCTGGAAATTACAGAGCACTGAAAAAAAAAAAAAGCAGCAGAGAAATTCTTGGAAGCATGCTTGCTTGCAAAGACCAAGTAAGGTTTTCATACCCTGCCTCCTCCAAACACCACTCATCATTTGAAAGAGCTCTGATTGGGTTGTTAAATGCCTCTGATGCTAATGTGCTCCAGGTGGTCCTAGGCTGCTGGGAGCTGACATGTGTTTCATCACGGAGAGACACAGCAGTAAGTGCTTACAAAATGGGAACACAGCAAAGGCTGCCAGTTTTCATTTGTCCAACAAGCAGAATGGTCAGCACTGATTACAATGCACCACTCCTCGGTGCAATACCCAAGCCACACAGAACCACGGCTGTGAATACAGAGCTGAGAAAGGGATGGAGAGAAGTTATATCTTTTGGACTTCAACTGTTATACTAAGTAGCTTCTATAACCAACTGCTACACAAACCATTGTACTAAAGATAAAAATGGACCATTTATTTGTGCAATGTGAGGTTAATTAAAGCAAAACATTTTGGCTTTTTCTGAAGCTTGGGTTCCCTGTTATCCATAGGTTTCCTATTTCATTTTCATGTTTGCTTTCCTAGCTCCGTGGACCAGAAACTAACTTCTTTTTAAAGGGAAGCTGAGACTCTTGCATGTTAAAGATATATATTGGATGGGCCTCTGAAGAAAATATTCATGACTAAGCAACTAATAATGAAATCTTTTATTGGTGGTATGTGCATGGTTGTCTTTGTGGGGTGGTTAAAGGATTGGCATGCACTGCTCTCAGGTGGCTGACTGCTCTTTTCTAGGGGCAAGACAATGCTAGAAGCGTATGCAGTGACTGCGAGGCTAGGGCTGGTCTCGTTATCACTGTAGGTGAGCTGTTTTCTCTACAGGTAGTGTTTCTCAAAAATCAACTGTTTGCATTCATCTGTTTTCATAAGAGATTCTATTTATATATTTGACCTTAAAACACTGCCTTTCTATGTTTTTACCGTGACAAACACTATGTAAATAAAACCACATATTTTTTTTATTCCAATACCTGAGACTTAGGAAATATCAAATCTCTGCTGAGCTAAGGGAGGAGGAACTGCCATCAAGAGAAAACAGAGCAGGCCTTGAAGCAATTACCCCCACATGTTTTCATTTATCACATTTATCACAGTTTCTATTAACAGCTTGCCCAGGTAAACAATGCAATAATTTTTTTGGATGGCAGGACTGTAACTGTCTTTATAAAATATGAATTGCCCTGACACAATGAGAGATGGATGGCAAGTAGCACCATGGACTTGTTCCTCCACAGACAGCACCGCCGAAACCTCTCTGCTGGGCTGATCTTGTTCAGTTTTCTTCAACTGAAGAACTTATCTGGATGTGCCTTTGTTACTGGAACAACCTCTGGAAAGCACAACGCGAAAAGGAAATAACATCTTTTATTAATGTACTATGGGTGATTAGCCAGATGTGGTTGCAAATTTGGAAAGATCCCTTCTTATTTGGCCCAGGTTGCCCAGAGCAGTGGTGGCTGCCCCATCTCTGGAGGTGTTCAAGGCCAGGTTGGATGGGGCTTGGAGCCCCTGATCCAGTGGGAAATGTCCCTGCCCATGGCAGGGGTAGGGACTGGATGGGCTTTGAGGTCTCGTCCAGCCCAATCCATGCAGTAATTCTGTGTTTAGGAAGAACTGTTTACTAATTTTTCTATCACTGAGTGTACATTTGTTCACATAGATAGTTTCACTGGAGAAAAATGAATGTAGCAGGAGAACTGAAGAAAGGAATCTGAAGCAGAAACCACAGCCTCATGGCACAGGAAGAAAGGAAGGATCTGTTGTACAGGGAATTTATCTATTACACCAATATTGTGAAGCTGTTGTTGGGGGTGTTTTGAGAGTAAATATTATTACACAAAGAAAAAGAGATTGGAGGGTCCTGACAAAACTGGATGCTAGTGACTTGATTCATTGCCTTGAGTAATTCTTGCACATAAACAGAAGCTCTGAAACCCACTCCTACACACAACTGAAAACATTTTCGGTTTTGTTTTGTCAGCTGGATGAAAGCAATGTCAGAGTTTGTTTAAAGAAAAGGCTTTTTATTTCAGAAAACACATTCTCCAGTAAGTCACGAGAGACCAGTCTGTACAGCAGAAAGTGCAACACTTGAGATCCAGGGCAATCCCCAAGAGCACAGGGGGAAACAAAAAACATTTTCCAACCTAAGAAATCTTTGTTGGATGGAGTATGACAAAACCATCATAGTTTTACCTTCTAAAATATGTGCAGAGCTTTTTAGGGAAAGAAGAAAAGGCTTCTGTTATCATTCCTTCTCCTGGGTCTGTCCTGGTGACGGTCTTTGTTCTTTGTGTTCCCATGTCCACAACAACAGTATTTGAACTCAGTGATATTTACACACAAAACACATCTACCTTTCCTGAGAACTCCCAATATCTGTCACAAATACACTGTTGGAATTGGGATGGTTTTGCCTTTAAACCCTCTCTTTCCAACAATTAAATTCATACCATTTTTGATATCTGCCATACACACTTCAGATGCATCCTTTACCCCTTAATGGTGAAGATAAAGACAAAAAGACAAAGCAGCCAGCAGAGTCCAGCTCCTCCAGGAGAACAGTAAATAGGACAACTCAGCTACAATTACCGTTCTCTACCTTGGGAATACTTTGAATACTTCTGGCTTGGTATTTTCCCCAAAAATTGTTCAGGTACATTAACAAAAAAAAAAAATAGAGAACAATCCATTTAATTTCTAACTGGAGCAGAGCAGAAAATCCTCTTGCGTTTCTTTTCCTTGTCCAAGTCCCAGACAACATCCCTCAACTCTGTGTTGTGGTTTTGTGAGGCTGGAGTCACAAAAAGCATGAAAAACAAACAAATGATGAATAAATATTTTTCATGGAAGGCAACTGAGACAGTCAATCCATGATAACTCCCTGACTTTTCTTTTTAAAGTAAGGTGAAACCCCTTTTGTTACTTAATTTTTTCTACAGATTATTAAAAATGGAATTTACAGTGAACAGCCACCCTCTACAATTCTGTGCCAATTCTGTACTTTTTAAGGATGCTCTCTGATGAGCTGAAAATAGAACACCTTGAATAACCTTTTAATTTTTCTAATTCAGATGTGATTTTTATTGAAAATGGATGTTTCCAGATTTTCCATATGTTTACCCTCTTTTTATTGTATTTTTAAGATTGCCTCAGCACCTGTAAAATCCCCGCTGTGCCTATGGGCTGCATGGGCTGTGGCCAGAGGCAAAGCTCTGCCAGTTTATTATTCCAGTAAAGAACTTTTATTGGAACATAACATACAGACAGGTAAAAAGAACCTTGCTTTAATGCTTCTGAAGAATGCCATTGAGATAACAGGTCACCCAGGGTAAAGGACTATGACCAGACTGAGGGCACTTAACATAGAGAAAGTTTTTCACCTTCTCATCTGGCAAAAGGTCTAAGCCAACAGAGATTTTTTTCAGCAGTTGGCATTCAAAGTCCAGTGACTGCTTGTTTTCAAAAGACTGAGTACTTTGCAGGTAGAGTGAAGCTGGTATCTTCAAGTCTTCATATCATGTACCAAGAAGATGATTTCCATTGCCAGAGAAAGCAGGAGATTGCTGCTTGGACACAGCACACTGAAGAGGCAGCCACAACTTCTCACACAGTGTTTCCTTCTGTTGTTTCTGAACCTGATCTTTACCAGTTTTCCTCTTAATTTACCCACTGGAAAAATCTCCTGAATGTTAAAGCATTTTAACCAGAGGATGGGAGAGAGTAGAGAAAACAGAGGCAGTGGGGGAAAAACCACTTTAGCTAACACTTATTAATTAATTGAGATGAAGGCAGGTAATCACCTTCCATATTCACACCTTCATACCACGTTTCAGCAAGATCACGGCTTTACCCCCAAATCACATTAAAGCATCATCAAAGACCACTTATGTCAGCACTCAGCCTCCCCCTCTGTCACTGCCATCTCAGTAGAACTCCTGTGGTTGAGCAGGGGTGGGACAACCTACTGGACCTCATGCCCACAGCTCTGTTATGCTTGAGGGTCAAAAGTGAGTCTGAGAAATGCTGTGAATGCATGTGGACTCCGGTCAGCACCCCAGCCCCATGGCACAGGAGGGATGGGGCTCAGCCAGGCACGGACTGCAGCCACCACAGCAGCTCGAGGAATATTCCCTGCATGTTGCAAAACCGGTGCCCCTTTGACAGAAGTTGCTGTTTTCTTTCACATTGGCTGATGGTAGAGAGTCCCCAGGGCCTGCTGAGTCTCCAAGCTAATGAGCTCGTGATACTTCTAATAATCAGAAGTTATTCCCCAGTGGCTGGGCTGATAGATTGACAGGATCTGCCTTCAGGGTAGAAACGGCTCTGAGACTCTAACGGCAGCACTGCAGGGTGATGTGAAGGGGTGCTGGGTTTTCATGGCAAAGGTGGGATTGCTCTGCACTGGTGCGGGAAGAGAGGTGGGCAGAGAAACCGAGCTATAAGCAAACCCAGTGTTTCCTTTTGCTTTTATCCAGGAAGCAAGTCCTCTCAATTTTTGCTTGGAGGAGTTCAAAGTACTGAAATGATTTTATTTATTTTTTTGTCCTAAGCTGAGAAATATTTGGATATAGAGACACTCCAAACTAACTATGCAGAGATGTACACTATATACTACACTCTGTTCTGCAGACAGCCCCTAAAGAAAGAATTTCTCACCTCAATGGAGACTAATCATATGACCTTTGTATTTTGGAGATCCATTTGGAGAATTTTAATCACCTAGACAGCGTGAATAGTTCAAGTCAGCTCTACTTACAATCACTTACAATGTTTAAGCAGTTTTATCATTAGCACAAGCCAGAAAAAAAAAGGCACCTTGATAGAAACAATGCTGTTTGCTCTGCATGCTACAATGCACACTAAGATTTATCATTTTCCTGATGATAGTCAGGAAATCAGGATACCAACCCTGCACAATATAAAGTGCAAGGATAAAGCCAGAAATTCTCATTACAGGCTTCGAGGTATCTATAATACATAAAAATAGTAACACATTGCTGATTCAAAGTACATTACGATTTCATTTCCAGAGCCAGACTCTGCTGTCTGACAGCGAGAGGCACAAGTGAAGCCAGTCAGTGGTTAAGAGCAGCATTTATGGGATAAGCATTCCTCAGGTCCCCATTACTGATCATGCTGAAAAACATGTTGGTATAGCTGGGGGCCTTGCAGAAATCAGAGTCCTATATTCCTGTTGAGGAAAACAAAATAATTTTCTGTTTTCACAGCTGTAGGAAATGCTTAGATATACCCTTTAATTTCCCTCATCAATCAGTTCCGATTGTTTTTAAATGGTGATCATAGGGGAGCCATATGCTCAGATACTCATAACACACTGCTCAATTGAACAGAACTGAACTTGCTCCTTATGAGGCTAATTTTTCACTGTAATGCTATATTCTGATTGGATTTCCTAGCAGCTGGCAGTCTGTTACATGGTGCACAATGAACTCCAAAATACGATGGCAGAAAGGCTCTGTGCACTTTTCTAATTGCTTAAAACACCTCCATATGCAAACGACAGCAGAAAGGTTTTGTAATGAGTGATAAGGGTAGTCGGTAAGATCTCATCAGAAAATTACTGTGAGACTGTACTCATTGCTTAAAGAAAGCCTTTCCTTTGTAACAAGACTCATTAACATGACCTGATCTGCCTTTTGCTCTTACAGTGGACATGAGTTTCTTAAGTAGGTTCTTGTCCCTCTGAACAGGGTGTGAGCTCTCCACTAGCTTTCCCTCTAGTCTGGGAGATCCTCTGTGATGTTCAAGCACTGCAACATTATTAATTTGAAGGAGATCATACACACAGGTCCTGCCTCAGATCCCTTTGTGGGTGGAAAACTGCTTCCAGAAAGAGCAGTTAGCTCAGAAGAGTTGCTGGCATTGAAATGCCCACAGTTGTTCAGAGAAAAATATTCAGAAATGTCTTTTTTTTCCAGGCTTCTATACCTTATGAAGGAATCCCTTGGAAACAGAAGGAGAAGAATCAATCAAGTTCATTGCAAAGTCTCCAGCTCCATTGTCTAAAGCCACCCCTTCGTCCTGGGAAGGTTAAAGACCAGGGCAGACCTTCAGCTGCTGCCTGGCCAAGCAGCTCCAGGTAGAATGGGCAGAATGGTGACACAGGGGTGGCAGCTCTTCAAGACTTTGGGAAAGCTCAGAATATCCTGCCAGGTTACAGGCAATGAAATGCCTCAGAATGGAAAATTTCCAGATTTCCCGATATTGTTTCTTTGTGTGAAAGTAGAGAAGGAATCCAAGAGGAATCTGCAAAAGCCGTGCTTGTGTTCCAACATAAAGCTGAGAACTTGTTCATTTTTGGAGATGTGCAGTCGCACTCTGCTGGGTCAGGGCAGCGTGGGAGGCACTCAGTCTTGAGAGGGAACAGGTTTCTGCATGGGCTTCAGCCCAACGTCTGGGATCCAAAAGGCAACTTTACCTCAAAGGAAGAGGAGAACAAGCAGTCTTCAAGGTTAATGGAAATACTGGCACTGGGTATTGCCTAAATATAGCCTGCTGCTTCCTTAAGGAGATGTAAATCAAGGCTGAATTCATTCTGAGTAAGAGATAAAATATTCAAAATCAGTGTACATAGAAATAAAAGGCAAGAATGGTTTCTTTTGCTAACAGCATGTGCTCTTTGCATCTTCTGTTAACGGCTCTCAGCATGGGAGATACTTTATATAACAACATCTGGTGACACAGAGCAAGAAAACCAACAATTTACACAAGGACATGTGGAAAGCTTTGACATATGGATTTATTTATTATTTTCTAAGGGCTGTCTGCATTTAGTTTTCATTCAAATATTCCCTGTGTCCCATGAAGAGACCTCACGTACAGATTGTATACATGATGGGATCATTGTGGTGAATTTACACACAATCCTGAGCAAAGGTAACCTCCAACTGGCAGATGCAGAGTAAGCGGAGATCAATCACGATTTCCACACTGTATGAAGAGATGCAGTAATGTTTTCTACAATAAGGGACAGCAACCAAATCAGATCTGAGAAAAAAACATTCCAGTTCATAGAAAAGGATTATGCACAAAATCCGTGCCATTTACTTTATTCTAAGAAACTTCTTGACACGACATTAAGCAACAAACATTAACAAGTTTTGATCCAGATATGGTGCAGTTTCCCATAAAGTGGGTCTTTTCTATTGTTTAGATAGAACATATGTCAGAGCATGTTCCTAATGCTTGCACTGCTGAGAGAAGATGAAATATGCCCAATAATATCTCAATGCCAGCTGCTTGGTTGAGATGAACTTAGCCATTGCAAGAGTAAAAGCTTTCTGCATCTACATGAACATCTGCTCATTTCTGTTCTTGTCTTCTAAGGTCCTGAGCCTATGAAGTCGCCTCAGGAAAAAAAGCTGCATGACTAGGAAACTGTGTTGTTACTAAATCACTGCTCTATAACATCCATTTCTTGCTCCTGGGGGGGGAAAAATGCAAAAATGATAGTTCCAAACACTTTGTAAGTATGTAAGTTCACCAGTGTGATATAAAAAAAATCCCAACCAAATATTAAAATTCTGTGGACAACACTTCATCACATTTCTCAAACTCCAACATATAAAACCTAAAAATTAGAACTACGTTAACCCCCAGTCCTCAGCTCATTACATTTTCCATAGAGGAATGAGAAGCTGTAAATTTGGGATGGATATTTGTGGTTAACAATTCTGATCTACTACAAAATACATATAGTGTATAAAAGGATTTTTATTAGGTTATTTCTATACCAAAATTCACAACTAAGACATTCTCACTTCTCCATCTCACCTTCATCAGTTAAATTGTTCCAATGAAGTTTAGCCTTGCTTTTAAAAATGTGCAGCTCATTTCTGTTCTGTTTGTTATTTATTTTCTCAGTCAGATTCAGCTTCTAGAACTGATAATTCCATCATTTGCTGAACTAAAAGAGCCCTCTGCTGTTGGGAACCAACTAGCCCACAATCAATTGTTTGGTTGCATAGCACAGAAAGCCAGTTATTTTCATTTCTTTAAGACAGCATTTCTTATCCTGGCATCCTTCCCACAGTTCTGTTCCGAAGCGTTTCTAAAAGCACCAACAGTTACGTGGATTGGCATTGCAAACATTGGCATTCCAATCGTGGTTCTATTAAGAAACATTTTCTTCCAGGTCTCCCTTTCCCAAATGTTTTAGGTCTCAGATTTCACCTTGAAATAGTTATTCTTCAAACCAGCCCTGAGAAAACTGTTTTCAGTTGAGCTGTTGCCTCTAGTGCAAACCCAGCAGCTACATGTAGAGATGTGGAAATGACACTATTTGCTCTGATAGAGAAGGCATCTCTGTGGGATGGTCAGTATTTGTTCAGACTATGTCACAGTATAACCTCTTAATCCACAGTAGAAGAGACATGACATTTAAAAAATGCAAGACGTCAGGGCCTGCAAAGGCAGGCAGGACCAGCAATGGTCCAAAGGCTGAAGCTTCCTAATTGATTTTCACAGCTCTCCAAAATAAAGCTCTCATTAAAAGCGTGGAAATGGGCCTTTAGAAAATGTCTGCTTCTGAAAAGTGCAAACAATTTGCTTGTTTAAACTCCAGGCTTATGTTCTTTCAGTGTTAGCTATGAAGAGTTATTTCTACTTGGCTGCTGCTACATTACCCTGATGGTCGGACCTGGGTCCCCCTGGGCTTTCTCTTGCATCACCCAGCTGAACATATCATACCGTCCTGCTCTGGGGGGGCTTTCAGGGGCTCTGGCATAGAATCACAGCATTATTTAGGTTGGAAAAGACATTGAACATCATTGAGCCTTGTTGAGCCCCTTACATCTGGCCTTGGCCCATGGATCCAGCCTGGTCAGGTCCCTCTGCAGGGCCTTCCTGCCCTCCAGCAGTGCAATCCATAGTGAGATTTGCAAGGAGGAATTGAGGACCCTTTCTGCCAGGCAAAAGCAGTGTCCCAGACAATTACAACCCTCTGCCCACCACAGGTATTAAGAGACACATCAAGGAAGAGAAAGGAGTGGACAGGGCAAGCTGGCTGCCAGTCATCAATGACAGTCCTTTTTTCCCCTCTGATAGCTTTGAGAGTAAATTCACTCACTGAAAGCCAGGACTGGGTCATCTATGCCAGAAAACCTAGGCAGCCAGAACGAAATACTGATTTTCTCTGCATCAGATTTACAGCAAGTTATACCTACATGTTCCTCAGTCTTGTGTGATCAGTTCAAACCAGTATGCTCGGTGCACGCAGCTGAGGCAGCACTGATGGATCTCAGCATGAGCCGTGCTGGAGGCTGGGTAAATGGACACAGACAGTCCTTGCAGCTGCTTTCGTTATTAATTATAACAGGCACTTATGTACAAACTTATTTAAATAGATGCATCATGTTTGAGATAAAGGAAATGCTCAAGAATCTGAATGTAAATAGGATCCCTCCAGTCACATAAGCTGACCTTGGTTCAGCCTCTGTCACCAATGGCACTGTAGAAATCTCTGTGGATCTTTCTTAGAGTGCCTCATATGCTAATTGACGCTCAGCTGTCTATCTAACCATAGCCTGGTCACAGGGTCTTCCTCACCTATTCCTGACGTTTAGAGGAGACTCCAAAGTTATAACCTATCAGCCCAAAATCTTGACAAGGTGTTAATTGTACATATGTGATTAATTTTATTAATACTCTGGATGTTATTATCAAATCCCAGTTTGATTCCCTAATTAGCCTGGGTTTTTTAATTAATTAGGCTTTTATGTTAATACCGTGAGAGTGTTCTCTCTAATAACTTTCGTTCCAGCTGGCCTGGCTCATTGGATTTTGACAGGAGACATGGAGGCTGCAGACATTTAAAGTTACTATTGACTGTCTTTCCCACATCCTCATTTTTATGAAACAGAGATTCCTGATGCCCTGGGTAAGGAACAGTCCACAGTTTGAACTGACCTGCTGACAGACAGCAGGGAATTTATGTGGGGAGATAGGGCAGAAGCCATTCAGTCATAATAAAACATTATTTAGCATAATATTTATTGCAATGGGTTATTAAGTCATGTAAACTGTCCCAGTTTCTGTTCTGATTTGAGACAGATATTTGGCCTGACCGTGGAATGCATCTGTTTCTTGGTATCTGCTACACGCAGCTCTGCTCAGTGCAGCCCACGGAGTTCAGGGAAAACCAGCAAGGCTAAAGTACCCAGGGAGCTCCAATCATTTATGTCCACATGGTGAGCCCCCAGCAAGCAGAAGGCTGCACACAACACACTAGTAGAAGGAGGAGCGGTGAAAAAAGGGGGAAGTACATCACATCTCACTATTCCAACACCACAAAACAAGTGATGGAAACCTGGTGTTCAGCAACACGAACCCTAAGCTACCACATCAACTGCTCCTGAAGTGGTCAGGAGTAGTGAAGTGGTCTGACAGAGCTGACAGGGGCTCTACTCAGCATGTCTGCCCCAAAGTGTGCCCTGTGGTTCTGGGAAAAGCTTGACATTGGGATGGACATCCAGCACCCTCTCCAAGGCCATCAGAAACAAACAGGGTTTCATGCTCCTGCAACTCTCTGCAAATGGAGGAGGCGCCTAGGCTGTTCACAGGGCTGGTTTACTGCCCTTTGGGGAACAGGGTAGCATATCCCAGGCATCTTCTAAAGATCCCATTTACAGTTTAAATGGATCTACATGTCCTGGACTTGTCTCAGGGCACAGGCTGGGGGATCCAGATAGGTTTGAGTTGGAGAGAATGGTTTTAAAACAAGTATCGATACGATCAAGAAGAAAAACACCCCTGAAACTGTGGCTTCCCAAACAGAGAGGGAGACTCACTCTCATAAAAATGACCCAGGATCACTGTTTATTTTGAGCTTGTTTGAATGTTGTACTTAAACATTGGCTTGGCTAGTGCTGCTGTTTATTTGGTATTATGATCTGCGTTTATTCAGAAGTGCAACAACAGCAATTGGAGCTAATCCTTTCTGCCCGCAATGCGATAGAAGTGGGCATTAACCATCCAGAGCCACACAGAAAGAGTTAATTAACACTGTAGGTACCCACACATATCACCCTTTTACTAAGAAAAGCTGCATGATGACATCAGCCTTCGAGAATGTCAACAGACATTTTTAAGAGTTTGGGCTGTGCTTCTCCAAGAGAGCTCAGTGCCCTCAGCCTCTGCAAAGGGAGTTAACTATCCAATTATAACAATTTTTACCATACAGATCATGAGCCTATTCCTCGGAATTAGCCTGAATTAATGATAAGTGCACAGAAAGGAGAAGTTACACATCATTATCAGCCACATGCTTTCCTGGACAAAACCAAATCCCTGACCTCATTTTCAAACCCTCATTAGCAGCACTGGCAAAGGGGGTCAGCCCGCTCTGCACCCAGCCTGGAGCCTGTCCCAGTGGGCAGGGGCTGTGCTGCCCAGCGCACTCCGGCCATCAGGCCTGACAGCCAGTGGCTCTCGCTGCAACACCTCATCCCGATGCTGGGTGACGGCTTGGCACTCCATCTTACACCTCCAGTGACAGTGATTCACAGCCAGCACCTCCGGGAAATCAGCCCTGACACAGCCAGCTACTTGCCAGGAGTCTAATCTATACAAACTTGTTCTTCCTGTGATATTAACCCTCAATTCAGGAGCCGCAAAGCTTTCAGAAAACCAACTTTTGTTTTCTCTTCCCTTTCTTCCTTTTATCTACCCCTGCCTTCCTTGGAGGTCTGTGAGAGCCTGGCTTTCTAGGGTAACATTTACAAAGTGGTTTGCTGGAAAACACAGGCTATCGCTGTGCTCCCAGCTTCAGCCATGCTCACTAGTACAGATGGGCTTCCAAACTGTCTGTATTTGTTACCCTATTACATAGAAGGCAGACAATATGTGTTACGATCACCAGCTTACATGTAAAATACAGCATCATAATATAACCGAACACTTAAGAACACTACACCAACAAATTTATAGCAACCTTATAAAACCACTTAATAATCCTATACCTTTCTACAAAACATGTGCACAAAATACAAGAAGTATTACACATATGAAGCTGTACACAAAAAGTTATATTTTAGGTTAACTCAATAACTTGGATGCTAAGTTTCCCCATTTGGGGTATGTCCTGGTTCCAGTGAAAAATATAAACATTTAGTTTTGCCTCATTTGCTTTGGAAAGCACCGCTCGTGTAACTCAGGTATTAATCCAGCTGGCATCTTACCCATTCTTTTTATTTTGCAGCAAAGGAGAACCATGCCTTATCACGACTTTGCCCAGGAAATTTGCACTAAGATGAGACCTCACGAGAGAAGCACTTGCAATCCCTTTTTATAAACAGGATGTCTGTAACACTGGTTGGGAGTTTACAAGTTGCAGGTTCCTCAGGAAATAATTTGGAGACCTGACTACAGGCAGCTGACACAATTCGGACAGATGCCATGACATTTCCTGCCTTCTTCTTGCTAAGATGGAGCACCATTCATAGTCAACTTATTAATTAACATCCCTGCTAATATTAAGTCTATGTTCAATATACAAATGCGTACAAGTGAGTAATACTAATAGTTCTTAGCAAATGCATAAAAATGCACATAACCTAGGGAGAATAAATAGTGAGAAAGTGACTTACAGGAAGTTTAAGTAACAGGGTCAGGTTCACACCACAAGGCAGTGCCGGATTTCAAAGCACCAATCAGCTCTGCTGTTCCTCAGGTTTCTGGGTTTGTGGCTGGACCATGTCTTGTTGCCAGTGCAGAGAGGTTGGACACAGAGAAAATATGCAGAGAGCACCTCTGATTCTGGGGAGAAGGGAGAAACATAGAGGAAAAGCACAGAATCATAGAATCCCTAGGTTGGAAATGATCTTTGAGATTATCAAATCCAACTATAACAGTCCACTACTAAATCATACCCTTAAGCACTTCATCTGCTAGTCTTTTAAATACCTCCAGGGATGGTGACTCAACCACCTTCCTGGGCTGCCTCTGCCAGGGCCTGAGAATCATTCTGATGAAGTTTTTCCTAATGTCCAACAATTTTCCTCTCTCTTGAGTTCTAAATCTGATTTTGAAGAAATTAAGTATCACTGCTTATCTGTTTGAAGATGAACATGTGCTTTTGAATCTTCAGAATTAACAGATCTTGATATTTTTATTTACAGAAACAAAATTACACTTCACTCTGAAGAGACCAGAATCCCAACTGCCCTATTTTAAACCTTTCTTTGTAGCAAAGACATTTATTTTCAGACAAGGAAATGAAAGAGATGATTGACAGACTGAGCAGAAGCATCTGTCTGTAAAGGCAGTATTACCTCCTACATTGCCACTGGACTGGTAATAAAACCTTTTGGTTTCATCCCATTTTCTTAGCAAAAACTGTTACGGGGAAAAAATTCAGGTTCTGCGAACACCAGTTCTGCAATAAATGGAGTAAGGAACTACATGAAATGATGGCACAGGCATGAAGGACCAAGATGCAAAATAACTGGATTGCTTGCAAGGGAGCAGAGAAATTCAGGGGATCATTAATTGACGAGCCTGAAGAAAGTTCTTGTGGCCTGATGGAGCTGGAGCTGGCTGCACGCCTTGGCACCGCGGGGCTGCTCACCGGGTAGGGCTGCACCACCAGAGCCAGGCACTGCGGGCACGCACAAGCAGTGCTCTGTAAACACCATCTCATTAGGGCTTTTTGAAAAGAAAAGTGTTATGAATTAGAGCTGTGAGTGATGTTTGCACAAGGTTTGCAGCCGGAGGGCTTCACATTCCCGGCAGGTCACAAGTGGGATGTGGCTGCAGTTTGCATCTAAACTCTGACAGGATTTTCTTCAGCTACTGCGGTAGTGGAGTGATGGCAATGCGAGTCATGCAGGAGCAAGTATTTATATGCTAGAAAGTTTAAATCAATAGCAACCGGCACCCGCCTCCAATAACCTTAGAAATTGCAAGGACTTTTTTCCAGATTAATGATTATCCACGGAATTTGGCTGTCTGTCTGGAATTTACTGTGTCTTGCTTTGCCTTTTTCTACCCTACTGTTTTGTTTTAAGGTTCTGGTGTTTTCTAGAGCATATCCAACATTGCCTTTTAAATACTTCTTCTTCTTGACAGTCTTAGACAAGTGGGCAGGAGGAATTTACACATGATTGTGTGAAGTAACAAGAAAAAAAATATTTTCCATTGCAATTACAAAGTTGGCCTCCTCATACAAATTATTTATGGAAAAATACACTTAATGCTGTTATCCAGACTTTCCAAGACAGAGGAAGCTGAAACTAAAGTTGCTGCACTCTAACCCATTAGTCTGGTATGTGTGATGGATCATGGCTAGAAGCAAACCATGTAGAAAGCAGCTGTAAATGATCCCCCAGCTGACCCAATGTTTTAAAGCTAGTTTTCCACTCCCAAGGTGAAGATGCATCTGCTATAGCAGAAGAAAACTTTCTAGGCACATCACACTCTTCTCACCTGCTGTGCTGGCCATCAGGTTGCTTAGACACAGTTCACCATGCAGCTCTTTAGGTAGGAGATGTTTGTGTACAGGAAAGCTTGTGAGACGGAGCACCTCACATCTAAAGACACGACACTGGAAAACAGTCTGAGTGGACTCTCGAGTGTCTTGAGTAACTGACTTTTCCCTACAGTAAATTGCTGGGACACGCAAGGAGGTGTATGGACACATAAGGAAGGTGACCATTGATAAGCCTCAAGTCCACCTGAGCATCCTCTTCTTCCTCATGGCTCAGAATCCTTCTCGATCATCCTGTGGGTCTTTTCCAACCTAGTGATTCTGTGATTATGTTTTACTTGGACTGGGTTTGCCATAACTGGTATGAAGCAAGCAAAATGAATCTGAACCGCACTATGGGATGTGTTTCACAAAGTTTCACCATTTCCAAAACACAAATTCAGTAACCCAAAGGTTAATGTTACTCTTTTATGATACAACCCTGTTCAAGTCCATAATAACTCTAACAGTGTTGATCCCATTAATAAGTGGGATATGCGACTGTGCTATGAGAAATAAACTCTGTCTTTGAGATCTCATAGTTTAAATATACCAAGGTGATTGAAAATGGAAATGCTCGTCCCCCAAAGGTCCCTTTCATGCTAAGCTGTTCCATGATTTTTGAAAACCAAATACTTCATATAGATGTAAAAATGCAAGGCAAATTTCACCATCCCACTTTCTCACCAGAATTACTGCAAGGACCTATGCAGACAAATAGATGGGTGCATTTCAAATAGTTGGGCATTTGTGATATGAGATGACAAAAAGTAATCTGGAACTTTATAATTTAAGTTACATCACACATTAGTAAACATCTACATAGGCTTAAAGTTTCCCTGTGTCTTCAGAGACGATCCCTTCACCTTTCAAGCAGCTTCCTCCAACATGCTGGCACAAGCCCTTTTTTAATGGCTATAAGTCAGGTTCAAACAAGTTTATTACCTAGCTGTGAAATTATATTGATGTATCCGGTAAAGCAAGACTGACATGAATCTTTGATGCCTTCTATGTGACAAGTGAAAACTCATTGCAGTGCTTTTCTTGCCCATGAATTCTTGCTTTTCCACTGTTTTAATAAGTCCATGTATTGTGGAAGGTACTTACAGTGTATTGTCAAAAGATGTGATGATGAAGATAAACAAAATTTGCTCTTCCCATCTACAAACGAATTCATTAGCTGTAAGTGATGAAATGTCACTCACTTACATTGACTCTGTTTAGACGTGGACACAAGCTCTGCAGTTACCACATGGAAGTATCCCATTATGTATTGATTAACCCAAATGCATCACAGCCATGAACAACACTTGTGTCTGAAACGAATAATTCCTTGCTATTCTATCCTTAAAAAGCAGTCTTCAGATACAGAATGTTCAGAGAGCAGTCTCTGGTAACATTGCATTTACTATGACAAAGGCTACAACTTTCATGTGTCATCTTCAGTTCCCAGCAGACTTTTGTCCAGGCTACACTCAGGCTGCAGATAGTGAAGAAATCCCAGGAAAAGCAGCCTTTGAGCAGGTTTCAGTCAAAGTCTGCACTGCATTTCCCTGCCGCTGCCTGGGATGTGTTAAACACACGGCCAACACTCCGCGTGGCACGAGGACAGAAACTGGGGCCAGGAAATACCAGACTGAAATGTGAGAGTCATTACCATTTGAGATTCAGATGTTGGCAAGCAGGTGATGTTCATGAGAATCCACTGAGAGTGGAGATTTTTTGGTACAAGTAAACCAAAAAGGATATTCCAGCCACACATCACTCGCAGCCTGGTTGTGTGCACAGCAGGAGAATCGCATCCCATTTTCTCCAATTGCTCTGTAAAACTACTGTCATCCAATCGTCTCTGTCATCTTACTGCTGGCTAGGCCTCACCGTTAAAACAAAATGCACATAAAATCCTCCCATTTTTGAACAAAGAAAAAAACTCTTGCTTTAAACTGTCAGCTAATGCAGACCTACAGTCTTTCAAATGTTCATAAATCTACCAAGAATGAATAGTATTAGGAAAAAAATATCATTAGTTCTCCTTTTTGTACTGCTAGCATTAGAGAGTTTTTGATCTCAAGGCAGCCCCTTCGGTCCCTTTCCTGGAGACAATCCTGCTGGCACTAATCCAGCAGTGGCTGCCAAATGCCAGGGCAATGTGTTGTTGACATGAAACCTACAGGCACTCCAGGGCAGGGAGAAATGTAGTTCCCAGCATAGAAAAAAATAATCTATTGCATTCTTTGCCAAAATACCAGAAATACTTTTTGGTGTTTTTTAAATTGTCTTTTTTTAAAATGTTGTTTCTTCTCATCTGTTCAGCATGGAAGGAAAAGTAAAGAAAACTCTGGAATTCCAAAGAGTACACAGAGATTTTTCACTTCTCCAGCAGAAATGAACTTGTGCAGATGAATCTGATCTAAACATCCCTAAATAATGATGATGATGGGTGCAGTCTCTGCTTCTCATTCAAAGCATTTCTGCCATGAACCAAGCCATCACTTAAAGAAGATGGCTTTGGGATGCTCAAAACACAACCCCTGCCCCAGTCCCATTTCTTGCGAAGAGAGGGGGTCATGTATTGAAAATGCTATCATAGCACAGGGAAGTGTAAGAGAAAAGGGAACTTTTGTTTCCATGGCATCCAAGCTCTTTCTCCAGGCTCAAGCACAAAGGCAATATGCTGGATGATTCTCTGAAGGTCATGTTGTTCTCAAAAGAGAAGTTAGAGAGAATATGCTGGGCTAACTACCCCAACCAGGACACACAATGCATTGCTAACTGGGTAAAGTATAAAATTGTGAAAGGAAATAATTGCCTTCATCAATGTCATCTGTTTATTCCAACAACTGGTTTTCCTAAAAGAAAGAGCAGCTTGCCTGGGAGCATGGGAGGACAGCCAGCTATGCTTTAGACTCACTTGGAGTTTGTACCATTATGGGATGTGCTCAGAGACAAATGTTAAGATCCCGGGTAGTTTTCACCCCTCATCTGGTAAAATAATGACATTTTGTTCAAAGCCAAACACCTCTTGAAGATGAGTAAAATGTCTCCATCTGACAGCATGGTTTTTGTTTCAGTCATGTTGCAGTGAGAGCCACTCTTTCAATGATCTCCCTTACCACCAATAAGTGTGTGAATGCCCAGGTACCCCAGGGATGCAGACAGTGCACAGAGGTAAGCAGGGCAGCTCCTGAGTCTCTGTCTCCGTTAAATGTGTAAGAAACAGGCGGCTAAGAGACATATAAATGTTAAATGCAGAGTGCTTTGTATTTCCCAGGGTCAGTTTTCGGTTTCCACTTCCTCTGAGATTGGTTTGACCTTGTTGACAGCAGGGGTAAATGCTTTATGAGGAAAAGAAAATGACTTTAAAAAGTGAAGTTCTCTCTTCCTGCTCCGTTCTGTGCTCCATGATTTACTACAGATCTGAAGTACAAAGGAACAGAAACTTTACTGGTCTTCAGGAGGAAAGTTATTTTTAGTATTGCTTTGTTGCCAAGGCCTATAGAAAGCTTATGTGCTACCTCAGACAGTTCCTGGGGAAAGGCAAGGAAAGAAGGATGTCTGCTTCTGCATCTCTACTTTCCAACCACAAAGCTCTTTTCCACTTAAAAAAACGATGCACACATTCCAATGGAGAAGCTGCCAGAGTCACCCAGCAGTTTGAAGTTGAATTAAGCATAAACGTGCAATCATATAATTACATATGACGATCCTGAACCGGTGCATGTTTACACACACAGCCAGCACGTTTACAGCCCAGCCTCTCTTCAGTGAAAACGCATTACTGAATCTGAACTTCATGAAATCATGGTTGCTGATGATCACACAGGGAGAAAGAAAGCTGCAGAGGTGGGAGGGTAAGAATGTGATACAAAAACCCCGAGTCTCCCAAAGGCAAGCCACTAGTTCCACTAAAGCCACGTTGTCACGATTATATGTGAAATGAATCTGGAAAACACCTTCTCCAGGCACAGAAAAAGCAGGAAAAGGGTAGGTCATGTGTGCTCTCCCACTACTGGCACCACAGCATGTCCAGCTCAGGGTTAGCATGGGGACTGGTCCAGCTAAAGATAACTTTGTGCCTGTGGCAAGGGGCAGCTGAGAGCAGGTGGTGTTGAAGGTGCTCAAAATTTGTGGTTGGAGAAGTGTTAACCCAGCTTAGAGGATAAGGCATCATCTTTCAAATACATACTTCTTGGGAACAGAGCAGGGAAAGCTCTGCTCCTTGGCAGATAACAGCACGTGTTCTTTCACATTAGCAAGACAAAAGGTTTAAAGCAAAGTGCAGAACGACATTATTGCTCCCAGAACGGGAGGAGAATGCTGGGTGCAGACTGCTCACCAGGCTTCTCTTCTGGCTCAGCTCTCTCCACATCAATCACGCACGGGCACAGCTGCTTCTGCTTCCAGGAACGAGTGGGCTCTCATGGTGGCTGTTTACCTCAGGTCCCTTGGAGAAGAGGTCCTTGCAAGGACTGGTAGCTACCTGTCATGCATGGAAATTTCTCTGAGATCCTAAATTGCTTGCAGCCTACTAGTGAATTCAACAGTGCTTAGGGGTGAGATCAAAGAGTGATGTGAAACACTACTGGCACGTAATCTGACCCCTAACATTACCACCACCACCTCACTTAAACAACATGAACACCAACAATACAGAGCAAAGAGTTGATTTGGGGAATAGTTGGGTTGCTATTTGTGTCACTTAAATGGATATTTTTACACAAGACTAAACAAGTGCAGGTCTGATGTGGGCAGAAAGTTTTTGGTGCTGTTCTGTGCGCAGCTCTAGTCACGCATTGACAGATACACAGCTACCATGCATACTCACCTGTTAAAGACTCCCCAATCCAATATGATGCATTTTTATAATATATATCATAAATCAAAAAACCACAAACCCATAATTCTCTCTTCATAGAAGAGATACTGTTTTATAGAAACAAACTGTTGTATGTGAAAGAAAACAGATATTTACATACATACATCATCGAAATGTACATGTGTAAAGCTGACAGAAACAAATAATTCAAAACTCCCCCAGACCATATTCTTTGGGTCTTTAATTAATATACCCTTGAATCTGTATTTTATGAAAATCTTTTTGTTCTGCTTGGGAATGTAAATGCTCTTCTGTTTCAGTGTATCCTTCTTCACCCACTGCAATGAGTTAAACAATAATTTGCAGTTAAAGCTCCTCTAGTTACCAAAAAAGCGGTTGTTAATGACATTACAGAAAAGTCTATTTTTCTTTAACTTCTCACCACATGTGAACATCCATGATACTTGCAAAAGAGAGACTGTGCTGCGAATGCAAACAAAATTACACACCTTTTCTGTAGCTTGTGTCCTGTCCTCCTAAGTTAGGATTGAGGGAGTAGAGGAATGGATGCTTTGGAAAGGGAAAACAGAACATCTGTGAAATTCAGGCAGGGCCATCCAGCCTGCCACTGAATAGAGAATGAGCATCCTGTTTCATATGCAGTATCCAGTGGGTCTCAGCTCCCATCCAGTACTCAGTCACAGCACATTCTCTGCCAAAGGCGACAAAGCCATCTCCTCCAGATAAAACTATCTGCAAAGGCTGATAGGTAGCAGCTTGCAAGTAAAGGACTTAAAAAAAATCCTTATTAGGTAAAGCAGCGAAAAAAGCAAACTATCTTTTATTCTAGTTTCAGAAAATGAAAATTTCTGTATTTAGTAATAGTTTTCAGATTTTTGAAAAATGTAAAACTGAAGAATGAAAAGAGAATTGCTACTGAAAGCATATTTTGTGTAAAAGAAAGGACAACAGACACAATATAATCTCTAAACTGCTTTGGAGATAGTGACTAAGGAAGCAAGGATGATCATTAAATATTATGGGACTAGGTCACCCAGTGTGAAAGCCAAATATATTGGAAGATACTGGTACTGAGATGTGAAATTATGGTTATTATGGTATTAAAGTTATGAGAAACACACAGGAAATGTGATTGTGAGGGCAGAATAAAGAGTGGGGTTACAGACGTAAAGTTTTCTCCTGGGTGATTGGGTAATGGCAAGAAATACAATATTCATGATGAAAATAAAAGCCGGTGTTTTCAACTTGGAAGTAGGGATTCATATTTCATGTGAGTCAACTGCTGCACATTTCCTTCAGCACTGATGGTTATTTTAGAGGTATGAAAAAGATGAAAGGTAAGATTTTATTGTCAGACAAACCAATTCCATTAATGACACTGGGTTGTGTGTGTGCAGCTGCCAGCACAATGCATCGTAATTCCCTCGGGAGATGCTTTGCAGAGAGGAAAAGTCAGGAACCTTCCAAAAAAAGAGTGAGGAAAGGACCTATTGATAAAACATGTTCTTCTTTTCAGCTGCTGTGTCCAGTGAGCTCCCATAGAGAGAGGAGAAGCCCTGCATCAATCAGACATGCGATGGCTTGAGTTATACTGGTTAGAATGATAGAATCATAGAATCACCAGGTTGGAAAAGAACCATCGGATAGTCGAGTCCAACCATTCCTATCAAACACTAAGCCATGCCCCTCAGCATCTCGTCCACCCGTCCCATAAACACCTCCAGTGAAGGTGACTCAACCCCCTCCCTGGGCAGCTTGTGCCAGTGCCCACCCACCCTTTCCGTGAAAATTTTTTTCCTAATGTTCAGCCTAAACCTCCCCTGGCAGAGTTTGAGGCCATTCCCTCTCATCTTGCCCCTGTCACTTGGGATAAATAGGTATAATGTTAGGTATAATGTCCCAAGTGACAGGCTACAGGATGGGAGGAAAAGACCTTGAGCTCCACCCGGGGGGGATTTGGGCTGGACATTCGGAAGGAAGATTTCACGGGGCGGTCATTGGGCTCTGGAGCAGGCTGCCCAGGGAGGCAGTTGATTCACCTTGCCTGGAGGTGTTTAAGGCACAGGTGGACAAGGTGCTGGGGGACATGGTTTGGTGTTTGATGGGGATGGTTGGACTCGATGATCCGGTGGGTCTCTTCCAACCTGGTTATTCTATGGTTCTGTGGTTCTATGGTATAAATGTTACAGTTCTTTATAAGTAATATTCAGTTCATACATTTAAACTATGCATATAAGTTACATATAAAGTATTTCATAGAATCATAGAATCACAGAACAACCAGGTTGGAAGGGACCCATCGGATCTTCTAGTCCAACCATTCCTATCTAACACTAAACCATGCCCCTCAATACCTCATCCACCCGTGCCTTAAACACCTCCAGGGAAGGGGAATCAACCACCTCCCTGGGCAGCCTATTCCAATGCCCAATGACCCTCTGTGTGAAAAACCTCCTCCTAATCTCCAGCCTAGATCTCCCCTGGCGGAGCTTGAGGCCATTCCCTCTCATCCTGTCCCCTGTCACTTGGGAGAAGAGCCCAGCTCCCTCCTCTCTACAACCTCCTTTCAGGTACTTGTAGAGAGTAATGAGGTCTCCTGTCAGCCTCCTCTTCTCCAGGATAAACAACCCCAGCTCTCTCAGCCGCTCCTCATAGGGTCTGTTCTCCAGCCCCTTCACCAGCCTCGTTGCTCTTCTCTGGACTTGCTCCAGAGCCTCAACATCCTTCTTGTGCTGAGGGTCCCACAACTGGACACACGTTACACTTAAGTAAGTTACAGATCAGTTATCTTTAAGCAACTAATAAGTTATACAATAAGTTATAGGACGAGTTGCATTTAACCCATAGAGAAGGGATGCTGGTTCGGGAGAGGGTTCCCACGTTTGTGAGCCTTTCAAAGAGGAACATCGGGGCGGAGGAGACGAGCGGCTGCAGGTAGCCCGGGGCGAGGAGCCCCCCCCTCCCCAACCCCCGCGGCCCTCCCCACCCGCCCCGTCCTCCCTCGCAGCCTCCGTCGCGTCCTCCCTCCCCGCGGCCGGGCTCCCTTTCCCTCCCATCCCGTCTTCCCCGCCCCCGAGCCCCCTTCCCATCCCGCTCTCCCGGTGGCAGCCCGTCCCGTCCCCGCGTCTCTGAGGGGCGATGGGCGCGGGGCGCGGGGGGCTCCGCCTGGCCCTGTGCTCGCTGGCGCTGCTGCTGGGGGGCGCGTCCCGCGGGCCGCCCGGCGACGAGCGGGACTATTACCTGCAGGAGATCGGCGACGGGGACCGCTACTACGCTTTTCCCTACCCCGGCGAGGAGTTTCCCCCTTTCACCGAGCGGCCCGGAGAGGGAGGTCCCGCCCGCGCGGAGCCGCCGCCCGAGCCGGGCAGGAAGGGGTTAAAGCCGAAGAAAAACGACAAGAAAGGGAAATCCGCGGCCGAACCCCCGCCAGGTAACTCCCCGCCCTGCCCCCACCCTCCCCCCCGCCCCAGGACCCGCACCTGCCCCGGGACCCAACGCCCTGTCGCCGGCGCGTTCATTCCTAAAGTCCCATCGGAGAGACTTTTGGTGGGATCTTTAACCCCTTCCTCGTGCAGTGCAGGTATCGCAGAAGGGCAGAGCGTTCATTGTGCCGCACTCCGACCTGTGAAGGTACTTAATTACCGTTCTCTAAGCAAAAGAGAGGCTGGTGCTGTGGTTTTACCTGACACCTGTAGTTTTACCTGTTCCTGACACCCACTTATCCTTTGCCATTTTAATCTCAGAGGCTCCTGAATTAATTTTACTTATAATCTATAAATTTCCTCGACATTTTCTTCCAGCTGGGGTTGTTTAGCCTGGACAAGAGGAGGCTGAGAGGAGACCTCATTACTCTCTACAACTACCTGAAGGGAGGTTGTAGAGAGGAGGGAGCTGGCCTCTTCTCCCAAGTGACAGGGGACAGGACAAGAGGGAATGGCCTCAAGCTCCGCCAGGGGAGATTTAGGCTGGAGATTAGGAGGAGTTTTTTCACACAGAGGGTCATTGGGCATTGGAATAGGCTGCCCAGGGAGGTGGTTGATTCCCCTTCCCTGGAGGTGTTTAAGGCACGGGTAGATGAGGTCTTGAGGGACTTGGTTTAGTGTTTGATAGGAATGGTTGGACTAGAAGATCCGATGGGTCCCTTCCAACCTGGTTGTTCTATGATTCTATGATTTTGCTTTAAGGCCTTCCAGGGGAAGGTATGTAAACACCGATCTCCCTGTTAGACTAAACTATAATGAGCTCAATTCAATTACTGACCTGTAAAATGAAGAATTTAAACAGCGACAAAAGTGCCTTGCAATAAAGAGGCTGCCCTTAGTTCCTTTTTCTATTTTCTGCATTTAATTGGGTGAAAATATGGGATTAAAGTCTACAGAAACTTGGTCAGCTTTTACCACCCAGTTGCTCCCATTAAAAGCAAATTGCCCCACCCCTACAGAAGAGAAATCGCTTTCTGTGTTTCCCAGATATATGGGATGTGCTTTATGGGTTTCATAGAATTGTAGAATCACCAGGTTGGAAGAGACCCACTGGATTGAGTCCAACCATTCCTATCAAACACTAAATCATTCCCCTCAGAGCCTCGTCCACCCGTCCCTTAAACACCTCCAGGGAAGGTGACTCAACTACCTCCTTTGGCTTGTGAACTTCAAAGCTGTAAAATCTGGAGCAAAATCCCCCTCCTCTGCTGCTGCCCCCCCATTACTGGTAGCTTTGGCACAAGGTTCACCCTGTAGAGCTGCTCATGTGGGCGGCATCAAACCAGGGGATGGAAGCTTTGGCTTTCCTCGGTTCCATCTAGCAGAGAGTAAGCACAGTATTTCCCCAATTAACAGTAACACTAACAGAAACAAATTAACCTTCGCTAGCAAAGATACAGGCAGCAGCTTCCCAATTGGACAATTGTACCTCACTCCCTGGCATTACTGGGTTTATTTTCTGACCGTGAGTGACACATAGACATTAAAGCTGCCTAATTAGTATCTTCTTCAGTGTGGTGGAGCCAATAAAGATTTCCCACCTGCAGTGGGATATTCTGCAGGTCAGCTCTGCTTTCACCTTCTGTCTTGACTTTTCCCAGCACTGTGGCTTCACACATACTCCACCAAACATGAAGTGATGAGGACAGCATCTAAGTTGTGAGAGTGATGTTCCCCTATCTTTACACACAGGTGTCTTCTTCCTTCCTGCCTTATGGGTGCAGAGAAGGCAGCAGCTGTACCAGTATCTGTCTCCATGATTGTGGGACACTCATTCCTTCCAAACTGGATTTGGTTTATATATTTTAGACTCAGCTGTACAAAATTCAAACTATATTGCACTCCAGGCCTACTAGGGGAGTGTTCTGAGGTCATACAGGTAGCCTGAATTTGGTCATTTCCTAGGAACGTTTGATTTTGCAGACGGAATCACATTCATTTTACCATACAGGAAATTACAGAATTAGAAAAGGAAAAAAAAAAACAAAACCTCAGACCACAGAAAATACTCTGTAGTGTGCCAGCCAATTGGCATGTGCAGGATTCATCTTCTAGTTTATTGTGTTTTAATTTGCACCCTACCCTACCACCAGAGTGACCCAAGGAGTCATTTTGTTTCTGTGTTCAGTCCCCTGAGGACCTTCCTCAGCCTCTTCTTCCTTGCTTGGCTGAGCACAAGACCAAGGGGAGCATGGGGGAGGCTCCTGATGCACCACCAAAACCCTCTGGAAATAGCTCAGTCCCTGCTTCTGCAGCAGGCTTGTGCTCCTTTGACACAGCTGAGATTCTAAGCTCCAAACTTTCTCCAGCTGAGTGCAATGAGAGGTTTTAAAGCCTATGAGCTTTGGAAAAACAGCCAGAGGTACAACAAACAGCCGATCCTCTCTGTCAAACTTCAGCTCCTTGCTCCAGCATTTGGAGGCTTGACACCAACTCAAGGACCTGGCTGTTAGGCTTACTTAATAGGGAAAATGCTGTGTGTTTCCTCAGGAGCAGCTGTATGGTTTTAACCACAATAGCCACAACTCCTGTTAAAGAGGATGGTTGCCATTTGTTAAAGACATGAGTGGAACCAGGAGGTTTTTAGCAGGAACCAGAGACAGTGTTAAATATTCTGGGTTGAATAGTACCAGCTCTTCCTTTCTCCTCCCCTGAAGGTGGGCAAGCGCCAGGTTCTGCTGAGGCAGTGACTTCAAGCCTCAGTGCTGTGTCACTCTCTCACCATGGATCGGTTTGGAGTGAGGATCTGAAAATCCATCCTTATGCAAAGGTCCTGAAGTGATAACATGTATCTCTAATGTCTCACATTTGACCTGTTAGGAGCGCAGCTAAGATTAACAATAGTGATTGCCAAATAGATACCTATGAATATTGACTCCAGACCTGGCTGTGTAAATTTGTGTGGTGTGTATAGATGTATGAATTCATGTGTTTACACACATCTGGGACTGGAATTAATTTATTGGACATGCAGTAAACAAAAAACGTGGGGGCTTGTGAGGCTCTCTGGCCGCTGAGGTTTGTGGGATTGATTAGTTATAACATGCAACAGTCTGTTAGTAGTTGGGATGAAGAAAGCAGAGGAATGGGAACATGTGATCTGTCCTTTGGCTGAGCAGCTGGTACTGATCAGCCTTTGGTTTGAATCAAAGCTGAAATAAAACAGAGTGTGCTGAAGGACACGGCACATAGCAGATGACGTGAACCCAGTTTGTTTAAGTTGGTTACTGAAGGTGGTGAGAATAGAGATATTTTCAGTTTGTGAAATATTGACGTAGGAAGCAATCCTATCGATGCTATAGTGGACTTGCAATGCTTTTTTATTTTTACAAAGTATTATTAGAATCCATATTTGCAGTCCTTGATTCAGCTCCTTCATGACCTTCAGCTGACTCCTAAATGAAGTGGTACCAGGTTGTCCAGGGAAGCTAAGCTGGGAAATTAACAGGTTTCTGTAGGTGTGCATTTCCATTTTTCTAATTCCACCCATGTTTGCTCTGTCCAAAGCCCATTCAAATTAGTGGAAAGAGTTGTCTTAATGTTGATGTTTTTCTTTTATGAGGCCTTTAGTGCATTTTAATATTTGTTGCCTCAGGTGTGCTCTGGGGAGTAGGGCCCTGTGAACGGCTGGGAAGCCTGCATGCAGGCAAAAGCTCACACTGAGGGGTTTGGGGTTGTGGTCCCCAAGAACACTACTTGGTGTTGCACATGGCTCCAGGCTGCAACTGAACAGTGGCCAGTGTCAATCCTATTGTTCCCAAGTCTGCCACAATTAAATCTGGAATTACTTTGATTTGATTTACAAATCTTGTACTTGTTCTAGCAGTTCTTGTTCTGGCCGTACCTCAGTTCTGACTGCCTTTAGAAAATAAAAGAGCAATGTTTACTCGTGTAGCAGTGCTGAGGATGGGTTTTAGTGTGCGTTTATTCTGTACTTCACAGGCCTTGCAGTGTTTGAACTCTGTGTGATCCAGTGGGGGTGTGTGCAGTAATCGTGATTACTTGTTGCTTTCTCCAGGCCTGATGAAACTCTTCACATGCATCACAGTTTACTTGTTTATTTGCGTTTTTGGGGGTAACGTTGCCGCCTGTTCAACAATGTGGTTCTTATGGGTTTTAGATTGTTTGTTTGGTTTTTTTAAAATTTGTGTAGGGCACAGGAATTTCTTGGGTGGGTCAGGATCTCACTGGACCACGTGTCTGAGGAAGAGTCAATAAGGGAAGGCAAATAGAGGATGAATTGGCCAGGGTGAGCAACCATGAATATTACCTTGTAGAAAGAATGTCAAAATATAAAAACAGACTGATAGCACTTTAACTGAGGTGTTTGTCGAGATATGAGGTAATGAAAGCTTAGAGAGAGTGAATGAGGAGAGAAAAGCTTTGTCATAGAGATGTTATTCAGAAAGAACGGGACAGATTTTAGTGCAAAATGGTAATGAAGACCTGAAGAAGATGTTAATGTTGTAACTGACATTTGAATGGTGAATTTCTTCACTAGGAAGAGGATAGGAGAGACTGATTTGTAAGATATTGAACTGATGGCTGAAAACACTTAAGAAGAGGTGAGCAAGACACTCCAGCTTTCCAGATTGAACAGAAGGAACGGAAGAAAAGGTAGTCTGTGAATCACCACTGCTTGCCAGTATTGTGGTTTTGGATGAGGTTAGCAAATCTGGAAAGGGGGCAGGCTGTAAACAGACAGACAGACAGGCTGAAGGTGTACCAGGAGAGTTAGGAGGAAGTCTAGGAATAGAGAGTAAGTTTTCCAAAGACATTTGAAGTCCAGCCTGTTAAACTTCACTGGCACGTTAAAGATAGGGCAATGCCTCAGAGCTCTGGCTGGGAAGAAGTCACTGAAACATTGACATTGCCTTTGAGTGGAGCACCACAGCTGAAAGCCAGGCAGGGCAGGCATTTTGCATGGGTCTGGCAGGGAGCAGAGCCAACAGTATCTTTCGGCAGCACGTCAGGGAATGCAGAGGTGTGAAGGGAAATGGGGCAGGAACTGGAAATACAAGAGGGCAAAAGGAAACAGGCTTTTGGGTTGGGGAATTGAATCAGAGGGTAAAAGGAAGGTTGTGGGAGGACTCTGTATGTAGGCTGGTATTTAAGTCATAAATGACTCGGCTAGGAAGTAAGAACAAATAAGCACAGAATTACCCATATGCTGCGTAATTACCAGCGCTGCTGTTTTCCAGTCTCTCTTAAGCCTTGTGGCTGGCTTCCATTCCTGAGAAGCCTGGAGAAAGTGGAGCACTCCTGTGACCTAGAATATAGATCATAATTTTAAAGCTTTTGCTTAAACTTGCTATATGAGCAACTCTACAGCAGGAACTCATTGGCACTGGGTATATACCCTATGAATTTTAATATGACCTGTATCACATCCTAATTGCCAGATGTGACAGGCAAAGATGAAAACATGTGGCTTTTAATGAGCTTGCTTTCATCTACCAGCTTTTATTTCCTTCTCAGCACTTCTACAAATATGTAGAATAAGGAAAAGTAACACAGCCATTCCACTTAAGAGCCCATCCTTTAAAGAGTGTCACAGTAGAAGAGGGCAAAGGATGGCTGAGAATGAATAATGAGCAATGCCTTCAAAACTGGAAGCATCTTTCCTTACCCATGGCTTCAATGAATAATGTAACAGAGAGGAAAAAAAATCAGAATAAACATACTTGATTATGCTAGAGAGATCCATTTTCTCTGGTAATTCTCCTAGCAGCCTGCTCTGAATCTGAACTAATTTTTAAGATGAGAAAAATACACCTTTAAATAAAGAATGGTTTCACTGAATAGATTTTAATACTATGACCCTATGTCTAAACTTGTTTCTGAAATGCCAGTGTATTACAAGCCACTCATTATTTGAATTGATTCTTGTTTTTTAATGTCATTTTCTGTTCAGTGAGCTGGCTAGACAGGTCAATCTGGTGGTTTGCAATCAAATTTCACTTATTCTTTTTGGCTTTGGGATGTAGACTTCTGTCAGCTATGTGAACTTAGTCTTGGTCAGAAAGCTGAAGTGGAAGGTCTTGTGCAGAAGAAGCAATTTCTTGAATTTTCAGCACCTGAGCCTTTTCTTGCTGGGATTTTTGAGCCTTGCCCAATTCATTGTAAAAAGCAGCCTATGGAAAAATTTCTTCTCAGAATTGAGATTTGATTGTCATATTCGCACATAGTGGTTGCTTGTGCTCGTGTTACTGTTATGCAAAGGAAACATTGGGTCTGGCTATGTCTTTGGTGCTGCCTGTTTTATAAAGAAAGGCTTTTTGAAACAAATATATAAATTTGTGCCTTCCACACTAGGTTTTGGGGTATTCAAGGGAAATGGGAACAATCAAAGCTTGTAGTAGAAATTATTTGCCTTTACAGATCTGGTTGTTACACATGCAAAACAGTCCCTAGCCTTTCCTTGGTTCAAACATTTGTGGAGAGAAAACAGGTGACAGGAGTAATCACTCATACTAGAAACACGCATCACCTTTAATCTTTCTGTCCCTGGGAGCTACCTTGGTGGGCGCTTTGATCCCATTTAATTCAACAGGCTAGGAATCAAAGACAGTGTTGGAGTTTCCTTCATTTTTTGTGTAGGATTTCATTCAGTGATAGTCATGGCCATCCTGTCTGTGCAGTTGCAGCTCCATTGTAGGAGTTCCTTCTCAAGAACCTGCCTGAGCACACTATCTGTGCACACTATCTGTGCACCAGCAAGAATGAAGTGCACGGACAGTGGAATAAGGGTGTTAGAGGACACTATGGCCAGCCCCAGTGCGGGTCTCTAGCACTGCTGCCGTCTGATGATTTACCATCTTTTCCCAACCTGCAGGTGATCACTGAGCATCACAGCTACCTCTCTCAGAGGCTCCTCTAGGAGCCCTCTCTGGCTATCGCTGGTGACTTCTAGAGATGTCTAGTTGGGCTTTTGCTTATCTGATGAACTAATGAAAACCACCTAACCGTTGGTAAAATAGACTGCAATATTAATGCATTCCTTCTGATACAAACACTTTTCTAATATCCTCATAACACAGCAAAAGGAGCATTTATGATTCCTTTTCTGTATGGTTTTATCATTCTGATGTGGGGAAGAACAGGGTGCTCTGGGAGTCTGCTCTGGGCTGGAAGGGCTAGAGCACCACGGAGAGGAGCAGGGTGTTTTATTCCTCATGCAGTCACCAGGCAGTGCTATATCAACTTGACAGGTATAAGAGGAAAACAGTTTTTCTTTTCTTCTCATTGCCAGAAATGGCAACAAAAAAGGTGAGAAAAACAAGTGGAGAAATGAAGAGATGCCAGATGGTGACTGAGAGTCGAAGTACCCATGAAGGCATCAGATGAAGTACATGAGGATCTTTCAGAGCATCTGTACAGTCTGCAGGTTTAGCTGTTAATCTCTTTAGCTCTGTTTGAATTAAATTCCAAAGGATATTCTGGAGAATATGCTGATAGGTATTTAAGTCCTCTTGGACGTAAAATAATTCCCTTCTGGTGGATAACATACTGACATGGACAAGCAAGGATTTGTACCATATTATAGATTAAAATGAGATGAGGAAAGACAGTGGTTTTATTCCATGTTTCCACAGTGGTTGTTGTCATTTTTTCTGAACAAAAAGAGGCTTTGAAGTGGCTTTCTGTTTCTCGAGGGGGATTTAAAGGAGCTGTCTTTATAAATGGGAATCAAGCCCAATGCACTGTAGAGTATGTTTTACAAAAATGTCTTGTAAAAGAATTATACGAGATACTACTAATATGTCTTGTATTAGGCAGAGTGCAAGATTTCCTGCTCTGACATAGGGTCTGCATGTGACTGTGACCCAGTCTGGGAACTGTCTGCTGGATTTGGCATTGTGAAAATCACACCAAGGCTGGCAAGCAGAGCGCAGTGACCCCCAGTAAATATTGCTCATGGGTGAAGTTTAGTATCTGATTTAGTAGTGAGAGCACTCAGATACGTGATTAATCTTCTGTTTACTTGTGGTTATCGACAGTATGAGATCCTTTAAAAGTACCAGTCTGTAGATAGTCAGTAATGCAGCTCTGCTCCAGTTTCACACAGGCATTAGCACGATGCAGCATTTGTAAATGTGGTGCTGCATCCAACAGCCCAAACATAGAATACAATAAAAGCTAAACCATGTTTAGCTTCTGTACTGGCAGCTTACTAGTCTGTTCACTTTTCTGCCACGCACCATATCTACTCTGTAGTTTGTAGCTACCAACAGAAAATACTGCTTTCAAAGCAAATTAAGTACCTGATGATTTGAGCTCTCATTCTTTCATTCTTTTCTTTTTGGTTAATAATTTACAGATCTGCTTTGCATTTTATATATATTGGTTTTAATGAATTGTCTGACAGACATTTTTTATATCCCTATGTCAGCCTTGGGCAGCTTGTGAATGATGCGAGGTGTGTACCTGGCAATAGTGTTACTCTGTGATAATCAACATGATTCCCAAGGACCAAGTTCAACTAACAGCACATCTTAAACCTTCCCACATTTGATGTTAAAGGCTTATGCACATTTTTATATTTATGAACTTTTAAAAGTGCTGGAGTTTTGAAAGAGGTGTGCCCTTGTGCTGAAGGCAACAGACTGTCATCTAAGAGAGAAGCTTCTGTCCTTAGGAATGTGGCCACAGGTAGTAATTGTTTTAGTAGCGGCGATTGAAACTATAGTGGTTGTTTCTCTGTTTCATCCAATGGAGTTACTACAAATATAAAAGTAATCATCAGGACAGGATTTTGTATCCCCTAGCCCTTAGGTTAGAGAATCATGATCATCTTAGTTCTCCAGCTCTCATTCAGCTCCTTCTGAGCTTTCTGAAAAGAGGAACATCTCCTGCAGTGTGAGCTGAGAACACCTGTGTGCCTCGGGAGCTTGATGGACAGCAGCTTTCCCTGTGAGGTGTGTGTTCATGTCAGCAGTGAGAGTGCTTTCGCCATCTGGGCATCGCTTGAAGTCAGGTAAAGTGATTCATCCTCTTCCATTGCCACATCTGGTGGCTGTGTTTCACCCAGAGCCTGGAGCACTGGACACATTTGCAGTGTACTGATCTGATCAGGAAATGTGGGCAGACAAATACTTAGTTTGGAAGCCTAGTAAACAGCAGGCAGATCTTCACTGTCCAGAAGGAGACACTACCTGCAGGATCATAGGAAGGTGGGGTAAGGAGGAAAGACCTCTGAATACTCAGTTGGAGAGGCGCTTGCCCTTAGAGATATTGTCTGAACCTTTCTTCAACTCTTCCAGCTCCTTCGCTCTGCAGCCTGGAGCTGGAGCTTCCTAAGAGCTTCCTTGCCAACCTCCAGTTCTTCCATCCTCCCAACTTAGCAGTACTGTGAACCCAGGGTGTTTTTAGCGTTTCTTTTCCATGGGCAGGAAACTCCGAGGCCTGTGGGAGTGCTGTGTACATGGAATTTAAAAGCTATAAATGGAGCTGTTAAACCCACAGAACCCTGGGGTTTGCCTAGGCTTGGGGCACTTTTAAAATTTATGTTGTCTAGTTCCCTAAATTGGCTTTTTCCCACTGAGCTTATGGGTAGGTAGAGAGGGGGCTATGGTGTTGGCCGTTGCCCTTTTGGCAGTGATCATCTGAAAAGTCCTAAGGATTTCAGCTTCCAGGTGAAGTTGTGCAAAAGCCCGTGGGAAGCCCAGCTGGTGAAATGTGGGAGGTGAGACCCTGACTGCGGAGTGTGCGTGTCACCTGAACTCCTTAAAAATCCTGCTGTTTGCAGAAGTTACTTTGGGGAATAATGAATTGCCTGTGCAAGCTGGGCACTGTGCTTGGATTCCTTCATTGATGGTACAATTTCCAGGATGATTCCTGTGCTGTCCCAGGGGGTTGTGTCCTTGCTGTGAGCCAAAGCACCAGCCATAGACTGGTCCCAGGGGGAGCATCTCGAAGTTTTATTTCCTGTTGCTTTGACCTCTTGCACGCTGTTCTCAGGGTGCTTCTCAAGGGTTCAGCAGTCTGGACATAGGGTGCATTAAAAGAAAGAAGAAAACTCTGTTGTATGAGTTCCTAAATCTTTTGCTTTTCAGGACTTATGGGCATATCATGGCTATTTTCCGTGTGCCTCTGGCTGATTTTTTATCCCCTCACTGAAGTAGTTTTCCATTGTTTGGGAGAAATTGTTTCAGTGCGTCAGCCACTTCTACTTCTTTCGTGCTGTCTTACAGCTGAGCTTGCATCAACCAATTAATAAAAAAGTCTGTTAAAAAGAATAATTAAGTGAAAAACAACCAAATGGGCTTAGTTTTCCTCTTACTGTGCACTAGAAAATACAAACTAATTCCTTTTTTGGTGTTGAGAAGGAGCACAAAGTTTGAGTTCAGGTTAATTTTAACCATGCATCTTTCTTCAGAAATCATTGTCTGAGCAATTGCTCCAGGCACTGTGCTGGCTTCTATGCTTTATGAGAAGTGTTTGGTTTTATTCATTCCCCTTGTTATTTCATACGAAATAATAACAACAGTTGGAGTTTTAGAAAAAAAAAAGATACATTTTTAAACTCTCTGCTAGTGCAGATGCACCAGGTCTCCATAAAACTGGGACTTACACTTTATAAAGGTTTTAAACCCAAGTTGGACTGATTTTAGGTATTTCCTGTCACAAGATCTCTATATAGGTCAAATATTTAGCCCAGATGTGCAACCTGGAGGACGACTGTGCAGCGACTGAGACCAGTCTGTGCCGGAGGACGACTCACAAAGAAACTGAGGCTTGAGCAACCATTTACACCCCTTCAGCGGTGTTTCCTTGCAGAGGGCAGCATGGTTGCTGCTGTGAGAGGAGAAGAGGGATTTCCTGTAAGGGATAATGATGTGGCTGGGTGCTGGGGTGTACCAGCTGGTTTGGCAGTCTCTGCTGAAGCAGTCAGTTGCCTTTGAGGGCCCTCGTGCTTCTGCATGGAGGTGTGTTTGCAGCCCCGTATTTATCTGTGTGCAGAGGAGGCAAATTTTAATGTTGCTTCTGATTAGCATTCTATTCTTCGGGAAGATGCAGAACTGACAAGGCTTAGTTTTCCCCAAACCAGCCGGAGGTGGGTGACTCTCAGAAAGACGATGCTGTCCTGTTCACATAGGTCATGCTGCAGATAGAGACTGCTGGGCTGTGTTTGGGTGGTAAATGTGTATTTTCAGTTTTAACTGTGAAATAATGAAAGATGAGATTTCAGCTCCCAGCTAAGATGACTAATGACTATCTGCTGCGTAAAGACAGAGCTCATACTACTTCATCATGCTGGCTCTGAAGTTAGCTGACTCTCATCAAGAGCTAAGTCAGAAAGCTAAACTGGTAGAAAACAGCCAAAACTGAATGGCAAATGATTATATCTTCTTCCCTGATTTACCTATGTTGGGCTTTGGGCTGCTGCATCAAAGGAAGCTAATGCATCTGTTTCAGGATTGTTTTCAGCGTGTTTTCCACCTTATAGAGAAGTAAAAGAAATGTAGTTTGGTCTATGCTAGAGCTTGACTTGGTTAAAAGTTGAATAACTTTAAGTAGTACTGACGGGGGAGCAGCTGGTTTCAGCTTTTCTCTAGTGTAAGTGCAGTACTGGGGAGTGGAAGTAACTGTAGCAGCTGTGATAAGATTTAATGGCTCATCACTCCTAATTCCTGCTCAATGTGTGTGGGTTTCATGTATGTGCAAGGGAGAGCGCGAAGGTGAAAACTGGGTGATATCATAGTCGTGCCTTCTATTTCGAGGAAATGAGGTATTTGTAGAGAATTGCTGAACCTATTAATGTGTATTTCACTGCGAGGTCTGCTATAGCCCCAGGACCTGCACTTGTGATGGAATAGATATGGTCCCTCCCCTATGTGCCCCAGCTTGGTTACTTCTCTTGTGCTACCTGGGATTCCTACTGTGCTCCAAAAGGATGGCTCTGCTGCAAAATTACTAGAGCTGCAAAACTCTTGGTAGATTTTGTCTGAATTTATGGTCGTTTTCCAGGTTATTTATGTTTAAGGCATTTCCTGACTGTATTGTCACCCTATGCCACTGCACAGCGGATGTGCTATCCCTGCCTATGGATATGTTTACCTCTGTATAAAGTTGCTATTACAACTTTCATAGAGGGGAAGGACAATAATTGCACCATAAGCTGATTTTATACTCTTACAACTGCTTTTATGCAGTTATATTTTTTAGTAAAATGCTCTCAAGTGCAATTGTTGAAGTGGTTAAACTTCATTTCTTTTATGATGTTTTATTTACAAAGCCAGGGTCGTATCTGAAGATGGTAACTATTTTGTTATATGATTTTTGTGCTTGTTAATGCTATTCCATGTTTCAATGTTTATTTTTAATAGCTACAATTAATGCTTTTATTGTGGAATCTTTGGTCTCGCAGTATACCTCAGCCATTTGACATTTAAGCTATTTCTGTCATGAAAAGGTATGTTTTTAATGGTAATTTTAGTTACACCCATTGTGTGAACAGCCTGTCTCATTTTGTTTCTCCATTGTTTGGCTAAGTATTTGTTTGGCTCTAGAAAAAAAGGATGGTTCTCATTTTTTGATGGCTGTACTCTGCTTTGTGGCTTTAATTGGAATTTCAGAAAGTCTTCATCTCCTGCTTCAGAAAAACACCAGTGAAGATGTTTTGAAATGAATAGCACAGAAGTCAGCCTTAGTCAATGCTCATAATAATAAGCTAGGAATTTATACTATTCAGGCTGTGGTTTTTTTAGGCCGTTAAAGAGAATAATGTGTCTTTTTCAGAGCAACTCAATAGATGTTCCTTTGTGGAGAAAGTGGAAGACTTGTTGCATTGGGGTACAAAAGAGAGGGTACCCAGTGTTACCAACATCTGGAGACCTTTCTGAGGGCTGTGCCTATAGGGCACCCAGTGCCCCAATCTGCCACAGTCCACAATGAATACAGCTGGAACTCGCATCTTTCTTTTGTTAATGACCTGGATGCCATGACCAGGTTTGTGATGCGATTCCCACCTTTATCCTTTTCCCGTGTCTTGTCAGCAAGGTGGTGTTTCCACAGGTAGTGAGGCAGGAACTCCGGGGTGCCTGGCTGTACCTCCCTTTCCTCTGCCTTTCTCTTCTCCTGAAGAGACGTGGGGAAAGAAGGGTGAAGGCAGTTTAAGACAGGCAAGAACTATGGGCAGTGTTTCCATACCAACCCACCTCTCTGCCTGGAAGAGGCTGCCTGCAGGCATTTATGGGCATGGTTTCTTCTTCCCCCTCAGCAGAAGGACCACAGGCTGCAAGAAACCGAGCTAGGAGGAACAATGAGAGATGCTTCTTGTGCCCAAGCTTGGCCAAAAATCTCCCAGAGAACAGGCTTCCTGGAAATTCCTGCTTCCAGCTGTGCCAGGAATAATAGAAACTCTTCCTGCTAAATGTGTTGGCTCGTTGCATCTAGAACCAGCCACAGCCTGGGTTTCTGAGGGAGCGAAAATATGAATAGTAATGGAAGGGGAGGGAAAAAAGTGTACTTTCTGAATCTCAGGAATGTTTAGTTTTGTGTCGGACCTGACCTAAAGGAGAAGGATATTTTTTAGTTTATTCTTTATTTGCCTTTTATTGCTGAGTTTTCTCTCAACCTTGGAAGCAGAAGTGACACTTTCACTCTTGCATAGAGTCGATACTGTGCAACTTTTCAGGTAACTGTTGTGCCTGATCCAACCAGCTGATGTGTGCTGTTTGGGCGGTGGAAGGGGTATGGATGTATGTGGTATCTTTGCACGATGCCGTGCTTGTGGCTTTGTGCATCACTGCTGTCAGATGTGGCAAGAACACAACTTTGGTGGCTTTGAAACCATCTCAGGGCTTCTGCTCTTGTTTGCTGCCTCTGATTCCTTGTGCCACCAGGCAGGAGGTAATCACATCTTCTCTGTATCTACCTCCCTTCCTGAAGTGCTCATTCAGTTTTTGAAGCTTGCGTGGGGTATGTGAAATGTGGCTGGTGAGACTCCTAGCAGGGAAAGGAATGAGTTCACCTGGAAGACATAGTAGTACCCAGCAAGCAGGCTAAGATTAAAAAACACCTTTCCTCCCCACAAGCTGAGAGGCTTTCCAAAGGCAGCTTCTTGGCCCAGAGGCAGTTCCTAGAGAAGGCAGCTGCAAAGAGGAGGCACATTTAATGTTTCATCATCGGAAGCAGCTCTGAGAGACCAGATGGGTAACATTTGTGGGAGCCTCACTCAGGCTTTGCCCTCACCTTCAGCCCATGAAAGTGTTCCTCTGATTTAAGAAGACTTTAGATTGGACCTCTCACAGAGCCTGGGGTTTGTGGCTTCTAACCAAAAGTGTTTGTGGGTTTGTTTTTTTTTAATCTTCAGCAGTAACCATGAGGGTGAGTGTGTGTTGTGGTGCTGTGACAAACATTGCCATTTCAGTCTGCGAGAAGTGTTTGTTACGTGTCCTAGAATAATATACAGCTTTGATACAACATATGAAGACAATTAGTATTGTCTTAAGATAGAAAACTTTGGCATCTGTTTAATCTTTTATTTGATCTTTGATCTGGAGCTCTAATTCAGTATTTTAACTTCTATATAGGGGACTTACTCTAAATGCACATTGCTTGCTTTGTTCTTTTAGTGCCCTGGGAATGGATTTATAAGGAAAAGCAAATAAAAGCAAACCGTATGTGCTTGAAGAGCCTGTACTACTTCAATAATCCGCGGTGCATGGGGGCTGGTGGCCTGAATTCAGGCCAGAAAAGAAACAATATATATTGCTATATATTGCTCATTGACATGAGCAAAGTCAGAAAACTGCTCAGACTGCAATGCAGGGATCTGTTTCAATACCCAGTGTAGAGGGGGACTAATTAACATATGTGGAAATTTCACGCTGCTACAATCACATCATCAAACCAGGAAAATTCAGCTACACTATGTTCCCCCCACCCCAATGTCTTAGAATTGTAAATATAACAAAATATTTAGAGAATGGAGAAACTCTTTCTGTTTGACTCAGCCCCCAAAAGACCCATCACAGCAAAGCAATAAAAGAACATTTTCAGTGAGTAGCAAGTCGGCAGAAATGTGTTTTTACAGTTATTTCACCTTTCAGGTGCACTGCAGTATTAAAAATCTTTGCATACCTGTGTCCCAAATATGTACGAGATGCAGGAATTAGACTGCCAGGCTTTCCATTACAAGTTTCTGCTGCTGGAAGATAAATTATCAACCACACTTTTCCTAAGAAAAGCTCTAAAGCTAGCTGGTAAAATTTATTATAATGATCTCATTAAGAATTTTTTGTCCAAGACTATAAAGTTCTAAGAATACTATGAATAATATAATAAGTGTTAAAATCTTCATCCCCCCAAAATGTATGTTGTAGAATTGCATCTTCTTCGTTAACTCTGTGTTTAAGTGTTTTACTTAAATAAGGTCTGAATTCTGCATCTCCCCTGGGATGGCTCAGAAAAAGAAATAGGGAGTCAAATTCTAAAACTACATCTGTCTTGTCGTGTGGGATTTTGCCATGTGATGCCTAACCACTCTGTTTGGTAAGATACGTCTTGAGTGTCTGGAGAACAAATGCTTGGGAGAAGGAATGAGATTTTTGCCAAGTCTGATGGACAAACGGAGTTACAGCAACCAGAAACTAGTATTGATGACAGTGATGGGTTGTTACTAGAAATGGAAGTCACCTCCTGGAACACACCATGCTGTCGTCCCCTGACTTGGGTCCGCTTGGCATGTGATGTATTGCTGAAAATCATCCTGGCAGGATATGCTTTGACGGAAAATGCACAACTTAAGAATCAATTACGCTGGAAAGGTGATAACATCTTCATATTTATCATAGTGAAAACCTAGTTCAACTTTATTTGAGTCACTGGGCGTTCTGTTGACTCTGGTGGTGCAAGCCCCAGATGCAAAGCTACAGGTACCGACAGCAGCAAGAAAACCCCCTGGCACCCACCCCTTGCTTTGCATAGAAGAAATTAACTCACGACCGACACTGCTTTGACCTCCTCTTGGCATCTGTGAGCTGCTTTATCTTTGTGATGTAACATCGTTCCTCCTGAAACAAATGTTCTGGAATGTAGGAGGATTCTTACATATTTTAAAATGACAAAGCTCCTGGAGCAAAACATGTTGAGAATCACAAAAAAATAGTCAGGGTACGTTCTACCTCTAAATGTCAAGGAGACTGCCAGACTGCACAGGGCTGATACTTCCTCGTTTCTGAGTATCACAGCGTGTGAGGAACTGGATGAGCACAGACCTGTGGAAACTGAAAAGGATTACAGATATGGCTTTATAAATATAAGTGAAGAGGAAACATGATGCTTCATTTTTTTTCCCTTGGAAAACCTTAGTATATTTCTAAATTGATGGAAAATATTCTTTAAATAAAACAATAATTTGTCTGTTCTGCCTCAAAAGAGCAGTACAGAATGATTTCCTAAATGCATCCTTATTAGATAGAAAAGCTATAAAGGCAATCTGCGCTTGCCTGACAATCTTTGTTCAGATTAAAATAAAATAAATGAATAATTTAGGCAGTAAAGATGAGCAGAAGTGTTTTCCTTATCCTGCTTGTATGTATGTCTTCTGCTTATGGAATTTATACATTTCTAATGCTGCAGCAGACTAGCTATTATGACATTGCAGAGATAGAATCATAGAATCACCAGGTTGGAAGAGACCCACCGGATCATCGAGTCCAACCATTCCTATCAAACACTAAACCATGTCACTCAGTACCTTGTCCACCTGTGCCTTAAATACCTCCAGAGAAGGTGAGTCAAACCCAGGGCTGAAGAACAGGCCCTATGAGGGACGGCTGAGAGAGCTGGGGTTATTTAGCCTGGAGAAGAAGAGGCTGAGAGGAGACCTCATTTCTCTCTACAACTGCATGAAAGGAGGCTGTGGAGAGGAGGGAGCTGGCCTCTTCTCCCAAGGGACAGGGGACAGGAGGGAATGGCCTCAAGCCAGGGGAGGTTCAGACTTGGCATCAGGCAAAAAAAAAAATCATGGAAAGGGTCATTGAGCCCTGGAACAGGCTACCCAGGGAGGTGGTTGAATCACCTTCCCTGGAGGTGTTCGTGGCACAAGTGGACGAGGCACTGAGGGGCATGGTTTAGTGTTTGATAGGAATGGTTGAACTGGATGATCCGATGGGTCTTTTCCAACCTGGTGATTCTATGATTCTGTGAGATGGTTCTGCAGAAGGTGAGGTCATCATCAGGCTGAAACTGCTTTCCTGGCCAGCAGGAACACAGTGGAGAATGATGAGACCTGAAGTACAGCCGTTTAACACAGCCAGTGGGGAAGCCCTTTAGGAGTAGAAACCACCAGACCACCATTCAAGATACAAATGTTATTAAGTCTGCATCCAAGCCCCATCTCTTTTTAGGTCTTGGAATTAATTAATTAGATACAGACATCTTATTGTCTTTAAAGTGAATACCTACTCATGTTTGCAAATCACACACAAAATTAGGGTTGGATGTGGGCCAGGAAAGAGAAACATCCGTAACTCAGCCTGTTCCCCACACCTGCAAGCTTAATGTTTGCTCTTTGGTTGTTCTAAAACATAAATAGTTCAGCTGCATTCTGTTAGTAAGTTGTTATGTGCATTGTATAAGGATTAAAATGTCTTTCAAAGCCACAGTCGCATTTTCTAGGTTTTATAATGATCACTTTTTCTGCCAGTTAAAGAAACAAATGAATATCTGGGTCATTTCCAGTTGAACTGATCAGGTATGAGCCACTCTGATTACTCATGCTACCCGATTTCTGTAGGTTCTGCAAGTGCTTTTCAAACTGGCATGGAGAGTACAAAAGCATTAAGACAGTCATACTGACTGTGTGGCAATTTTCATTGTTATATGGAAGGGTTTTTTTTAAAGTTAAATGAAACATATTAAAGCAATACTTTAAAAACTCCAGTGTTTATAAGTGCTATAAATCTATCTTCCAAAAGCAGGTTATCCTGGTTGTCTCCAGTAGCTCTAAGAAGCAGGGGGGACACTCCAACAAAATAAATTATCTGCAATTAAATTCACAGTGTGATTAAGGATCTTTTTTCTCCCCTAGGAGTGAAATGGCAACTTTAAGTGGATTGTGTTGTGTTATATTGAATAACTTGGAGTTAATTAGACAAGGCCATACTGAAGAATCTGCTACCCCCCTTCTCTGTGTGCTACAAACTGATGTGCTTCTCTCTTCATCCTTTTATTGATGCTGGAACTCACATGCTGTGGGGAAAAATAATATTCCTAAATTGTTAATGGTCAAATATTCTGGCTATAAATAGAAAATGTCATTTCATTTAAAAGCAACATCAAAGGTCTTCTCTTGTGGAAAACAGCACAGATTCTATACATCAAAGTTACTGTGAACAATAGGCTGGATGACTCCAAGAATATCATCCAGCTGCACAGCTGGAAGCATCTAAAGGTCAGTGGTCTTTGATGAAGAACCCTGCTGCTCTGTCCCAGTTTGGTGTGGTCAGTGGAGAAGGAGGGGCCAGCTGTGAAATGAATGCTTCTCATTAATTTCCAGTCAAGTATTGGAGCAAAATACTTGATTTTTCTTACCTAGAGATTTGGAAAGTTATTGCAGTGACAGTTTAGAGTTTAGTTTGCTTCCAGAGAAACCAAGTTAGGTGCTTTCTTATGAACTTTTATAAGTAACAGTAGAAAAGAAATTCCTGGATCCTGTTGAGTGGATGGCAAAGATGCAAATGATTTCACTTGGAATGCACAAGGCTTGAGAACACTGAGCAAGGACAGCGCGTTGTTAACAGTGTATTGAACATTTTTAATCAAAGATATCTGTACTGCACATTGTTGATAGCTCCTGCCTGCTCCTGGAGCCTAAACTTGCTTCTCTTGAAACTCGTTAAATTGAGCTTTCTGTAATATTTGCTTATTGATCTGGTGTGTTCACAGACAATATAAATAATTCATCCTTGAAAAATAAAGAGCAGTCAGGCATGTTTAACTGAGATCCGGATGAACTTTTCTGAGTCTATTCTTAGGCTTCAGTTTCTCTAGAAACAGAGATAATACACAAAAATAAATGCAGGCAGTTTCTTCAGACTGAATATACCCATCTGCACTTTAAGAAACCTAGCCTGGAATCAACTTCAGCCCCAAAATATTGCAGTTTTACAGTACATCAGTAATGTTTCACTCTGGGTAAGACCACCCCCACTTCTTACACATACTCTGGTGACTCCAGGTAGCTGCAGGCAGCCTGACAGGCTACTGCTGGGCTCAGAAGTGGTGCCTTTCGTACAGGTTCCATGAAAATAGGTCTGTATGGAAGAGAGCACTGGGGAGGAAAGGGACTGCACATTGTGTGCCTGTGCGTCCCACAGAGCAGTGATGTGCTGGCTGCCCACAGCACACCTCTGTAAGCCCCTGCTCCTGTTCGGTAGCAGAGAACAGGCTGGGAAACACAATCCAGAGATGACAGCTTTGGTGGATCTGATGGAGCTGGCTGTTCCCTTCACAGAACATGTTCTACTTTTCTATGAACTCCCAGCCATACCTGTAGATTACCCCTCAGCCTTGTTAGGTGCAGCATAACCATAGAATTAGATTATATTTTATGAACTGAGTATGTAAAAGCATCTTGCTTTTATTCTCAGCTGAGATGAGGACTTCTGGGTGACTATTGAGCGCCTTTAACAGCGAGACTGCTCAGAGAGCAAATACACAGAAGTGCAAAGGATTTTGCAGGATTATACGATGAGAGAGGTTTCCAAACCTGTCTGGAGGCCTGAACTTGTGAAAGGCTGGCAAGAAGTTGCCAGTGATGTAACTCAGTCCCAGTAGAGGTCTGCCAGAGCCTGAGACTTCTCCTAGCCCAAGCACAATGAAAGATGAAACACTCTGTAAGGAAATGTGATTAAAACAATCATCCAATGAAACAAAAATCCCCAGAGCAGCTTTCCTTTATAGCCTGTCCCTTCTCTGTTTTGGATAATTAGATTGCAAGCTCTTAGAAATGAGGAATTGTCTACATTTTGTTGTTGTGTATAACAAATGTCACTGGTGGTACTTTAGAAAATACGTTAATATTTAGCATTTTTTCTGTTCTGCCTCTGATGGTGAGGTTTGGGCCTGGATTTGTGTGAGAAGTTGCCTAAGGATGAACAAAGAAATGCTAGCACAAATTGACAGCAACTAACATTTTCTCCTGAGGGATTTTAGGTTGTTATGAGCTGAGGAGGGGCATGGGATATCTCTTGTTTTTTACCAGTTTGTGTGTCGTAAGGCAAAGCTACCAGTCCTAGTTAGACATGGGATGAGAGTCCCAGGTATGCATCCTCATGGCATTTTGGTAAGTGATTAACAATGTGTATATAAGAGGGGTACAAACACAGAGCATGGAGTAAGCTCCGACAGTTCTCCTGCAGCCGTGTCACAAGCAGGACTGCAGTCCCAGCTTCAGGTGGACAGTGAGGAGGGATGGCCTGGGGACTGGATGGTTGGCCTCGAGACTGAGATTGGGAATGTGGTCTGGGCATCACAGCTGGTGCTTGGAGGCTCCCGTCTGTCACTGCCTGTTGTGAAAGTCAAGGGCATCTTGGCTTGGAGCAGCCACGGTGTGGCCAGCAGGGCCAGGGAGGTTCTTCTCCCTCTGGTCCCTCGAATCCTGGGGTCAGTTCTGGCCCCTCCCCACCAGAAGGATGTTGAGGCTCTGGAGCGAGTGCAGAGAAGAGCAACAAAGCTGGGAAGGGGCTGGAGAAGAAGAGGAGCAGCTGAGAGAGCTGGGGGGGCTCAGCCTGGAGAAGAGGAGCCTGAGGGGAGACCTCATTGCTCTCTCCCTGCAAGGAGCTTGTGGAGAGGAGGGAGCTGAGCTCTTCTGCCAAGGGACAGGGGACAGGCCAAGAGGGAGTGGCCTCAAGCTCCACCAGGGGAGACTCAGGCTGGACACTAGGAGGAAGTTTTTCACAGAAAGGGTCCCTGGGCCCTGGAAGAGGGAGAGGGTTGAGTCCCCTTCCCTGGAGGGTTTAAGGGATGGGTGGATGAGGTGCTGAGGGACACGGGTCAGTGTTTGATAGGAATGGTTGGACTCGATGATCTGGTGGGTCTCTTCCAACCTGGTGCTTCTATGATTCTATGAAGGCTACAGCAAACCATCCACACTCAACTGCAGAAAACGTCTGGTCTGTGTCCAAACCCAGAACTGATACGGCCACAATGGTGCAAAACCCAGTCTAATCTAACAGGTACTTGAGCCAAATAATGACACTGCTTTCTGCCTCTGCCCTACTTTGACTTTCCAGTACCAGCTGGGGTGATTTCAGGGTCTCTAAATGGTGCTATGGTGTACAATTCAGGTGCTCCCAAAGTGTCTCTCTGGTTTTGTTCACCACCGATGAGACACTCGGAGTGGCTCTTTCCTGCCTGCCAGGGTGCCTGAGGATACACACACCAGGCATTGTGTGGGGCTTAAACACAGCCAGGCTGGGGTGGTTTTAGAGGAGATTTTCCTGATAATAATGAAGTAAACTCTCCCATATTCTCTCTTCCAAAGGCCAGAGCTCCAGGCTCCAGTTTGCTGAATTGCTGGCAAGCTGCTGAAGTCATGGCATCTGCTTTGCTTTCTTCAAGGATTTGGAGTTCAGAGATCTGGCCCCTGGTTTCCAAATTGCCTCTTTATGCTTAGTCATTCCATCCGCAGAGCCGGGCTGCCCAGCCTCCCAGCCTTCTGTAGCGATGCTGTTGTGCAACGCAAGGCTCTGTGATCGACGCTTCCAGAACAGATTTTAATTAGAAACAGAACTTCAGACAGTAGCTTGGAATGGATACAAGGGGGAGAAGAATCAAAACAAGAGATGAAAAAGAATGATCCAAAAGAGAGAAAAATAAAAGGCTGTTTTATTGGCGTTTTGTCCTGAAAAGGACTTGACAGGCCATACTGTGTGCGTCTGTGAAAAGGCGAAGCACACAGCATGCAGTAATGACTACAAGAGCCTTGGAGAGCCAGGTCCTCAGCTGATGTGAATCAGCATTGCTTCATTAGCTTTATGAGAGCTGCCTTTTCTCATTGACCTCAGCGGTGCTGTGCTTGCTTCTGCCAGCTGGGGACCCTAGCCAGTTTGGCACAGGCGAGACCCAGGAACTTTAGGCAGTTGTTTGTTTTGTGTTGTTTTTTTTCATTAATTAATTTTTAATCAATCTTTTGTTTTGTAGATTGCCCTCCACTTGGTCTAGAGACATTAAAAATTACGGACTTCCAGCTCCATGCCTCCACAGCGAAGCGGTACGGCCTTGGGGCCCACCGAGGACGGCTTAATATTCAGGTAATATCCAATTTTCTCCAGAGTGGGAGAACAGCTCCAGGTTACACTGTTGTATAAAGAGAACCAGTGGATGGTTATTGGTTCTGACTGCTTTGTCAGCTCACGTAATCCAAATGAAGGGGAAAGACTGGAATTAGAGGAGTGAGCAGGGCTGATGGCTAACCTTTAGATTTGTGGGAGTTATTTCCTGGGTTAGAAATGACTCCAAGCTGAGGGTGTGGATCCAAGTAGAGCTCTGTGAGTAAGGACAAGGTGCCTCTCACATTTCCCCAGAGTGCTCTGCTAAATGTACAGTGATGAGCAATTTAATGGACTGCTGCCTCTGTGACATGGTCTGGGTATCACCACAGTGCCATCACAATATTCACGTGACCATTGCGTTCCTCCTTGAAATAAGAGGAAATCCACTCTTTGCTCTCATCACCTGATGCAAAATCAGCTGAGAAGCTTAGGTCTCACCCTAGGTAACTAGCACTACCTTGGTTCACAGGGGATTCACAGAATAATGAAGTTTTTCACAGGCTTCTGAGGGTTATTTTTTTCTGTTTGGATTACTAGAAGCATGTGAAATTAGTCAGGTGGTGCATGCTTTATTCTGCAGAAAGCCAGGCTTAGTGGTGCTGGATAAGTTCTTCCAGAATCTGCTTATCCTGTGACCTTACACTGTATGGGACCTGCTCTTGCTCCCAGTCCTGTGTGGTTACAGTGATGAAGATGGGTCCTCTTGAGGGCAGGAGCTACTGGGCTTGTAGAATGTTGTGCACTGGAGATCCAGCCTGCAACTGCAACGGTGGCAGAACCAGCAGCAATTTAACATCATCAAGAAAACTCATAACATAAAATAATATTTAATGAGGTGTTCTGCCTTCAGGGATAAAAGTCATCAGTACTTGCCACTTGTGAAATAATTAGCAGTGGTTAAAACCTGCAATAATTAGTCAAATGGTGTTTCTCTTTCTTCATTTTCCTGGTTGGAGAAATCTGCGTAACACTGAAGGTTAACCAAGTAATGCGGTCACCTCTATGCAAATAAGCAGCATTCATTGCTTTATGTCTTTGCAGTTATCCATCTCACTCGTTCCCTTTGCAAATATCCATTATCAAAACACAAGTGAAAGACAAAATTACTGAAGTTCTGCTTTCAGCCCAGGTGCTTTAATTCTTCTCTTTCCTACTGGCAATGGTTGCTATAAATACCTGTGATGAGTAACACTTTTTTTTTTTCTGTCCTCCCAAACTTCCTAGGGCAAAATAATGTTTCTGATCACCCTGCTGTGAACAGAGAGAAATAGAAGCAGAAGCGGTTTGATATTGGATAGATTTTTTTCCTGCTGCTGTAGCTGACTTGTGGTGGCAGACTGAGACTTCTTTCTTCATTTGAATACATTTAGGCAGTAATATATTTCTCCTCATTATAAAGTAAGGCTTTTGGAACAGTGATAATGTGAGTGAATGTTTATTCTGTCTTGCATGCATGCAACTTGGAAGAGAAATAGGACAAAATCAGAAGTTATGTATTTTCTAACCTTTGATTTCCCCTCATCTTAGCTTCTGGGTACATAGTAAGCAGTTAATTTGTTTTATTTGAACAATGTTTCCAACATTTACACTTAAGGATAACCTTCCAGGAGCGGCAGAAAAGGAAATCTTTTATCCTGCACCAAAAAGGTGTTTTTTTGTAAAACATTGTGTACAGAGAAGTGTTTTGGCATTTGGCTGCTGGTGAAATATAAACTGGGTTAGACTTTGAGTTGTTCTTGAAAATTCAGTGAAAAAAAGGGTTTGCTTGAGCCCCAGCTCTTACTTCCAGCTTTCATTGGCTCCTTTGCTCTCCTACTTATGGAAATAATGCAAGTGTTTAAAGTGTACAGTTTAGTAATGCAGATCAGAACTCAAATCTGTCATCTCCATTATTTCCATATGCAGTTGTTAAATTCAAGTAAACATCTTCCTGAGCAAAGATATCTTGATTTGTATTCTTTGATTGAATATTTGATGCTAATTTCCTCATCTTTCAGGAATTAAGTTCATAGCAATTTCAACTACTAAATATTTGATTGCATTTATAAGTTGGTTTCTTTATGGAAACAATATTTTGAAGTGGCCACAGGGCAATTTAAAACTTCAGGCACCTTAAGCAAAAATACAGACTTGAAGCTTGAAAAGAGAAGTTTTAACATACATTTACTGTGATCCTTTTCCTTCAGAAATCTTTCTAATAAGAACTTGTCTCCATTTTATTTAAATCCAGTTGAAACCATGGAGACTTGAGGATGTGATTTGGGGTTTTTTTTTTTGTAAACGAGCTCTTCTTTCTCTCTTCTGCTTTCCTCTCCTCACTCTGATGTGGAGGAGAAGTTTGCACCCTGAGGAGCATCACTCGAATAGGCGATATCCTCAGTGTAAGTGAGGACCAAGGATCCCAGCTGAAGCCATGACAGATAAGGTACTCTATCTGCAAAAACTAGTGTAAAAGGGATTAGCATGATGTTGTTCAAGGTGCTTTGCAGATCTTAACTCTTCCTGGCAAGCTTTGCTTTAAAACCCTAAGGCTACTTCAAATTCCATCTTACTTTAAAATGCACTGAAACCTTTTCTTGAAAAAGGTTCTAACTCAGGTCAGTGATCATATTTACACTCCCATGTTTTCCCATTGTTTGGTTCTCCTTGAAGAATTTATCTTACGCTGTCAATAAAGATTTTCTCTGTATCTTGTGCTTCAACTGTTGTACAAACATCACTTTAAAATATCAGAGTCAATGCACAGAAGCTGATGGCTCACAGATGGCAACACATTAAGCAGATGAAATGTCAGAAAAACACGTGTAGCCTCAGAGGACCCCAAGAGCTGCTGTGCTCTGTATGCAGCAGCTAGCTTGGTGCCAGACAGTTCTTGGGCTTTAGTAAGAAGATAAATACCCAAAACCCTCAGATGTTGTGTTTCTTTAAATGCTGTTTTAGATGTATTTGGAATACATCTTACTCAAAATTTGTTGCAGCTATTTCTTTGAAAATAGCAGGAAGGCTATTTGTGGTGGGATTTGCCAGCATGAGTGGTGATATAATTAGCACACAAATTGGAGTCTTGCTGGGCATTCCTGAATTTTTAACCTTTCACACTGCAGTGGTGAAAATTAATAATTCTGGGACTGAAGTTGCATGGGAAACAGCATTACTCTTTTCATATACCCTACACTCTCCTTTGCTGCTTCAGCACTGATTATTATTCACAAGGGCCAGAGCTAACTTTTTAGGACTTTCATAACTCTGAAGACCGTGTGGATAATTTGTTCTGGATAAAGGCTCTGTCAGGCCACAGTCACAAATAGGTGGACTGAAGTGAAGCTCTCTTTATGCTTTCTAAGTCTAGCTTAAATTTATATGTAATGGTTGCTGGTTTTTAAAGGGACTTTGCAGATCCTGCTTTGAGTAAGGAAATTATTTGGTCTCTCCATATAGCTGTGGATAACGGCAGTCTTGGGGGTCTTAAACAGGAGCCAAAGGAGTAAATGGGATGAGTGATGACTTCACATGTTCTTTTCTTTCTCTTATGAAAGACCTTCAGTTCCTTGCTTCTGATTTGTGAAGACAGTTTTCCCTTATTTCAGGCAGGTGTTAACGAAAATGACTTTTATGATGGTGCTTGGTGTGCAGGAAGAAATGACCCTTATCAGTGGATTGAAGTGGATGCTCGAAGGCTGACAAAATTCACTGGAGTCATCACACAAGGGAGAAATTCCCTCTGGTCGTAAGTACATGCTTGCTTTTCTCTGTGAGATTCTGAGTTTTCAGAGCACAGAATTCATGTTGTGTTGTGTTTGGTTTGGCTCTTCAAGAAAGAAAGAAGGAATAGAAATGCAGTTTGACATCAGGTAATTGAATGGAGGAGCAGAAAAAGGCAAAGTGATTATATATGCCATAAAAGTCTGCTGCCCTTAAAGTTTATTTTATAGTAGATGTCTACGTCTGGCAAAGTAATGAATTTAATTCCCTTGGATTATATGCCTTCATACTCACCTTGTCAAATTTGCTTGTGTTAAACTTCCTCATTCTTTTCCAATATTTAACTTGTTTAGTTTAGATGCTAGTTTTTTAGAGGGATTTGGGTGGTTTTAGGTGTTAGTTTAGAATAACCACTCTTCCTTGAGCTTTCCTAATGTATTGGCAGTTGTCAATTAATTGGTGGAATTCAAAACAACAGAAATTTTAAATGAGCAATTAAAACAAATTTTATATCTATACTTTCTTATTCTAAAGAGGAATTTATAACTTAACCAAACCCACACAGTATGTATGGACCAGACCTGTGTTGGATAGCCTATGTTCATGGCTGCTAGTAAGGTTCCATGGTATTGAACTTACTTGTTAAAGAGCCCTTAGAAAGGAGTGCTTGCCAGGAATCAACCCAAACTGCCTTGCTGTGTGGGTCTAAGGAGGCCCAGGAACTCATCTTTGGACTCATCTTGCTGCCTGCTACCAATGCTGGAAGTATCCATGAGCTTTCTGCTTCCTGCTGGTGTTACAGAGTGAGTACCTGGCCATGGGAAGTACCTGATTTGCACAGACCCATGTGCAATTGCTCGTTTGTGATCTGCTGCTGTGAGCAGATGTGCCCAGGCTGTGATAACAGCCTGTGTGAGTGAGCTGAGATTGTACATGAGGAGTACAGCAATCAGCTGGTGTAAACAGGGACTGGAGGTGATGGGTTATTTTTTCCCCCTGATGTTTACAGTGTTTAGCCAGCCTCTTAATTTCTCCTTGGGTCTCACTGTGTTAGGTAAGAAAATAATCCTCCTTGTGCAGCTAGACATTTTGACCAAATTGAAGGAGGTGCCCAACCTTGGATCTATTCCAGTCAGGTCTCTCAATTAAGAAAATGAAAGTGCTGTATTAGAAAAGGCAAACCAGAAAAATATCACTGTATTTGGTTGGGGGGGGGGGTTGTTTCTCTTTTAATACTGATGTGGGAGTAGAAGCCTTTTTGGCAGTAAGTTTTCTATTTTTATTCTACATTGTTCTGTGTTAGGTAGGTAATTATTGTAGCAAAGTCTGGCTCTTTCCTATGTTCATACTCTTGACATTGCTCTTCCTATGAACACTAGCGCTGCACTGCTTTGTCTTGTTGTATTTCTATTTTTAGATCAGCTCTGCTGTGAGTTTACAACTGGACTTGATGCTCTGTTTGTAGCTCGTATTCACAGTAATTTTTTTTTTTTGTTTGGTTTGGTTTTTAAATTACTGAATCCTGTTCTTGCCTTCTTCCCCTACAAGGAGGTGGTTGGAAAACCCTGAGGGTCTGGAGGAACAGCAGAGTTGATTCTGGGAGAGTCCAGCTCCTCTGGGATTGCTACTCACATTTGCAGAGGAAGAGGCACATTTCTGCCTCACAGGTGCCAGGATGGTTTCAACTGGATCAGTTGCACTGTAAGGCAGGGTGACATTTCCTGGAAAACATGTCCTCTAAGACTGAGCTCTGCCCCATGGAAGGGGTAGGCAGAAATATTCCTAAAAGGAGCGACCTCCTCCTCTCCTTCCAGCTTGCTTGCAAGGGACTGCCCTAGAGGGGGCTTGTCTTGTCAGGGTGTGATGGCTTTGGGACTGGCTTCCTTGGAGTCCATCTCGCTTTCTCTTTCCTCCCATCAGATTAAACAGATAAAATTGATGTAGTTGAAATTTGTGTGCTCTGCTTCTGCATGTATAAGTCTTCAGTTTTTTAAAAGTAACTTGATACTACCTGAGGTACCAAATTGGAGGCTCATGCTTTCAAAAGAGTTTAGGCTGATGTGTGAAGCCCTCACCTGGGCCAGGAGTGGTGTCCTGGGCTTACCAGAGTCTCAGCACCTGGGAGGATCATAGCAAGGAAGATGGCAGATGCTGCTTTCTGAATTACTCATGTTGTTGCATCTGAAATGTGATCTTAGTATATCTTTCTAACCCAATTTCTCCAGCAGTCAGGAAAGTGAGAAGAAAGGAAAAAAAAAATCCTGATATGGAGAAGAGCTACATGAAGGGAAACTGAATTCAGACAATAGTGGAGACTGAGCTTGGAGTAGAAGCTGCCTTAGGGTGGGATTCAGAGACACTGGTGGTCGCTTTGGTGCTTGTGGCACTCGAGGGACAGTGACTCAACCATAGACATAGGGCTTGCAAGCAGTGAGCTGCCTTTTGTGAGCCAGACCAGGAGAAACAGGCTGGTGTAGGACTTCTGCTGGTGTGGGCAGTCTCATCTGTGACTGCTTTCCTGTGATGGGCACTAGAAGAGAAGGAGACTCATTAGCTTCCTTCTCTTACACTTGGCTACTTACTGACTGTGATGGTATCAAAAAGGACAACTAATGATAAAAAAACTTGTACAAAAAGGTGCCATTCTCTTATCTGAGGCATCTTCTTAACTTCATGGAGTTACGCGACAAGAATATAATGCTTTCATAACTAATAGAAATGTATGCTGGGGAATAAGCTTATTTCAGGTAGGAGAGCCAAACCCCACCTCTCTGATCTGCCTTGTTTTAGAAACAAAACCCTGCCAAGCTTGAAAGCCAAAGTAAGATTTATATTTAAGCCTTGGAGACTTTCCCAGCATTATGTGTAAAAAGAAAAAAGACACTAGGATATTATGCAAAGTTAACCAATGCCATTATGTGGTAGTGGTAAAGAATTGGGAAAAACAGCCTTTTTTCCTTCTTGGTATTGAACGGGGAACTTACAGTTAAGCACATTTTTCCCCTTTGTTAAAGACCTCTCTAAGCTTCTGCTGAGCTCAGATTTGTACCTGCTCTGGTTCCTCTGGCTTCCTGCTGACTGAATGAGGACATGTGAAATGACAAGTGAGGGCAGGTGAGGACACTCTGCTTGACTCCTGCAGCAAATAACTTTGCCCCTCGCTGCAGAGCTGCGGTATTTGAGTTACTGAGAGTCTGCCTTTGATTCTGCGTGCGTTTCTGATGCTGTAGCCAGAGCTAGCATAGTGGTGGTGGAAGCAATGTTTTACTCTGTTGTAGAAGCACTAGCAGATGTAGCCTAGTTTTACTGATATCCTGTTCCACCCAGGTGAAAACCTGTTCTTCAGCCTGGTTCTTTGGGTTTTTTGGAGCTTTATAGGCAGTGGATGGATTGAAGGTTATGCTTGACACGATGCAAAGAACACAAAAACACCTGAGGTTGTCACTTTGTGTATGCTGGCAGGAACTGCTCCACCTCAGTTATTCCTGTCCAAGGCTGTGGCTCTGCTTGTCTGCCCAGGGCTCTTGTTCTCAAGACATGAGAACCTTGAGAAGGGAGAGGGCAAGGTGCAGAAAATGCTCATGACCTGACTGGAGAAAGAAGGAAGCCATACTTGGTTAGAAATGAATGCTGGTATTGTTTAATCATTTCCTTTTCAAGGAAAAATGTGAGTCAAACTGTGCCTGTCTGTGAGTTCTGTAATAGTCATGTGTAATCAGATCTTACTGTTCTTCTTTCCTCCTGCAAGAAGCAAACCCAGGCTTTGAACAAAAGCTCCTGAATTTGAGGAATCCCTCCTTTTGCCTGTCAAAGCAAGCAGGAGGACTCAAGTGTTGTTGCTATCCAGGCACCTCGGGCACTCACGGAAAACCTGCAGGGAGAGGGGCATGGCAGTTTGCAAACTTTGGTTTGGGTAGAGATTAGTCCCTGCCTGGCAAACTTGCAATGGGGTTGAAAAGGCTGGTTGATTGGGGGAGACAACAAATTGATGGCCTTGCTGGTTATAAGAAATAATTACAATCTCTTACACGTATTTTTGCTTATAAACCGACTCACTTTTAAACTGGTTGTTGAAGCTGTGTTTTAACCGGAAGCTAGTTAACCATCACACGCTCCTCTCTTCTGTGTCCTCACACTACTGTCTGAGTATGTTCCTTACCCTATTTTATTGGCATAGCAAATAATAAATATCCATCATAATTCCTCTCCTGTCTGACCATGCTTCAGCTAAAGACAAGGCATTTATAACTGAGTAGGGAATAATTTAGTGATGTTCTCTAGTACTCCTTCATCCTCAGCCAGCTCTGTGTGCAGTGTGGCCCTTCATGGTCCCCCAGCATCCTTTTAACAAATCATCCTTAGGGAACTGTAGGTCTGTTGCAAGCTGGGTACCTTCCAGAGATAGTTGAGGATGAATTCAGGTCAGTGCAGTTTGCTAGCTTCTAATTTTGGTGGTACAGTGTTCTACTCCCTCTTAAGTCACAAAATCTATGTGTTACCCCAAATGTTAGTTTATTGCTGTACTTGCTGGCAATTCCTTGGGAGCTGGGATATATTTTTATGGACAATCTGCATGAGAGGACTGCAAGGTGGTGAACTTTATTTCTTGCAAGAGGGTAAAAATCCTTGCTTCCTCCCCAGTTTGTCAGCCATTCATAGTATTAAGGCTACGGTCTCAGCGGTAAGATTGGCTTCGTGAAGAGACAATCACATCAGCATCTTCAGTATTCCAATAACTGGAATATGAAGAGCAGTGATAATCCGTTCAGTGCAACTGCATCAGCATTTGGGACCTTACAGTGGTTACCCATAACGATTTGGGTTGTTTCCACAGAGACTAAAGAAAACGGTGGACAAAACAAAGCAGCAGTGTAATGCTACTTTGGAAAGCATAGTCTGACGAACTCTTAACTCCTGTCCTGCTCACGAGGACAATGGATATATGTGAAATTGACCTTCAAAACAATTTCGCCTATCACCATGCAGAGGCTATGAAACCATACTCTGATGAAACTCCAGCAAATTCAAAGAGAATGTCTCATGTTTTTATCCAAATCATGTAATAAAATACTCAGCTGCTGTGTAGCGACTTGAATTGTTACAGCACATTAAGTCAGCACAAACTTCTTTGCTCTGACTGGGCGACAGGACTGCAGAGGTTATTATAGCTTCCCTGAAGTCAGGCTCTCAGGAAGTGAAATGTTCCAAATCCACTGCCATCATATCAAATATATAGATGGGAGTTACAAAACAGCCTGAATTCAGTGTAGAAAAGGCTCCCTTGACATATTAATGTCACTAGTTACATATTAAGAAAACCAATCATAAACACCAGTGTAAAAAGTTCTGTTTTCTGTTACTCTGCTTTGGTGGAGCCGTCTCATGGGCTTTCAGCATGGGTTACAGCACTTAGAGTCAGCCTTTGGCAGCCTCAGACTCAAGTACGCTCCATCCATTTACTCAACTTCAGTTCCTGTGCCACGTTCTCCATCTGCCTCAACTCTTGTGCCCTGCACAGGTTTTTGGTGCAGTGTTAATCACTGCCGATGAAATGCTCACCATCCTCTCTTGGTGTTGGGGAGCTGGGTTTGTGACCCATTCAAATGATCCTATGTGGGTGGAATTCTGACAGCACACCCAGAAATGTATTTATACTTTCACAATTTGTTTGACAGCAGTGTCAAAACGGATGATTCTGATATGTGATGGTGCTCTTGCTCCAGTTCTCATTTTTGCCAAAGACTGAATGACTCACAGTGCAGCAGTGGGAGGAGCAGGTCATTGCCATCCCCATGAGGCGGTTCTTGCCTGGTTAACCTTTGCTCTGCATTGGGAAAGGGTGGTGGTGTGTAGAGAGATCCTGCTGGGCCCAGCAATGCTGATTGGGGCTATTTAGAAGAGGAAGGAAAGCTTTTTAAACTCTCTAGAAGGGGCTTTGCTGGGCAGTTTGCAATCAAATCAGCTGAAACCTTCAGGAGGGATGTATCCATTGAATACAGATTATTCACGCTTATTGATCACAGCCTTGATTTGCACGTTTTGCATGTGCGTTATGACTCCTTGCAATGAGGATAATTGTACGTGGGTTTACTTGGAGGACATCAGGCAGCTGGTTCTTCCCCTTCTCCCAGTGCCCTGAGCATCCTTCCCAAGCCAGCATCCCTTCTGCAGGCACTGAGCAGCACAGCCACAGCTTTGTGCCCCCTTGGTAAGCGTGAGCTCCTTCAGCATTACTGTAAATATGCTCACAGCTGTACACACAAATAGTGATATTTGCTGGTGACTGCCAGAGCTTTTCATTTTCCCTTACTTTAATATTCACAGGAAGAAGGCAAAAGGACAATGAGGCACTGCTCGTAGAATTCAGGTGTTTCTCCTCAAATACATAACTTGTTACAGAGTGTGATAGCTGCAAACAAGGATGGGAAATCAAAAATGTCACCAAATGAGGTTTAGAAGAGAAGGAATCACAGCTTGGGTGTGTTTAGCATGTACAGAAGATAAGGAAGGGGAAAGTCTGTTGTAGGAAGAGTTTCACACACATCAGATCTCTTTGCAGAGCATTCTGGACACACAGGCACTAAGCCCATAATATCTCTGGGGTCGAGGATGTCTCTCACCCCACATGGGAGTCCTGGTACCTTCAGGTGTTGCTACTCGACTGTAAAACTGTGAAAGGAGATACCCACAGCTGACATCTGCTTTCCTTGGAAGGTCAGAAAGCTAGAGATTAAAATCTTGTAAAAACTCGACTGCAAGTGGCAGCCGTTGGGTGGGAAACATGTTTGCAACCCCAGCTCCTTGCTGAGAAGCAAGTGGAAAAGCAGTCCTTAATTTATCCTGACCAAGTGAAATTCTGGCCCTGAGCTTTCCTCACAGGGCCTCCAAGGAGCTGGGTTTCACAGCAGTGCATTCATTTAAGTCATCGAGAAGCAATTTTAAAAATTAAACATTCAGAGATTTCAATTATTAAAAAAAATACCCTTGCTTGCTAGTCAAACTCCATCTCTTAAATCATATTTATTTTAATTAGCTTGTAAAGCTTGCTGGGCTACCTGTGGTTTGCCTGAGTGTTCTTTGACTTGGCTTGTTTCTGAAACTGTTAGGTGATTGGGTGGGTGATTTAATATTTTATCATTGTAAATAATATTATAGAATATTAAAATTAATGGGTATATGTTTAATTCCATGAGACTGCAAATTACTTTTTTCAAGCAGAAAGCCATTTTGTTGCTGGATTGCTGATTCTGTTGCATCAGTACTGTTTAATCTAAGATTTGCCTTGCATTTTTTTGGTATAGAGATTCTGCTATTTCAGGTATTTTGTCTTCATGTATTTGTTCATATGTTATTGGAGGATGCATATCTAGGTGCCCATCTGGTTCTATCTTCTATTGATTTTAGGGGTTTGTAATGCAGACAAATCAGATTATGGAGACAGTAGAAGAATATTACAGCCAGCGGGAGTTGGGTCCATCAAAGATGAAGTTAAGGTGAACTCTGTCAGTGTTTGCTGGTCTCATCCCCAGCATCTCTGCCACAGTGGGCTTGAGATTCTGCTCACCAGCACCTACCAACCTCCCTCATTTATTTCAGATTGTGTGAGGTTGTAGTGATGTGGAAAAGCATCTTTAGAGACTGGCGTAAGAGCACCAGATTTATCTCACATGTTGCTTATTTGGCTTTCTGTAATTGAGAGGTTTGGTGTTACAATATCGCATGCAGTGGGCTCTCTTCAAACCAAATAAACCCATATTCCAGTGGTCAGGAGCCCCAGCTGGTGTACTCGCTTGCTGGAGGCATGGCAGCCAGAACCTGGCAGCCTCCACAGCTCCTCATTTAGCACATGTTCTGTGCTGAGGTGGGATTCATCTGCGTGTCTAGTACACATAAAGAAAAGTAAGCAAATCATATGCAGGAGGCAAAGCAGAAAGATATATTGTTGTGCTGGTGCTGCCTTTACCTCCACTCAGTGATGTGATGTGAGTAGATCACAAAAAGCTGGTTCTCTGCCAAGGTTAGGAACCTGCCAAGGCTGTAGGAGATTTGCTTTTAATCCTCTGCCTTGGTTCGGGTTTCCTCCCCATCCCTGGGCAAACCACTTAATCCCTGAGCTTGTCTGGTTTTGGGTGGAAGTAGACAAGCTGGACACTTCAATGCATCGCAATGAATTGAATTTAAAATTGAAGATGTTCAAGTAGGCCTTGTCTAAAGCTAATTTGTTACAGATAAACCCCAAGTAACTACTACTAATAAAATTATACACCACATCAAGTGAATTTGAATTGTATCTCGATTTTTGCATGTACTGTTGGTGAAATGAATTTATTAATGTTGGCAAGAGATACTGCGATTTTTCAGATAGTTTTCTCCTGAAGAGAAGAGGCTTAGATCAATGTTATTGAGGATCATTAATGGGCAGCACCTGAATCAAAACAATTCCTGTCAAGTCTGTGTTTAGTGATCCTTTTGTAGCATTGATGAACTTCATGAGGCAGTAGTGTGAGTAGTGCTTGAACATGATGAACTAGAGGTCACCTCAGCTACTTCTGAAGATACTGTCGCATGATAATTTCTACATTGCCTAAATTTCTGCCAAGAAAGAGACTGACAATTAAAACATACTTTCCTGAATGCTGGCATGACACTTCCCCTGAATGATGTCTCTTTGCATCTCCAAAACCAACAAATATCTGAGGAATATAACAGCAGGTACAGGGGATTTTACAGAGCACATTCACAAGAGCTTCTCTAAACTAACAGAAGGGACATACTAAGTACTGTGAAGCTTTATAGCTTCCAGCTTTCCTTAGATAGCTTTATTGTTTGGTGCTGATGGGCCCTGAAAAGACTTGGTGTGATGTGCTGCAAAAATGGATGTCTGTGAATCCCAGACCCAATGAGACGGATCTTCCTGTCAGCACGTAATGACGTAAAGCAGATTGCATCCTCCAATACTCCTTCTGGCACCAGACTTGGCTTTAGCTGCAATGTTTCCATGATAGATTTCACTGAAAGCTTTAGATTTTTGGTGTCTACATGAATAAAGCGGGCGCCCCATACATATTGAGCTTGTCAATGCCAGGAAACACTGTGCTGACTGTAAGCACCCTGATTCTTGATTCGAGCATGTGTGATGCATCAGACCTCCTGTGCTGCACACATGCAGGAAGATTTATTGTGTGAGTGCTCTTCTGCTGGTCTGTATCTTCAGAAAGAGCTGGCATTTGAAGATACTCAGCCTGGTCAGAAGCTCTGTGCATTCCCTTCTGCTGTTTTTCCAGACACTCTGAACACGTGTGTATGCAGTGCTCCCTTTGCACATTGGGGAGAATGGGATTTCAAGGCAGAAGATTCTTTTTCTGAGGTTAATCTGAATTTATAGCAGCTACCTTAATGTTGGCAGAAGCTGCTTTTCTTACCCAAGCTGTTTTCCTTTCTTTCAAGACAACAAACAGGAGAGGACTGCCTAGGCAGTGTGAAAGCTACACGTCTATAACACTCCTCAGAATACAGGAAGCAGCGTTTTATTTCTCCTCACACTCTTTAGCTGAACACAGACGAGGCAGAAGTATGAATGAAGAGTTTGCTTTTTTAGATTAAAGGGGATTTTGCTGTAAATCCGATAACAGGCCACTAGGAAGATCAGCCTACTGAAGATTTCTCTAGATGCTGTAGTAGTGAACTGGTACTGTGATCAATTGGACACTGCTGTGCAGAGAAAGAATTGTGTCTTTGTCCCTACCTATTGCTAATAAATTCAAGAATACTCCAGGTTTCAGTCATTCCTGTATTGGAAGAAATGGAAATTTTGCTGGGTAAAATCTATGGACTTCTCAGAAGAATTATTATTATTTAATAATAATAATATCAGAAGTAATAAATGTTCTGTAGCCAAAAAGGTAAGATTTTTGAATATTGGGTGCTTCTGTTCTAAATATCCCATAATTTGCATATAAAAGGAACGGAGAGCAGTAATCCCTCGCCTCTTGGAACCCCAGAATGCTATCTTCTTGCGGTTTTTGCTTCTAGGCATTAGGGGTTTTAACTGATCTGTTGAATCTAGATTTGCACATTGCTTTCTCAGCCAAGCATTGTTGTGACTTTGCCAGGTGGGATTTCCATTGCTGGTACCTGTACAAACTTTATTACATCAAACACAATTTGCAGTCATTCTAAGTTATGAAAAAAATAACTTAGATACTCTTTGTCTTTTTCAAGGAGTAACTGGGTGACCTCTTACAGAGTATTGGTGAGCAATGACAGCCATGCATGGACTGCTGTCAGAAATGAGTCTGGAGACGTGGTGAGTATCACGAAACAGATGTCTTATGGAGATGAGCAGAGGTGGAAAAGTGAGAGCTCTGTGTGGAGTTCTGATTTGACACATTAGTCAGTATAACCTTACAAGACAACACCTCTTGATGATCCCAGTCTTTTTAAGAGCAAACCACATGCTACAGAGAGGGACCCAGAATATGGTGTATAGCAAACCTGTGTGTTTCTGCTTATGGGTGTGAATGCCAGTCTGGCAGTGGACTTGCCCATTTTGAGACACATTTCTTGTTGCATGACCTGTGCAAAGTTTAGCATCAGTCTGCTGGTCCCCGAGGACTTCTCATGCCCATAAGATGCCTATTGCTGGAGAGAAGGTATAGAGCTCTGGTTCCTTTCCGCCTCTCTGAGGTGCAGGGGAGACTGTACTCTTTGAAGAGCAGTTTTGGCCTGAGCCACCATCAACCTGGGGCTGTACCAGATGGTTTTATCTGACTATTACCAAAGGTACTGAAAGGCTTCTTGAAGAACTGACCTTGCCATTTCCATATTTTTGGCCTACATAGATTTTTCAAGGAAACAGGGAGAAAGAGATCCCAGTTCTCAACATGTTGCCGGTGCCACTGGTTGCACGCTATATCCGTATAAACCCTCGGTCCTGGTTTGAAGAAGGCAGCATCTGTATGAGACTGGAAATCTTAGGGTGCCCTTTGCCAGGTAAGACTCTTTCTCACCTGATGTTGATGTGGCTGCCTGTGTTTCACAGAGCAAAACCTTACACAAGACCACTGAAATAAAATGAGCATTCGGTACTGCAGATTATGGTGATGCCATGTTTCTCAGCACATTGTAAATAGCATTCGGGTCGATTTGTGTCTACCTATGCATGTATGTACATAAATATTTGCAAAACTGTTCGTTCAAATCTTTTCTAAGTTACCCGCTATTTCTTCCTCATCTCTCAGCTGCTTTTCCTATTCTATTTGATCTTAACTTCTGGCACGCTGGGTATCGTGCTCTCATTTTTTTGCAGGGGACTGCGGATAGCACATTCAGCAATACTAGAGCCAGAAAGAGAGCTGCCACTCTGGAGCCTGTCCTAACTCTTTAACTACTCCTGCTGCTGCTGCTCAAGGACTCGCTGCCTCCCATTCCTCTGTTGATGTAGGGTTTTCATGTGACAAGCAGGGGTAGCCTGATTTTTGTATTTTAGACGTATAAATACTCACAGATAGAAAACAACCTGGGGCATGGAAGAGATAATTCTCTGACAGAAAAGCATGGGGTGAGTACTGTCATAAATGTTAGTTTGTCGGTGTATTCCCATGAGGCAGTGGACATGAGCAGCACTTGGACAACCACTGTGCTGTGTAGGATTAGTAAGATCCCAATTTATTTCAACCAGGGATTTACAAAACCCCAGCTCTGTGGGTGGCTTCTTTCCCGCTGTACCTTTTACTTTGGAGGGGCAGTTCCAGAGCCAGTTTCTCCTCAGCTCTTGAAAGGACTAATGGGCTGTCAGAGAGAAGTCCACTAGCCCAAAAACCTGTGCAGGTTTGCAGAGGATCCAATCTATAACACAACGTGAGAGGCTGGAGAAGTGTAGCTTTCTTAAGCACTCTAGCTTTGCTGGCATGCAGGATATCCACAGAGATGTCCAAACAATAACAGATGATACTCAAAACACTTCCAAGAGAATTTCTCATGATCCTTTTCTATTCCATCAATCTGTACCTAAAGAGGAAAGAGCAAAAATGTTGGTATTTGAAAAAGTGACTTTTACTAACTGCAGCAGTTATCTATGCTAAATTCTTAGGTATACACAGTTACAGGGACAAATTCTGCTTTGCGGTGTTCATATTTGTCATCCTTCAGCTTCATGGGGTTGTATCAGTGAGTGAAGGTGCTATCAAGGTAACATACCTGCACTTCCACCTCTGTTGCAATGAGTGCCATTAATGCTTGTGGCAGGTCTTAGATTAGCATAGAAATACCTAGATTAGTGTGGGGCTACTTCCTAGTAGACATTTGTTGAGTTAATTGCCTGCAGTGGCTGGTTGAGTTTATTCATGAAAGAAAACCAAAAGATAATTTGTTGAAAAACACAGTGGGAATGGGATGTGTTTGTTCAAAATATAATTGGACTGAAAGAACTAATAGGTTTTGATAAGCTGCTGACCCGTCTTCTTAGCTGAGAAAGAACTGACATTTCTTTCTTCCAGTGCATTTTATTCATCATGACGCTCCAAAAAAAGGTGTTCCCTAGGTTGAAAAGGTCTTTCCATGTGTGTTTTCTTCCTGTAGGACATGACTTGTTCTTTGCGGTTCTCTGTAAATGAATTTTTTCACCCTTCATTGGTGTCATCCTACTCGATCCAATTTAGATAAACAACTGGTTTGACCATGGGCTCAGTGTCTGTCATAGTGCTGCTCTAGTACACTGTGTTGACTGTTGACTCAAAATCAACAGTCTGGTTCTTTTCTGCCAGAGCTTTCCTCCATAAACCCGAGTGAGTCTCCTAAATTAATCAAAATCAGGAGGTGGAACTCTGTTCACACAACTCTATCCTTTCCAAATCCCCAGGACTTGTAATAAATGTTATGCAATGCTCAGTTTCCTTGAGTACCTAGTATGGATTCGGCTCTATTTGCACCCTGAGTGTGAACATACAGGAAATGAGGTTTGCAGGAGGAGCACTTGGGTGGTATTTCAGAGCTCCCACACACTGTGGTCTCCTGAGTCAGTGACAGTGCAGGGGCAGATGGGGTGTAGGGAATCAGCCCAAGAAAAAAAGTGGGGCTGTAGGGAAACAAGTCATTTTTCATGGCTAAATTTCTTTCCTTGTCTTTTAAAATTGTAATATTGAGGTTTATGTCTTTATTAGTCTCTGAATAAATTAGATGATTTGCATTCAGTCTGTACTTTATCCACTTGCTATCATGTAGGCTGAGAAGGGTGGGTAAGAAAGGAATGCCAGAGAGAGAAGAAACCTGAATAAGATTTTGATATTCTAGGAAAGCTTGTCAGCACTGACAGAATGTGATAAAAATGGTTAAAGACAGGACCCTTTCCTGTGGGTAGGGCTGTCTTAGTAAGACCTACTGTGTATGCTCAGTGCACTGAAAGTTGGACCGATTGTGAAAGAACTATTTAGATAATTGGAACAAAGAAATTACTGGTTATCTAATTGGTATTATATAAGATTATTGTATTTTTTATCAGTTAAATGCTTCTATATTATTCATAACATACATTTTTAGTGAATTACAGTCTAGTTTTGACAAACAACCTTTCCAGACACTTGCAGTAGCTCTACAGAACAAACTGTTATCCAAATGTGCCAGTACTGTCTTTCAAGCAACAAAAGTGATTTGCTGTTTCACCAAGGGAAAAATAGCTGTAGAGGAAGGATGCTAGGAAATCCTACCTACAGCAGAGGACCAGCGCTGCTGCTTCTTGCCAGGGAAAAAGAGGACAAAAGCACTAGCACTGAGTTCCCTCCCAGTTTCCAAAAATGTTATTATTTACATAGATGCAGACTGATGTGTGCAATCTTTAGCACATGCCTCAGAGGGAAGGATGTACTTTCCTTGCCTGTTCTTTCTCAAACCTAAAGAAAATCAGGAAGAAACTGCATATGATTAAAAGTACCCAGAGACAGGAGAGAGAAAATTAGCTGAACTCTTCATGCATTTATTTATACTGCAGAGTACCCAAGGCAACAGTCAATTATTTTAATGGAATACATTTGTATTAAAATTTAATTTTTAATAATTCTTATAATTATCACTTGATTCATGATTGCACCATCACTTTGAACCCAAGATAAAACTACTCTGTTACAGAACACTGTGTTTTGCAATGGGTGCATCCTTCAGTCCTGTCCTCCTTGCTTGTCTCTTCTTGCCAGGCTGCCTGTTCAGTCTAGGAATGCGCTCTTTTTGTGTAAAACTGTGAATATCCTGCATTATAAGTGATTGTCTATGCAGCAGGACTAAGTTCAGTGGATTATTCATGAGAGTAATGTTTTACTCAGAGTCCTTGTGTTCTGCTTTATCATTGCAACCTGAAGTTTAATCTGAGGCAATTTAAAAGTTTTTTGGAAGTTTGCCTGAGCCAAGAGTGAATATGAATGGCAAGAAATTCAATAAGACTCCTGGGAAAAGCCAATGTATTGTGTTTCTCCATGCTCCTCAAGACAGTTATGAAATATACCCCAGCAATGTGGTCGGTGTCATTAAAAGGTTTTCTTTCATGTTTTTATTTGTACAATGAAGTGTATGCTGTTCTGTAAGAGTTTTACCAGCCCTCAGAGTGACCATTATTATTGGAATCAAACAGAAGGAAATCATTAGAAATATCAAATTCTGGTAGAAAACCATTAAGAAGTAACTACTCAGGTTAAGAGTTTGTTTTTTCTCTTACACGTTATTAATGTTCTTTATGTTTATCTGGAATTATCTGTGTGCTATTTGAATACACATTTATAGCTAGAAAAGAATCTATAGATAGCTGCAGAATATTATTTCACTGCTGATTTAATGTGTGACATTAATGCTTATGAGTGCCATGGAGTAGATCACGTGGAAGAAAATTTACAATCCCCTGATATGCTTGCCGGTGGGTTTATTCAATTCCACATGTGCAGTCAATATTGGGTTCACTTTTGTGGAAACAAGTCAAATTCACTGGTATTATATAGAAATCAAAACCCCCAGCCATTTGCGAAATGGCATGTTGAGATTTTTAAGGCAGTTTAAAGGATATAGGCAAGACTATTCTTTTTGTTATAAATGTCTCTAACTCATTTGTAATGACTTGATTACCTCTTCCCTTTTGAGTGCCACATGAGCATCACCTGTGAGCTGGCAGGCTCCCTCAGTACAGAATTGCATCCTGTGGGACTGCTGTGAGAACGAAGCATAGGGACAAATCCTGTTGTAAATGGATGCAAGGTTTACTTACTACATTAGTGTTTTGATCATATTTTTTTCTGTGAGTGTTGATTTCATCTTCAGGTCATTGCAAAGCTTATTCCCTGCCTTTCCGTGGAAGTTAAAATAACATTGAAAACTAAAGGAGGAAAAAAATACCAAAACACATTGTTGTTATTAGCATAATAATTGAAATTAGGGCTTGAGGTGCTATGTAGAACTCTAATATAACAGAAAACCCCTTTGGTATGTCCAGCTGCTGAGCAGTTGGTTCCCTCTGGTGCTTTCTATGGGCAGTCCCCAGAGCTCTCATGCTGGAAAGTAGTTGGGCACATCAGAGCTGACCTCTTTCTTTCACAGAAAGATGGAAAAGGCTTCCTTATCACTTGTTTGTCTTTACAAAGAACAGAAGCATGAAGGTTGCAAAGCACCTTTATCTGCAAACTTAATTAATTCTACTGGTAATATAAAGATAGATTAGTTGTAGGAAAAAATAATTTGTTCCTTTGTGTATATGGGAGTGCAGGATCTCTTCTCCTTGGAAGAGAGACTGTGTGAGGCAGTGCCATGTATAACCGAGTGTATGTCCCTCCAAGTCCTGGTGTGGTTTGAGTTTCTTAGTCTCTTACTTCTCTGTGCTGTGAAAGAGAGTTATTTTTGCCTAAGTGGACCTAACCAGCTGTGCACAAGCTTTGTGTCTTCATGTATTTTAGCCTTTAGTTCTCTGATCTGTATTCCTGCTGCAGCAGAAATCCAGTGACCCAGACAGGCTCACAGTAGAGCCTGGCAAACTCTGAGTGCCGATTCTCAAGGGAGCTGTCAAACAGTGCATTATGTTGAGGATGGGACAGAGATACAGTCATTCTCACTATAAGATTTTTTAAGTTTCCACCAACTCTACAGCACTCGCAGTCATTCCCATGATATTAATATTTGATGTATGGAAAAAGTGCCAGACTCTGAAAGGAATGGGATTAAAGTATTAGGAAAAAGAGTTGACTGCTGTGTATTTTGGCCAGTGGTTACAGAGAGAGCCTGCAGTGTCCTGGCAGCTTCATCGTGTTTGTTTTTATATCTTTACAATGGTGAAGATATTCTGCATAGCATTAAACACGTTGTCTCTTTCTATAAGAAGTTTGGCATCCAAGAACCATCCGCAGGGTCACCGCAGCATCGCTGCTCTTGGTGGACTCACGTCAGTGTAGGAGGAAGACCTATAAGTGCAGATGAATTGCGTGAAATGTAACCCTCTTGATTCTTCAACACTTTTTTCCCACCCCAGTAAGCGAAGAGCTCCTGTTTTCTCACCTGATTACACTTTAATTGAAAATAAGTGGTCTTGTTATACAGTCCTGGCTGGAAAGGATAGACTATTGAACAAGATTTTGTTGAGGAAAGATGTTTTTTTCACCTTTTTCAGTCATATTTGTAGTACAGCAGCATTCAGCTGACCTGCCAGTACTTCTGCTGTAGATGAGGGAATGGAAATGGAGGCGAGTTTGTAAATTAAGAGTAAATAAGTGGTAGAGAACATGAGTAGTGGTACAGTGCAGCTAAATGGAACTTGCACGCTTCACTTCATAAATAACTTAAATACTTCAAATTTTGTTCTCCTTCCACAGAAGAAAAAAACCAAATGATTTTAGAATTTCATGGGAAGGAAAAACTATGAGTATTTAGAGATATTAGTGTCAGAAATGTGATGCTTAAAAATGTTATGTTATAAGGTATTTTTAAGCGTTATGAGTTTTCCAAAATGTTGTTGTGTGCCTTGTTGCAGGATGTTCTCAATGTATTTTTGCCTACTAATTATAATGTTTTTTTCTTCCTCAAAACATCACAAGTGATATATGATTCTGTTTAAAAATTTTTTTTTATCTCTATTGCCTTTTGGCAGTATTGCAGTAAGACAGGGTGATATTTAGGTTTTCACATTTGGCTTTGTTTCCAATAACTTTAAGCTAAATGAAGATAGAATCATAGAATCATAGAACAACCAGGTTGGAAGGGACCCATCGGATCATCAAGTCCAACCATTCCTATCAAACACTAAACCAAGTCCCTCAAGACCTCATCCACCCGTGCCTTAAACACCTCCAGGGAAGGTGAATCAAGGGAAATGATTTATCATAATAACCTGATAGCCCTGACAAATGGTTACTCAACATTCCAGACACCCCAGATTTGGCAAATTAAGGAATGTTTCTGATGTTTTCCAAATAGACTCATTTACCTCTAAAAATAAATCATAATAGACTAGGCTAGGAGCATGTATGTCAGGAAATAGAAAGCTGAGTGTTCACAATCTTGACCTATCTTTTTTCTAGGTGGGTGGACTGGAAGATCAAGAACACAAAGGGTTTTTGTAATTGATCTAGTCTCCTTTTATAATTCCAAACACACATACCATAAATTATATCCATATAGAAATTAATATACTACTTCTAAAGTAACAAATTCCACAAAATGTCTTTAAGAAATAGTTAGGAATGTTTAATATGCACAGTAGCTCCTTTCTGTGCTTAGCAGAGAGTGCACAGACTCCAAAAATACTCATAGAGAAGACCAAAGGATAATTCCCCGTTCCTTGTAATAACAAATTAATCAAGTGGACACAAGATATTTACTGGGCTTTTTCCTCTGATGTGATTTTTTTCCACTCTTTTCTCTTGCCTCTGACTCACCACTCAGTCTCTTGCCCTCTGCTGTAGCCTCAGGACGCCCTTCTGCTTCTCTGCTGGAGTTGTGGTTTGGGCAGTGACTGCCTAGCAATCTGCTGCCTGCTGCCTCCTCGCTTCTGTCTGGATCTCTATGAGCTAATTTGCACAGTAATTAGAAATATTTCAGATCTGTTTTTTCTTCATTTTAAATGCACATAGGACAGTGAATTCAGATTTCCACGTTCCTCACATTCATTATGGCTAAGCACCTTTATAGCTGAAATTCGTAAGCACATGACAGTTCTTCCATTTTTTTTCTCAGACCCAAATAATTATTACCACAGAAGAAATGAAATGACAACCACGGATAATCTTGACTTTAAGCATCACAACTACAAGGAAATGAGGCAGGTAGGCAGAGCGGCTGGTGTGTGACCTCCAGGGTGAATGAGTGCAGTCTTTGAGCTCTGCTGGGACCAGAATTGTACCTGTTAACAATATTATTGAACATTATGTGCAATCTATTAAAAATACATTTTTACCTGTTTGTTTTAGTCTATTAAAACTGGCAATCAAGTAAAATCTCCATGTCTTAATTTTTACATCATTTGCCATTAAGGGGTGACACTACATGACAGAGGGATGATTTACATATAATGTGCATCGGTTTTCCTGTGTGTATATTTAAGTTGTGAATGTTACAGTGGTTTCTCCTTTCAGATCTGACCCTGACTTAGCCCTCAGAATTCTCCTCTATTTCAGTGGTTTTGAATAATCAAAATAAAGTATACAGAATCTAATTCTATATTCATAGCTGTGAAAAATGGAAAGAACTCACAGAAACCACTGGAATTTTGTTGGCCATGAGAAAGGTGGGGGAAAAAATCCTGTTAGTGTGGTTTTAAATCTCCCAGCCTTGTTAATCTTGTTCCTTTACTTCACATAGGGAACCTAATTGTTGTGCTTTTGTTGTTATTTTTAATCTTGCTTCATATCGCCACAGACGAAGGTGTGGGCTGTGATAAAGAAATATTTCTGTCCGCTTTCTCTTCAAATATAATGATAATATGTTTGGACTTGAAGTGTGTGAATCACAGGCTGTGTGCTGAAATTTTGGTGTATTTATGCTGCATGAATCATCATTCGTTTTTATTGAGCAGTTGCATACTGAGTCACACATTTATTTCGGTAGAGATTTTGTGGCCTATATTTCTTAGCACAAAGATTAGACAAGTAGAAACTCAATTGGCATAATTACTGTCAGGAACAATAAAATAAAGTGCATCTAGATTCTCCTTGCAGAAAGACAGATTGGTCAGGTTAGAAATATCTTTGGGAAACAAATGCAGCCTTAAAACAGAATGTTTTTCAACTTTTAGTAGCAGCAGCAGCAGAATTGTGACTGTGGCTGAGAGCTGAGGGTTAGTAACTACCTTTGTGCTCCCCAGGGCTCTCAAGTTGTGGTTTTCTGTCTACAAATAATTTAGTTGGAGCTTATTGGACTCTTAATTGAGTTCTGTTGCTGGTTCTGCAGAATATAGGGGTCAATAAATCTTATATCCCAAAAACTATTCTTAGGATGTAATAATTCCTTTCCTGAATGTAAAATTGAACAATAATTGTCAATTTATGAAGATAACATTTTTTTTTAAAGAAGACCGTGCATCATTGTCAGTTTTATTGGCTGTCCATCGGAGAAAACACCGCTCTTTGAAGTTATTTGTCATAAACACTGAAGGAGGAAGAGATGAGAGAGTTCCCTGGGCCATATTCTGGAGTCATCACATTACAGTGCAATATGTGAAGGATTTGTGAGAGCGAGGAATTTTGTCCGTGTTAGGTTATTTTAATAGAACTCTCTGTTTAGGAAGATGAAATTTATAGTACTATTTTTTTCTATTAAAAGAGCATTCAAAAGTCATCTTTCAGTTAATGTGGGCACTCACTGTCTCATGCAGAAGTCAAGATTGTCTTACAGTCCAAAATATTGATGTGATGTGTTCATGCTGTATAGAAGGCTGTTAAAATGATTGATAGGTATCTGCAGAAGCAGTGTAAGATGGACTTTTGACAAAGACAAGGTTTTATTCCGTAAGTAACTCAGATCACAAATTTCTTGGGAAACAGGAGTGTTAATCTATTTAGCTGGGTGTAATTTGTATCTTGGAATGAGCCACACTTCAAACACTCCTGAAATCTGATCTGGCTATTCATGGCCAGATGTGTTTAGGAACACATGTAATGATAATGCAGAAAATTGAAGAGCACTGTGTATGTTGAAACCAACCAAACAAGTTTATTTGAGGGTGATACTACCAAACACAGAAGTCTAGAGTGATGCCCAGCAAACACCCTAAGGTGCCTGCAATGCCAGTTTGACAGTCTCTCTCTGGTAGTCAAAGAGGAGGTGGTTTCTGCTTTGTCTCACAGTAGAAGAGGTAATATGGAGATCTTCACAGAGGAAAACAGCCCTAACCTAAAAGACATTGACTTATAGCCCTAAAGCCCTCTTTAAGCATAGGTGGCAGTTAGACCTACATTTAATACGTGTTTTCTGCAAACTAGAGGAATTGGACCTTTATAGATCAGTTTTGTGGGGCGTCTTCAGAGATTGCGTGTAGTCTTTTTCCAGGGTATTAATAGGGTAAATAATTGGTAGTGACAAATAAATAGGAACTGTCACATAAGAACTGCTAGTGAATGCAATTGTGGAAGTGTTTTACAGTCTTTATAGTCCTGCTGGTTGTTAATAAAGCCCAGAATGATTGTTATCATCAATTGTCTTTGACAGTTTATACAAAGCGCAAAGAGCACACTGTGACATTTCAGGTGACCTGTTGTGCCATTTGTAGGAAATGGGTATGAGAAAAACAAACTTGGGATATGTTCATTTCCAGCCTTGTATTTACATATAAACATTTAACTACATTCCTATATCCATACTGTTATCAAAGAACCACACTGTATCTACTCCAGAAGCCCTAATTCAGGCAGAGTTCTTTGTTTGACTGGGTAATCACATGCCTGCAATCAAGGAGATGGGGGGTAGTTTACGGAGGCCAGGACAAGTATTTCCATTGATTGTAACACATTTTGAACTTAGTTCTAGGAATTTTTCTCACTATAGTGAAATTTTAACATACTTCTGACTGCTTTCCTAAATTGATGCTCTGGGTATCATGCCCACTGTAGTGCCAGGTTCTGCTCTGCTGCCTGGCTTTGGAGACACCTCTATGGGAACAGGCTCATCTTCCCTATTTCACATCTTGGGGACCAGGAACCGGTCAACATAAAACTGTGGCATTATAGTGGCATTATTTATACATTAAGGAAAGCAGGCTTTAGTCTTCAAAAGCAGACCTCCTTTTAATGCAGTATCTCTAGTCATTGGCAGAGTGAAAATAATAATATTTATCTCTGTTGGAGAAAAACGCTGTATCTGATCCAGTGATAATCCATTTCATCCTCTTGTCAGCAGGACATAAACCAAGAATCCCCACACAGTAGACCCTGGATGAGTTTTGGTCTGTGAGGTTCTAGCAAGAGTTCCAGATCTCCATATCCATTGATAGTATTTTCCATTTTTTGTGAGTAGATTGATGATGACAAGTCTGTCTCTGGAAGTCAGTAATTGACTCATTTGAAACAAAGACTGATGTCATCTGGCTTCATATGTGGATTTCAGCTGGAATGGGTGATGACATACCTGCTTACGTATGCCCAGAACCTTACCCATGAAGACAGTAGGGTGCCCACAATCCTAGCACATGGGTGACGGTAGTGGTGAAAAGAAAATGATATGAAACTAGACAATACCCTGAAGGAGACTATCTGACTGTATTTTTCTGACAAGTCCTGGGTTTGGAATTCCAGAAGAAATTATTTCTCATGTATAAAACTAACATGCGAGATGAGCAAACAGACAAAAATAGCATCATTTTGGTGTCTTTGCAACATGATTATAAATAGATGTGAAGCCTTTTATGAGAGGAATTTTAATGACATTCCTCCCCAATGTGAATTTTGTTTCCACTTAGATTTTCTAAATGGTGGCGTGGGAGCAGGACGCATTTAATTATTGTGTTTTTAAAATCAGGCTTGTTGTCCTCCAGTATTATTCTAAATTAATGCCATGTGAGCAAAGAGTTTTGTTATGGTACAGTATTTCTTCAATAATGTATGTACCCTCATTTATGAAAAGATTGGCTAATTTATAGTCCCTAGGGTTCTGATTTAGTTAAGTCCTTATATCTTTCTTTAATGCCTTCCAGTGAAAAAGAAAGAAGACAGATAAATTCTTATCATTTAAAGCTATTTACAGTGACAGTATTACAGTAACAGCTATTTACAGTATTTATAGTAAGTATTCTTAACACATAAATTTTTTAGTCCAGTTTGTAAATTTTAACATTCACGTGAAATGCCACGGTGAAGTGTTTGTGGGACAGCTTAGGCTCCAGGTGTGCTGCTCTAGATGACATCTGTGTAACTCTTTGGGATTAAACAGGGCTCCATCTTCAACCATGATCTTCCCTGTGCACTTTATTAAGCTCTGAGGCTGTTTGATTATATTTTGGCTATGTTGTGCAGGTTGTGCAGAAACAACCAACAGCACAGATTTCGATGGTGGAAATGTATCCTGACCATCTACGGGTACTGCCATTATTAATTCTAGATTTTTGCTGAAACTTGGTAAGCAAACTCTGAGGACTGGGTTATTTACTGAAGGAGTATATCCTGCTGTGTTTGTGGAGACATTTGGGTTATATCTATCTCACTGTTTTGGCCACAGCAACACTGCCTTAACTCAGGATTTTTCCATACGAGATTTCAGTGTAGTATAAGTAGGTTGGTCTTTGTGTCTACCTCAGTGGAACCACATGCAATCAGAATTCTCTGGGAAAGTCAGATTTCAATGGATGATATAATTCTTTCTTAGTTTGTTTTGAATTAAGTTGTTGCCATGTAGGGCAAAATAAAGAGAAATCTCCTTTGCTGGTCAGAGCGTGTTGGTACGACCCTGTGATGTGCATGCATTGTAGTGCCACTAACACACTGGGTTGTCTCTGATCACTTGGCTAACACAACTTAAAGTGTGTGTGGAAGGAAGGGTTATGGTGGCTAATTGTTCTCCACCGTGTGATGTTTTGAAAAAGTATTTGCTTGTGTAGTAGTAATGTTTTTGTTGGTTTTATTCCTATTGGAGTTCCCCATTAAGTCTTTAGTCTTGAGATAATATTACAAACACGTCTCCTGTAAGAAAGATCTTGAATGTCGCCAATGTTGTAGTGCTTCAGCAAACAGTAGTCAGCTTGTTCCGGCTGAACAAACATTGTGTGTGACAGCAGAGCTGGAATTCATGAGATAAACATAGAGCTTTTGCAACTAAAATAGTCAGAGAAGAAAATGAAGTTGTTTTGCTATAGCCAGTTTGGAATTAAATAATGAATAATGGATTTATTTTGATACTGCATTATCTAACCCTATGTCATTTTTTTGTTGGCAGTTGATGAAAACTGTGAATAAAATGTGCCCAAATATCACAAGAATTTACAATATTGGAAAAAGCCACCAAGGACTGAAGTTGTACGCTGTTGAGATTTCTGACAACCCAGGAGAACACGAAGTTGGTTAGGATTTAATCTAACTCAGTCTCTTGCAGGGTGTTGGGGTTTGGCTTTTTTTATCCTCATTCTCTGTATGTGCAGTAATTGTCACGGATGGAATTATATTCACAGCAGCAAAGATTTCAAGTGCATGTGGGAGGAAATTCAGTGCTATATTTCTAAATTGGGAAGAGGAGGATGAGCTCAAATAGAAAGCATTTTGAATGTGGGATCAAATTCTTTAATGATAATGGGGGTTTATTCTTTACAATAACTAAATAAAAGTGAATTTTAGTTCTGGAGAATGGATTTTGGTTGTGGAGATTTTTGTAGATCTAGAAAAAAATGTACCTTTTTTATATGAGGTGAATACATTGCTAGCATGGACAGGTTGAATCTTCCAAAACATCTTTCCCTGGTGTGTGCTGGGGTATAATTTTCTATGGTGATAAAATTCTTCAGAATAGAAACTCATTGAGTCTTTGTGGAGAAAAATAAAGATCTCACTATGGTAGTGCCTGGGGCAGCTGTCGAAATAAAGGTGTCTTGTGCTTTGCCATGTCCATAAATACCCTGATATGTACTCATTCCACCCAAGGAAGAATGCTGCAACGTGATCTTACAACATCTCTGCTTTACCATGAGGGTAGAGCACAGTAGATGTAATCTTTTGGTCTGCTTGGGTGATCTTAGGATGCACTCTCTGAATCTTGTGTGTTAATACCAGAATAATCTACTTTGTCTGCTCACTTATCTTTGAGAGTTCTGCAGAAAACATGCAAGAGGTAATCATAGGCCAGACAAATTGGGAGAGTGGGGCCAGCCACGAGCCACAGACTGGCCAGTTTGGATTGTCCTGTTGGCATTCACATTATTCATATGAAGGACAACAAAGTTATGGGACTTTTTTAATAACTGGCACTATTCCTAATCATCTCTGATGTGTTTTGTACTTGAGTGCAATATTGTGGCATTCGAACAGCCTTGAAAAATAAAACTGGGGTTTGATTAGTGAAGGAGAGAGGGGTGCAAAGTCAAAGATAATTATGTACGGTAACTGACTGTTGTCTTTTAAGAGTCTCAACATCTGTCCCCACAGACTACCAGAATTGGATTTTTTGTGTTATTTTTAGACTATCAGAACTTTTAAAATGTCCTTGTAACATGCTGGAATTGACAGTATTATTAAAAATCTGTTTAATGGAAAATGGGGTTTTGAGGTTTTCCAGGGTGGTTTTAGATAGCCCTAATATATCAGCCTGTTCTTCTTGAATGGCAATAGAAAGCAATTAGTTGTTTCTGTAAAGCTATATTATAACCTCTCATTGGTTCAGTTAAGGCATTTCTCCAGCTTTCTGTAAGTGAAACGTTACTGACTGACATCAATGACATTTTGTTGGGTATTTGCTTTGCTGCTTTGACTATGCTTCTGCCTTGTGTGTTTTCAACAGGGGAACCAGAATTCCATTACATTGCGGGAGCTCATGGGAATGAAGTGCTTGGACGTGAGCTAATCCTTCTGTTAATGCAGTTCATGTGTCAAGAATACCTGGCTGGGAACCCACGCATTGTTCATCTCATTGAGGATACTCGCATCCACCTCCTACCCTCAGTCAACCCAGATGGATACGACAAAGCATATAAAGCGGTAATGTGATCATGAACATTACAAGGAGTTACTTTACCTCTATTAGATAAATGAAAGGTGCTCTTATTGTCATTAATCTTTTTCAAAAATCACATCTTACAAGCAATAAAAATAAGCAAATTAAATAAAACCCGCACATCAAAGCAAAACATAAACATTTACTCAGAAGAAAACCTGAAATAATCCATATTCTGTGTGATACTGGCTAACGGGAAGATGTGTGTGGAAAGTAGGGTCATGAAGACTGCCAGAACAAACCATACTGCAGTGTGTAGATCAATGGCAACATCATTACAGAAAGTGGAAAATTCATGCGGTCTGTGTCTCATTAGAAACCAAGCTGAGCACATGAAAATTCGTGTTCCTCTGCAGCTGAAACTTAATAGTGTGCCTTTAAGCAGAGCACAACGTGTTGGACATCATAATAATTCAGTCTGGAAGAAGACAGACACCAGGAGGAAAAATTGCAGAGACTGGTCAAATGCACTGGAAAATCTTCAGGGCAGTTTGCAGGAGACAGGGATACAGAAGTCGCACTCACAGCCATGGCAGGGAATGTGTGCTACCTCCATTGTAACCCAGGGGAAACCAGCCTTAAATAGAAACCTGGAAAGCAAACCAGAACATTTTGGCTAACCCCAAGTAATTAGTCATGGGTTTTATTTAACATCATTCAAGGTTTCATACAAAATGAAAAGAAGCCATTTTTTCATTTCAGTTACTTAAATAATCCATCCTTCTGTTTCTCTGTATAGAATTATCTCTGACACATCCCCAAACACTTTGCTGAAGGCTCTTGGGTTGTCGTAGTCTGAACAGACATTCATCTTCTTTTCTTCTTTTTTTCTTTCTTTTTTTTTTTTCTTTATTTTTGTTGAAGGGTTCAGAACTGGGGGGCTGGTCTTTGGGACGGTGGACTCAGGATGGCATTGACATCAACAATAACTTCCCTGATTTAAACTCGTTACTCTGGGAATCTGAAGATCAGAAGAAGAGTAAATGGAAAGTTCCAAACCATCATATCCCCATCCCTGACTGGTACCTGTCTGAAAACGCCACCGTGAGTAAGATCAGAGAGAATGGAACACAAAGGCTGAAAGAAATGAGTGACTTGTTTGTGAAGTTACACCTGACCTAAGCTACTTGTCCAGGTTTCCTCGTTAGTCAGCAGAAATAAAAATACACCACAGAAATACCATTTCCCCCCATATTTCTGAGGCAGTCCTTGGAAACGGAACTGCTTCCCAGAGGACCCCTTTGCCGTGAGGTTTTGCAGGAGCCTGGAGGACTCAATATAAAATTTTGGGCAGCAACAGGCAGACAAGGAGAAACTCATTGCAGATGCTCAGTCCTGTAAGTCAGGCTTTGCCCTAGTTTTGTGGCATAGATGGGCTCTTTGCAAACTCAGTTGCCATAAGGATTTCTCTTTCTTAGTTGTTCTTTGAAATATATTCTTATGTGAAATAACTCAGCAAATGCTGATGTGTATTCAAAACCAGTGCAGGGGCTTATGCTATTTGATCATAGTGCCAAAAATTCAGTTTATTTTTGCATGGCCTTTTAACCCTAATGACAACTATTTATAGAAACATTTAGAAATGTTTCTGAGTTTAAAATCCCTCATTTTGAAAAGTCATTTCAGCTGATGGCAGGGCGAACCATGTCATGGTGTGATATCTTTGTCAGTGGATGCATTGGCCTCTAGGTAGATGCTCTTGCTGCATAAATTACAAACGTGAAAGTGGTTTATGGGTGGTCGGTATCCTCCCAAGCAGGGCTGGCAGGCGCTGTAATTTAGAGAAGCCCTCCTCCTTGGACATATCTTGTGCTGGCTTCTCACTCTGTGCTAAGGAGTTCACAGCAGGACTCCTGTGTCTCTTCTGCTTTAGAAACAAGATTACCACATCTCCTCAGTCTAAACAAAGCTGCTGTTTCTTCTTTTCCCAGGTAGCAGTTGAGACACGGGCAATAATAGCATGGATGGAAAAAATTCCTTTTGTACTGGGTGGCAACTTGCAGGGGGGTGAGCTAGTGGTGGCTTACCCCTATGACATGGCAAGGTCCATGTGGAAAACCCAGGATTACACGGCTACCCCAGATGACCACGTCTTTCGCTGGCTCGCGTATTCCTATGCCTCCACTCACCGGTTGATGACAGACGCAAGGAGGAGAGCGTGTCACACAGAGGATTTCCAGAAGGAGGATGGCACTGTTAATGGAGCATCCTGGCACACTGTGGCTGGAAGTGAGTGTCTGTAGAGACCATAGTTATTTTCTTGGTAAATCTGCTGATACCATCACTGTCTGATGTACGTTGCAGAGTCAGTGGTGGGAAAACACATGCATAGAGAGGAATATTTCCCCTTCTGAAAGTCCATTTTTTGCATTTCATCAGAGGATTGAAGGAGACTGCGTCACCAGTACCTGGTAGCTATTTCATTTTCAAGGCTTCCAGACGTGCACAGGCAATATATTAGTTGTATGGATTCTGTATAAGAGATTTTTTCAGGAGAAAACCAACTGAGTCCAAACTCACTATTGGGATGAACCTCTCTACCTTTTCCATCTCAGAGGCTGCCAAAAGAAAAGTACTGCCAAACCTCAAAGGTGAGTGTAGGAGCTGAAGCAGCAGCACCCACACTGGTCTGGGAGACTGGGAAAAGACTCTGGTGGCCCTCGGATATGAAATCATGATTTTGGCCTCCTGCTCACTAAACTCAGTGGCAGATCAGCCCCTGCTTGCATTCACCTTGAGTTGTAAAGGTGTGCCAGATATAGCTGGTGCTTGTCTGCTACCATCTAATTTTAAAAGACCTGGATGTGCTTACACTTAAGCTTTGTGGGGACTCTGTAAGTATCTCTGCTGACAGAATAAATTACAGATCCTATCGCTCACCATATGCCCACACCTGTCACCCTGTCAAGGAGCGCGAAGGGGAAGCTGCATTCTGAAGTGCAGAAAAAGCATCGATTTCCAGGAAAGCCCAATTAGAAGCACATTTTAAACAGCAATAGGCACAGTTATCTCCGTGGGTGTACACTTTCGGGACAAGTGCTCTGCTGAGTCACCACAGCTCTGCTCAAAACCTTTACTTTTTGTAAGTATATCAGTCAGACAATGTATGCTCTGAAATGAGGAAACAAGCTGTGTACCTGTGTACGCGTTACCATGTGAATGACAATGGGAACAACTGCAGTGGTAACGGCAAACAGATGCAAACAAGCGTCTGTGCACACCACATTTTATTGGAGCTGACTCTTGTTTGAAACTTTCAGAGAGTTTCACTGCACAAACAATTCTGAATTTTGGACACAACCTTTATGGTTTTTACACTGGCCTCTGTGAAGTTTATGCTAGCCAGCCTCTAAAGGCTAGAGCCAAAAGTTAACCTCTCTTTTCACATTTTTTTTCAGGAGGTTAAAAAGTCCTGGCTGAATTTGGGGCAGGGCATTGAACTCCCAGGATCCCCAGGCCAATGCCTGGCAGTGCATTCCTGTGCTTTTCTGCAAATTCTAAAAAACCTTAATGCAACTTGACTGCTTAATTATCTATTTCATGAGTGTAATTTTTCTAAGTGCTATGAGAAAAATGATTATGAATCAATCCATTGAAGGTGATATTAGCCATGTCACTAACAGCTGTCACACTAAGTTACATTAAGTAATGACATACAATATAGATGCTGAATATCATCTTCATTTCTTAGTAACAATCATATATTGGATTTGGTTCATCTGATTTGTTTTATTGCTTTATGATGCTTCTCATTATACTTTACATCCTGCTTTCTGCCTTTATAATGAGACTTCCAAGGCTGTCTTTGAGAAAAATACTGGGATGTTGCTTTTACTTTCAGTTCTTTGCACCTTGGACTACAGACTGAGCATCAAAAGATGAGGTTTCCACTTAAATTGAGCCTCCAAACTACAGGATGGTTTTAGTCTTCTCTATATAGATGATGGAAGCAAGTGAATTCTTTTGCAAATATATATGCACCGACATATACATGTATTACATCTGGCAGTTACCTCACGACACCTAGCTCTGTGAAGGCTTCTCCAAATAGGATTTTAGGTTTGGAAACAGGTTTCCCCTATGATTTTTCACTTTAGTCCCATGACTATACAGATATAGTTGAAGAGTTTCCTCCACTTTTGCTCTTTATTTGCCTTTTAGGTCACCAGGTAACACTTGCCCGAAACCTCTCCCGGCTGGAGGTCTGACCCACAGGCCCCACATAGATGCATTGCTTGCTGAAAGCTGCCCTACCTGCCCTTCGGTGTGTCTGGCATTTCCTTGCTGTAGGACAACTGGAGCTGCCCATCCTCTATCTCCATACCTACCTCCTGCCTAGCCAGGCAGTGGTTCATACACAGAAACTTTTCACTGCTCACACCATGGGAAAATTTACAAGGGATTTTTCTAGCCCCTTTTCAGCACCAAAGTCCCTAGAGAAGTGTGTGCCCCACAGGTATCTTGCACAAATTTCAAACACGTCACTAGGTCTTCGAAATCCAGCCATACACATATATTTGCACTGTGGTGAATGCAGGTTCCTCAGTAATTTTCTGCACTGAGTGAACTGCAGAAAGGCAAAGAACAGATGAATTTCATTTTCAGTTTCTCCAAGGCTGGATTTGTATGCTTCAGACACTACACACGGAGTTGCTCTTGGCAGCATCAAACAGTTTTCTTAAATATATATGAAAACTGAGCAATTACTGTTCATTGCAAAACATTTCACAACAGATTAATCAGGATGCTATACAGTATGAAAGGGGAAAATAATTGTGGCAGTTTATCAAAGAGAAGAAGCACATTTGTGCAGAGTAGTGTATGCCATTGGCTGATGTGTAGGCTTTCCCCACAAAAAATAGGGAAAAGCTTAACATCTGTATTCTATAATCCTCCTGCTCTGCACCCAGCAGGCACCAAGGGCTTATTATATACTTGACTACTGCTCTATGGTAATTGCACAGGATTAGGGTTTCCTTTAACTCTTTTCAGTACATAGCACTTGGCAAATGCATTTCCTAGTAATCTTTGCTATTTAAAATAAAACAATTAATGACCATTAATTAAACTTTAAAAAAGAAGTGCAGGTGGAATAAGAAAAGAAACTCTCAATAGTTCTTCTTGTGTTCATGTAATTCATTGTGTTACCTATGTGAAGAACTAATAAATGGAATTTTCCAAAGGAAAAATAATTGTAAGAAATGGGAGAGAACCTGGGGAATGGAAATGTTTGAGATCTGTATCTGGATGCAGTCTTCCTTGCTATTCATGACCTCAGCAAAGGTCATGGTCCTTTCTGCAACGTGGAGTTAAACTGCAGCTCCTCAGAGGTCAGGGCACCAACATTCCTGGTTTGGATTAAGGCTTGTTCCTGCTGGAAGCCCCTGTTGCAGAGAGGTGCTTCAGATTCCAGTCTTCTGCAAAGCCATAACGGGAAAACCAGGAGGGAGGCTTTCATTCCTTGCAAGCTAACAAACATCATATATGACTTTAAAGAATTATTGCTACCTTGATTTTTCAGGCTTTCCTATCATTCAGATTATTTATATGGGAAAACGTTTAAACTGAGAAACTGTTTCATCAACTGCTCTGATAAATCGTATTTACCTAACAATCCCTGAGTGCCCATTACTCTGTGTCCTGGCAGTGAGGGTTGTACAAATTGAGTTAACAGCCACACATCCACGCAAGCTGATGTAAACCATCCCATTTCTACCCAGGGCAATCATAACAGAGCTGCTCCATGGGAATGTGTTCAGGATTACTGAAGCATAGTGCTTTCTTAAAAGCAAAGAACAATGTTTTTGCTGTAAAGAGAGAACTTTCCTATAACCTTTCACATATGTCACTATTTTCTCCACCAAATTGGTTTTTTTTATAAAGCTCTATTTCTATTCTGGCTTGTTGTGGCAGGAGGATGCTGCTCTTTACGTGAAGGAACCGGGGATGTTGTGCTGGGGTCACACACCAGCCAGTGCTGCCGCGGGGCAATCCTATATCCTCTGTTGTGAACGTGTTGGTGGGATGCTGCCTTTAGGAGGTCTTATTTTGTTAAACGCATGGCTCTGACATTACTTGGGTGCTTTTTTACAGTAGACAAGGCATTTCTGAAAAGCTTTTGCCATGTCAGGTCTGTGGATGAAACTGGCAGGCAAAGACCTGTTTTATGTTTAGAGTAGTGCCACTTTGCGTAAAATAATCAGATCTGATGAACAGATTAAAAGAGGATATAAAATGGTTTCTTTTCTGCCTCCTTTTGACAGGCATCAATGACTTTAGTTACCTGCACACAAACTGCTTTGAGCTGTCCATCTACGTTGGCTGTGACAAGTACCCCCACGAGAGTGAGTTGCCAGAAGAGTGGGAGAACAATCGTGAGTCCCTGATTGTTTTTATGGAACAGGTATGTGACACAACAGTAATGTTGGAATAGCTGATTGACCCCTTTCACATTGAAAGGGAGTTTAAGGGTTCCGATATTTTTCTTGCATGGCTAATTACATGATTATTGATATTGGTGAGAGAAATACCACCTACAAGCAGTGCTGGTGTATTGTTCAGCCAGGCTGCTCTGTCCTAGGAAGACAAAATAAGAGAGCTTGTTAAAATTTGATGTGAGTGCAGAGCTTGCTTGAAAAGGCTGTCAGAAAAGAACCCCTTACGTCTGCTGCTTTATCTGTCCCTTGAATTTGCTGCCTCAGGAATCCAAACAGGGTTTGTGAGTTGGTTAAGGAGCACCTAATGCCTGGAAGGCTGATGCTCATTTAATAATGACATTTCAAAAGTGTGTGAACCATAAAGTAGGAACAGAATCACCTAATTCACAGAGAGTTAATGATTTGTTGCATCTTCCTAATGGCAGTACTGTACAATATTTATTTGTTGGTTTCTTCTCTCAATAGGTCCATCGGGGCATCAAAGGCATAGTGAAAGATGTGCATGGAAAGGGAATCCCAAATGCTGTCATTTCAGTAGAAGGTGTTAACCATGATATTCGCACAGGTAAAAAAGAAACCCTAAAACTTTAGTGCAAATCAACAGATTTGTTGTTTTTAATTTTTAAAAAAAGAGACTCTCATTGTAGCTGTGAACTGTTTTCTGGGAAAAGCCAGTGGACAGCACAGGAGGAGAGAGTCACTTCTTTCCACAATGCAGCTGTGTAGAGAAGAACAGGACTCTGGCTTTCCTACTTTTTTTAAAGCAGTGATCAAATAGCCCCAAATCAACAGGCTGAGTAAGGCTGTGCTGAAAGAACTGTTATTGCTCTTTTCCTCATGTTCAAATCTAACCCAGAATAATCACAGCACTGAAAAACAAAGTGTAGACAATGCCTTGTTAGGTGAAAATAGTTTCTCTGGCTGTGAACAGTTGCAGGACTGTGACTGTGTTGGAGATGTGATTTAGAGCTGTGTCCAGAGCAAGAACAGTCATTGCAGGGAAGGGGAAGTTTCACAACCTGAGGATTCTCCTGCAAAACATCACAGCTTTATAAAAGCTAGTTTAAATGGGGCTTGGCTCTGCACAGGTGGATTTCAGCCCAGAGAATTACTTTTCAATATGTATAGTTTAAAACCCCCCCAAACAAATAGCTATTTTGCTTGTTAGCAGAGTCTTGACCTCTACCCAGACACAGATACATAATAGTCAGAGTAAGCTCTAAGCCTGCTTAATGGCCTGGAAAGTAGTTATGGCACCGGCAATTGCGAGATTACTAATAATATCTGAAAAATGCTGCTGGCAGGTAACAGGTAGGATAGTATCCAATGGCCATTGTGATTGTGTTGGTGCTATACCATGATTTCAGACACACAGTCATCTTAGGGTGACAGCAGCACACTCACAGTGCTGGCTGCAAGAGGTTAACGAGCCTTTTACTGGAGGTTAATGGAAAAGTAGTATCATGGTGAATAGTCAGGAAGATCATATTGTTGTGTACTTTAGGCTTGGTTCAATGTTCAGATCAGGAGCTGATTTTATTTATTTTTTCATGTCCTGGCTGGTCTTCTGGGTCATTCATTAGCCACCTCTTTTACTGGCTTTGCCACCGAGATATAGTATGATACATAAACTGATTACAGGCTATGGGATATCACAGCTCTTGAGATAAGAGACTTCCAAATCTTTAGTGTTTGCTACAGTAAATTGTCTAAGCCAATAAATAAATCTTGGAATAACTTAACTTAGTTTGTGATTAATTTTATTTCTATGCTATTGTGTCTGTTGTAAAAGAAAATATTGAATGACAATACTTAATTAGGCGATAATACTTCTGCCTTAAACATTTCAAAATGAGACCACTGGGAAATGATGGTGAGAGCTAAAGTTATTTTTCCTTGTCTTGGAAGTCCTGGCAGTTTTGACAGACTGCCATAAACTGTAGGTTGTATCGTTCTTCTAACAGGATTAATGTATTGCTCGGGTTGAGGCTGGGTCTTTTATCTCCAGCACTCAGTATGCTGGATTGCCACATGGAAGAAAAATCAATAGCTTAAAGAAGGAAAACATGCATATGGAAAGGATTTCCAGTGGACAGTAATAATGGGGCAGGATCCCAGAGCCCACCTTGTGACACTTGGGAAAATCTCGCAGCTGTTTACATCCAGACTGAGAGCTGAGCTTCTATGGCTCAAGACCATCTGCAATTGTTAGTAAGCATAGAAGTACTTATTTCGTTCTTTTTCTGTTCTTTTTTTTTAATGAGATGATTCAACAGACATTGTTTGGCAATTGCTTTCTACTTGGGAACATAGAGATTCTACCTTGGTTTATATTTTACAGATAACAATGCATGTCTCGTTAGTCTGTGAAAGTAGAAAATTGGAGCCAAAAAGCTAAAATGACATGTGCAACTCCAGAGAAAGAAGGCAAATTGCCATCGGTCTTCTTTCATTCATACCTTTTAAATGAAAAATGTATCCATTTAAACCTCAGAGTTGCCTTGATGCGAAAACAGACCAAGTAGGAAAAGAATTATGACCACTATCTTATCACTATATTCATATAACTTCCAGCATAGGTGAGCTGGGCTGTAAGGTATCTGCTGTTCCTCTGGTACATTAATGTGCTTGAGTGCCCTGTAGAGCCAGACAGAAATTGTCTGGAAAGGCCTTCTAATAACATTTTGAGAAAATCTCTCTGTTTCTTCCTGTGGACAAGGAAGTCCACAGAAAGCGCTAGTTTTACTTTCTGTGGGACGTAAAATCTACCTTATGGGCAGAGAAGGTTGCTGACACTGAGCTGACAATAGCAATATGCTAATTGAAAGCATTGATTCTGAGAACAAGAGCCTTGTGGACAATTAATGCATTTTCTCTCGGTGCAGATGCAACTATTGATTAAGTCTCAGTGACTGCACGTTGTTATGGCTGGATGTGAACTGTGCTCTCTGAGATAGCCTTTGGGAAGAACTCAATCAATTATTTTACCAAATGTGCCTGGACACCTTTTGTCCCCATGGTATAAAGTCAGTTTGGGGGGCTGCTTCCTGTAATTGCACACTTGAGGAATTCCAAAGCAGATCTCGATGAAGAAATGTACAGCATCCTTCCACTGAAACGCGTTTGTGTCCCAGCCTGTGAGAGAGTCTAAAGGAAGATGTGCATTTCTGTGTGATTTGTGTGATAAGGAGTAATTAATTTAATTTCACGTAACACTCAGAGAATTTTTTTATGACTATCTTAGTAAGTTCCATGTGATTTCAGTACACTTTCTGAAATGAAACGCAAAGATTTTAAGTAGCATTTAGTAATACTTAATAATACTATAGTCTAAGCTAAGCATAATTCTGGTGTTAAAACTCTCCAGCATCATTTCTGGCTACCTGTTCAGCAGAGGAAAATCAAGTTTCAGTAGTTGCATGCACTGGGGGTGCAGCACTGTGGCTGGCTTCCCTGGAGAGGCTCTTGTAGGTAATGGAGCAATAAGGTAGGTTTTTATGACGTCTTTCAATTAGCAAGTTTTTGTACATTTAAGTGTAAATATGACACTTAATTGTAACAAAGATTGGTGCTATCTGGCTAAAGAGAATTCCTCTTCACTGACATTTTTGTGGAGTCACCTGACACATTTAATTCATAATAATACTGTCTTCGTATTCTTATGTGTTGTTATTATATTTAAGTAGATGTGGCGATTCTTTTCCAGATCCAGTAGGAGGGGGTAGGTGGAGTCTGCCTCCAGCCTGTTCCACTGGAGCCTATTATTTTAGAAAACATATTAGTTGCTAAATTTAGCTGTGGTTTAAGTTGTGTTTCTCTTGCCATCTGCTCTGAAATTTTTTACCTATTGCACTTAATCTGATTTTCAATAAACCTCCCTATTAGTCTGGTATTAAATTCTGAGCAGTGACAGCTGACAGAAACACTAATGTCTGCTTACTTAAAAATGGAGAGGAGTTAAAGTGCCTCCTGCTAACAGTTTAATATCCAGCTCTGTAATAATTTTCCTGGTGGTGTGGAAATGTGTAGATTCAGCTCTTGTAGGACCTTTTAAATGTGTCAGGGAAATATGGGTCAGCTTTGAAGGGCAGGGGCTAACACCAGCCTCTGCACAGGGATGCACTCACAGCCTGTAGCATCACCAGAGCATTTACAGCTAAAAGTGAGCCCTCAGTGATGAATTCAAGAAACCTGGGCAGCTTTATTTTTGATGTTTCGGTTAAGGTACCCATATACACAATAGAAGGGAGAAGGGAGCATAGAGCTTCTCAGAGAGACCTTCCCAAAATGACAGAGTCTTACAAAACAGAAAATCTCGACCTTGATCATCATACCTTGTGGAGTCAAACTGGCTGAAAGAAGAACTGCTGTGCAAGAACTTAACCCGATCTGGTGTTCTGGTGTCAAGTTTTACACTTGCACTCAGAGACTGCAGTATCAGGGTGTAGGTTATATTGCTGGTCTGTGAACATTTGCAGTTTGCAAACATATTCATTATTCTATCAAGCCCTAAATTAAGATTATATTTCTCTAAACAGAGGCCAGCCAGTGTAATCTTTTCCCAAATGTAGTACTTTTATCCAAAGCACCTTTAGTTTTCGCAATAGACCACACAGTAACAACTCCAGACCAGTGAAGGTTGTTTGAATATGCACTTTCATTCCAAAGTAGGGTTTCTCAGTTTCCTCTTATTTTAGTCCACAGCCAAGAATACTTGCTAGTTAAAATAATAGTCAAAAAGAGGTCTAGACCCGTCCTCATGTACATGTGGTTAATGTATGGGAAAGAAGAAGAAAACAAAGTCCTGATTCCATGAGGTGTTTAAATCCATCTTGTTTTAGTGTGGTTTAGTTGGTTACAAAACTCCCTTACAATGCTTAGAGGTAAGTGAGTGATTGAGTACCCTGATGAATTTTAATTTGTGGGAAAACTTATGTAGTAACACTGAATGCAAAATTTTACAGAATGGCTTATTTACTTCGATATCTAAGAGCTGTGTTATGCATTCACATGCTTTACATACTAAATAGCATCAAAACACATGTGTCCAGGAGATCTGGCCAGGATTGTGTGTGTGATATGGGCACAGCACTGAGGCTCCTCTTGTTTGGTTTATTACAATTAGTTTGGGGAAGTTCTTCTGTACCTCTCGGGAATCACGCATCTTAACAGGGTGGCTCTTTGCCTCAGGATGCTTTTGACTTCAACTGTCAGAAATCTCAGGCAAGATGTGTGAGATATGTTTTGCTGCAGGGTCGGCAGGGGGCAGAGGAGGGGGTATGTGTGATGGGGGGCAGCCTCACTGACACCCTCCTGGCGTCAGGATGCAGGGCTGCTGCCTCTGGTGCTATCTTATTCATGTGCAGACATTTATTCATGCTTATAAGCAACAACTTCCTCAAGGAGAAAGGGCTGCTACCTGAAAACCATCTTTTTTCCTACCAGGTGCTGATGGGGATTACTGGCGTCTTCTCAACCCAGGAGAGTATGTGGTAGGCGTGAAGGCAGAGGGCTACACCACTGCCACCAAGACCTGTGAAGTTGGCTACGACATGGGAGCTACCCAGTGTGACTTCACCATCTCCAAAACCAACCTGGCAAGGATCAAAGAGATCATGAAGAAGTTTGGGAAGCAGCCGATCAGCCTGTCCATGCGGCGGCTCAGGCAGAGGTCTCGGCAGTGGCGGCAGAAGTGATAGACCTGGCAGCCCAAGGAGTCTGCGAGCTCTGCTTCTCTCAGCCTGGCTGTAGTCGTAGTGAGAGTTACATAGCACATCTCTTCATACATATTTCTCTGCGCGAGGCCTTTCTGTTAGTGCAGCTGGATGGATGAGGTGGGGTAGTCAGTTTGGTGAAAAGTCACAAACCGAATTCAAGTTGAACCAAAGTAAGCCCTGGCCAGTGGGGAGAGGCAGGAAGAATGTAGAAAGATGCTTTGAGTTAACCTGGAATGAATTTTTTTTTGCTTGTTGGGTTATTTAATCCTTTGTAAATCAGTTTCCTCTAGAAGTGGAAATGAAAAGAGATACTTATAAAGGAGTTGTGTTGTTTTGAATGAAAAACTGAAAAATGTTGTTTCTGAAGTATAAAATTGATATATTTTTGCAGTTCAAAAGAAGTTTTGACACAGTATGTTTTATTCTTATATGGGAGGAAAGCTGAGAGGGGACAACTTCTGTTGAATGTTATTGAAAAGTGAGTGACAATTTCAGCCCCCCTTTCCCTACCAGCCCATCTTTGGACAAGCACCACGATACCTGGGGAAAAAAGCCTGAAGCATGTAACCCACCTTGGCTTTCCTGCCTGGTTTGTTTATACTTAAAGGCATCTTGTGGTTCCAGAGTTAATGGCAGGAGTGTTTTCACCTCTGGCTGTTTAAGGCTTCATTTTTACTCCATGGACTAACCCAGACATAAAGGGCATAGCATGAGGACCACTTCAGTGCTGCGACACAGCACGCTTCTCTTACACACCTTATACCACTGTCTTCCATGACATCGAGGGATTTTGTACTCCTCTGCACCAACTGCTCATCCTGCCACTGTGACTACTGCTTTTCTGGCCTTATGACTCTGTGGCAGTCGGGTTTGTGCTTTGTTATTGGCTTTTAATCAATAAAATTGTACAGCAGGATAGGACTGAGGTTCAGGAAGGATGCAGATGATATCTAGGAAAAAGTGAACAGAATAAACATTGGACAAAGTAAAAAATATAAAAAATTATACCAAACGTAGGGCCACCTGTATGATCTTGGCCAGTCAGGAGCCTGTGGCTAAACAAATATCTCTTACTGTGCTTAGTTGAAAGGCTGTGGCACATACTTCAAAATACAATTCTGTTTAAAACATTTTAATTGTTACTACAGTTTTCACTGTTTTGATATGGTTCTGGGAACAGACATTCACAAAAGCATCACTCCAAACTGTGGAAAGATAACTTGCAAGTAGAAGACTTACTGTAAAAATACCAGGTGCCATCTGTATTAAATCTTTTTTTCTTGTCAATTCATCTTGTAAACACATAAAAGGCAAAAGATTGCAGAATGAATAATCTAACAGTGAACCCTTGCATAATAAATAGTTGTATTCTTAAATTTCTTAGACAATCCCAGCCCATGCTTGTTCTGCAAGTACCATTGAATAACAGCAATGTATTTGGCAGCAAGGGCTCAAAGGAAACAGAAGACTGCACACATGATTTTCTATAACTGAAGTTTTGGAATCCCAGCTGCTGGTCACCGTCATCTAAATTAAGCAACAGAGGTAAACAAATAATCCAATTACTACATTACCATTTGGAACTATATTTTACTTATTTCACTCTACCATCCTTACAACAGTCTGTATCTCATGTATTTCTGTACAGCAAATACATCAACAACTTGTCAAGGGGTTTTTTTTTTGGCCACTGAGAAAGGATTAGTGAGGTCTTTGCAAAGGTAAAGGTGTGAAATTATTTTAGGATATGAATTAATGATAGCAGACAATTTATTACCAGTTTAATTTGGCTCATTCATTGTAGATGTGTAGATTTTGTTACTGCCACAATGGATCAGGGTCATACAGAGCTTTGTGTGTCATGAACTAAGAGTTTCTTAAGAGGCTCCTCCCTGGGGTCCCACAAAGGCTACCTGGCCATCTTGCTGGGGGTGGTTGGCAAGCAGAGGCAGGGGAGGAACTGAAGCAGCCAAAATTAAATCGTCCTGATAATCAAGTTGAAAATGGAAACCACTATCTTAGTCCTAGCAGCTGAGTTCTTTCTGCCCTGAAATAATGTTTCAGTCCAGTTTGAGATTTACTTTAGAACCCTAGAGGTTCCTGTGCTTTGTTCTCAGGCCTCAGGTTATCTCAACGAGAAGGTATTTTTTATTTGATAGCACGAAATGGATCTGATGGGAAATTCTTCAATGCCTGTTAGCTAAAATTAGATGGACTTTAATTGCTGAAGACCTTGGTAACATCAGATGCTGAAAACAGTGGCCATGGGGTTCCTTACTGGCCATGACTGGTGTTTCCACGTATTTGGGCACAGCAAAACTGTGACTGATGCAGCTGACCTTGCTCCATTTCAGTGCAGGCATTACTAAATAAATGGCCTAATAGCTGTCAAGTACTTGTCTGTGCAATTATTTTTTGATTGTCCGGCACATTTACACAGGAAAACCCTCAAGTTCAAAGGAATTTTACTAGGAACTTCAGCTGTGTGAGTATCTCAGTCTGAGAAACGATGTTTATGCCTGCCCTGAATATAATAGCACTGAACTAATGTGCTCCCTGGTTGCTGCTGTCGCTATGCACTTGGGAGTTAAAGTGCTCATTTTCTTTTAAATACATGGCACTGCTCTTTAACCTTTCAACAGATCGAAATCACAAACCAATACATCTGTTAAGAGTGTTTTCTATTAATCTAACTTTTACCCATCCTTTGGAACAGGTGATTTTTTTCTAAATTTTGTGCCTCGGATCTCCTTTGCTTTTCATGTTATAGGAAAATAGACAACCCTGAAGAAATGACAGCAGGTGAAACTCAAGGATGAACACATTCTTTTTATAATTACAGGTCCATTTTAACAGCTGCTTCTATGAGAACTTTGCTAAGCCTTGATCATCCCTGATAGAAAAAGGTACAATCCTTTCCAAGTAATAAGAAATTCAGCTGTACAACCTCACCCATCCAATAAAAGTTAAACAAATAAAAGGTCAAAATAGAACATTCTCTACTCCTTGATAATACCAGCCATCAGTCATCTGCTCCCATGCAGAGCCCTGGTGCTTCTAAAATACAGCGGCAGGAGCTGGCTGGCTTCTCCCTGATGATCTATGTCATCCTATCCAGCTGTTCTTTCTCTATCTGTTTAATTACCTACCAGTTTTATTACCTCATATCTCAGTTTTTCTCATCCATCTTGGTACCCACAAGTACTCTACCCTCTCCAAGACAGAGCTCGGTATCTGCAAATCAGCTTGGGAATACTGAAGCCAATAAAAATAGATTTACTAAAACTGCATCTGCTTACACGCGTTGGTGTGATTGTAGTGAGTGTTGGTAATCCCTTACCCAAAGTTAGTCTGCTGCAGTATCTGAGTATCACTTTTACCAGGTGGTTGAGCTCTGTGTGGGTAAAATACACTGATAAAAATGAGTGTAAAAGAAGTTATTGGCTGTGCTGGTGAAGAAATATATCTTTGATATTTTAAACCTGTCACATATTTTCAGCTTCTGTCACCAACCGCTTGCCCTTTTTAATCCATGTAAAGTTGTGGGGTTTTCCCTCTAACTTCAGCTCACTATTTTCTGTGAATTTGGGACATCTGCTTTCAGCAGTCAGTGGCGGAGTTTCATGGCCAGATTTACCTGCCTCTGTTACCATGCTGTGGGAGGTGCCTGACCTTTTGAGAAACATCGGAACAGAGAGAAGTTCATCTGAAATAGGATGCAAGTGATTTCACACCACCAGCTTTCAGCAGTTAAACCTTTAAGTACTGGCCTTCACCTCTGAAGGTCATCAGAGCATGGCTGGGGTGCCAGCATCACATCTGGAGGTGGCATTTGGGCTCTCAAGGTTCATTAGCACTTCCGAAAGTGTGGTTTCAGCAAAATGCTACAGAGCAGCCCTGCCAGTGCCTGTTCTTTTAGCCAAACACTATTCTAAGAGAAAATGTGGGCAATTTTGAAAACTGTTCTCCTGACCAAGGCACAGATAAAGGAAAAGCTGAGGGACTGGTGAACAGCAAATGTTGAAACAAATAAGATGAAATGATAGCTCCGTAAGGAATCATTTGCATTCAGATTTTGTCATTTCTGCACGACTTTATGAAGAGGTTATAGATGGGTTTAAAGTTGTCTTGCAAGACCCATGAATTACATAAGAAAATGAGCACTTTTCCCCAGTGGCTTCAATAATAAATCACCCTGTCCTTCTCTCCATACTGAGGAATTAGAGCATCCAATGTAGGCTGGGGCTAAAAGCAGCTGCAAGATGCTGTCTCACAGGGTAAAGCATTGCTGTGCAGAGTGGGTTTCAAGGCCAGAAAAACGTGCATGGAATAGGACGTGTTCAGACCTTAAGAAACATAAACAGAGAGAGCCAGGATGCAGCTTTAAGCATAGCAGTGTGGTGCCCATATCGAGGAAGTCCAACCAGCCTTGTTATAAAACCATGTATACAGAAGGGGCTGTTCAATGAGAATGAGACACAAACACCGCCCAAACAATAACAAAAAAATCCCAAGCCAGAACACCACTTTGCTATTGCAAGCAAAATAAGGAAGTCAAAGCCCCTCTTCTGTGTGTTTGATATAATATTTATGAATAGCAATACCAAATCACAATTTTGAACACAACAATTTCTCTTTTATTTGGAATTCTTCCCCATACTAAGTCTTTACTGTGTATTCTGAAATACAGATGCTGTTTAGAGCAGTAGTTAGTAAAAATTCACACCTATTATTATATGAAGTAATATTATCCACCTGACATTTTAATTATTCTGGCTACTAGCCCTCACTTATTTTGCCGCAGCTGCCATCTAAAATTTCATACACCACTTTGTCAACAGCACCATCGTTGTTGTTAAATCTGTGCCATCCCAACAGCAACAAAACAGTGTACAGTGTAAACCATCACTGAAAGATCTTGGATATTTCAGCCAGACTTATTGTCAGCAAGTACATATATGAAAAATGACATTGCTTATTGTGTTTTACATGTGACAGAAATACAATACTTGGGTTAATAAGGATCAATGGCAGCATAATCTCACTTGAATAGACCGGGGGATTTAAATTTGAGATCTATTTCTTACCACAAGGAGTTGGATCTGATTACATGGCTTCAGGGTTTCTTTAAATGTAAAAGGTGTTAAAATCATTCCTGTTCATCTCAGTTTTGTGATCCCTTTAAATCTCAGGTAAACAGAGTCATGAACGTGGCATGCCACAGCTGAACCCAACTCACTAGTCAGCTGCTGATGTCTCCAACGTTTCTTCAGGCTCTCACAAGCAGAACTGGTAGATTTACAGTGTAATCTAGGAAGGAGTGGAAAGGGAATGGAAAACCAGGTTCTGCTGCTATGATCTATCCTGCATCTGTGTAAATACAAAGGTTTATTTTTCTATATTTGGCATCTAGTGCCACTGGAATGAACATAATAGTTTCTGGCACGTTTTCAACTCTCTGTTGTTGCACTGAAGGACCAAGATCCTTCCTTGGTAAGCTGTTAAACCTACCAATTCAGTTTAATTTGCACTGTTTTTGTCTTTGGTTGTTTTTCTATTGTCATTTTTTAATGCTAAAATTCGGTCCTTGGTTGTTAGAACCTTGAGGACTGTTCTTGTCTATGGTACCTCTGCTACTCAATTTACAGACACTTCACAGCAGTGGTTCCTTGCACACTTTATACCATTTTTTGCCCTGAGAAGATCATCAAGGATCAGTTTAATGACTCAGAACCACTGTACATTTGAATACTGAAGGTACTATATCGAGAATAACCATACGGCCTTCAGTGTTAAGTGGGGTGCAGAACATATGTGATTTGGAGAAAATCCAGCATTATAAAATCACTTTCTCTCTAATGAAAGCATTCCTGAAAATTAATTGATGAATTTCCATCTTGGCTTTGGAAACAGCGTATCATTTTTAGCGCTATGAGCCTCCAGAGAGTAATTTCAGTTTATCACCTTCTTTAGGTGTATCATTAACGTCTTGGTTTGCTGTTAGCAGACTGGAAATCAAATGGTATAGGTGCTTGCAGAGGATGGGGATTCTCCTGGCCACTCAGCCGGTGGTTTGCTGTTACTGACTCTGGGGACAATAAGAGCAAACTTTCGTCAAGTTTGAAAATGTGTTGTTAATGCTGGTTGAGGAGGATTTGCACAAACTCTCAAACCAAAGAGCTTCCCTGGAACTTATGATCTGCAGGGAACTTGCTAACATCTTAGCTGTAGTAAGAAAAGGAAAATCATGAGGTTGGAGTGGGAAGAGAACCACTTTTTCAGAGACAAGCTGGAACATGGGAAGGAGGATTCAAGTTAACGTCTTCTTCTCCCCTGTTTGTCCTGAATAATCTTCCCTGAATTTGCCTTTTCCTGCACGTTTAAATAGTCCTTGTCTTGGAAGCAGTCAGTGTGATGGCAACAAAGAACAGCCTGAGTGGTGGCATTTCAAGGCTTCCAGTGGAAGCCAGAGTGTTCAGAAGCAGATGCTGCAGTGTAATCTGTCCCCAAATGTTGGTAACTGTAGTTTTTCAGATAACAGAAAATTACTCTGAATTTTGGGATCTGACAAAAGGGAGAAGACTGGGTATTTTTCACACTAAGGGGACTGGAAGAAAGCTGGTATTAGCTCAGAGTAGGAAATGGGATGGTCAGAGAAGCATTCCTTCAGTGAATTTGTGATCTGACACAAATGTTATGTTTGGGTGAAGCAGAAAATGGTGTTATGTCATTTCCATGGCAGGAGGGTGGCAAGTCAGTGGAGCATACATGAGATAAGCCAAGACAGGGCTCTAGCCACCTCCTGTTGTCCAGAGTATTTGTCCCACACCAGGCACGGGCACAACTCCAAATTATCGCTGTCCCTCGACAGAGAATCTGGAGAGAGGTTTGAGTTTCTAAACTAGTCTTATAAAAGTCTCATGAACTGCTGAGGATGTTGAAATAATCCATTCCCAACTTAAAATAAATGCCTGTTATTAGAGGGGAAAAAAATAAACTCTGGAGGGGGAGGAAAGAGCAAATAAGGATGTTAAAAATGATAGAGTGGAAATGAGTCTCTGTGACCTACAACAATAGCGATGTGTGTGTTTGTGCCTTGTGTGGGCGTGTTGTATGCACTCCATATGTTTACTTACAGGAGACAGAAGCAATTATGAGCCCAGGCAGCCCTCAGGGGGCATCAGCACTGCAGAGCTGCCAATTGTTTGACACTAGGAAAAGCAAACTGTACAAATGTGGCCTTATTATAGCAACAATCAGAGCTGAGTGTGGGAGTCTGTACTATTTATCAAGTTTTCCTGATTATATCTTGTCGGATTTGTTTCAGTGATGAAGCTGCAGTTTGAGAGCTCAACGTGTAAAACAGTGGTTTAGCATCCCTCCCACCCTTGAAAAGAGAGAAAAAAAAAATCAAAAAAGTCTCTAAACAAAATCCCCAAAGTCTGCTGTGATTCTGCATCTGAAAAAAGGATGTTGAAATGTTTAGGAACTTGGCTACATTTTTATTTGAATCATCTAATAAAGAGGCTTTAGAGAGGGAACAAGAACAAATGCTCATCTGCTAAAGCCATGCAAGACCTACTGATAATATTGCCCAGCCACTTTGTCTCTGCATCTGATCAAGTTCCTTATCAGAAGTTCACAGGCAGCAGTCATGGCTCAGCAAGGGTTAATATTTATCTGATTTCCACTGTGAAAGTCTGATGATTTTTCTGACCTGGCCCCATATGGATCATAGAGTGGTTTGAGTCAGAAGGGACCTCAAAGCCCATCCAGTTCCAAACCCCCTGCCATGGGCAGGGACACCTCCCACTGGATCAGGTTGCTGCAAGCCCCATCCAGCCTGAGGTGGATAATGATACTGAGGCTGTCGTGGCTTTGCTGCTGCTGTAGCAGCACAGGCATTAATGATGAGCAAAGCTCCTACACCCTGCTAGGAGCAGGCGCACCACGAGGGCATTGGAATAGGCTGCCCAGGGAGGTGGTTGAGTCACCTTCCCTGGAGGTGTTTAAGACACGGGTGGATGAGGTATTGAGGGACTTGGTTTAGTGTTAGATAGGAATGGTTGGACTAGATGATCCGATGGGTCCCTTCCAACCTGGTTGTTTTGTGATTCTGTGATTCTGAGGGCATGTGCCAGCCTGAAAGGTTCTCCATGGCATTCCAGAAGCCGGACACTCAGATCAGCTTACAGGAAGCAATAGTGCTCCTGTCACCCCAGCCTCAGATACCTGGAGCAACTCCAGTGGCTCTGCAGCTCCTCGAAACAGCAAGCAGTCAGGAGAGAATATGTGAACAACAAACAGAGCTGAATTCAATCAGCTGTTTGCTACAAATCATTTGAACAGCTCTGTGTGCACGGCTAAGGAAGATAATTTTAATGTGAAAATGATGGGAAATCCACGATCACTTTAATGGGATGATTAAGATCTGTGGGCTCCCAGGGAAAACAGCAGTGTGTGCACCTGCATCTGTTAAAAGAAGCAAAATACAGAGAATAACAAGCAGTAAATCATCAGCCCATCTGCAGGTCATGGCATGGGTTGGTAGAAGAGGCGATGGAAAGGGAGTGGAGAAAAGCAGAATGAAGGTCCTGAGCATGTGGCTGTTTCAGGCTGTGGTGTGGGAGCTCACAGGTGGTATGGGTGAGCTGAGCAGCCACGAGAGCCACACTGGGTGCTCACCTTCTGCAGCTATGTCTTTAAAATCAAGAGGCATTTTGGAACATGTGGAATTTGTGTTGTGGTGAAGAAAAGTAATATTAGAAAGGTACGGGTAGTGTCTTCACCACTAATATATTCAATGTAACCTGCTCATTTTTACCACAGAAGAATGTGCCTCTTCCCTGGAAGAAGTCTGCTCAAGCAGGCCAGAAAGAGGGGACCAGGCAATCTAAAGCAACCAGAAGTCCTGAGATGGTGCATTCGCTGCCTCTCTATTCATTGGTTCCTGGTAGGCAGCAATATTCTCTGAGTTTTCTTGACACAGAAGCGAAAAAATTATAATTTCAAAATACTAATATTTTTTAACTTTATCAGATAATAGATTTTATTGCTCTTGCAGCATTCCTTTGGAGGAATGTATTTGTAAAATTCATACGTATTTATAGGTGATATAAATATGTAAAATGTTTCAATGTGAAAAATGCATAGATATATATTCTATGCCTCTTTATTTTTCCATTGCAAAGGAGGAAGAAAGTATGGGTAAAAATATCTTCAGACGAATGCTGCCTGGCCCTACAGAGCAGTCAACCATCGCTGGTTCTGCAATGAGAACAATACAAGCAAAATAAGGCCCAAGGAACTTATTAGCTGTGTTCATACATAGTCAGTAGTTCAGACCTGGAGAGAGGCTCTAAGGCAGTGGTTTATCAGACCCAAATCGTAAGCTTTCACTGACAAAACATCTGGGCTGCAGACATGCCCTTCTTTACCCTTCTCTGCATGCCAGCCCTTTGCAGGCTGCACCTTCTGCTGGGCACCTCCTGAGCCCTCGCGCTCTCTTGCAGGCATAGAACTGAGAAACTGGGGAGACCTGGCTTTCCATTGCACTTTTTCACACATTTTACTAGGATGCTGAGCAGCCTTCCTGGGAATAGGTCCTAGAATGCAGCCGATGATCATTTGTTGGCTTTCGGTATTGTGTGTATTCCCCTGCCTCGCATCAGAGGCTATGGTAAAAATCACTCTATTAGGGCTACTGAAGGAGGTGATGTTTTGTGCGACTCCAGTGACAAATATCAATAAGCTGACATTAGATTTGATAAGCAAGATTGTAGAGATGGCTGGGAAAGTGAGGTGAAGGTCCTGCAGTAAAGAGAAATGGATAGTGATTCCTCATCCCAGTAATGAGGGCTGGTATGTCCCTCCTATATTGGATGTATGTCCTTGAATTATCAGGCAGCTTTTCTTCAGGTGGAACATCTACTGGCTGCAAAATACACCAGTATTTGGAGAATCATCTGAGTACAGCATCATTTAAATTTTCCTTTCAATTTGGATACCATCTGCTGCTCTGTTTTCTTTTCCTGCTGTCACAGTCGTAAGCATGTAATTATCATACTCCTACTCATTTTTCTCTTGTTCTTTTTCATTACAAGCTTAATTTCAGTCAGTTTTTGTCTTTAGCTTTCTTAAAGCCTGCAATTATTAGAAGATACTTAATGAGATCAACAGCAATGTTTCATGCTGCACAGATATTTTTGAAATGGATTAAATAAGGACAGACGGGAAAGCACTGAAATTAGTCTTGATATCCAAGAAATGGATAAAAGGTGGCAACTACTCAGACTGCAGTGAGTTCAGATGCTATTGCTCTGTTGAGTTGGCTGTTCGTGTCACATTTGTGTTTATGAGTATGGACCTGTTTGAATTCCAGAGAAAGCTGTTTTTAAATGACACAATTTGATTTTGACAGGTTGACTCTGGGGAGCAGAGGATTAGCAATAGAAAGAAGGGGAAGAGTAAGACAATGATGCACATATTTTGATTTTCATCCTATCCCCACAGGTCTACTCCTCAAACACCAGCAGAATGAAGTTTATCCCTGGCTGTCAGTGAAATCTTGTCGTGGACAAATTGGATAAATGGTAAATTTAATACTTGGGGAGTATTAGGTTCAAGCACACAATTTGAGAAACGGAGTTGGAACAGAATAAATCAAGTTGTTATAATTTCTTCCCTTGTGTCACAAAAGTCAGGATGTTTAATAGAGCAACAGGAGTCACTGCCCTGTAGAAAAGGTATATAATAATTTATTTTACACTTTAAGAAGCTTGCAGAACTAATAAAATCAAAAGTAGCAACACATAGGAATATGCTCTGTAGCTACAGTTAGTAAAATGGAAATTAAATGTGGTATCTGGGCAGCAAAGGTGTGGTAGTAATTTTTAAACTATTAAGTCAGATGTAACGATACAACTATCAGGAAATATGTCAGAACATCACTTGTCATTGTGGAAATAGGTTCTCTGAAGTACTCTCAGGAAATGCGGTAAAGAAAAAGAAATACTTGACATTTAAAGTGATAAAACTCCTTTCCAAAACCCAAAGACAAATGGTGTTTGCTTTCCACTGTTGTTCATGCTGCCGTGATGTAATATTTGATTGCAGGTGGCTTTGTAGTTGTCCTTTAAAAGTGAGCAGGACCAACCAGGTCACATCACTGTGATGTTACAGGCTTTTGCAACAATGAATTGAAACAGACTCTTTCAAATATTAACTTTTATATGAAAAAATAGGTCACACAAAGTCATTTAGTCATAATCACATTTCATTGACAGTAAATTTAACAAAATTACAATATACATACATAGCAGGTATTTGTATATGTTGCTTTGTATTAGCCGTTAGCTCTATGTAATAAAAATATATCACAATATTTGTTACATATTCACAAAGCACAAGCTGCTGTAGACAGAACAGACAGCACAGGCCCCGTTACTCAGAAGTCTGAAGTCCAGACTTAAATATATTTTATATATTATAACTGTAGGTGCTGACATGGAAGAGTTTTGTGTATCTGCCTTTACAGGAGTGAATGTGTCTCTAAAATATCTGCTGGGAGACCAGAGCAGTATCTGGGACCCTGGAATCCACATTAACTGGTGGCACTCTTGCACATCTGGCAATCACAAATGGGTCCGTGCATATCTCTACCTGTTCAGTTTAGAAAGGTTTTATTAATCTTGCCATTTTTTCCCTAAATAAATAGCGTTTACATCCCATTGTTACATAAAAAAGTACAATTTGATAAATTATAAGGGTATATTTATAATAATATTTATAACAATATTTATAACAATATTTATAACAAACACACCCTACCCACAGCAGCTATTATTAATGATATTTCAGAACTATCTTTCTTCCCACTGGCTGGGTGCATTTAGAAATAGGAAATCATCTATCTTGATTATTTGCCAAGCCAAACAACAAAAGGTTACATGCCCAGGCTGAACCTTTCACACTTCTCACTGTATGAATGTTTTTTACTTACAAAAGCAAATGCTGCCCTCGAAGCAAGGATTTGTAAAACCAGGCCCTAATTTTTGTTCAAAAGCAAATGATCATCTAATAATCTCCTCTAGAGGAAAATGTCTATATCTGACTGTATCTGGAAAGACAGGCAATATGTCACATTCCTGTAAGGATTCAGAAGGGAATGATGAGTGATTGCGCAATACATGTGATTTTTTAATCCTAATTGATCTTAAGCAAATGATGACATGAAAAAAAAAAAAATTAAGGTTTAGGAAAAATGCCCTATGTATAAATAAAGGTAAATCAAGGCACCTTTTAGTTATCTACTTCCATTATCCAAGGCAATCTGTGATTTGTCAAATGTCCTATCTGGGAAGCCCTGTGGTTTCTGTTATCAAAGGACTCCTTCTTTACTCTGGCCAATGCAGGCAGCTGGGTCCTCTTGGGTGGTGGAGTTGGATGCAGAGCATGGAGAGCTTGTCTCCAGCCTCAGCATGTGTTTGCTGGGGGGTCCTAAGAACACAGTATTTTACTGACACTTTTTTTTCCTAACAAATGTTATTGAGTTCACAAGATTTCTTTTTTTTCTTTCCTCTCCCTGTAGCTCACCGATCACATTAGCAAAGCAGAAGGAGGAGAAACTCCCTGTGTTTATATAAGAATTTTGTGGTCAGAAGTTGGATATTCACCAGGAGTTGTTTTAGATTTTTGTTCAGACCTCAGGCTGATGGACATGCACTGTGGCTGAACAGGACAAGCTGCAACGGCCAACACGAGGGCGGCTACAGCCGGCTTCCCACCCTGGGTCGTGGTGTATCCCCATTAGTGTCCCAGTAGGATGCACCAGCATTTCAAAAGCAGTGGTTTTATTTTTCTTTAGGAACTCACACTGGATAAAACCACAGGAGGATGGGGGCTTTACATTTTTTTCCTGTTTGCATGAGTTTTAATAAGGTTTGCTTTAAAGCTCTAACTGTACAACCACAGTGATTGTCAAACAGTTCCCTATTATTCAACAGTAACTCCAAATGGAGATAATTTCCTAATACATCTTTGTAGATTATTAACCAACCACGTGTGCTCATGCCTTTGGCTACACTGAAACCATGTGCAACAGTATTTCTTCAACAAAAAAAAAAATCATATTTTACCACAAACTCACGGCACGTGCATGCTGTCAAACACCTGGCACACTGGCTTCTCAACACACACCTTTCTGAAGTGCACTTACAGTCTATAGAGTGAACCCTCTTCCTCATAAATACAGAGATCTAGATGATAAACTACAGCAGCCTCTCTGTTTCATTGTATCAGCATCCTTTGCTTAAAATCCATAAACCCTAAATACATATTTACGTGATACAAGCCGGGACTACAGGTAAGAAGTAGACACTTTACAAAGACTGCAGCAGCTTTTTTCTCTGTGTAAGCTTTCACACTCCCCGACAGGGACAGCTGCCTTCTGGAGCAGGAAGGGTTTCATAAAGAAACTTCATCCATCATCAATTTTTATTATAATGAATGAAACACAATCCCTGATTCTGCAAACACTTAAACTTATGTTCAATCCAGGCCACCTGCTGAACATGACGACCACAGGATTAGGATCTAACTGGGATTTCCATGCCAAAATATTCAATGATTTTTAGGGTCGAGTAACAATCAGCTGATGTAGGTGCAAAGTCTCTGGCTTTGCTTTTAGGCTTTGTTTCATCACAAGAACATTTCATGTGGGGAGAAGAGATATCTAATAGTAGTGAAAAGCAAGCAATTTTCTAAGGGTTGCTTCAAAGGTGTTTGTGGTATATACCAAAATGTATAGGACAGGATTGTCTGAGCCCTTGGAGCCTTCATTTAGCATTTAAGGGGTAAGGCGACTATGAAGCCTTAGGCATGTAGGTCCAAAGCCCAAGCACATTCTGCAAATCACCTGTCTCCTAGGTGAGGCTCACCGAGGTGCAGCTGGTTTCTGGTCATCCAAACCATGTGACCAGTTTCCATAAAGCCCACCTGAAAACCATTAAAGCCTTCCCAGCCCAACAGGGATCTTTCACAGAGACTGAATGGTCTTGTGGCTTCAGCCCACTCTGTGCCAGCCACTGAGCTTTGACAGAAACTTCACCTTTCTCTCTGGTCGATGTCTGGGAAACCTGGAGAACTCTTGGTGTGAAAACAGATTGCTGGGAAAGGCCTGCTGCAGCCAGGGCAATGCATTTCATTGTGATAGCAACCATGCCAGTTTATACTTCCCAACCTTCCTGACCCTCAGGTTTCATGTTGATTCCTGCCCCAGTTTTGTAGCCTCTGAAGCTGTTCTGATGCAGTTATCTAAAGTGTCTTCCCAAAAGTATTTAAAAAAACAATCTTTCCAGGAAAATTTTCTATTGACCTCCAGCAGGTTAAAGTAATTTTCCAGCACTGTTTCACAGCAAACAGATGCACTTGCAAAATTAAGATGGTGAACTACAGCAAGAGGCAGTGGTGTGTCTCTTGGGGGCTTGAGACCTCTAGAGGTCCCTGTCCCCCTCCACCGGTCTGTGGTGAGGTGATATGCATTGTCGCTGTTACTGCAACAGTGGTTGGGCTTCGTAGGGTGGTGACCAGAACACTTTTAGTGTCTAGTTTAGACTTTTTTTCAGAAGTAAGAGGTTATCAAAGTCTAATTAAGCACCTCTAACAGGATGCTGTTGGGATCTTTTGCTCCAAGAATAAAACTGGGGATAGAACTTATTTAGAAAAGAGCTGTGCGTTTTCCTAGCACTGCATGCAGGCACATACGTGTATGAAGACCTCACTAAATCCTGTTTACACCTTTCCATTTGTAAGTACTGTGATAGCAGGGCCCTGCACATTTAGAAGACAGAGCTATAAAACCTGGGTGCTAAGGGGTTACCACCATCATGTGAAACAACAAACTACTGTGTTGATTTATGCCAGGAAAGGACCCGGTGCTTATTATTTATTTAATAAACTCTTACAAGTCTCTCATAGTTTTTACCTGGATCTTCACATTTAATCTGGCTCAAAAAATGTAATGTAAACCAGGATCCTAGTTCACAGTCAGGGCTTTGAGACTATAAAAATAGCTGTAAAATTAGCTCTGAATTCACAAAGTGACATAGGGAACTAAATTCTCTTACTCTTCTGCCAGTGTTCTGCCTGCCAAATTTACAGGAGATGAAGGAAATATTAATTGAACATGCATATGAGAAATAGATATTGCATATGGGTGGTGGATACCAACAAACAGAAAGCTGCGTATTGCCTAAGCAGCTGCACAGTCTCACACATGCAGTTCTGTATTTTGGGCACACATTGCAACAGTACTGTACAAACTTTTTCAATAACATTTAAATTACAAATGAGAAAATCCTCCCACCCCCCTACACATGTGCATTTGTCTCAGACAAGAGAACGGTTCTGCTTCAGAATCAGAGATAATGAAATATTGTGCATTGTACTGGCCATCGTTATGCTAACCCACTCAAGCAAAGAGTTGTACACACACTACTCAGCAGACACAGTTATTCATATCTATATTCATCACTTAAACATAGATTTTAGAAAGTTTTGCCAGCTGCCTGTAGGAATTCAGCATGATATCTAGCACTGAATGAACCACAGCATCAGATTGCTACTACTCTATAAAGTGTCATCAGGCTACACTGTTATTCTCTGTATTGAATCAGTTTGTCAGGCACCAGCATTTACAACTCTTGCTTGCTTCAGATGGTAGGAATACAGCAATGTGTCAGAGAGCTGATGTCAGTAAGGGGAAATAATGTTTATTCTCTTTTATAAGATTAATTCTAGAAGAAAGGCATCATGAAAGAAAGACAAATTTTTAAATGCATACAAGGGGAGAGATTTATTGCTCATGGTGACACACAAATCAACTGGGGACTGGTTGTGATACACAAGTATAATGAGACAAGTCCAATGCTCTATTCTTCTCCAGCTTTTACTTGTCGTCTTACGTGTGTAATGTTTGGGCTTGTTTTGTTTTGTTTTCTGGGAGATTATCTTGCTCTATTTGAATAACTGATATAAAATCTGAGATCCTCCTAGAGCTGGGCTTATTGACATACAGACCTCCCAGTGACTTCAGCAGCAGCTCTGTGTGTAAGTCAACAACAGCTGTGGACCAACAATCATGGGTAAAACATGTAACAAGTCTGATATAGAGATATTTAATCTTTTTAAACTCAGCAATAGTCAACTTTCTAATATCCTGTATTCTGACACTATCAAGATTACTTGAATTTCTTAAAAAACAGGTATTGAACTGGGTATTTTTATCTATTACACCTGAGACCAATATGTTAATTCTAAAAAGTGAAATGATTAAGGTGAGGTAGATGTTTAATCTGCCTAAGGGCTTACTGAACTTCGGTGACTGTACTTGGGTGTATATTTCATTGTAGTTATGCCATCATTTCATAACTAAAATGAACAGCTGAATGGAAGTATTTTATTTATGGGTGACCTATGACGTTTGTTATATAAATGTTTCCATTTATACAGCAGGGGCCAATATAAATTTATAGATTAACCTTGTTCCTTGCAGCTGCAGCACCATGCCAGAGCAATGGCCAAGGCAGGGCTCCTCAAACCTGCAGCTGAGGTGTTACCCACATCTGGTGACTTCGGGGAGACGCCCCTCATGGAGTTACGTGGTTGGGCTTTGGATCACCCACTGGAAACCTCAGCAGTGGATGTTCTTTGCAAAGTATGAAGGAAACCATAGTTGCCATAATGTCTGTTTTATCAAAGGCTGATGTTCTTGGTAGAGCTTGAAAAATGGAGAGTGCTAATGTTTGCAAAATCACTGGTATTGATTGTATAGCAAAAGTGATGGGAAATAGGCTAATTTAACTCATTAAACTTTATTGTCAGGGATTCTGCAGAGCTAGAGCCTTTGTTGTTGCCTTTGGCTTGGGGGCATGGGAAGTGATAACTAAAAAGAAATCCCACCGAGGGCCTTGTTTTCTCCTTGTAGTTCTGAACTTATTTTCTCCGTGTGGTATTGAGAGTCAGAACATGAGCAGGACAGATAACAGGGACAGCAATGTCAGCTGCTGTCAGGAAATTAACTTCATGTCTGAGATTCACTTGCTGTTGTCTATGGACCCTGTGTCACTTTCTGGAGAAAAATGTGTGCAGAATTGAGGTCAGAATCTGTAACAAGCCTTTTGTTAATCAAAGAATAAATGTGAGGCCTTTGAAACCAGTAATTCTTTATTTGAAAATAACCTTGAGAGCTTATGAGGAGAATGTGCTTTGTGAATGCAAGCTGGTTTAGAAATTGACTATTCCTAAAAAATCATAGGAACAGAAAGGACAACTGATTAACTATTGCTCTTGATTTTGTATGTCTTAGTAAAAAAAAACTCTTGAACAACTGCCTCATTTTGTAGCGTTTTCACTGCATTGAGAGAGTAGTCACTGAAAATCACACCAAGGACAGTGATTCTTTGTGATTCACTGGAAGGTGGTTTCAGCATTGTCTGTCTACATGGCAGTCGTGAAGACTTCTGCCATCAGCAGCTGTATGTACTTACAGTGACCTAAGTAATCTTTACAAAATAATTCTTACAAAAATTAAGATGCTGTGGTGGTGTCTGAGGCAGTGTGACATGTAGGACCGGCCTGGGTTTGAACATTTTTCTGGTATTTATGCCTACATTAGCTGCAGGCTGAACTGAGTGTGTGGTAAATGTTATTTACATTGCTCTGCAAAGCTACAATGAATGCCCTAATGATCTGTATTGAAACATCCTGAGATCTGCTGCTCAGTGAATCTGGTTTATTTGCTGTGCCTTTGTGGTGGGGGAAGGGCTCTATTATTTTTGTTCCACTTGCTTTGGAAATTACATTTTTGAATCTGTTTTGGGCTCATCTTTCCTTTAATTAACATATCTGTTGGGGAAAAAAAACCCCATGGTTAATAACACCTCTGAAAGACTATATTTCCCCTACTGGGCAGAGGGCCCAGTTCTGCATCCTTGTGAAAATCCATATTTCTCTAGCTCAGATCTATCGGAAGATCAGCAGAGGGTGTCCTGACCTTTCCATCTTGTCTACCATTTTTACTTTTCTGAAATTTAAAGGGGAAAAAACTGATGGGATTGTGTGGAAGTTACTTTAAAAAAGAAAAAAATAGAGAAGACATGGCTGAATCCAGCCTGTAGCACAATTCAAAACTGATTTTCCCCTTCCTTCAATTCCATAGGATTGTTCAAAATGCATGTACCAGAAGAGATTGAAAGCTATGTTGGGCACTGCATAAGTTTCTTGGTAAACCTTTTCCTATTAAGAGTTTTTCTGGACAGGACCTACAACTAGGACAGTTATTTTCTGTAAAAAGTCTGGTCAGAGGGAACCTTACTTGCAACTGAAGCTTTTGAGAGTAATGTCATGATGGCACCATTTTGCTCCCATTACTCTGAGTCCTGCTGAGGGCCAGCTTTTCACCCTATGTATGTGTGACTGCTGATGGAAATCAGTGGGAGATTTGTATCTGCACAGCCTGCAGGACACTTATCAATAGCAGTCGTCTACTTAGAGGCAGGAGGTACAAAGCCACCTGCCTCCTGCAGGTGTTCCATGGACCACTGGAGGGGCAAAGACTGGGCTTTGACCTCTCCATGACTGCCCCCCAAAACCTGGGCAGCTGAGAAGAGCTACTAGGGACAGGTCAGTTACTTTAGTTTCCCATATATTGTTTATATGCCTCATAGGTCCCATACCAGGCTCCTCATTCACTCAGCTGCAACATGTTCCTATTGTGTGATTCGCTCGTGAGGGCAGAGGAATTGATGGAGCTTCTTTTGAGGATCTTGTTTATGATGTCTTTCCATGTCTTCTTGTACTGATGCCGTAGCAAAGAGTACACAAAAGGGTCTGAAACAGCTTTGCTGTAAGCTAAGCACTTGGAAATGATTCCCCAGTGGGAACTGATGTGGACTACAGAGGATAATTCAACAAGTCTGTGGAAAGAGGAAAGGTGAAAGAGTGAAAATTCGTGTTAAAAACATGGAGCAACAGCACAACCATAAGCCCCCTAAACTCCAATGTATTCCTGGGCAATGCTCATAAATATGTGAGTATAGAGCTCCCATTACACATTTCTAAGGCTGTAATATAAACTTGAGGTCTCTTCCCCACGGATGGGACTATGCAGCTCCTATCAAAGTGTCTTTACCTCCACACTTCAAGGCACATTTGATTATGTACTTTTAACTGCACATTTGTTGAGGCTGGAAGTGGGCCTGGATGTGTTGCCTCAATATATGTTGAGAATTTATTGCAAAATAAAACGGCTCCATCAGGACATGAAGCAGTCTCCAAAAGAGCCTGTTTTATTTGTTATTGGAATATATCTTTTGGAGACTAAAACCAGGCTTCAGATCTCTGATGTACAGCTAGATTTTGAACTTATCTGATATACTCAGGGCATCAAGATCATTGATAAAGGGTACAGTAACCCGGCACTATTTTTTCTGTCTAGTGAACACCCTGTCTAGGATCACAAATATCCTGTGGTAAGCAGGTCAGCACCTCACAGGAGGTTTAGTGCTGATGAAAAATATTATAAAGCATCTGCTCATAAAATCATTTGCTACATAACGTACTCTCAGCCATTATACTTCCAGTCTCTGTGTTGAAGCTTGTCCACACGGACAAGGGGTGTTACTTTCTCTGATGACTCCAGGGTTTTCATCTCTTGTTAGATGGTAACATTTCACTTCATCTTTTTCCCTTCATCTAGTGCTTTCATTTTATGCATTTTCCTACTAGCATGTGTTGTAAGACCATGTTTCTGGTGGCTGAAGTCCATCACAGACTTAATACAGCTCTAAAGGGAATGAAAGGAGTATAATCTTCCCAGTATGTTTCCTGATGACTTTCACACTTATCACCATTGAATCCATCATGTATGGCAAATTTAACCACAAGCATTGTAATAAACTATTTCAGAGTAGCCTAACATTATTTTCTAAATATTGATTCAAAACCATACTGAGTCTGAGATTGGGCCATCACTTGGTCTCATGAGAGTCAGATTCCCCTACCAAAACGTAAAACACCAGCATCTTCTCTGAAATCACAGTTCTATGTCTCCACCAGAGTATCTGAGAAAGCACCTTGTCAGTGCTATCTGGCAGTGTTGGTCTGTCTACTAGAGAAAGTTTGCTGCCTTCAGATAATTTTTCTGGGCAATGGGATAAGCACCCTGGGAAGAAAACTTCATTATAGAGAACTTCTCATATTAGGAGAAAGCATAACATATCTTGAAGTAAAATGTTGATCAGTTTAAAGGCCAAACACATATACTTGCAACAAATTTAGCTAGGCAAAACTTGTAAGTCACTGGGGGAAAGAGGAAGAAGAACCTTATGACCTTATGTGCTCCTCATACCTCCACTAGCACGGATAGCTCACTTTGTACTGAGCCTTAGAGGATTTTTGACAGTGAAATATTGAGACTTCCACAAGGTTTTCTTTTTCCATGTCTTTGAGCAACATTGATGGTCAGTTCTGTTCAGTATGCCTCTGCAGCTACTGAGGTTTCTCAAGGAGGAACAGCCACATGTGCTGCTACAGAGCCCTGCTATATATTGGCAAATCAGATCTTTGCTGAAACAGCCTCCAGCTGCAGGTGCTCTGGGACCTGCAAGGACAACACTTTGATTGCTAAGTGTTTCTTCAGGCAAAGCGCCACTTCCAAGGATCATTCTGAAGCATGGCTCCTGCAGCAGCAATGTCTTTAAGCATGCTGAGGATTTTTTTTCCTTAGTCATTTCATTCTCATTCCATAAATTTCCATTACATTGTGTTGTTTACTGGTTGTAGATGGTGTGGTCCAGACATTTGAGTATGAAAGTGAGACTTGGGAGCCTTAATTTCCTGCACCACTGACCATGAACTCCTGTATTCTTGCTCTGTTCTGGTTTGCCTAGACTGCAAAGTCCATGGCAAAAGTCCTGTTCTCTTCCTAGATGTGTGCTGGGCTGAGCACCACGGGGCTGCAGCCAGTGCTGCTTAGTTGTTCATAAGCTTAGTTGTTCTAACACTGAGGAGAGTTTCATGTGCTTTCTGCTAGCCCTTTTATCAGTTTATGTATTGCTTCCATTGGAAGTGGGGTGCACCTGTACAATAATGTTTGTAGGGGTGGTGACATTAGCCAAAATACTCTATGGGACCACGGATGTGTGGGATATTTGAGGTCACTACACTATGTTACATGAAAATACTTGGGAGTTGCTCTAGTCTCTCTGCTGGTGCCACTTGACTCAGCTGATCACTGTAAGCACCTTTGAGACACCAAAGAACAGCCATCTGCTTCACTTCTCTCCTCTTCATCTCAACTAAATAAATCTTGTTCTTTCAACCTCTCCTTGTTGCTCATGGTTATATCTTTGTAAGAAAGTTGGATCCAACTTCAGATATAATTATCATCTATTCAGCCTGCTAGGGGGTCTCATCTTCTGTATTCTTTCTTACTTAATGCAATGTATCTTATGACACCAGTGTTAATGTGCTCTAAATTGAGAATTGACTGACTGGAAATTAATCATCTACTGAGTCATATTTACTTTGTACATGAGCCATCCTCCTTGTTATTCTCTACCTCATATATTCATGCCATTTTTGCGTTTTGAAATTCATCATGTTGAATTTCATCTGGTTGATTTGGTTCTGCCTAATGCTTTACAGACATGAATTTGATTAAGTTGAATTAAAATCAGCAGATGCCTTGAACGACCAAAAGATGAGAATTTGTGTCTGAGTCTCAGTCAATCAGTTTCTAGGAGATGTTAATGATATCCATTTGACACTTCAGGGGGCAAGCCTAGGCTTGCTAATTCTATCTTCATTGACTGATCAGCTAAAATGTCTCTATTTTTATCAACACAATCTTAAATTCTTTTCTTTGATTATGTTCCTTAAGAGTTCTTGATATTTACACATTTTGCAGTTATTTAGTATTATATTTTATAGTAAATTATACTTGCAAATATCAGGCAGGAAATGCAGGAATGCAGACAGACCCCAAGCTATGCAATCCCGTTTCATGTACAAACAATTGGATGTCGGTCTTTCAAGGCATATCACGTACCTTATTGCCTTTGGTTTTGTTTCTCATTTATGAGGGAAATGATATGCATAGCTTCAATTATCATGAAATGTTTCAGCCAAAAAGAAGACATTTTCAGTGAAGGAGCATTAATATTTCAGTACTACCTGTAAATTAAATTCTACACTGTCAGCTACATAATTTCTGCTCTCATTTTCATAAGCTACTCTTCTCCTGTCTGCTCTTCAATATCTTTTTATTTTAATCCTTTAAGCTGTTTTGTTGTGACATCTTGTCAATATTTTAGAAACTTATAATTCTGTAGCATATCACGACAAATGGCTATCCAATTATTGCATTTCGCTCTCAGTAAACAAATGAGAATGCTATGTTGAAGATTAAGACCTTAATCTTTTATGCAGACAATACCCAGTAAAGCCCCTTTATATACACACGCAGTTTAGCACTGTAGTAAAATATTTCACTGCTACTCCAGTGACGACATGACTGCTCTGCACTGCTGGAATTTGAGAGCTTAACTAAGTTATGGAGAAAAAACTGAGCAAACTAGAGCCTCAAACAAGCAAAACCACTTTGTTGTTCAGGAGCAAAATGAAGCTGAACTGCAGCTCATGGCTGGTAGATGATGAAGCTCTTGTGAGAAGACGTTCAGTCCACTCCCCAGAATTTGGATCAGCTTGTTAAGCTTGCATCCCTAACATTGCTGTTTGGATCTAATTCTGCTTGTATTTTTTTCCCCACACAAGTCTCACAATTAGACCTTAGTTATTGCTTTTGTATGAATGCTATGAATAAGCTGACCATGAGCTTTATCTTGATGTTGGTATTACTTTATTTTCACTTTATTGCTTGGCAGACTGACTCTTTTGTGTCCCTCATTTGAACAGTTGCTTCTTGATACAAAAATGACATCACAGGGATCATTAGCTAATTTACCTGTAGCTAGTTTTGCCTCTTAAGTGGTGCCTATGCTGCAAATGGGCAGCTTCTGCAAGGAAGCAGTACAACTTTTGGACTCTTGTAGCTAATCTTGCAAATCTCTGGAGACAAAGATTGGTAACAACCATTGTTGTTCCCAAAGCTGCAGGAACCATCCGTCAGCACAGAGATATGAGGAGAGCAAGGATCATAGAGATATAATGAGAGTAAGGCATCTCAGAGAGACAAGGAGAGTAAGTAGCACTGTCCTGCTTGTAGCAAGAACTTTTCCTTTCTGGGAGGAAAATAGATATTTCTCACAACAGCTGATGGTTTTGATGAAGGTTAGAAGGTCATTTTCTTAAAATATGTCTATCAAAGGCTGCATAGGAGAATCATGCCTTTAGATGCACAGAGAGGCAAGAACATAACTTGCAGAGGAATTCTGAGCTTGCTTGTCATAGAATCACAGAATCATAGAACAACCAGGTTGGAAGAAACCCATCAGATCATTGAGTCCAACCATTCCTATCAAACATTAAACCATGTCCCTCAGGACGTCGTCCACCCGTGCCTTAAACACCTCCAGGGAAGGTGAATCAACCACCTCCCTGGGCAGCCTATTCCAATGCCCAATGACCCTCTGTGTGAAAAACTTCCTCCCAATCTCTAGCCTAAATTTCCCCTGGTGGAGCTTGAGGCCATTCCCTCTTGTCCTGTCCCCTGTCACTTGGGAGTGACAGGGGGAGTGTCTACCCAGGCAGGATCTGCATGCAGAGGGCAGGCAACCAATTTAAAAACAGTTTGTTTCCCCCTCATCCGACAGAGATTATACAAGTGATTTTAATCTTCCCCTGCCTCTTCCACCAACCCCTCTGTAACCTGAGGGTTTAGGGCTTACTTCTTCCTCGTGTTATTTCAGGATTTTTACTTTAAGGCTGATTTCCTTTCCCAGTGACAGTGCTTGCTGACTGACTGAGCAGAGGTCTGTCTTTTTGTGTGAAATGCCCAGAGCTGGAAAGGAATAACAGAAATTGCCCTGACTTGTTTTGTTTTTCTTATACAAAGGTCTTTAGATAAAATTGGTTTTAAACAGTCTTATTTAGTAATATAATGATAAAGAGAGCAAAAGAAGAGATGCATACTAGAAGAATTTTTAAAAATCAAGAAACAAGCTATGCTTAGGAGTATAGAGTGGAGTAATGAGGCTGTCATACTGGTGCAGTGGAAATGCTGAATCAAGAAAAATCAGATTCTACTCATATACCAAGTAAGGTCAGCCACTGAAGTAATTAAAAGGGCCTTTTCTTGATAAAAGAGGTGGTTAATCTGATTTTTACTTTAACGTAATCTGAAAACCTCTGGTTTTCTCAGAGAGAATATATCTGGCTGGGATGACGAGTACAACTCTGATTCATGGAGTTGCTAGAAACAGCTGTTTGTTTTCAGTGTGGAAGCAGGAAGATGTTGTTACAGTAAAGCCTTGTGATTTGCTGTTCTGAGGCCTCAATTCATGAAGTACTGAAAAGCATGTCTAATTTAAGCATGTTGCTGATGAGAGCTGGCTGTCCAAAGTGGAGCCTGAGCCATGCACTTCATCAGCCCTCTTCTGTGTGCTGCCTTGGACTGCGACTGGTTGCCACTGTCTTGTGAGTGCCAAGAGCTGGGCACAGTCCAGGAAATAATACTTCCCTACATGTTGAAGTTCAAAAGCCTTCTGATACCCTCAATTTCAACACCCTCAGCCGTACGCGTGAGGGACAGGGAAGCACAGTACTGCACGTCCTCCAATACCCATTGTGGAGCGCAATGTCCAGGAAGATCTCAAGGGGCATTTGAGCAGCTGGAGAGGGAATTCCTTTCAGGCTGCTGTGTGGTGATCCCTCAAAGTGTGTCAGAGCTGAGAAGGCCAGGAAATGAATAGCCTTTACCCCACCTGACACGTGGCTGGTGCCCAGCCCTTATATATTCTCTGTGCACTCAAGACCCTACATCTTGAGTCATCTCGTAGTCGCTGCCTGTGTCCAAGCCATTAGTGCTTAGCAGACTGAAGACTTGGAGGGACATCTAAATGATCCTTGTATGGACTAAAAGGAGGAGGGTTGAGACTTTTCTAACCCCTCTTCTGTATCTTAAGGCTACTGGGACATAAACTAGGACAGCGCAGTTAAAAGGAGGTGGGCAGGTGGTAACTGAATGCTGATCTGCCTACAGAGGAGCACAAAATTACTTCTGACAGTCCTGGTTAGACCACTTGGTGTCATTCAGGATGAAGCCGCAAGCTATTCTGCGACTGCAGTGGCTTTCACTAAGTTCAGAGACCTGACATAAAATGGAGTTCAACCATTTGCAATGAGACAAGCATCTTATAGCTCGAGAATGGAGGCTAAATGCCTATGATTATACATCCTTTCATAGCTTTTAGAGTGTGTGGCAGGAACTGTCTTCTTGTGACCACTGAGGGAAGTGAAGGTAAATCCAGTAACACAGATATAATGGTATTTGCAGCATCAATCAGTTGGCTATTTTTCTCATGAACTTAAAAACAATGTGGTATGCAGGTTTCCATTTTGACTAAGAGACTTGCCTGTGAATTGTTTTGTTAGAAATAGAAATTTAGGATATTACATTGGATTGGAAAAACTTGGAGCTGTCTACATGCCCACTTATACTGAGTCCTCATTCAGCCTTTTTTGAAGGTGGATCTCAGTTTGACTGAAGTCAGCCCAAATAATTTCTATCTGATAATATTGGAATAGGGGATACTTAATTTTCTGTTTTCTTTCTCTGTTCTGTGTAGTAGTGTCTTAGCTGTTCCAGAGCCTTTTAATAGGGAATGCAAGCTATAAATTTCCTTTAACAACTAGACAGCACTTTTCAGGGTATGCTCACTTTTTAATACTTCATGCTTCATAGGAGCAATATTGTGCCTCCCACAGGAGCTGTTTCCAAAGATAAGCTAGTAGGTTGATAAGAACATCTGACCATAAATCACAAATATTTTTTTAGCTGTGAGCTGCAAGAGCTTTGATGTTTGTGATGAATAAACTGTATCCAGTCAGACAAAACTATCGTTTAAGTCTGTGGACCATGTTCTCACCTTGGTTGGATCTTGTTGCCCAGGTTTTTACAGGTTGACCTATTTGGACACATGCCCTTCCCTGCAGATCCCCCTGAACCAGGGAGGCAACCTGAGGGAAGTAGGTGACTACCTGACCCCAAAAAGAAGGCTGCAAAATCCTGTGAAAAGACTTCCCAAATCCCTCCTACACAGCCAACATACAGACCAGGCCAACTGAGCAGTTTGGCCCACAGACTGTGTCAGGAATGTATGGATAAGTGCTGGGACATCTTATACGACTTGGTTAGCTCAGAAAACGCAGTCTCTGTCACAGAGTGGAAATATTGCACAATGTATTCACAGGAGACTGGAGTTGTTTTCCAGCTCGGTTTGCCCTACTTTTCTGAGTTAAGAGTGCATCTTAGTGGTCTGTTCCAGTACGTAGGTTCACACTTACCTTGTAATTACATAAGGTGCAAAACAAAGTATAAAAGTACCAATAAAGGTACTTATTTTCTTTGTTGCTCGCTGCCTCCGCCTCTTTTGTTCTTCTAGACAACGCTCTCTTACGCTGTGTGACATTCAACACAAACAAGAATGTGAATCAGAACATCAGGTAGCAGATTTTAATGGCTTTACTTACAGAATGGTGGAAATCAACCTTTTCAGGGAGGGTTGCATTCATAGAATCATTGAATTGCTAGGCTGGAAAAGACCTTTAAGATCATCAAGTCCAACCATGTCCCATGAACCAATGCCAGGTGCACTGAATTTACTGGGGACAATACCAAGTATTGTTGCATTGGATGATTGTCTTACACTCCAAACCCAATTATTAAAAAATACATAATTGTATCCCATTATATCGATTTATATGTAGTCTGATTAGTCAAATTAAGTCTTGAATTCAGTTGCAGCTCCTTTTAGAAGTATTGCAAGCTATAATTTCAGGCCAGAGTTTGCCTTATGATATTCAGCATTTGGAAAATATCCAGAGCAGAGCAGAAAGCACTCTCTTCCCCTAGAAACAACAATTCACCCACTGCTCTCCTGGACAGGAGAATCTTCCCAGCAAGATAAGCAATAAAACACAATAAAATTATAACAAGAAAAAAACATGCTCTAAACACTCAGCTCACTGTTGGAGTGATCATTGCATCCCATAGCTGCAAGCTGTGTGGTCATAAATCCTTAGGCAGCCTGTGCAGCTCAGCACAGCCATGATGTTGAATGCTTTGCAAAGTCAGAAATTATGCAACAAACCCACAGCACAGTGATGTTCTGACTCCTCTCCTCAAACGAACCTTGCTCCCAAAAAGAGTTGCATTGGAGTCACACCCTGTTTTTTTTCCTGCCTGTGGCATTTTTGGGCAAGAACTTCTCCTTTGACTGTCCTAGTGGTGGTCTTACCAGGCCATCAGAGAGTTGCTCCGGAGACAGCTGTTTTGCCAGCAAGGTGATGGGAGCATGGGGCTGAGACCATGTTCCCTCTGCAGGAGATCCCCTTGGAGATCAGCACATTTGTTCCCCAAATGAGCGATGATACAGAACCCCATCATTATTGCAGCCTTTCAGAATTGAAGGGTGCTTATAAGAAAGATGGGGACAAAGGTTTTAACAGGAGCTGTAGCAATAGGACAAGGGGCAATGGTTTCAAACTAAAGGAGGGGAGATTTAGACTAGCTACAAGGAAGGATTTTTTTTTTATGTTGTGGGTGGTGAAGCACTGGCACAGGTTGCTCAGAGGGGTGGTGGCTGCCTGATCCCTGGAAACGATGATTAGGCTGGATGGGGCTGTGGACAACCTGATTTACTTGAAGATGTCCCTGCCTGTTGCAGAGAAGGCTGGACTGGATGGGCTTTAAATGTCCCTTCCAACCCAAACTCTTCCATGATTCTCTACCCACCTGCGTAACTCCTACGCTGGTTGTACATTCTGGGGGAAGTGGACAAGTATCTTTCTTCTCCAGGAAGGTAGGTTGGATGGGCGGCACTGTTTGCATCTCCCAGCACCAGCTGTACCTGGACCAGAGTCTTTGGGAAAGGGTAAACTCAAAGCAGTCCTGAAATCCCTCTCTATGCACATAGTAGCGCTGCTGCCTGTCGTCTCATTGCACAGGTCTCAAGATAACACGATCGCATAGTTCAAGCAAACCAAACAGTTTGACCCATGTGCTGCATTTTGTAACTGCTAGGCATTGGTGTCTGTTTTTAGTGTGAATTTGTAGCTGATGACTCACTGGCAGGTTCCACATTCACATATGTCAATAGCCGCTAGGTTTGTGGCCAGGCCTTTACGTTGTTTGCTGTTCCTCCAAATGTCTGATCATCATCTAAACACATATCATGTCCCAAGGGTCTCAGTGTGCTTCAACGGTCCCTGTGGCAGTGAGTTCTCATATTGCCTTTCGGTTTTGTTGAGGAAAACATGTTTCCTTTGATCTGTTTTATATATAGTCTTACAGTGCCAGGCCCCATGATGGCAAAATGAACAAAATACTGGAGGAAAAGGTTTTTCTGCTTGAAAGAACAAATCGTCTCACTCTTAAAGAATATGCCTAAATAGAATGAAAACCCATCTGAAAGTGTTACGTGTTCTATGTCTGAGTTATTTGGAGCAAGAAATGACAGCTGAAAAGGAAAAAAAAAACCCAACCTTTTCAAGGTAACCTATGTGCTTTCAGTTCTGCATTGGGGTATTTTTAGATGCAGTTGTATCTTTTCTGTACTGGCACATACAAAGCTCTTTGACTCCTGGAGCTCACACATGATATGGGAAGTCCTGATAGACTCCCACAATTATTTTTTTTCCCAGCCTTTCCAGATGTAGCTAAATAATCCCACATCACAGAGGAAGTTATTTTATCTCATCCTTTCCTATAGGAATGTACACAGAGGGGTATCTTGGTTTTGCACACACTTCTATGCACCAAGATAAGAAGCTATATGCAAGTTCTGGTGGTGACGCCAGTAATAGATCTGGATTATTGACTAAGCTTTCATTCAAAGATTTTCATATCCTGGAAAATCTAAGATAGATCCCTTTGAAGGTTTGGTATTTTAAACAAACTTTAAGAGATACTGGACCTTAAGATGTGTAAAGCTGGATACACCAAAAAGATAGTATAGTTAGTCTGAGAGAAGAAACACTTAGGTCAAGCATTTTAGTGAAGTCTTGCCCAAGCCTCTCACAATACCTAAGATACCTTGGTCTTAAGAAGAAAGTAAGAAAAAAAAAGCAATAGCCAGAAAAAATGCCTAATCCAACTTGAAAGGGCATTTGCCCTAAACACTCACATGATTTTGTGGGGTATTCAGAGGTTTCCTTTGTACTCGTCTTGAATGATCTTCAGAAGATCACTCGTGCCTTTCTAAGTCACAGGTAATAAAGCCATCGGCTGTAACGCCTGTCACTAGAACCCCTTGTGGGTGGATTCTGACTCACAGGAGAAAGAAAATTGTCCATATGCATTTCTCAGGTTTGAAACTGAATTGTGCAGAAAGCCAGAAGCATTAGGGCAGTCTTAGGTGGGATTACAAACTCTTCCCTCGTGTGCCTTCTCCCAGGGTCCATGTCTGTGCTGTTGGGTGCTGTAGTGAACACTGAAAGTGCCTATATGTACAACATTTGTATAATTCAAGTGCTGCCTTGCTATGTCAGAGAGCTATGAGTGTTGCTGACTGCTCCAGGAAATCTGCAGCCTTCATGCAGCTCTGGCAGTAGAGAAGGCAATCCGAGGTCTTGCCCTTTTAGTGGCGAGAGCTGTCACCAGCTAAGGCAGATCCACCATCGGGCACATCAGTCTAGAAAAGAAGCTAAATCTCTCCTTTCTTAGAGAGAAGCATTAGAATAAACTGATCCAAGAGACAAATAATGCTTAGTAATACAGTCTGTTCTCAGCAAAGTGCCTGGACAGCCCTGCATTCTCTGCAGAAAGGAGGTATTGTTCCCACAGCCTCAGGGAGATGATTACAGAGTGCAGAAACACCCTCAAATTAACCTAGACCAGAAAAAATGCAGAGAAGGAGAAATCTCATCACGATTTTTGGCCTTTTTCTAAGCTTTGCCGTGCAACTCAGGCTTGAAGCATGAGGTGCAGCGACTGCTATTTCAAATAGCCCCAATGGGTCTGTGGCACTGCCCTGGGAGCAACCACAACACCTCCCTGCAGGCTGGGACTACAACCAGCTGAGGCACAAGTTAGCAACTAGAGAGCACATCGGGCAGAAAAGTGTTTTTTCCTCAGTGTGACTTAGGGATAAGGGAAGATTTATACGTGTGTTTCTCAAGAACAGTATCAGGACTCGCCCGAAGTTCTGCTCTGCATTCTTGGTCAAGAGACATGTCAAACAGCTTAACTGGAGGATTTTGAGCACTTATTTCTGTTCCTCTAAAAGTGCACTGTCTTGCCCTGATCCCTTCAGACTTATTTGCCTTAGGCGTAGGAATTCCCAAAACATGACCTTTTTTGAGGACAGCCACATGTGCTTTCGGTCCTGCAGCTGCTCCTGGCTGGCTGCAAACAGATGGAGCCAGTGTTCTCCTCCAGCTTGAGGAGCAAAGGACAGCAAGAGGGTCTGGGCTGGATGTCTGGGGTCGGACTACTATCTCAACTGTTCTCAGTTTTCCTCTTTTCCAGGCAGACTTCTCCCCAGTATCAGACACCCCCTGCACTGCCAGAATTTTTCTGAAAGATATTTCCCTTTCCTTCAGTCTCCGAGAGAGACAGTCTGAAACTTAAGCTCAGTCTCCGACTGTCTCCCAAGCAGCAAACTCATCCCTCACAGCCACTCTGTCACCTCACCTAGCCAAACCATTTTCTCCCTTTCTCCCAGGCAGATACATCAGACTCTTTCCTTCCCAATAATCTGCTTCAGCCACACTAAGCCCAAAGACAAACCAGTTCCTCTGAGCAAACCAGGCTAATTACTTTCTGTGCTGTGACCAATGCCACTGGTTTTCCCTCTGAAGAGTTCAATCACTGAATCTGCCACCCTGTCCCAGTCCTAGTTGGGTCTTAGCCCCCTCTGTCCAGCTCATTACAGCCACTTAGGGAGGATGTGCTGACCTGTCATCCACCCTTTCCCTCTCCATCCTGATTCAGCTATGCAGATTCATTGCTCGCATTCCTGTTTCCCAATCAGATCACTCTGATTTGTCCTATTACTCCCTCCTGACCAGCCTGGTCCCCTATCCTTCCAGCAGTGCCTGCTTTTGTCCTCTCTGCTTCCTTCTCTCCACCTGTGGGCAGAGCCATCCACCACATACTTGCAGCACATGCTGACTCCCCCCATCCCTGCACCTGACACGTTCCCCAGCTACTCCTGAGGATCACTGCCTGCCCACTACCACTCCTAGGCTTCTATCCACCGAGGCTTTCTCTCCTTCTGCTTTACCACTCTGCTCCCCTTACTGACCCAGGGAAAACTGTCTCTCCCTCCACCAGCCAAACCTGCCTCCCTCCCAGATTCAGACACAGCCTATTCAGGAAAGATTTATAGTGTGTCCACAATCCCGTGTTGCATCCCAGCACATGTTCATACTCTGGTGCTTGCCCATTCTCTTTGCAGCCCCCAGAGACTTTTCTCCTCCTGTGCTTAAAGACTTATTTGAAATTAACTTTATGCATTCCTTGCTTGTCATATTAGCGTTGCTACAGAAGTCTCTCTCTCTTGGATTTAAATACAGGTATTCAAATGTATGCATTTTACAAATGCTTTTCCGTTACAAATCTGCCTTTGGGAAATTCAAAGTCACAGAGAGCACAGTGATAAGGAAACTGTCAGGCAGAGGAGCGGTAGCCAGCACCCAGCTTCCCTTCTGAACTCCAACTGCAGGGACATGTGCAGCCTCAGCCTGCTCCTTCTCAGGGATCCAGCAACGTTTTTGCTGTACAGTGCCATAAAATGCAAATCTATTGACCATTAAGTCCCCCTTCAGAGACAAAGGGTAGGGATCTTATCACTGTCTCAAAGGGAAGTGCATGCTCAGCCAAAGCTGCCTGTTTCTTTCCTCCCCCTCCCAAAACAAGCCCTTAAGCACAACAAAAAAAAAGAGTTGTTTCTACAATCCGAAAAATAAACACAAGTATCAAGAAACATGCACAGTAGAAACTGGTAGGAAGGATGCTTGTTTCCTCCCCATCCCCTGCTGTGACACAGATCAGACTGTATTTAACTTGACACCGAACCCCATCCTCTCACTTGCTGAACACACAGGCACCTTACCTGGGATGGATGTCCACAAGCAGCACCAGGGTCTGCATAGTGATCACGTCAATCCGCTTACAGTGAAACCGTGCCACCTTCAGCACTTTTAGATATGTAAAACATAGGACTATAAGGGAGAGGAGGAAGCTGAGAGTGTGAAAGACCCCAGTGAAAATCACAAACTGCGTCCTATCCTCTGGTCGCCTGTTGTACAGAGTGCAGGAAGCATAGAGTTGATGGAAACCCACCCAGGAGAGAGAAGCTGCCACTATCGGGAACGATACTGAGTGCAACCACGTGTAGCTCAGTATAAGAGCGGCATCTCTGTACCTCATTTTGGAATGATAACTTAGAGGGAAGACTACAGCAATCCACCTGTCAATGCTCAAAGCTGCCATGCTCAACATGGAGTTCGTGGTGAGAAAAGTCTCCAGAAAGCCCACAATGTGGCAGATCTGATCTCCTCCAGGTTGACTCTTGTAAATGATCCCAGCCAAAGTCAGGGGCATGTTCGAAACAGTCATCAACAAGTTGCAGAAGGTGAGGTTGAGGATGAACAATCCCGGGACCTGCTTGCGGATGTCAGCGCTGTACAGGAAGCACATCAGCACCAGCACGTTGGCCAGCAGGGCCACGAGCATCAGCACCACCACCACGAAAGCCAGGATCACCTCCCAGATGCTCATGGTGTGTCCAGTCACAGGAAGGACATCTCCGAAACTGCGCCTCGCTGGCACCCAGGGAGCATGGTGCGAGGTACGCTCACCTCGCCCTCCTCCCCAGCCTGCTCACACTCTTGCATGCTCTCTGTATTTTTAGAAGAGCTGCAGCTTTCTTCTCCAACCTCCCCCTCCTCGCTGCTCCTTTCCACGTCAACGCTTTCCGAGACGTGCACAAAAGCACTGGGAATGCCCATCAAACTGTGAGGAGGGCTTAAAAATATCAGCAGGACTGAACCACTGTCTCCATTTGGTCCATTTGAAGGAGAGCAGGTTATTCTGAGAAACCGCTCTCCTGAGATCCCTAATTATCAGACCCAAGCTTGCAAGTAATTCACTGAGTGAATTGCTCTCTCCTTCTCTCTTGCATTCTGTCTCTGTCTCTCTTGCTCTTTCCCTCCCCTTCCCTCCCCTCTCCTCCAACCCTCACTCCCTTCCAGGCTGAATGTAACCTGCTTTTTATGATCACAGATAAAAACCCCATTAATGGATTAAAGCATGCACACTGCTGGTGATTCGCAAACGTGATTATGTCATCCCTGCTCCACAACCCCTCCCCTTCTCCCTGCGATTGTGACTAGACTTTCCTCAAGAGAAATCCCATGCTTGCATTTAATTGATTTAGCCATTAGTTTGCAAACAGCCATGTAACTGAATTCCTGCACTCCACCAGAATTTCCCATATCTCTGTCCACCAGTTTCACAGTTGCTGCTTCCTCACAGCCAGGGGAGGGGCTTTCTGCTCTGTTCATTAGCTGTGTTCAGAATGATGGGGGAAAATGGATGTATCCTGGTCCTTCTCTGGAGCTGTCATTTAGGCTACCAGAATGGGTTTGCTGCTCTGCTTTAGCACTTTGCAGACCTGTGTCTCCAAGTACAACACGTAGGAGGGAAATGATTGCCTCCCCTCCTCCTTTAGAAGTGGGGCAACCAAAGCCCCAGATGCTCTGTAACATGCTCAAGGTCACAGAGCAGGTGAGTGGCAAAGACAGCAACGTGCTGACAGTCTCACTTATTCAGCCACGTTTTCTTCCCTTCCACAGCTTTTGTTTCTTCCTAATCAAATCCTCCCTCCTGTGAGGGTGAGCGCCCTGTGAAATCAAACCCAAGCAGCAGGTTGGCAAAGGAAATAAGAACGAGTCTGTATAGCACATAATTAGGTGTTTGTTTTAAAGGACAGAGTGAGAAGGAGGAAGTTTTTCACTGAAAGGGTCATTGGGCATTGGAATAGGCTGCCCAGGGAGGTGGTTGATTCACCTTCCCTGGAGGTGTTTAAGGCACGGGTGGATGAGGGCCTGAGGGACATGGTTTAATGTTTGATAGGAATGGTTGGACTCGGTGATCCGATGGGTCTCTTCCAACCTGGTTGTTCTATGATTCTATGAACTGTTTTCTGATTGCCTTTCCTGTCTCTTTAAAACAGCTTTAACCGGGAACGTTGAAAGTTCGCTAGCAGTCAAGACAGCTTTCTCATCAAGGCAGCCAACCCTTAATCCCTGCACAATAAGAAGGCAGAAGATACCCTGCAGCACCGTTGTTGTGGCTCAGTAGATGTCTCTGCACGTGTGTGAGCTTTAGACACTTGAATCGTGGCCAGAGCCGTGCATGCTGGAGTTTGAGCAGCTGTCGGTTGCAGACACTCGGGTTCAGCAGCAGAGATGTCACCCTGCACCGTGACGGAGCTTTGCATCCTTTCTCTTCCACATCTGTTTTGTTTTGTTTTCTTAATCCAGGCTTTAAAGGGCTAATAGAGATGGAAGGCAGTGGGGACTCTCCAGGATGGTTTAGCAGAGGTCCTCCTGCACATACCAAGCAGGGGAGGAGTGGCTCAGGATGCAGAACCCAGGTCTGTCAGGGAGTCCTGCATTGTCCCCATCTCCAGGACACAATCAGATCTCCTCATGCTGACTGGATGAGGAGCAGGACTTCAGCGTCTAGTCTTTACCTGAGGCAGAGGTCCAGAGTCATAGGAAAAAGCCGAAAGATGACTGCTTCTTTAAATAAGAGGGGTCTTTACCCTCTTAGGAGAGGAAGGCATTTAGAAATAAAGCATGGTAAGACTTGCTGGGACATGAGGAAGAGCAGGGAAAAAGGAGGGGAAACCCCAGTGATCTGTGGGAGGAAGGTTCTCTGTGAGAGTGGTGGTGAAGAGTCTTGTGCCCACTTAGAGTTGAGGGGATACCTGACTCCTCCTTCCCACGCTCAGCCTCCTCCTTGTTCAAATCAAACCTGCAAGGCCCCCAGCTGCACAAATCATTCAAGGCCCAGCAGCACGGGCGCTGAGTGATTTAGTTATTTATCTTGCCTTGCAGCACAGGAGGGTAGGGGTTTATCAGGATGGTCTCCTGAAGCAGCACTCTTCTCCCTTCAGGGAGCTGTGGTGCCTCCTGGATTTGCCGGTGAGTAATGCTCTGGAGCGACAGGGGCTCTGGCATCAGTGTCAAGCCTGGATGCACAGGGAGGGGAAAATTTGTGTGTGGAGAAAAAGGATTAGGGATGACAGTCAGGAAAAGAGGATTTTCCCAAAGTGAAAGGTAGATATGAAGTAATGGGAAGTAGAATGAGGTAGATTAGTGAAACAGTGATGGAACATGAAAGGTCAGATTTGGGGCTGGCATGGGATAAAGACTGTGGTGCCCTTGTTGTGAGTGGGCCAGCATGGACCTGATGTTGTGGTGGACAAAGTGTAATGCTGGATGTATCCTGAAAGGCAGGAGAAGCTGTCAGGACAGTGTACTGACACTACTGGACCTATTCACCGGAGAGCAGATAGCAGCTGGACAGTCATGAGGGACCTACTGTCTCCTCTGTGTGGTATCTGAGCCCCTTCTTCCAAGAGCTGAAAGCTCCCTTCCCTTCGCCCAGCCCTTTTCCCACAGAGTTTGGCAATGTGCTATTATCATTCATATCAGTGTGGGGAGAATAAATTGAAGCAGCAGGTTTGGTATGTCCTTCAGTAATTTCTGGTCTAAATGAATGAAACACTGCTGGTCCTGTGCTTCACAGCTTACTGACTGCTTTGCCTTACTCTGTTCCATTCTATCCCATTCTATTCCATTTCATTCTTCTGTGAAGCTATTCTGCAATGTACAAGTTTCTCAGGTAAAGAAACTGTTGTTATTGTTAAGGCTAACCTCCTGGCATTTACAGGGAAAATGCTGCAGCTAAAAAGGGCTCGTGTTTACAGTCAAGTGAAAAAGATTTCTAGATTTCTGGGGAAGAATGAAGTTTTATCTTGATGACTGATTACACTCCCAGAGGTTATGCCTACCTCTAAAGGCCCAAGTGATCTATATAATTGATTCCCCAGTTGGTAATCCCTGCAGCTGAGGGTATTTACTGTATGCGTCTGGATTTATTTAGCATGCATGTGTAAGAGAGCACGATGGATCCATCAAACAGCTTTGTTTTGCACAAATCAGGAGGAAAGAATATGCTGTGCATATTTTAACACTGTGGAGGAAATGGCTGTGTTGCCTGAGCTCTTAATGGCAGGGGCTGCAGCTTTGGGTTGTAACGGTTCAGTGACAGCTACATTATGAATCGTCGATACGCACTGCTAATAAACATCTGTTATCACCAGTGAACTCCAACAGTGCTGGGTCTGGGTTTAGGTCAGTCCTCCTCTGGCATTGGCTCCGTTATCAAGCACACAAACCCACACAACGTGTATTGTGTTTTATATTCATTAGATAGACAGGTGGCTGTGAAGCGGCATGGTCCAGCAGAGAGACTCAGGTCCTATGTGGCCATGGGAACAGCAGCTCAGTAAAATTAACCTGTGTTTGCTTTGTCCTGTGAGCTCCTGGGGACAAATACAAGGTGTTTGTACACAGAAAGGCCCAGACCCCGAGCCTAAAGGCCTTATCTTAATCAAATAATGAATTTTATCCACAAATGACTAGTTCGAGAAGGATTATACAAATCTGCTGCCATTCTCTTACAACAGCCTATAGCTGATGGATTTGTGCCCTACATACCACATGCAGAGCGGTTCACCCTGACGAAGACAGGGTTTGTACTAGTATTGCACCAAACAGGAGGCACACTGCAAGAGGGACCTCCTCTAGAGAAGAGTTGAATTTGCTCTATACAGTGATTTTTATTACATTTTTGTCTCTGTTGGGCAATGAACAAAGGTATGAAGTTGATTAAATCTTCAATATTTTGGGTTGATGTTTCAATTTCAAAAATTCTACACCATGTGGACAGAAGGTTTGTCTTTGAGGTGTCTGTAAAGGTAAAACTTTCTCTGCACATTGTCATACTGACACCATGAAATATCTTCTTGGGATAAACGAAATGTTTGAAGTTATGTCCAATATCTCCTATATATGAGGCTATTTTGATGATCTACAAAATCTAAGGTGATCATTTTGTAGGGAACTAATGTTTAAGGCTTTACACCACTGAGAAAAGTACCTGAATATCTAACCTGAAAATCCATCTAAGGTTTGGTGCATTTCATTTGTACTGAGAGCTGTAGCTCTCCAATTCTCCTTTGTCAGATTTTGAAATCTCAATTTCATGCTTTCTTTGGGCTTACCTTCTCCAGTTGTCTCACCTTCCTCCTTTGATCAGCAGTGTACAAACTTCTCAGGGCTTTACTTACAGCACTGTTGACATGTGGAAGAGATTGTTTCTGCTTTATCTGTGCCTCAACCAGTGCAAAGACACCCAGTTTTCCACTGGAAGCCAGTGCTCATGCAGACGGCCTGTGGGCGTTTCCTCCTTCCTCCATCAGCCTTTGCTTTTGGCTTCACAGCTCTTTGGAGAGGTTGAAATACTTTTGTGAGCTGTAGAGTTGGGTTGTTTCATTTTATTGCCGATTAAACTAAACTTTTGTAACAATGATATCTTCAGTCTGATTATTTAAAGGTTAAGTGTCACACTGGAAAAAATAAAGTGTTCTCTTTTATGTGAGTAAGAAAATGGCTCATGAAATCATCGTTCTGCTGGGTCGATGGTGAAGTCTCACTGATGGAATTTCGCCATATATGCATAGCAGAGATAACTTGAGTAATGACTTGCATAATGTCTATACGCTCTGTCAGGGTGGCAGGCAGATTTAACGGGGCGGCTGGCCCTGGCAGTTCACTGCTCCATTAACAATGTCAGAAGCAATGGAGAACACTTTCTCCTCCATGTCTGCAACATCAGAGCTTGTGATTCACTGCGTGACAAGTGCTGCAAGCCTTTGGCTGCCATGCCAGTATACAGGCTCAAGAAGAAAAGGCACAAGGAAGCTCTCTACTCACTTGTGTGAGTTGCCTTTGGTCTGTCATCAGCCCAATGCTATCCAAAACCCTGGCAAAGTCGCTCAGTGGCAAGTGAAGCCACAGCTCTGTCCGTCTCGGGCGCTGGCTAGCAGGGTGTCATGGTGCAGAGGTAGCTGTTACACCTTCTCTGTTGCCTTCACCAAACAAGATTTCTTCACCAATCAAGATTCCTTCACCTTCAGCCCCAGCTCTTCCTAGCCCCAAATAACCAACATCACGCAATGACTGCTTAGCTGGTCTCTTGCTCTCCAGCAGGTTGTTGCACACAGTGAATGCTGTGTGGTACACTGGGACTAACTGAGGGCTACTGGCCAGTCAGGTAGTTTCTTGCGAGTGATTGCTTTGGGGAACTGAGAAGAAGAATTCTCCTCTGCCTTACCTCATGCCGCAAGTGCCATGACAGCTCCAGCTGCTCATCAGATCCCTCCTGGTGAATTATTCATGCTCAGGTTGTCACTGTCAGTTTCAGTAATTCAGTAATTCATGGAATTACAGAAACATCAGGTCCTGAGGCACATGGCTGATGCTTCTGGCACTTCTCCCTGCTGGATGGCTTTTTAAGGGCTCTTAGGACAGCTCAGAAAGCCCAATCAAGCCAGCAGCATCAGGCCATGTGCACCTTCGAGGCAGAAATGTCTGTGGGTGGCTGTGTGCGTAGGTGGCAGCAGCAGCTTTCCCTTTTCCCAGGCTGCTTCCGAACCCAGGGAGAGCTTTCTTTCCGGGGACTAATTAGTGGATGAGCAAGCTCCATCACTTGGTGTGAGTAGGAGAATGACTTGGTCTCTCTCCATTATTCCTGCAAATGCCAGATGTTAAATGACGCATTCCAGCATGAGTTTTCGGTCACAATTTATATCTTGGAGTATATCATCAGTGATGCAGATATTGAGTCACACTTCATCTTCACATTGAACTATGTTGGAACAGTATTCATTGAAAGTACAGGGTGCACGGATGTACCTGTTTTCTTGATTTAACTGTAATGACAACAAGGAGGGCTCAAAGAAAAGTTTGGTCAATAAATTTTGAATGCATTACCATTTATCACACGAATACATTTATTAGCAAAGAATAATTAGCTATATTTCATTTTTTTTTAAAGATGTGACTTAGTTTTGTTTTCTGAATTTTTTTTCATTCTCAACCTCTTCTTACTCCTGACCTTTCTTACAGGCAAGTGAATAAAAGTATAACTAATCTGAAAATTAACATAATTTTCTTTGAGAGATGTTGACAAACTCAAATAAACAAAAAACCTCTATTTAAATTAGAATTAAATTAATATCTCTATAATACCACAGTCTTTAGAATAAGATCAGTACTTTCAGAGAGAAGAAAATTTTTTATCAGCCCTTTCACTGTTCATCTTCCTGCACGTGCATCTGCAGAGCTTATAATCATTCAGCACAACCCAATGCACTTCCTGACCCAGAGCCTGGAAGGTGTTCCTAGAAAGGCTGATTTCCAGTCTCCAGAAATTGTTTAAACATTACCTAGTATTGTACCTGTACCAGCTGAGTGAGAATTGCCTTTGGAAGACTGGGAAAAGAGAATTTGGACATTTGCAGTCAGCTTAGATGATGCCATCATTATTTGCAAGCTGCTCTGCTATTTTAATATTATACACGCAAAAGCATGCCAATCAAATATCACCTGAATTTAAAAAACTGTTACTATTGCTCTGAATTACTCTTATGTTTTCCTGTCAATCTTGTCATAAGGATGAGAGCAAGCTGATGTGTGTGTGGAAGGGGCTCCGTGCATACCTACAAGCACACGAGGAGACAGCACGAGGGCTCTATCAGATATTGAGACTGTCTTGACAGGAGCTCAGCTGTCACAGCATCCAGGCTTTGCCATGAGGATGTGTCGTGATGCCTCAAAAAAGTGGAGCTGCCTTGTGAATTGCTGTGGCAACTTGAGTCCAGGTAGGGTGCGTTTTCGAGTCATGGCTGGCAGAGGGCCAGCATGGGATCACTGCTAACCAGGGCGCCTTTGTCATCGTTGCTGCTTAAGGCAGAAGCCATACTTTTCTTTGTCTTTGTTCATTAACTCTAGAGACTCCTGTTCATTGTAATGTCTGGTTAACCTTCAGCAGGAGTGATTAAGGTCTCCAACAAATTCAAAGGCACTCTGGTTTAGCTATATCTACACACATGGTGGAGGAAAGCTTTGCCCTGAGGAGTTGGTGCTTGTCAGGTGACTTCAGAAGTGCCTGGCAAGATTTAGAGATCCGTGATCAAACAACAAGGGGATGCAAATGGAAGGCATTCAATCAGGGAAAGTAATTCAGCTTAGGAGTGACCTTTAGTGCAGTGATTGTACTGCTACCTGAGATGTGACTGTCACACTGGGATTTAAACTGTCATGGGAAAAGCACCAGATATTTGAAATGCAGCAAAGGTATTTTAGAATAAGACAGACAGTCACAAATTAAAAGACCCCAAATATTCTTGAGTGTCTGAAGACAGGTAAAGCAAATCCATTCCTGATGTTTGTGGAGAAAAGGCAGGACTGAATTTGCTGGATGCTACACTTAATATCGATCCTCTTCTTCTGGTACCCGGGTGCTGTCTGTCATGTCTATGCTCTTCTGGGGAGAATTTGTTCTCTTTACTCTATAGTTCTTCAGTATGTTGGAGCAGAAATCACTCCTGTCACACTTGCTCTTTTCAGACATGCAGAATTCCAATTTCCTCTTGTTTCAAACTGGGCTGGCTGCTTCTCACTCAGCAAAGATGAAAACAGAACAACAGAAAGCTTTGAGAGTGATACATGTATGTCAAAGCCTGTTTCTATAGAAAAGGTTATACATGAGCATGCACTCTCATTAACTACCACTTAGCAATTAGCTAGGTATTTTATTCTTCTTAATTACTTCTAGTATAGCAATTTTAAGTGGATATTCATATCCATTCACTTCTTTTCATGAAGTATCTGTTAATGAAAACATTATCTTGTGATTGAAATAAATTATTTCTGCATCTTGTTTTTCCATTGAGTGGAGTACTGTTCCCACTCTTCCTAATAAGTTCTGCAGGGGAGGAGGTTGTCATACGGCTAGGCATGTTCTGTATCTAGATCTTTGACTCGGCCTGGACAGAAGAGTTTCGGTTCAAAAATATTTTTTATTTAAAGAGTCACATGAGGGTTATTTTTTTTAAGAGAGTCCCTGTACTGTGCCGGAATGGTGGCCTTCATAGCTCAGTTGACTGGGTAACCCCTGCACATTGTCCACCTGGTTGCTGAGCTATTTTAAATATCCTGGAAAGCTTATTAAAGCTATTCCAGCTCAGGGAAGGCAACATTCAATTTCTATGTCTTTAAGAGACTGAAAGACACATTGCCAAGCAGTCTGTTAAAAACTTATTTTCCTGTAACAGCTCTTTTGGGTCTGTGATTTCTTTGGATTTGTGATGTATTGATAAAGTTTTTATAAGGCTCCTTTTCACTTAAAGCTTTTCTACAAGGTCATGAATTTTAAGGACTTTGAAGTTCTAATTTTAATTATTGCTTTACCTGGCTTACCATGGTAATGAAGGAATTATGCAATTCCTTTGATAAGCCCAGGCAGGCTGTTTAAGATACTTCTGTTATTTCAAGGCCTGTGGTTCAGGAAGCTCTGCTAATGAGGTATGGCATCCCTTTGCTATAAGCTCAGCCTCTTCGTCTTCAAAATGTTATTAGCCTAAAAGTTTTTAGTCAGAACCTGTGAATCTAAGCCAACACTTTACCATCAAAAAAAAAAAATCTCTCCGTGATACCCAGTCTGTCCTTCTACCATTCGCTTTCTACAGCTGGGAGCAAACATAACATGCATTTTACTGAGAATCAGGCATGGCAGCTCTCCTCAGGCCCAGGGCAGAGTGTGTTCCAGGAAAGAATCCAAATGCAAAACTAATTGGTGAGTGAGCGAGTTCCTGCAGCTGATGAATGCAAATGCTGCAGCCTGGCTGGAGGAGTGGGAAATGGACCTGACCTACAGGAGCTCACAGAGGTGCTGGAGTCAAGGAGCCACTATGCTCTGCGGGACTGTAAATGAGGTTAAGGAAAATGAAAATGCAAGACAGTAAACATGCTAATGGCATACCCAGTTGGACAGGAACAGAGCTGAAGAGTTAAGCTAAATCACTCTGCATTTTTGTTGGGTGAACACATCCTGCAACATATGTGGATGCATGGATCAGAAAGCTAGGGATCAAGATTCAGTTTAACTTGTCTGGAGATTAGAATCTGCTAAGAAACAGGGTAACAGTATTATACTGGTTTCTTTAATCTCATCTTGGTCATTTAATTTAACTGATAAGATATTGTTTACATGCATAGCCAATAAAAGACTATTGATTTGTCAATAATACCTTAAATTATTTAGAAGGCCACCTCTTCAAAACTGCATAATGATGAAGGAAGCTTTTAATGCATTAAGTTTTTTTGGAAGGACTACTCCTTTCCTCATGAAATAATGAATCACTTCATGAAGGGCTTTAACCTCCTTTCTTTTTGCCTCCATTTCTTATTGTGACCCAAAGACAGAGGATGACTGAGCCATCCACTCTGCCTTTGTAGGTCAGGTCTCAGCCACATTGATGGCAAAGTCTTCCTATGTTTAATAAGATCTTGTTTTCCTGCTCATCTTGAAGTGAAACAGCCATACAGGAGGGATGAATGAGAGTAAAGCAATAAGACAAATACAAACACACACACACACAAAAAGTTAACTTCTCTTTATTTTAACATTACCAGGCAAGAAAAACACAGAAGCCGAATATCCTGAGAAAGCTCAGTAAGTGACCAATTTCAAAACAATGGCCATTTTGGAGACTCCTAGCCAGAGCACAGGACATCCCACTCATCTACCCAGGCCTTCTACAAGAGTAAGGTTCACATTAAAAAAGAATCAGTTCTGTAAGAGAAAACAGGTTGAACAGAGAATTGGTTGACACCTCCCTTCATCTCTTGTCTAAAATAGAACACATGGCTAAAACTCTTCTATATAAGTCAGAACCTTTCTGTCAACTGAAATTCTGCCTTGTCATCTCCTTGAATTTTTTTAAAATGCAGTGAATGTTTAACTTAACCCAAACACTGAAGCAGTCAGCATTCAGTCAGCATTGGCTTATCAGTCAGCATACTCCACGTGGGTTACTGATAATGAAAGAAAACTTGTGTAAAACTCATGCACCGAGATGGAGTCAAACTGGCGTGGGAGATCAGCAAGCTCGTGGTGAAACAATTTGGAAAATACCCAGCTCACAGCAGTAATTAGCGGTAAACGAGTGGGGGGGGGGGTGTAGCTTCAGCTCATCTTCGCTAAAGACTGCTCATGACCTCTCTCAAGTGGGATCTATTTCACAGTGGAAAAAGTGATTCTAATCCAAATTCACGTATATTGTTTCCATGTCTACTAGCTAATCTATTTGTCTTTTAATAATATTCAACTAATAAAGGTTCAGAGCAACCATGAAAAAAAGAGAAAAGCAGTCATATGGGAAAATTTAAGATTGGTGGAGGGAGCAAGTGAGGACAAAGACCCTGAAGTGATCTGCTATATCCTTTATATCATAATACTCCAGAATATCTTTGACTTTTCTTATATTAAATTTCACCTGCTTATATAAAGTCTAGCTAGCAAATCTAATTATAAGGCAGAAAAGAAGAAAGTGATGAAGTTTGGTCTATGTCCTTAATCACTATTTGATTCTTATCAACCTCAGTCTTAATAAACATCGCCCGCAATTATCTCCTACGCAGAAAGATTGCTTCCTTTTGTGGTGAATACCTGTCATCCAACCCCAGGAGCTGGGCTGCTATTACTCAGGTCTCAAGAAACACCTGTACCTTCTTGGCAAGCTCTGGGAATGGCAGTGCTTGAGCAGCATTCGTGTAAGAATTTCCTCAGCATTCTTGAGGATCTCATTGATCTATTAGGTGCAAAGAAAGAAAAATTAAAAGAACTTCTGACTGATTTCTTAACACAGTGTCAAAGATCTCACACGTTTCATTACAAATTCTAGGTGGATTAGCTTGTCACAAAGTCCCCCTTCATTTTCTGTGGGACAGCTGAACCCCCTAAGGATTTGGGCAGAAACATCCAGCTGTGGTTCTATAGTACTTTCCTGACAGAATGCCAATGCTTTCTCTTATGTAAAAGTAGAAATTCTAATGGTTTCTAACAAAATAGCTCTTATGTTTTCATTCTAAATCAGTATAATTCAACTGGCTTCAGGGAATTGTTCCTCCTCCGTCCGGACCCCAGGAAGGGACTTGATGATCCAAGAGGTCTTTTCCAACCTGGTCATTCTATGGTTCCAAGGGAGGAAGCCCTGCAGCCTCACCTGGAGATGCAGGCAGTGCCCCTGCAGCCCCAAAGCCAGGTCAGGCTGGAGGGTTTTTTTCTTTTCTAGGTATGTTTCCTTTAAAATGAAACAATGTCTTCAGAAATGGCTCTAAAGACAGAGAAAATGAGGTTTCTTAATACACACCTCCTGCAATATTTGATCACTTGCAAGCAGTGGATTTGGATTGCTTTGGATCTCAAGCTATTGTGATTTCTCCTGTCTGTGCACAGGCTTCTCCCTGTTTTTAGTATCAACTGTGTAGGGTCACAGCGGATTTTGGATTTATTTTCTTCTAACCTTTCTTGCAAGTTAGTGGAGAGAAGCACCTAAAATGTGAAACTCTGATACTTTATTTTTTCTCAGTAGACCAAACATTTGACTGTCTGTCTTTTCTTTGGTGTTATCCTAGGGGAAGGGAGGAAGTTTGAAAGGAGTTACTTTGGAGAACACACACAGAGAAAAAAAGGATTCAATCCAATTAGAGTAAACTGCATGTCTATTCCTCAGGAAAAACTCATTAACAGGGCACAGATTCAAGTGTCAGTGACTCCTTTTATAAAAATGGCCTTTTGAAACAGTATTTCAGACTCAGCTACCAAACTGCTTGGTAAGTCTCTGAGACAAGAGGATGTTTGCCCTGAGCCCTTCCTGCACCTTCTCAGCAAGGTGTTCTATCAGAGAGCCTGGATTAAGTGGCACCTTGCTGGGTGTGCTCATGCTCTGGTAGAACTTGGGAGCAGTGGTCCATGTGCAGTGGTGTTTGAAAATACCTGAGATGGAGTCAGCCAGGAGCTCAAGTGCTCCATAAAAGAGACAGACGTGGACACACACCGTGTGGATTTGGATGCAACTTTGGCCAGAAGTGGTACTGATGCTGAAAGAGGCAAAAGAGGAATGTCTGTTTCAGGATGTACGAGTAAGCCTCTCCTCTGTCTCGTGGCACCTAAGGACCTACCATCAGCTAAAGACCTCATTTATGGTTTCAAGGAGACCATTATAACAATCAAAAATCCTTGAAATATTGTTCCAGCTGTGCCCTTTTCTTCTGTTCATGACCTTAACATGTCCTCCTTGTTCAGTGGAGATCAACCACTGCTGCCAAAGCACACTGCTGGGCTGCCAAAAGTGAAAAGGACCTGTCCTGGGAGCAGGATACAGCATGCACAGCGGGAAAGCCTGGTTTTGATATACAACATGTGTTTTAGTTCTCTTAATCCACATGTCAGGCTAGAAGATCATGTTTGGTAATACTTGTCTACCGAGCAGAGAGGGAACTGAGCTGCTGGTTTAAATTCTGTTTTGCAATTTAAGAACTATGAAAGCAAAAGGGACTGTGTTTGTACATGTGTCAAGTATGCAAATGGTTGCATTAGAGTATGTACAATGAATGATGTTATTTCTCTTTGCCTACAGATACTTACAGCACAAACTGCAGGGTGGCCTCCTCCTGCCTCTCTGTCTTATGAGGGTGAGGTTTCAGATCATTTTTTCTCCAGCCTCCATCCCTGGGTTGTTTGGAATATTGGACATATTTTATGAAACAATGCCTTCTCTCAGAGAGCTTTGCTCAGCACCATGCAGGAGACGTTCCCCAGGGCCAGCTGAACAGTTGCTTTTGCCCTAAGGAGGTCTTGCCATGGCTAATTGCCATTGTCAATGCTCTGAGTGCAACTCACACACTCACACTGTCACAGTGGGGCTATCCAAGCACTAAAAGCATGCCTGAAGCCATCCTAGATGTCACAGCTTCCACTCTGCTGTTGTGTTACAGGCACCTAACCTGCCTCCCTAGGTGTATCTGCTATAAATCAGGTGCAAAGTCTGGCAGCAATTTCTACTTGCAGCTCTAAGAACTACTTCCCTATGCATTACTCAGACATGGCAAACTGATGGAAAGAACAGAAAAATCTGAATTTAGATTCCAAGAGGCTGGAAAATTTCTGCTCATTAATTCCACATGGTCCCTGACATGATTACAATAAGGAGATCTTGTAAGAATTTATCCATCTTAAGGGCAAGTAAAAGCTGCCTTAAAAAGACTTGATGGGCTATTGCAGCTGGAGGAGATGCTAAAGCAAATTCCGGTGCATTATTAGCAAACAGCTTGCTCACTCTAATAAATTGAAAGCGTAATTCTAGAGGCAACCCTCCTCCCTTAGCAGCAGGGCCATCCCAGCCATGCATGCCCAGGGTTGCCAAAACAAGATAACAGCTCATATTTATCCCCTGAATCATGAATCAGCTAAAACCAATATTTTTATTTTGCATTATGGTTTGAGTTTTTTTCTTTATAAGTGTCACAGGCAAGGGGCTGCACTGCTAAATCTCAGCTTTAAAATAATGCTTTCTGACAAGACATGCATCACTGAAAATACAGGTCTGTAATGAAAGTGATGGCACAAGATTATAACACTGCAAACACAAACATGCCATGACAGCATCTCAGAGTAGTGCTCTGATTTCACATTTATGTTCTTCAGAAGTCATTTTGTCTCAGTGAGGTCCCACCAGGGTTTAACCCACAACAAAACTGAGCAGAGGGTTTGTGTACTTTGCCGATGTTAACTGAAATGGTTAAATCCCTGGTTGTAAAGGTGATGTAGCACTGTGTGAATCAACCCCCTGCGGGTGCTCTGGTGGGGCTGGGGTCCTGGGCTGTAGTAGCAAGCAATTATTGCCCCTTCTGTGCTCAGATGACGTGCATCACCCTGTCTTGCTGCCATCCCAGAAAGGACTGAAGGTTTATTACAGCCTCAGCTTGCTCTCAGCTATCCACAGACAGCCTGCTGTGATGAAGACAGAACAATAGCCTCTATCCTCCTTTCCTGAGCTGAAAACAGGAAAACTGATTTGTAATCTTGTTCATTTCTCTTATGCTTTTCTGTTTCCTAATAGAAACATAGGTATTTCTTTGCTGAGTGTGATAGTGACCCTTGCATCTGTAGTCTTTCTTCCTAAACTTCTGCAAATAGTTAGCTAGAAAGAGATCCAGGCAATATTCATGAATATTCCAGGATATTATCTTTGTTCAAAGTATAGGATTACTTGCTGTGCAGCCTTCTTAAGCACCATGTTAGATGTTTTCACCAGGGAGAGCTATATCACGGCACGGGTGGAAAACAGCACAGGACCTGCAATAAAAATTCCAAGAGGCAATGCATTATCCAAGCTGAACTGGAAATCTTCTGAGAGATTCTGGTAACAAAATGACATGTCTCATTTCCTCCATTTTTTATTGCTGCACTGTAATATCCCGTACTCTCCATGTAGAAACCCAAGGAGGCGTTTTCCGATTCTCTGATTTTTCAGAATAACATAGAATATATCATTTCTGTAACCTGGATCAGATGCACAGTATTCACTCTGAGACAGAGAAGGATTTTGCCTCTATATCTATTAAAAGAGTATGAATTCTGAGGAGGAGTAGGTTTATGTGGGCACCTCTAGATGTAGAGGGGTGTGGGCATTAAAATGCAAGATTTGGGAACTGTGCAAATCTTACAAAGCCAACAATCTAGTAAGGCTCCTAAACATACTAGAAAAATATGTTCTTGACTGCAGGCATGCTCTGCAGCTGTAGAAATCATCTTATTTATCTGGTGCACTCTCTACCAGAGGAAGATGCTTTTAAGTATAGCTCTCATTATTAAGTTTTCCTTCATGGATTTACTGAATGTATGCTGAAAGTGTTTGGGGGGTTTGGTTCGTGGTTTCTTGTTTGTTTGTTTGTTTTCCAAAAAAAGAACACTGCCCTCTACAGCTGCATCTTCCACCTTCACAACTTCGTTAGCCCTAAGCGTTCAGTTTTCAGAAGAGTGTGACAGCATTGCTTGTTTCCTCAAGACTGCAAGATAAAAGGAAAAGCAGAATGAGACTTTTCTAGTATGATCTAAAACCCTTCAGTTTCTAGGTTAGGGCTCTGTGTTTTTATTTGGAAAAAAAAAAAAATCTCATAGGTGAGAAAGACATGACAAGAAAAGGCTTTTCCACTAATATGCTGAAGAAACTGCGCAGTAACAGTTAATCCTCCCAAAAGGTATCTCTTGAGCAACTCTGGCAAGATTAGATAGAAAAGACTATTACTTACATGTCTTGCTGGGTTTTTTTGTAGCATGGGTAGGAGGTGTCAAGATACAAGTCTGGTGAGATTTTAATATTTGAGGACATTCTTTCTTGTGTAATCAGCATTATATCTCATTCATGACACTTCTATCCCCCTCCCATCATTTGCTTTAGACTTCCATCCCTTTGGCATCCACTATTTAAGACCTGATCCGAAGCTTGCAGAATTGAGTAGAAAGGCTTACAGAAAGACTAGTGGAGAGAATCTGAGGGCTTTTAGTTAACCCTCTCTGAGGTTATCACCAAACAGGGAAAAGCTTCCCAAAGAGGTAAAAACAACTGGGTTTATCTGCCTTCCTGTATCACTAGGGAAAGGCTGCTGGTGAGGACTTCCCAAATTGGCAGACCATGCATCAAGCCATGAAACCCTAGGCAGGGCTATTAGGTATATTTATAACAAAATGAAAAAGTAATAAAAACAGTTCACCACCAGTCAATCATTCATGAAAAAAAAGGCTGCAAAAAGCTGTGATTGGTGCTAAAAACAGAAGAGGTGTTTGCATTTCAGATTCATGTTGCATGATTCTGCCATTAACACACCCATGGTATGAGAGTAGGAAACATGCTCAGGTCTCAGGCGCTGGGGCAGCCAGCCAGTCATCAACCACACCCGTCAAAAAGAGGGAAAAACTGGAACTCAATAAGATGTTTCTTGTTGTGGTTGAGTAAATGCCTTCAGGGATATGCAAGTAAAGACCAATCCAAATTTGAAGGCTAGACTGGGACAACTTTTAAGAGTTCATCTTCTTATTCCTAAGAAATGTCCAAAGGGAAGCACATTGCTCCAATTTTCTGTAAAACACAGCTTATTGCATTTCAGGAGGGAAGCAGTTGTGTTCTCATCCTGCTAATACATCATTTATTGCCCCAACAGCCTGCGTTATAGAGAGTCATGGCCATAAAAATTGGTTTCTGTTCATAAACACAAACAAGATTCCTAAACAGCAATTATTCTTTTAACAGAAAGTTTTACATTTGCGTGGCCCTTTTTGTTCTAACTGTGATTTTAAGCGCAATAAGACAACTGCACCAGATAAAATATGTTACAAGCTTTATAGTTAATTTAATTAGCTTAATTATAAATATGTATTTTATTCAGCTTCTTATCTGAAATTTATCAGCCTCAAGATACCCTGCAGCCCAGATAATTCAATATTTAATAAACTGTGTAGGCATAGGCTGCCATTAGAATTCAATGAGTGGTATTTCAAAGAGCATTTTGGATAGAGGCTGATACACAAACCACTTGGTGTGTGTAATACAGACATACAAGGAAAGTTTTCCAGTTCTGTGGAATAAAACAAGAGCAGAAAGGGCATAGCAAACAGTTTAAAAAAATGGGGTATAAGTCCCCAACATCTTGTCCAGTTTAATACAGGTTTAGCAAAGAGACTGGTTTAAAAACCACTAGTTCTTCTCTTACCAAGAGTGCAAAGCAGTTCAACTCCTTCCCGGGATTCAGCTCTTCCCTTCTGGCTGCCAGAACTTGCCTGGGAGGGTAACACTACAGACCTGAGGCTTAATAGGATTTATCTCTGGGCCTGAAGAGCAGTAACCACAGTAAAATCAGGTTGAGGTCTGTGAACCATCCTCAATCCATGGAAGCAACATTCAGATCTTGTGGGCATTGTGTGTCAAACTAGACTGCAAAACAGCTTAAAAAATCCAAATTAAATGCTTTGACTTGGGCACATCCAAAACTTTTGCTTCTATTTAAAAAGTTAAACCCGAATATTTTGCCATATTCATACTTCTTTCAACTCTCCACTCTGCAAATCACTCATCATGTTGACTTTTCAGCTGGGCTTTGGAAGAAATACATCAGGCTTTTACACAGAGTGGAAAACGAGCTGCGGAAAAATGCTTATGCTCAACCTAATTGGCAACAGGGAGTGATATCAGGTTTCTGAACAAATGTTTGTGTACGGCAGCCCTTGCTGCTTTGCTGGCAGGCTGAGAAATGCAGCTGGATTAACCATGGCCCAACTCCCAGCTTTGCTCAGGAAAGGGGCACTGTTTGACACGGATGCCAGATCAGCAGCAGGGAGAGGAGTGCAGAGCCTTGAGAAGGAACAGGGAATCCAGATCATTCCCATATCCGTGATGTTTCTGCTGAAAAACCAGAGCAAGAAGTTTCCGGTCCCCTGCTGCAGCTTTGCGTTCCCAGACACCCTAGAGGCTGAGGAGCACACATGCCCCTTACATAGAGGGTTCTGCTGTTTAAAGAGTGTTCAAACATACAGATCTGTACTCTCTGGGGTGAGCAGGACACCACTGCATTCTCCTACATCTTCAGTCGAGAGGCTTTCTGATGGCAGCATGGCTGTGGTCTGTCAGACCTCACTGTAGTCCTGTTCCGTATGGAAACAGTCAAGTATATTGTATTCAACGAAGCTGGCTTTGAAAATCAGAATGAGAAATAATTAATTGACAGTGAAAGTCTGGGTCAGTTCTCACACAGAAAATAATTGGCGAGTTTTTCTTTCCCATAAAACTTGCTAAAAGCATAAATCTCACCATGCTACAGTACAGCTTGGGTAAAATGTTGTGTCTGAGTCTCAAAACCCAACAGGAAAATGGTATTTGGAAATGGAAGTGGGTTTGTTTTCACATCAAAACACTCTCCCCCTCTCAGACATGTGATAAGTTTCACCGGCTCAAATAAAGTGTATTTATTTCCTTTCAAGAGAATTATTTTAAAATGAGTGACTTTGGCTGTTATCCTACACTCTTCGGCATTTTATTAACTTGACTCCTAACAGATGGTGTTTGATGAATAATTGCAAAGTAATGAAAAAAAATTTTGCATTTTAAAAATGCAAGTTTACCAATCAGGTTAGACTATCTCATTTGTTTATAGAGCATCTCCCAGTTGGAGTGTCATTATCTAATTTTGTATCCATATTTAACTGTCTAAATTGAAGGCAACACAACAGATTTGAAGTAACTAATTGTCAGTGTTAGCCACTAATTTGTATTGAAGGATTAATCAGTACAGAAGGTTATGTGAGCTTAAAATATTCTAGGCTTTTGTAGATCCTGAAGAGTAGCATTTGTGTGTGCTTCTCCCTCCTGTGGGTGCTGCGTTCCATAGCACTACAGCATCCACTGCTGAAAGGTACAATTCTATATGAAGTACCACAGCCATATTTCACTGTAATAAAAGAGTGGGTGACAAAAAAAGGGGTACTGGCAGGCATGATGCACCTTATTACCACTGGGCTGTGACCTTATGAATGAGAAGCCTGGTCGAGCTGCCCCTCCAGCCTATGTAAAAACTCCTCCTCTCTGCTTTGAGCCCTTGATCCACAACCTGGTGGGCCTTGTTTTAAACCTGATGCTTGGTAGTTAGATCTTCCCAAATTTGGGAACAATGCTTTCCAACACCGGTGGATGGCTTTGCATTCACATAAACGCTAACCACTCAGTTTCCCCATCCCTCAAGAAACTCTCAGGCCTTTCCTAACTCTTCCTCCCTTTCCTTTGTTTGAATCTCCTGTAATGCTTTTGCCCAACCCCAATTCTACACACATTATCCATGTCCGAGCTTTCACTGAGCAAAGCAGAACTCACAGATCACAGCAATATCGTATTTGTCCCAGAGCTCACCAAAAGCAGAGTCACAAATCAGGTGTCTCCTTCACATTCCATCCTGCCAAAGCCACAGCAGGTACCAGTGACATTGCAAGGAGCTGTAGGCAGAGCCAACTGGGGGTACCACGGTTGGATTTCACAGCCTTTGCATGATTTTGTCTCTCTCAGCTTCTGTCACTGAATTTTTTTTCTTTTTTCCCCAGTTTTCTCCTGGCTGAAACCAGCTGTAGTGCAGTAGGGATGGGTGTCTTGGCAAACCTAGAGAGAGAGCAAGTTGGAGAGATTCATCCAAATGGCTCAAGATATAGAAATGGGGTAAGATATAGTAAGTGGTAGGTTTTTTCAGCTGCCTGATGCCCTAGTTGCTTTTTCACCAACAAATCACTTTAGGGAGAAAATATAACTGTTTGTGGCACTCTGCCCACAGGAATCAACTGAAAGATTGGGATACATCAACCACTATGAAGGAATTGTTAACCCTTCTCTAGGATAGAGGAGCATTAATCAGTTGGCCTGAAGCTGACAGTGAAGAGGGCACTGTCACCATGAAAGCACCGCACATGGCAAACAGCTTTGTGCCACGCAGAGACTGCTCTGGGAGAGAGGTAAAATGCCTTGTCTGGCCACAGGTATTGCAAGCCAGGCCTTGAGAGACACAGCAAATGCAGCTAGGGTTAGAGAGAGACAGGTAGGAAAGAAAAGAGCTTTGACGTTAAAGGCAGCATCTTCTTGCCCTGATCCTTCCAGTCCCTTACTTCTGTTTAAGTTGGGAGATTAATATTACCAATGTTGCTAAATACAAGCACTAAATGGGCTGAGCTGTTGTACAAAGACAGTGCTGGAAAAAAGCCATAAGCGTCAGGAAATTGCCCAGACCAGAAGATCTCATCTCAGCCGCTTGTCAGAGCTTCAGAGCGCCAAGGGAACCCTAATTGCAGGGGACATCCAAGTAAACTGGCCCTTACACCAGGCTGGTGAAAGGCACAGACTTCAATGCCTATCCTGAGAAAGGCTCAACGTTGCTTATCTTATTTTATTTTATTACTTGTACTCTTACTCAATTCCAGTTGTTCTCGTGTGCAGACGAGGCTGCCAGAGAATATTTAATGACCTCAAACATTGGTACCTAAAGTGATTCTCACAGCTCCTTTGGAACAGGTGGTAGAGGTGTGGGGCAGATCAGTGGCCAGCAGAGCCAGCCTAGAAGTACTGAAAAAGCACAAATTGCTATTTCAAATTGCTCCCATAGTTTGAAATTGTACCTGCAAACCCCCCCGCCCCCCCCAAAATAAACACTGTTATTTTTGCAAAGAGAAGACTCTTGCCAAGTTACCAAGGCACTGCCACCCCTCCTGGAAATCATTGCAGCACCTTGATGATCATTGCAGATCTCTGGGGTCTTGAGCGCTTCTCATATTGTGGATAACCTGGTTCCCTGCCACATATAATCAACTACAGCTTCTTGTACCTCCCTCAGATGTGGCCCTGGCACACTGTACACCAGGTATGAGTTTGCAGCACTTGTCTCTTCCAGACATATGAGGCTGCTGCCTTGTGCAATCTGCCAATGCCCAAGACAGAAAAGAGCTCAGGAAGTCCTGCACCAGCCCTAGCACCAGCTGCCCTGCCTTCCTCCCCAGCTCTCTGGCTGTTTAGGGAGGCCACAGAAATCCAGTGGCATTTTAATTTCTCCACAAAGCTATCAAATGAGTCAGGTCTACCCTGCTGAGCAAGGCTACAAGCAAAACTATGAAGAAGAAACTGGGAATACAACCCGTATGAAAGCACATATGGTTTTTAAGCCCATTAAAATGCTGAAGTTGGATTTATGGCAGAGCAGCAATACTGTCAGATTTTTAAGAACACACTATGCCAGCTGCTTCACTGCTGCATCCCAGAGTTATTAAATAATAAGTTCCTTCAGTCAGAGCTATCACAAAAAAATAAACCAGCAGGTTAATTGCAAAACCAGTTCCACTAAAATGATGTGCTCCCTTTGCTCCGCTCAGGTATTGCTGCTAATAGATACTATCAAGTGACACAAACTGTAACAGAAAAGTTGAACACTTAGGTGTCCACAGCAGAGGATACCTGGCCATACAGACACCAATTTCCCATCCTCTCAAATTAGCACGGGGAGCAAGAAAGCACCAAACAACTCCAGTGTGCCCTGTCCAGGCAGCACGACATTAAGGGTATTTCTGCTCTTCTTTGCCAGGCTGTGTTTGAGGAAAGGAGCACTCCCTCTTTGTATGTTGTATACAAACAACCTCTTTGTATGACAGACACAATATTTATTCATCAGAAAATGTCCATTTAACAAGCTCAGCTGGCTGCCCCCACTGCTCCGGTAGCTTCAGGAACATCTTTCCTGCAATGTATTGTGCTCTGCTTTCGAGTGGGCTGGGGACGCCAGCCGCTCTTTCGCCTCTGCTGGCTGTTTTCCACTTATTTGCTTACTCTTTTCCATCCCAGTTAGCTCTGTATAGCCTGGAGGGCGTGAACTAGATTCTCTTTCTGGGGCATCACGAAAAGCTCTGTTTACCGAATTGCAGACAATCACATCTGTGTAGATCTGGTGGCAGCACATGTGCACTGCAGTGCCGTGCAGAGGTTTCCTTTTCCCTGACAGCATGGAAATAACACCATCCAGTGCTCCCCACTCCATGCCCAGGACTGGTACCTAAAGCTGGCCAGTCATCAGTGCTTTGTCTACTTGGAAACAAAAATCCCTGAGACTACTCAGGGATTATAAATCCCATTTTAATCGTGTTTTGAAATTGTCTTCCACTGAAACATTCTTCTGCAGTCTTCCTCCATCAGTTGCCAATTATCCATGGTCAGATGATAGACCACCAGAGCAGAGAGAAGTTTGTAGCTTTTTAGAACAGATGTGCCAGGCAGAATATTAAAATATTCAAAATAATATACAATTAACATCCACATTTCTTTAGGCACTAATTATTTTTCCTGTTTCATAAGGCACCAAATTCACTCTTGGCAATCAACCTGCACTGATGGAAACAGGACTTTCTTTTCATCAAATTCCTGGATTTCCAAACACAGTTTTGTAAACAAGCATGATATCATGCATTACAACAACTCAATCCAATGCTATGCTGGGTAACACCAGGTTGTGTCAGTGATGCCTCACTCTGCATGAAACCAACTCCAGTTTTCTGGAATTCCCACCTGAATTGGCCAAAGAAATAGGTTTATACAAAAGCAGAAAGGTTCACTTACATTTATAGGTTTGAATCACAAAGTTGTTTTTTGCATATGCACATGCTGGGTTTAGTCAGAATTTTAATGGCTTTTTCTTTTGAGCTATTTACTTTTTCTCAAGAATCAGGTAATGCCCATGTAATAACCATATTCCTGGGTCAAGTCCTATTCCTGGATCAACTCTTCCACTCTCAATCTACAAACAATACCTCGAATAAAATCTAAAGTATCCTCAAACAATTATTCATCATATAACATATTTTTAGTTCTAGAAAGGATATCACAGGAGTTCATCTCCCTGCCCTGCAGCAGCATTGCCCTTTCTGATGGTCCGTTATTGGTGGGAATGGTTGGAATCTATGATCTGGTAGGTCTCTTCCAACCTGGTGATTCTATGATTCTATGAAAGGGTCCCCAGCTAGGGAGACTCCACTCCTGCACCAAGCATCCCTGTTTTCATCAGTCATCCCCTTAGCAACATTTGGGTCATTCTTTAGATAAAGTCTCCAGCGGGTAAATCATCAAGACCTGATGACTGGAAACCACATACATTATCCAAACTTTTTGTAACCTGCTTTTTCTTATTCACTGACACCTTGCCCATGCGTTACTGGGATTACTGTGCTGGCTGCCTGATGACAGTTGACCTCACTTATAAGGATTAATGCAAAATGGCAGTAAACACTGGTTTTGTAATATCATTTATCAATTCCTGCAAAGATAGGGTCTGGGGAGCCACACGCAGCTTCTAGAATAAGCTTCCAGCAAACTGTGCTCTTCTTGGGGGTAAACCAGGAGTTCAGACATCCCATCCCAGAGATGTTACATATTGTTACACATTAGTATATCATAATTAGACAACTAATCAGTAATTAATATCAAAGACAACAAGATCATGACCTCAGGAGTGATTTCCACCAAAGGTTGGCGAGGTAGACACACACATGGAGAGGAAGGGCACACCCAGCACAGCCTCCCCCCACAGGGCAGGTGTGATACCCGAGCAGTGTAAACACCTTGGAGGGGAGCAGATAGGAGGAACACAGTCGTGAATCTAGCAGCAAAGGAGGCAGGTAAACATGTCATATATTCTGGAAAGTGTAATTATTAGGTGGGGGAAAGTAACTTCAGCAGACACACTTCGGGCTCTGCTAGAATTTATTGCTTGACAGTGTGCCCAGCTTTCTCCTTCCTATGGGTGAAACTCAACCAGCCAGCTTTCTTCCCACCAAGAAAGCCCTCACCCTTGACTATGCACAAAGACTTATTTTGCTTCTCACTCATCTGGGGAACAAGCATTTGAAAAGGTTTTTTTTCCACAAGCTCAGCTTTGGAACACAAATCCTCTTACCAGTATCCTTACAATTAACTTTACTTTGAATTTTGCTGTGTTCAGGGGAATCGCGTAGGCTTTATTTCACATATGCATTATTGGAAGAGTGGCATTGCTAACTGAAAGGCTATTTTCCCTTTTACTGGAAAGGCTTTTCTGAACATTAGCTCTGGATTGGCAAATTCTCTGTAATTTGTACTCTCAGCAACATGTTGGCATGAAAATTGGATTTGGGTGCTAGGCACTCCCCAAGCTAGTTCGCTTTTATTGTGGTGACTTCAGTCAGAAGTTGAGCACACATTGTATTCCCAGCCACTGCTTTTCTGCTCAGGATCAGCTGCACTTTTGGGGTATCAATCTTTCAACCTTTATTCATGCTGAGTAGTGCCTTCAGAAGAGAAATACCACCACTTTGTTTGACTTCTGATTCCTAAAAGTTTAAACCTCTATTAAGGAATTCCTGTGAAAATTAGAGCACAATTTAACTGTGTTTAGACCTCAAGGTGACCCTAATTTCTTTTTAAAGCACCTCAAGTTCCATAGTGTGCTTCTTTGATTTCTAGACTGACATTTTAATCACCTTAACAGTTAAGTAGCTCTTCTTAAGACCTGAAGAAACTCTTTGGAAGGAGGAGGAGGGGGAAGGACTGCAGTCCCAGCACAAACACTCCTGGTTAAGGTGGTGGATGGTGGACATCAGGGTCAAAGGAGATCCCTATATTCTCCTGTACTGTGGAAGCTGCTCCCTTCCTAAAATGAAGGATTAAAAGCTTTATATTAAAAAATTCAACATATTAGATGATATTCAAGTGTCTCTGTCTGCAAGTTTAAACAAGACCATTCATTTAAGAAATAAACAGACTTTTAAAATAGCATTTAAATATTATCGCTTCTTATCCAAACAGGGGGAAAAGGGGTGAGGAGAGAGACGTTCCTCATTTTCCTCTAGTGTTGTTATTTTGCTATGTGGAATCTGGTTTGCTCCCCTATTAAGAATTTCCTCCAAATGGTGAGAATTCTTACCTGCCTGAGGCCACTGTCTCTTTCCTATCAGAGCTTGCCACTCCTTTGTTCTCTCTTCTCCCAGCCTTGTCTGTCCAGTCCCTTCCTGCCTGCTTCTGTAGCCATAGAATCATAGAGCAACCAGGTTGGAAGAGACCCATTGGATCATGCAGGTGAAAGTCTTGTCACTTAGGGAGCTGTAAATCTAACTAAGGTGCAGCTGTGTTCACGGGCTACATGGCAGAGGCACTGCTTTTATTAACTCCTCTAGTTTGCCCAATGACTCTGCCCAGCAAATCCTGACTCCTTCAAAACTCTGCAGAGGGATATCAAAGGTGGATGATCAGCCTGAGTGACTTTAGAAAGAGTGCAGCTCCATGGGATAAACCATGAGATGTTTGCTGTTTTCTCTTTCTGTCCTTGAGCCCCAGGAAGAGATATCCTAGAAGTACCAAGATAGATGTATAGGATGGCTTTGAATTAAACTTTAAAAAGGTAAAGAAGCAATGGTGGGTGTTGCTTTAAAATCCTATAAGGAAGGATAAGTGTACAACAGTTTCTCAGTTCTCATACCACTAAAAACTCATTGTGGATCCCATGCCATAAATAAAGGAAAGATGACCAGAAAGGTATGGGTCTGTCCTACCTGCACTCATTTAAAAGCAGCATTTAACTCCATGGGCAGCTGAAGGAAGGAAATTGTTGTAGATTACATTTTTATTACCTATCCTCTGCCCTTGGCCGGGGGACAATGCCTCTGAAGCTGCTTGTCTCACTAATGATGCTCAAGTCCTACAGCCTAAGGATCCAAGATAGTTGTTAAGATTGACAGATCGCTTAGTAGTTGTATGGTTTCTTTCTTAGGATTAATCATAGTACCCTGCTAATCATCCCTTCAGGAAATACCTGCAGAGGAAAAAACAAAGAGAGCTATGTCCACTGTGGTGGGGAAGTTATTCCTGTAAATAAATGCACTTGCAAGCAATAGAACTTAATTACTTCTCCCAGCCTCTCCGAAATCCTCATTTTATCCTTCTGCATAAAGCCTTGCTGCTTGCAATATTCTACAAGAGCTCTGAAGACCTAATTTTGCATACTTCAATTAATAATATTCTAGAGAGACTGAAGATATAAACAGTTTTCCTAAATTAACACTCATATTTCTGTGCAAGCTTTTAATCAAAGAAGACAGTGACACCTCCAGAGGCTTGTGTGCTGTTGTGTTGCCAATAGTGTTATATTGTTCTACATGAAATATATTTTATTCCCCTATTCTTGTGATGTTTTCTGTTCCTTCTAAATAGCTTCTAGTTATTAGTTTTTTTTCTGCAGTCAGTCTTCACTTTAGGAGATTGGTTTGGATTTCGAAAGGATTTTTATCACATATATAGAAATTTCCAATGATGCTGTAATGATTTTTATCAAATGCCTTTATTTTTTGTTTATTTCTGGGCTCAAATGCCTGCCTTATTTATATCCCTGTGAAATGTTCAGCACCCACTGCGTTCCCAGAGAGCTGGAGGTCCCCCAGGCCACCGCACATGGCTTTTGACCCCTGTGTGAGAATCCAGCAACCCCCCATTGCCAGTGGTGTTTGTGGGAGGCTTCAGAGGGGCTCCTGTGGGCTCTTCCAGGAGTTGTTAACATCACTGCCCAGAAGGATCCCTGCATTTTCTCTGTCTGCCTGTGACCAGTTGCACATCCCTGGGGTATTTGTGCTGGCAGATGTGGCACCTGCAATTGAGTCATCTTGGTTCTCATTAGAACAAAATTTCTGTCATCAACATACCCAACACAACAGAAGCAATCCAGCTGGATTTGCCATTCCTTGCAGCTTCAATCAGACAGCCTTTCTAAAAGGAGAGACATCTCCCCAGTTGTCTTGGATTTCCAGACAAACCTGAGGAATTTAAGGAAGTATCTCAAGAGGTACCGATTTTAGCAGAGGAATGGCTGAAAGCAAATCCTCATCATGACAGTTATTGCCAATTTAGAGCAATCCCTAACTCAGAAGAGTCTGCAATCTACTTAGGGGCACAGACAGAGATTTTTGAGGAACCTTGGCCATAAAAAGAGAAGAGAGGGAGGGGAGAATAGAAGGAGAGTGCTTTTCCATAGCAGTGGCCAGAAATCGGAACCAAACCCTTGGTTTTGCAATCAGGAACTTCACCAAGAGCTACTGCTGTTGCTTCTTGCCAGCCTTGCTTCCCATTTCATGACGGCACTTTTGACACAATGGTCCTCAGTGTGCTTGAGGGCTGGCACTGGCACTTCTCATTTCTTTATATGTATACACGAGCACATATATATGTCTGTATGTATAAGTGAGATGCCAGCTGTGTGCAGTTTGTAAAAGCATCTGTACCTGCTTACCTGAATAAAACCAGCATTGTCCTCCAGGTTACCTCTTCAATTCCTCCTATACACTCTCATGAGTATTAGTGCAAGTCACCTTTTAATTTATGGGAACATTTTTATAAACAAAAAGAACCTCTGATAAACTTTTTAATCACCGTGTGTTTCCATGACTCCCTAAAAAATGTTTCTGAATGATCATGAGGAGAAAAGAAGGCAGGGAGGAGAAAATAAATGTGTGCAATTGGGCTTTGCAGTAAGAGATTATTCTTAGAAGTCTGTGGAATTTTTGGGCACTGGCCACTCCATCCGACTCATGTGCTGGTGACTCTACCTTATATTCCCAGTTCCTAACTGGACCAGTGCAGCCCAGCCCTTCTGTACAGAACAGACTTCTGGGGAACAAGCGATACTCTCATTGTCTTCCTTGTTGCAAGCCTGGAAGAGAAGCAAGCTGTGATTTTCACAACTCAGCAGAGCTCTGGTCCTTCTGGGACCAGCTGGGCTGGAAGTGTGTGCAGACCAACAGTCCAGGAAGATGACATAGCCTAGAGTGAAAGCTTCAACACATGGACCCTCCTGGTCCTACACAGATATTGCACAAAGTTATTCCTATGGTTTCCCTTTCTACAGAGACACGATGGACTTACTCCAAGGAGCAGAAGCTCTCCAAGGATGGTGCAAGCTGAAGACTGGTGCTCTACAGTGGGAACCCACAGGTAAATCCAGGCTGCTCTTAAGTTTTGTACTCAATTATCTGGTTTATCAGTATAACTCAGTCTGGACATCACATTCCAGTTAGTCTGTAGCCAACCAAAAGTGTCCAAAATCAAAAAGAGGATTGTGTGCCTTTCTTCTTATCCTTCCTTCCTTGCTCCCACCACAGAGTTCTGCTGTGCTACTAGATGGGTTTCTTGCATCTCTTGAATCCACAGCGCCAAGCAACAACCATCTCTAGATGGTACACCGAGGAATTTTTAGACTTGAAAGTAGACAGACCATTGCTTTTGAAAACAATCACCAAGGATAAATAAAGGATGGGCCAAAAGCCACTGTTCTGGTTCTTCTGCTCCATCTCACAGAGTGAAACACAGGAGTCCATCACAGTCTTGATCCCACAGTCTTGATATTTGTGCTGGGAAGCTTATACATCTTTCTTCCTCTCCCAAGAAAAATGTTAGGGGCTCATAGAAATAAATCCTTTTCTTCGTGTTTTAGGCAGCTGCAGCTCTGGGTTGCTTTTCTGGAATTTTTCCTCTTATGAAGCTATAAAAAGCTTTGAAAAAAATATAAGAAGCCGGTGTCTTATATTTTCTGAGCCAGATTAATTAATTCTGTTTAACAGACTTAAAATTAGCCTGAACTGTTTGCAATTAAATGGCTATTCTTTACTCTCAAATGCATAACATACAAGGTATTGTGACAAGTGCTGGTGGGTGATGCCCAAGGAGGTGGCTGCTCTTCAGGAGCCCAGATGCTTTTTTGGCCTAAGCAGAAGAATATTTGGCTCAGAGGGCTGGAATATTTCTTCCAGCCCCACTTCTGTTCCCTCAGAATGAATGAGTTTATTTTCACACCTCTTTATAGAGTGTGGTGTGTAGCAACCACTCCTGTGTTGGAAATAAGAGGGTTTGACATTGACAAAACTGCAATGTAGACTGAAGAAGGTATCGGCACTGTCATGTATGGGATCACACACCTTTTAGTAGAACTGCATCAGTTGTTCTGAAAAAGAAAGAAACCAAATGATTTTTAATTACTACAATTATTCTAAAAAACCTGAAAGGGGATCAATTCAAAAGAATGCTGTGATTTTAAGAATGTATGTTCTGGGTTTAGTCCTGTTTCTAAGAAGACAAAAGATAAGCAACATTAACTCAGATTAGAAAAACAGACAACTGCTGGTTTAGGAAAGGTAACTGGAAATAAACATTTTCCAATGGTTAATGGAGCATTAAAATGAGTAATAGCATTTAACTTCTTCCAAGTATCACTTGGCAAGTGATATTCCTTGTACTCTTACTCAACACATTTTGCACTCCCTCTCTGCATCACTGTCTGTATTTTGAAGAGTGACATCTTGTGTATTTGCAAGTCTTGCAAAACCAATGTGGGATAAAATGCTTTGTTTCTAGATGGTAAAACTATTCATTCCATGAACAAACAGAAAACTCTTCCCTGCTAAGTTATTAATTTACATCAGTTAAACAGAAAGTTATTTTATCACTCAAATGGAAGGGGGGTTTTGATTTTGAAAACTTTTCTCCTTGCAGCAATTGAAAATGTTGAATACTCTGTGACTCTCCCCAGAAAAACTGAGATCAAAATCTTTGATGGGAATAAGGACTACACGTTCTTCACTGAGCTTTCAATTCTCGCGGCCTCCCCTGTAAGAAAAGCAAACAGAAAAGTTGTGCTTTGATGGCTGAAATTAATTTTCTTGTAGGTTTGTAATTCCCACAGATTTCTCTAAGACTGATGACATGAGAGGAGTTTCATTTCATGTTGGTGAAGAAAAGGGTGATGAGCACAGAAGTCCATAAGCATCACCACCTGCGCAACTCTTGGCATCAGCCTGTAGGAAGGACCTTTCATCTCCAAGGGAAATGAAGGAAAAGAAAATCTTTGCCTTCCAGACTAAAGATTTTTGCTCCTTCCCTCAGCAGTACTGCAGCAATGCAAGGCTAGATTCTTGCTGTCTGTGTGTGAAGCATCAGATGAGCTCAAATGCTCCCACAAACACCTGCTTGTAGTGCTGTTGGAGTTCAGCCCCAGTACCACCTTTCCTGACAGCAAGGTAAAATCAAAGGGGGACACACGTGAGAAGATGAAAATGGAAAGGGAAAAGGGAAGCACCGAGAAAACTGAAGGTTTATTGACCCTTCTAAAAATTCATGTTTCTTTCTAAAAGACAGTAATTTAATTGCAAAAGCATTTCCTGCCAGGGGAATTATAAAAGCAAATACTAAACATATGGCAATGCTGTGAGCATTTGGGAGCTGGCTCTTTCCACACACAGTGCTGAGCAGACTAATTAATATAAAAACTTAAATGCAACAACTATTCTGAAGATATATGCAATGTGAATTTACACTGAGAGCCAAAGAACAAGTTATCTGTCTTCTGTGATCCTGCAATACCTTGCCTGTACCCACGGGGCTTTTCCATACCAGAGGGAACAAAGGTTTGTCTGCTCCTCTCAGCTTCCTCAGCTCCTTGGATTTCGGTGGAATAAGGCAACAGGCTCCCACAATCACCCCTGCTTTTCACTGAATTTTTTTTCTCTTTTGGGGGATAAAAAATATGAAAAAAAAATATTACAAAACCCACAGGCTTCCTTCAGAAACTGTTGTTCCTACCAAAAAAACGAAAAAAATCTAAAAATGAAAGCTGTTACCTGAAGATAAACATGTCAAAAGAAACCCAGCCCAGCAATGGGTAAACACCTGAGATACCAGGAAGCAGGGTAAGTTATTTTATCTCATTTGTGAGATACAGAGCTATCTGCCAGATGTAAATACAAGTATTAAACCCACTAACACCTCTGCTGGAGATTAACTGATTAATGCTGGTTAATTGCCCAGCTGATGGCATCAACTGGCCAAAGGAACTGAGCTATCACAACCCAATCTGATTATTTTGATTGTAACTTTTTAATTGAATTGAATTACTTTTCAATTCATCGGTCAGGAAGTCCATATGCAGAATTTGATAATTAAGCAGCTATTTTTCTCTATCACTTGATAATGGCTGTATGTTTCTAAATTATGTTTCTTTTTCTAACTATTGCAAAGCTGTTCCTGTTGGGGTTTTTGGAGGGACTGGGGTCCCCTGTGGTTTGCCCATTTCTCGCTACAAATGCTGTTTAAGCCACTGAGAGACTCCCAGTGCTTGAGGGATTTGGATATCTTCAGTAAGGTTTAATTTTATTTAATTTCATATTTAAAGCTTCTCTGACCTTTTTCAGCATGCAGAACATGATAAAAATACTTTCACACATGGATGTATTAAATGACATGTCCACCTCGGCTAGCTAATAAACCGCACTGCTCTGTTCCTGCTGGCCCCTGGCTACATCAGCCGTCTGCCTGCTGATTTGGGAGTTATAAATAGCCAGCGACTGCACACTCACTGTCTGCTCACATCGAACAAATGCTGATTTTAATGCTCTCAAACAAGGCTGTCTCCTGATGCAGGTCTGTCCTGAATGCTCACTTCTCACCTGTTCTCCTTTCTCTGAATGTTTCTTACACAGATGGGAGATTCTTCAGCAAAATTCCCCAACTGAAAAACATCCTGACAATTAGCAGGACCACTAACAGGCATCTTCACAGTGTTAGCGAGCTGTTTGTTGCAGAGCAAACCTCCTCACCACTTGTTATGCACTGATTTGACAACAGTTTATACTTGCATTGTATAAATGAAAGGCATCACTGCTTGTGGTCAGTTTTGGTCAGGTCTTCCCACCTTAGCTCATCCCAAGAAGTCATGACCAATATCTCTGCAAACAGAAGGCAACAAGCACTAACTTCCAAAAGGTTTCCAGCCTTAGGACAAAATGCTTTATGAGTGAACTGAGTCTGAGGACCAGATTGAATAAAAAAATAAATTACCTAAAGAAGGTTTTAGAAGGAATTTGGCAGCTTGAACTAAAAATGCAAATTGATACCCCTGCTCTCAGAGCTCACATTGTAAATGGGCATCTACCTGGTGACTGGGCAGGTGTCCAGGCTGGTGCTGGGATTCAGGTAGCTGCATCTACCCCTGGCTTCGCAGCATCTCTCATTCTGCTAAAGCTCAGTAAGTGCTCGTGTGCTGTGAGGCACACCTGGCGCACACCAGCACCTGCTCCATCAGCCCACCCCATACACCCTAGGAGCTGGAAGCAGGCCTGTAGAGAACTCTTCTTCCCCTTTGATCTGCTCTGTGGTGTCTTGGTCTCAGCAGTGCGGACAACACATAAAGTGGTAGCCAGATATGGCTCTGGGAAGTGGCCTTTGGGCTTCTACAGTAGAATAAAACATTTCCAGAGAAAAAAGAAGTTTTCCCTGGATTGTATCCGCACCTCCTGGACAGCTGTGTCAGAGCAGGACCTCAATTTGTTGGGAAGCACCATGCATACATCCAGCAGGATGTACCCTCTGGTGTCGAGATAGGAGGCAAAATTCCATCTAGGGATGGCACAAAGGGAAGGTGAAGATATTGGGAGAAGGAGTGGGGTGCTGGAGAACAAGCCTTATGAGTAGCAGCTGAGAGAGCTGGGGTTGTTTAGCCTGGAGAAGAGGAGGCTGAAGGAAGACTTCATTGCTCTCTACAACTAACTCAAAGGAGGTTGTGGAGAGGAGGGAGCTGGCCTCTTCTCCCAAGTGACAGGGGACAGGATGAGAGGCAATGGCCTCAAGCTCCACCAGGGGAGGTTTAGGCTGAACATCAGGAAAAAAAAAAATGTCATGGACAGTGTCACTGGGCACTGGCACAGGCTGCCCAAGGAGGTGGTTGAGTCACCTTCCCTGGAGGTGTTTAAGGGATGGATGGACGAGATGCTGAGGGGCATGGCTTAGTGATTGATACAAATGGTTGGACTTGATGCTCTGATGGGTCTTTTCCAACCGGGTGATTCTATGATTCTATGATGTGAAGCTCAACATGAGCTGCAATGGGTGCTCACAGCCCAGCAACTACCAGTGTCCTGGGCTGCATCAAGAGCAGTGGGACCAGCAGGGAGGGGATTCTGCCCCTCTGCTCCGCTCTGCTGCGACCAAGCCTGGAGCCCTTTGTCCAGTTCTGAAGCCCTCAGCACAGGGAAGACATGGAGCTGTTGGAGTGAGTCCAGAGGAGCCCCTCTAGACAGCCTAAACACCACGTTTGGCTTCTCTTAGACTGTAACTTCTTGCTGTGCACTATAAAATGGAGCATTGCTTTCTAGGGCTCTGTCTGTAACTTTTACCCCCAGTGTTTTCATCGCCCCTGGGGATGGACGGGCGGACAGACTGAAGGCTTCACCGGCCAGGGTAGGGCGTGAAAGCTGGATCATCTTTAACGTCCCTTCCAACCCAAACAATTCTATGATTCTGTGATCACAGGCCAGGGAGACGATGCGAGGACGGGGGGGTGGGGGTGGGGGTGTGGGGGAGTGTTGTTCAGCCTGGGGAAGAGAAGGCTGCAGGGACACCTTAGCACGGGGCCGAAGGAAAGCCAGGAAGCCGGGGAGTGTCTCTCGGGCTGGGGCAGGGCGGGGGGCGGGCTCTGGCTGCAAGGAGGGAGGCTGCAGGGGACCTGCGACTTCTCTCTGCGGGCTCGGGCGCCCCCGCGCGGCGGCGGCGGGGACTGCGGGGCCCGAAGGGTTAAAGCGGAGGATAAACCTTCCAGCGAGGCTGCCTCAGCCCTGGAGGAGCCCGAGGCCAGGCGGGATGGGGCTTGGGGCCCCTGAGCCGCTGGGAGGTGCCTCTGCCCGTGGCAGGGCTGGAACGGCATGGGCTTGGAGGTCCCTTGCCACCCAAAACCATTCCGTGACTCTAAACCCCCCCCGAGAGCTGGAGAATCTTTCCGAAGCATCACTCGGAGGGGCTGAGCAGAGGTTACGGGTGGTTTGTGAGGGATCTCTGCAGGAAAAGCAGGGGTGTCTAGCCAGCCCCCCAGTCCAACACCCGTCCTGCCTCTCAGGAACCACCTCTGAGGGCTTCTGCAGGTCCAGCTCTGCGGTACAGAATCACAGAATCACAGAATAACCAGGTTGGAAGGGACCCATCGGATCTTCTAGTCCAACCATTCCTATCTAGCACTAAACCAAATCCCTCAAGACCTCATCCACCCGTGCCTTAAACACCTCCAGGGAAGGTGACTCAACCACCTCCCTGGGCAGCCTATTCCAGGTACAGGTGCTCAAAGCCTGCTTTCCGGAGTCTAAAAAGACCTGCTCCTTGCTACCTTAACTAATTAAACATTACCGATTGCTAAGCAAACATTAGTAATTGCTAAGTAAACATCACCGACAGGTTTAACGCAATTAAAGCTACAACGCCCTGGAAGCAGGTTTCTCCTCTGGCCTGTGGAGCCTGTGGGGCTCCTGGCGAGACGTAGCCCAGTGCACCTGCTCTCGCCCTCTGAAAACTCACCTAATAAAAGGGATTCCCAGCTTCCCCGGAGCCTGGCAGCTGCCAGCACCACAGCAAACAGGCTCAGAACAGCGTCAGAGCTATAGGAAACTCATATTCAGGTCTTTTAAAGCACTGAATCAAGCCAGGGCTACACAAGACATCTCTAGTGGTTCAGAAAGGAGTTCTTCCAAATTCAGTTTAAAAGACTAGAAAGGAGTTTATTCAGTTATTGAACCATGGGAGCAGCTTAAACACTTTGGACTTTGGAGATGCATTGGGTATCAATTTTCTTAAATGTTTTTGTAGCCTGAATTTCGTTCATTCAAACAGAAACTCCAGCAGGGAGCAGTGCTTGGGGCTCTCAAGTCCCAGTTATGGAAATTATCCTTATTCTCTTAACTGTGAACTTGGTTAAAGGGTGTTTGAGCCAGAAGAAGACATCCTTGTTTCCCTGCAAACAGGAAAGTATGTGCTGAAAGAGGGGGGTTTGCAGCGGGATTTCAAAAGTCTCAGACTGAATTGTGCACCTTCTACCTCCCTCACTGAGATCCCTCCACCCTCCTGTTTGAAGTTTCCAAACAAACGTTTCCAAAACTCATGTGAATGAGTACAGCTCAGCTTAAGGGAGAGCTGCTGCCTGCACACGCAGGGGAAGGCTTGTTCTACAGCTGCAGCACTGAAGACTGCAAAGCCCCGTGCAGCACTAGCAGGGTCTGCAGCATCCACCTAAGAGGGCTCCACCACCACAGAGTCTTATTTTCTTCTCAGTCCCAGCGCCCTGTCACATCAGAGGCAGGAATATTCCTCTATCGATTTCACACTTGTATCGCATTTCATTTTGTTCTGGCAGTCCTTGTCAATCTTTAACATTTACTTTTCAGAATGTTTCCTGCCTTGAATAAAAAAATGAAGCAACGATATAAATCAAACTAAAAATGGCCTGGGCTTTTCCTTTCCACCTGCATCTGTCTGTTGGGCTGCACAGTGAGCTTAGTGTTACTGATCTAGTATTTATTTTAACCGCTGCTTGGCTTCAGCCCCATTGATATACTGGTTATTTTTATACGTGCTAGGCCATTTGGGTGACTGATTCTGCAATTCATGCTGCCTGCTGAAGGACATCCCTTGAAACAGACCTCATAGCTGTATTCTCAAGATGAAAGCAATTGGACAGAAGTACCTTTCTGAAAAGAGAGGCCTCTATTACCTTTATTTTTTTCCTGAATTGCTTGCTCAAGCCAATTGGTTGGGCTATTGGAAGAGATGAAACAGGGAAGAATTGATAGGATTCAGATGTCGACGTGTGGCATTAAAGTCATTTCTTATCCTTAGCAAATGGTGACTGTTGGATCAAATTCCAGTATATGGCCAAAATACAGTACAAGGGAGAAGATGATTATGCTTATCATGCTCACACAGGGTCAGAGGAGGGGAGTACAAGTGCATCAAAAAGCACAACCTAATTACGCAGGGCTGTTATTTCAGGCCACCGGTTGCTCAGTCTCCCTACCTGAGGAGAAAGGAGGCTGCAATAACTGTAATTTCACGTATAAGTTGTAGTTTAGGGGCATTTTAGGTGTCAATATGAAGAATCAGGAGCCAGGCAGGAAAATATCAAAGGCTGGCAGCAGAAATATACTTTTCATTGGCAAGGAGGGTTATTTAGCTTTTTTGTTAATACTTTCACAAGGTACGAAATTGTGACCAAAAACCAGGCTAACTTCAGAGAACTCATTTTCCCAGATGACACAAATGCTTTTTTCAGGTTCTCTCTGGTTTGGTGACTGTGACTGTTTCTGTCAGAGGAGACCAAGGTAAACAAGCCAATGACAAATAAATTTACAACATTTAGAAATCATGGTTGTTTTCCAAATGAATTTAAAAAAAAGAGCCTTGAAATAGTCCACATGGATGCACAGAGCACATCTGCGTGCTCCGAGGGAAGGGTACTGATTCCAAAAGGCACACATGGAATGGCAACTCAGTCAGGCTTCTTTATTTTGTTTCACTAATTTGCAAGTAGAGATGAGTCAAAAAACTGAGAATGGTTTGTAGTGCTTTTCAGACTGAAGGTTGTGCATTGGACTCATATCTAGCTCCAACCTGCTCAGAGAGATTCCTTATGCCCAAACCAGACGTGAGAGTATGAGATTGCACACTTTTAGGACCAGTTTCCCACTACAAGCAAAGATAAGACGCCAAGATGCCAGAAACAATCCTAGAGAATTGTTCCAGTCATTCAAGCACACTGGTTAGTTCTCCAGCCAACCAAACCCATTACAAAGCTTTTTGGGGGATGTGCTTCACTTTGCTTCAGTCATCTCCTGGCTTCACCTGTCATATTTCATCATCGGGATGCCTGAGGGACTGGGTTTGTGTTGCAGAACTGACCGTGACACAAGGCATTGCTATTGGTCAAATATACATAAAGTTGCTAATTGAGAAGATTATGGAACTCCAACAACTCAGTGACAAAGTCTGTCTGAGCATTCACTAAGTTCACAGGAACTCATATCCATGTGTAGTGGATTAGGCCTGTTGATCTGACATTTCACAGGGTCTTGGACTTCCTTTTGGGAATTTACTATTTCGTGACTGCGTGCAAAGAAAAACATAGTGGGAAAAACACATGAAGAACCAGTACACAAGCTTCATCATGGATTATAGAATTGGTTTGCTCCGTCCTAGGAATCAATGCCACAGTGGGGCCAATACTCAGCACCATTTCCCTCTAAAATGAAGATTGATGTGATTCTCCCAATGAACGGACTGGTTTATCGAACACCTGGTTTGAGCAAGAGGTATTTTATAGGTAGTCACTGCATATTTTTGACACTGCAACATTTGTGTTCAATAATCTACTCTTAACCTGTTACAAGGTGGCATTTACTTTCAAAACCTTCCCTAAAGAGAGCTTTCAAACATATAAGATAAGGTGACTTTGCATTTTATTATGAAATCAAAGTGCTAGATGGATTGTTCTGTTTTGGTGCAGAGAAGACGAGAAGCAGGGATGAGCCATATCTTACCCTTTATATGATACCTCGGTTGGAAACTACTGAAAATGAAAAACTAGAGCGAAGTTTCAAATACATATGCACAGTTTCTTTATAAAAACCTGTCTTCTCAGGGCCGCATGTCCTCAGTGGTGGCACATCACTCACCCCCAGGGTAGGAAACCCCTTTGAAGTAGGCTGAACCAGATGGGGAAATCTGTACTGGCTGCAGCAGATGGGAGCTCAGGAGAGAGGTCCCACAGAGACCCTCAATTTCAAGCTTCCCTTCCACGCCAGAAGCTGTTCATTTGAGGCCTGACCAGATGGTTTGTGAAGTGCTTGGATACAGCACCTGTAGGGATTTGGGATAAGGTGGGTAAGTGGGAGGTAAAGTGAGCTTTTCAGTGTGATGCGGGTGTGTCCATTGGACAAATTTTGAACCAGGTGCAGAAGTAATCTTGTGCATTTCTTAAATATCCAACCCAAAATTCACCAAAATCATTTGCCCTTCCTGTGTGTTTCCATGTACCCTGGGAGTTAATTCACAGAGCTGCTGCCCAGCTTTACCCTGGCTGTCCTGGTCCTCGAGCAGAAATTCCACCTGGACAAAGCATCGTTGTGCTGCACCTTCGCTGGTCCCATGCACACCAATATATTCAAAATGTTGGAAGTGCTGTAAGGGGAAATAATTGTGAATTAAAGGCCTTCTGCATGAGGGAAGTGGGATTGTTCAGTCTGGAGAAGAGGAGGCTGAAGGGAGACCTCATCACTCTCTGCAGCTCCTGAAAGGAGGTTGTGATGAGGTGGGTGCTGAGCTCTTCTCCCATGGAACAAGTGATAACATGAGAGGAAACGGCCTCAAGTTGTGCCAGGGAGGGTTTAGTCTGGATATCAGGAAAATTTCTATATCAGAAGGGTGATGAAGCCCTGGCAGAGGCTGCCCAGGGCAGTGGTGGGATGGGTTCAAAATCCTGGAGGCTGTGGTGGTTTGGGACATGGCTTAGCTGGCATGGAGAGATCTCTAGGCTGTCCTAGAGATCTTTTCCAAACTTAATGATTCCACGATTCCGTGATACTGTAATCAGTTTTCCAGCAAAGCAGAAAATCTTTTTATTAAAAACCAAACCAGCTCGATCCAGTGGGAGGTGTCCCTGCCCATCACAGGGGGTGGAACTAGATGATCTTCAAGGTCCTTCCAACCAAAACTATTCTATGATTCTATCAAAACAAACAACAGCAAACAAAAGCCACCAAATCCGTCAAAAAAAAAAAAAAAAAAAAAAAAAGAAAAAAAAAAAACCCAGACTGAACTCTCCTCCACCATCCCGTGCACCTCTCGCTCTCGGCTCTAGAGGGCTGCCTCAAACCACCGGAGAAGTGCAGGACTCTGGTATTACAGCGCTTTCCTCCCATCCTTGGTCCCAGGTGATGGGTGAGCGTCCCCCAGCTCCCATGGCTGCGAGAATTGGCCACTGTCCTGAGCCAGCAGCGCTCTGTCTGCGAGGGGACCGGCAGGGCCACGCTGAGAGGCGGCAGCCAGTCTTCATACAATCATGGAATCACCAGGTTGGAAAAGACCCACCGGATCATCGAGTCCAACCATTCCTATCAATCACTAAACCATGCCCCTCAGTGCCTCATCCACCTGTGACTCAACCACCTCCCCGGGCAGCCTGTTCCAGTGCCCAATGACCCTTTCCATGAAAAATCTTTTCCTAATGTCCAGCCTAAATATCCCCTGGTGGAGCTTGAAGCCATTGCCCCTCATCCTGTCCCCTGTCACTTGGGAGAAGAGGCCAGCTCCCTCCTCTCCACAACCTCCTTTGAGGTAGCTGTAGAGAGCAATGAAGTCTCCCTTCAGGCCTCCTCCAGGCTAAACAACCCCAGCTCTCTCAGCCGCTCCTCATAGGACCTGTTCTCCAACCTCTTCACCAGCTTTGTTGCTCTTCTCTGGACTCACTCCAGAGCCTAAACTTCCTTCTTGTGGTGAGGGGCCCAGAATTGAACACAGGATTCAAGATGCCATTGGCCTTCTTGGCCACCTGGGCACACTGCTGGCTCATATTCTGTTAGCTGTCAACCAACACTCCCAGCTCCTTCTCCTCCAGGCAGCTTTCCAGCTTCCTGGCATTGAGCATTTCAGCTCAGCCTAGGGCAAAAGGGCAGGTGGCTGAGACACCTGACTGAGAAGGGTTAAATCACGACCTCTGAGAAGTTTTAGCAGCATGAATGCAGCTTGGAAACCATTTGCAACACTTGGCAATTAATAAATGGACACTCAGAAAGAGTTAAAATGAACAACTACTATGTCCAAAACAGTGGGACACTGTGCTACATCTCACTACATGATAAAACCCAACACAAATGGATTGCAGGATTTTATATTCTCAATTTTCAACTGTCACGTTTTAAAACTTAAAATGGCACCTCTCACCTTTTATTTTAAATTTATTTTCTTTCTTTTCTTTTTTTTTTTTTTTTTAGAGAATAGATCTATCAACAAATATGAGTTTCAAGAGTTCAGTTTTTTACAAAACTGGGGTGTACCTTAAGAAGAAAGCATGAACCAATGTCACCCAGTAAGAACCTTTGCTTCTGAAGCAGTCTGTGTTGAAAACAGAGTTGCTTTGTAAATCTGATGACAACAAAGAACTGGCTCAGCTTGAAAATAAACCAAATTCACTACTTTTTCAGTTGTGGGAAATGCTTGGAGGAGGTATGTCAACCTTGCAATGATTTGCAGGAAACTGTGGTTTCTGTAGCCCCTGGACTGGTGTTGATTCACAGGGAAAGCAAAGCAATCTTTTGTGCTTGTGTGAGAAACAAATCATTCATCACAACTTTGAAGATACTTGGAGGGTTCTTTGAAATCTGCCAAAGAAGCCTTGCTAGAGTAAATTCCCTTCATGATGGTTTTGTTGCTCTTGAAAACCAGATTTTACGTTCTTACCTCTTCTAAGGCTACTTTACAACAGCACAGGGGAGAAGAGGAGGCTGAGAGCCCTTAGTTCCCTCAGCTTTATCTCGTGTGCACCCAGGCGAGGTCAAGGGCTCTGTGTGCCCTCCAGCATCCACTCCCATCCCCATTTAATCTGGGACCTCCTGCTCTTCAGGAGAGCAGTGCTATAGAAATAGAGAGCTGCTTGCACAGGTGGAGGCTTTCCCTGCTGGAGCCTTCTGTGTGATCCCAAAAGGATGTCATGCACATACACAAGTGCCATCACCCCTTGCCGCTGATTTGACTGTGTGAGCCCCTGCAAAACTCGAGTGGGCAAATGTTCAAGTGTCCTGGTCAGGCTCACAGCACAAAGTCACCCTAAAAGCTTTCAAGTAGGAAAATGCCCTTGGAAGTCTGCAGCTCACAGCTGTGTTCAAACTCCACGACAACAAAACTCCATTCCACTCCTTTCCCCTGCTTCCTTCAACCACATAGCATTTTTGTTTCTCCTGGGTCAAGCATGTTTTATGAAAGCACATGAAATGAAAGGTATTTTCTTCCCATGGGTGCTTGACCAGCTAACTGTGCTCCATGATCCCACCTGAGCCAAGCCCCTGAGATGGGATTAGCCTCATGCCTGAATGTCCCCTGGTCCCTGGGGGCTCCATGGATGGGGTGAATCTCACCTGTGCTCCCTCCCTGGAACTGGGGTTCAGTCAGAGTTGTGAGGCACAACGAGCAGTGTGGAAACCCTTCAATGACCCAAACATTCTTATGAAAAAGGTAATAATGAGTTCATACATGTGAGAAGAATGTGGGCGATTTAGACACAAACACATTAATTTACCATTATTGCATTTCTCACACAATATTTAACCAAGCACCATCAATGGGGTGGTTTGCAAGGGGTAAAAATGTTGCTTTTACTGAGCTGCTGTGAAAACCAGAGTAGAAAACTCAAATACATTTCCTGGCTTAACTGAAGATTGGATACGATTTCTCTGAGTACTGTCACTAGTGTTAAAAAAATGTGATGGGATATATCAGTAAGAAGCATCTTCAAAGAGGATTAAAGGTTCAGGTTTTTTTCTTTTCTTTTTTTTTTTTTTTTGTTTGAGGCGATAATATATTGAATTCTTTTGGAGTAATTAAACTTGAAACTAATCCAGCTCTCTCCTTCTTTTTTTTTTCTTTTTGGGTACAAAGCGTCGTAGCTTTATAGCTAATTGGCAGGTGAGCAAGATAAGTAGCACCAAACACCACTCGATGCTATTACTGCCTGAGGGAGAGACAGGCAGCCTGTGGTACAGGAAGAGGCTGCTCAAGCACACATCGAAGAGGAGCATAATGAATTTTCACCCAAGGAGATAATGCAATGACTTAACCTCCCGCAAGAAATAAGACCTTGGTGTTCCAGGAAATTTCTTATTGAGAAAGTGTTTCAGAGATGACAGCAAAGCTTCTTTGTGGTAACCTAAACACTGAAAAGCCTGTAGGTTCCTTTGCTGCTTGGTTGAAATTACAGAATCAGACCACTTGACTTGCATTCAGGCCTTGCTAATCCCCATGGGGCTTTATCCTCTGTTTGTCATTAGCTGCCTGCATTGACAGACTCCCCTGCTTGCCCTCCCTAACCAAAACAGCAACAAAAACTCCTTTGCATCAAAGTGAATTTGATTTCAACTTTGATCGCATTTCTTGTGGCGCTCAAACCTGTTGCTAAGAGAAAATACAGTCGTGAGGAATGGGCAAATTATTATTATAATTACTCTTGTTACACCCCAGTGCGAACAAGCTTCTCCCAGCACTCAGCTGAATTCTATAGCACTGCACGCTTTAATTGATAGAGTTAGTGACAGCCCTGCTGGGGCAGGAACTGCAAGAGAGCCCATCCACAACAGCAGCACGTGGGGCATGAGTGAGGGATTTGGACACCCTCTGCCAGGCAAGGGGACGTGCAGTGCACTGTCTGCCCAGGGGGAGAGTTTATTGTGCCACCCCAGTTATTTCAATGAACTCAGTACCAAAAGCTTGCAGTCTGTGCAATGCAGCCTGTCCTAAAATATCTGCTTCTGCTCTGAGAGCGTTCCTCAGTCTGACCCAGCTGTTTGGAGTCCATGGTCGAGGTAGGAGCAGAAAACGGCTCCCTTGAAGTCATGCAGTGGATATCATAGGACTCGGGTCTTCTGGCTGCCACTTGTCTGCTGGCCCAGGCACAGTCACTGGGTATTATTATTGTTATATGTGAATTTAAAATGCAAACTTGATTCTCTTTGTTTATACAAGTGCAAGTCAGAAGCAGCTCCTGTTAACTTCTGTAGATCTATATTAGTGTAACCCAGAATTGATTTCTACAAATCCGCATTAGTCTGAGGCAGAGGTGGCTGTGAGGGGCTGGAGCACAGGCTTCACTGTCATGACAGCTTGCACCCTACTGCCAACACATGTGGTTCAGCATCACCTCTAAGTCGTGCATAAATCACCATAACCCAAAGGAACAGGCCTTTGCAAAGTGTTGAAGAGAGACATTTTAAACTATAACTGCAAGAAGTGAGGTTTTGGAGGCAGTAGCTTAGTTAGCAGAGGAAATCTGGAATAAGCTGCATCCACTACTGGGATCAGCAGCAGCTGGGAAATCTATATTTGAGTGACTGTTCACATCTGAACAGTCTATGCCAATATGCAACTCAGGCAGGTTCCAATCCCTCCTATCTACACAGAAAACCTTGAACTGATATGGCCAAAATCATGTTCTGTTATTCAGCACTGAGACCACAAGCGTTGTCAAAATTTCTGATATGTGCAGATGTTCCTTTATTTCTGTTCTGCATGGATTCAGTCTTTCTGATTGCACAGCATTTAGACTGGAGCTCGGTTACGCTTCAAGAAACACCTGCACGAGCTTTGGAAACAGGGAGGGGAACCTGATCTACCACCACTTTAATCTGGAAGAAGAATGAAAAGACACAGCTCATGCTATAATAAGAGGCCTTTTTCTTACAGTCCTGAGTATACAAGGAAAACTGCAGCATATGCCCTATCATCTTTTGGAGACATTGTGAGGAATATAAATACATCAGCTTCTGCAACTGCAGTGCAAGAACTGTAATAAATACATAAAGTGGTGTTGAGAAGATCTGCACTCGTTTGGAAATATGCTCCTGTGTTTCCAGAGTGCCTCTGTATTTCATAAAAGTGCTTGTTCTGAAATAGTGGCGCTAAATAAAAGCTTTTTAATTTTCCAGACAGCAAAAATAGTGTGATTTATCTTTCAAGTGAAAGAAAGAAGGGAAAGGATTATCTTTTTTCACCTCCTGTGTTTAAAAAGTATCCCATCAAACCCAAGCTGACATGACGTTTACATGGATCGCTGCTTAGTCACTCGAGATTCAGCATGGTTGGAAGATGTCAAGTGTAGGGCAAACAGCTGCATATGTCAAGGCAGTCAGAGTCACACATTGCATTTAAAATCAAGGAATCACAGAATGAAAGGGTGAACCTGAAATGACTGTGATGAATATGACAGATAACAAGGAAAAGGGGATATTAATTAATGCGGAATTAGAACTTTCGCTCCTCAAATATTTGGGAACAGCAGAGGAATATCGTGGATAGTGTGAACAAAGTGGTGTTTGCAGTGCTGAAAGTGACTTTGGAAAAGGATGTGCACCTGGTAAACCAGCCCTGGCTGTATGACCTGTTCCATGCTGCTGGCTCCCCACACAGCCTCTGATGGGTCTTGGGTGCATTAGTGGGTAATTAAGTTCACAGAAGACTGTCAGTATCAAAGAATCATAGAATAGAATTATAGAATAACCAGGTTGGAAGAGACCCAACAGATCATTGAATCCAATCATTCCTATCAAACACTAAACCATGCCCCTTAGCACCTCATCTACCTGGGCCTCAAACACCTCCAGGGATGGTGACTCCACCACCTCCCTGGGCAGTCTGTTCCAGTGCCCAATGACCCTTTCCTTGAAAAATCTTTTCCTAATGTCCAGCCTAAATATCCCCTGGTGGAGCTTGAGGCCATTGCCCCTCATCCTGTCCCCTGTCACTCGGGAGAAGAGGCCAGCTCCCTCCTCTCTACAACCTCCCCTCAGGTAGTTATAGAGAGCAATGAGGTCTCCCCTCAGCCTTCTCTTCTCCAGGCTAAACACCCCCAGCTCTCTCAACCGTTCTCATAAGGCCTGTTCTCCAGCCCCTTCACCAGCTTTGTTGCTCTTCTCTGGACTCACTCCAGAGCCTCAACATCCTTCTTGTGGTGAGGGGCTCAGAACTAAACACAGGATTCAAGGAATGGTCTCACCAGTGCCAAGTACAGAGGCAGAATAACCTCCCTGGCCCTGCTGGTCACACCATTTCTGATACAAGCCAAGATGCCATTGGTCTTCTAAGCCACCTGGGTACACTGCTGGCTAATGTTCAGTCAGCTGTCAAACAACACCCCCAGGTCCCTCTCCTCCTGGCAGCTTTCTAGACAGACTTCTCCTAGTCTGTAGCTCTGCATAGGGTTGTTGTGCTCCGAGTGCAGGACCTGGCACTTGGCCTTGTTAAACCTCATGCCATTGGTCTCTGCCCAGTGGTCCAGCCTGTTTAGGTCCCTTTGCAGAGCCTCCCTACCCTCCAGTAGATTGACACTTCCACACAGCTTAGTGTCATCCGCAAACTTGCTAAGGAAGCACTCAATGCCTTCATCCAGGTCATTGATGAAGACATTGAACAGGGCTGGACCCAGCACTGAGCCCTGGGAAACCCCACTTGTCACTGGCCTCCAGCTGGATTTAACACCATTTCCCACCACTCTCTGGGCCCGGCCACCCAACCAGTTTTCCACCCAGGAGAGCGTGCGCATGTCCAGGCCAGAGGCTGACGGTTTCCAAAGCAGAATCTGCAATCCTTGGCTTGGGTTTTACTGGGTCCTGTGCTAGGAGAGCAACAGGGAGGAGCAGAAGCAGCATCCTGCTCTGTGGAACAAGAACACCCCATTGTTGTACAGGCTGGGTTTATTTTGAAGGTGCAGTGAAACTCCCGGGCTTTGCTGTCAGGGCTCTCAGGCCCTTCAGAAATGCTGCTTGTTGGGTTCATTTCATACCAGGGAGGCTGCCGCAATGATGCAGCCAAGGAAATTACAGCTAAGCAGAATGTACCAACTCGGCTAGGAGAGTCTTTATCCACTTCTCTCTTCTTGCTATCAGCCATAACCTCGATCTCAGGCTAAAAAAAAAGACTTCTCTTAGCTTTGAGACATAAGGGATGACAGCTTTGTGAAACTAGAAGGTTTGGAGACCCTTTAGATCCTTGTAGAGGTGTTTCTTTGGCTTTCCAGCACTCCCGAAGTCAATTCAAGAATGGGGCAGAGAAGACTGAGAGTCTGCATCCAGCTCTTTGCCTGGAGTTACAGCTATTGATTACAACTGCACTGACTACCAGACCATTCAGTCTAATGAAACTGTTCTTAAATGACACTACTGCGATCAAGATCAAAGTATAGCCAACTTGGAAGGAAAGGTTGAAAGTGTTGGAAGAGGCAATGATTAGATTTCATGGTACAGATGTGCTAGTGCAATTCTGCACTGGCTGTACCATGTTTAGCTGTATTCCCGTAGAAACCTTGTTGTTTCACCAGGACTAATGCAGAAGGAGAATGGGTTTAGAATAGTAGTTTTCCTACTATTTGTATGAGTGTTCTCCCATACAATAAATTTATAAAGCTGTCAGATCCTAACAGTGAGTCAATAACAAATTATTGATTGGGAGGCAAATATAGCTCTCAAAGGCTCTCAGATAATTCCGTTACTTGTGGCTTAATAGGAAGAGGGAGACTTAATTATTTATACTATGCATGGGGTTCACTAAATGAGAGCTGCAATTTGCAAGATGAGATGGAATCATAAATTAATGCTTTGTAAAAATTGTTCTCTGCTCAAAGCCAGAATAAAAGATTTTTGTGGGATGGAGCAGCGCTAGACATTGCTGAAACCCAGTTGGTCAGACTGCTTATAGAGAGCCTCTCACCACACAGCACTTTCCCCAGAGGGGTTGCACCTTATTCTGCTTTTCCTCATGCCCTTGTCCCATTCTGAATATAACAGCCTGTCAGGGGGTTGTCTCATTTCCAAACACAAAGAATCAGAGCTTTAGTATACCTGCTGAAAGACCATGACACATGTGAAGACACCAGTCTGTGGTGTCTGAACCTGACACAAAACCCAGAATCATTGCATTAGCAATGGGTGGGCTTATTTTGAAATGAACATTGTCATTTTGTGACTCATTTTTATCTGTCATTATACTAAAAAAGTCAGAAAGAACTAGATTCCACAAACTCATTTTTAAGTCACCTTTTCAAATCAGGTATCTGTGATTAATTGTTTGACTAGCAACAGTCTTTGGAGAAAGAATCATTCTAAGCAGGACACAGGTGCAAGAGACATGAGCGCCCTCACACAGCCTGTCACTGCATTTAAATTGTGTTGTCATATTTCACTGCATTTATTAGCAAAGGATGTCTTTGGGAGAGGATGGAGGCAGTTCTGCCACTGCAGCCAGTGGGCTGTTGCCCACACCGTGATCTCTCTGAGCCTTGGGAAACACCTGCAAACTCTATCCCTACAGCCGTTGCAGCTTCAACTTCTAATTGTTCCTCAGCTCCTTCTCAAATTTATTTTGTCTTCTTCCCTATTTAAACTCTGAAACTCTGCCCCAGCCATCCCTTGTAACTGCAGCCACAGCGGCTTCCTTCAAAGCTCTTGGGTTACCCACTGCCTCTGTTGCTCAGATCTCCAACCACTTCTCACTCTCATTGCAGCACTTAGCTAGAAGTGTTAATTGATGGACTACAACTGATGTGAGCATTCGGCCTCATGGCTCGTGACAGCGAGTGTTTTCCTATTGTACCAGACAAAAGAATCTAAGTAACTGGTGGATCCTATCACCTTACATGCAAATACTGCCTGAGCTCCGGGAGACTTAGGGGTGAATTATTAACAGAGAGGGGGGCACCTGCCTGGCTTGAGTGGGGCTTGGCTTTTGAGTGTGGGTAGGAGACACTAGGAAGTCATTCAGGAATGAGCAACCCCTTAAATAGATCACAGATGAAAATCTCCTTGGCCAATGACAGGTTAAATAACAGGGATAGGTGAGTCACTCCATCTCCCTTCCTTCCCCCTCCCCGTACTGCAAGTTTAATAAGCCCAAATCAAAACCATCTAGGCCTGGAGCTCTCTAAGATTTAAGGCTTTAAAATGTGAAGCACCTCATTATATCTGCCTATTTTCAATAAAAAGGGAAGATAACCGGTGTCACGTCAGTGTCTTATCAGTGGTATTTGTTTGACTTCTATTTCAAAAGTGCACTGCTTGCTTTTTCTAGTGCTGGAATCAAACTCTTCTGAACTGTACAGTATAAGAAGATGTATCAGTTTTCACCTAAGAACTTTAAAATGGAGAGCAGTCTGCGTTTCTCTCTGCAGAAATAAAGAACTATTGTACAGTATAGCATATAACACTTGCAACATGGCCAATTGACTTCCTTCCTATTAATCAACCGCTCTGTTTACCTTCTTACACAAACCATTTCAGAACCATTAAAACTAAGAGGATTAGCATCACATTTCTGGCAAAATGCACCTTAATTTCAGCAAATGCTACTTTCACTCTCTGAGGAGATTTAAAAAAACCTTGAAAGAAACAGATTCTTTATTGTGGCAAATTCACTGAAACAGGTATAAATCATATCTCCCATTTAAAGAAGGAGGGGAGGACAAGAAGGGCAGAAGAACAAAATTCTCTCGGAATTGAATTACCAAGAAGGAAAATATTTCAAAGCAATCCTGAAATGCGAGTTAAATCATGACAATGTGAAACAATTGTTTCGCCCTGGCAATATACACATAGTGCCTACTTTTGTAGCCTGTTTTTAGGAAACAGTTGGGAATAGCTTATTTGGTCTGCAAATAATACCACGAGCCAGAAGTTCAACGTGCAAGGATCCCCTTTTCATACACCCTGGGAGTTTGTCCAGCACAGACAAGTAGAAGCACTTGTGTCATTTATTCTAACATCATTAATTTAGCTGTCAGTACTGATTGGAAAGCATTGCAGAGAATTAAAAAGGGGCAAAAGGTATTCCAAATCAATTCAAGTCTATTGTAAGCACAAACACCAGGTAGTATCAGTTTAAATGTTTGCTATGTGCCATGGCAGCCATGTGAAAATGTTAGGTTTAAGAGATGTAAAAACTAATCACACAACTGAGAACCAAAATGTGTCCTAAGAACACAGCAAGTGGATATAGTGGAGACCTAATGCCTTGAGAACACACACCCCAACACAAAGGCACAAGACAATTCTGTATATGTGAGTATAACAGAAGAAGTAGCCTCTGAAAATTTTCCAAGAGAAATTTTCCATGAAGAAAGAGAAAAAGAAGAGAATTTAAATATTTCCAGCAGTTTGTCATGAAGCATCCCATGGAATGAGAATACATGGGGAAGTCTCTATCCAGACAACTGATATATCATCTTAAACACCAGTAATTCCACATGTGATATAAATAACATTGCCAAGGATGCTGCAGAGCCCTCCATGCAGAACAGAATGCATGTCGTCAAAAGACATTTTGGGATGTCCCAGAATGATGGAAATACACACAAAGGTGGGTTCAAGGGTCTGATCTGTGTGCAAAGGTATCAGAAATCAAGCATATTAGATGGATTATCTTTCTGTTCTACCCTAAGAGTGAATTTGCTAGTTGATCACTGAACAAGTGTGTCCAGAAAAGCACCTAAAATCCCTCTTGTGAGTCAAAAATGGTAATTTAGGTCCCTACACACCACTATTTTCTCAATACTATTACTAAATTCCATCTACACTTTTGCCATTTGCTCATAATAATGAAAAATAGGTTCCCCCACCCCGTTTTCATTACATAGTTTGAGCCTTCTGAGGAGGTCATAGAGTGAGAGGTGCTGTTCTGCCTTCTCCTTACTATCCGTGAGCAACAGAGATTGGCAAGGGGAGGGGAAGAACCCACAGAAAGTATCTTTTTTATTAACGAAGAGCATTCAAAATAGTTTTAAAGCTACACATTTTTTATGAGAGGAAACGTGTTGAAAACAAAATTTTCAAACAAACTTTTCCTTTTCAAACATTTTTTTTTCCAGCTAACCCTGCTTAAGTGATGCTCAGAAATCAAACAACAGGCTCCAAAGCGAAGCTGCAGAAGGTGGCAGAAGGTTCCAGCTGAAATCCCACTGAAGTTCAAAGTCCACCCTGCTGGCTCTGTTTCCATTCCTCTATCCTGTGCAGTCCAGAGAGCTGATTGTGAGTGCTCTATGAGTGCTGGCTCTGTGAGTGCTGGCTTGGGACCAGGCTTTTTAAGGTGCATAATTTTTCAGACAGCCCTTGCAGATCAGTCTCTGGGGTCTGATGGTGATGGCCCCTTCTGTCTGACAAGATAAACGATCCTTTATAACTCTTGTCAGATCATATAGCTGGCATCAGGAAATTAAGATAAAACTTTTCTGCTGGCATTGCATTGTTACAGGGCTGAATGACTGAACTCCTTGTTGCTGGAAAAAGACTGGCTACATCAGGGCTTTTTGTTGAACAAAGGACCCCAAATGATAGCTTGGAGGAGCTATCCTGTTGCTTCTCTAGCTTGGGGCAATAAATATGAACTGCTTATCTCCTGTAGCTAAAAACAACTATCCTAGGTTTGCTGATCAAAAAGGAAAAATGTAATTAAACATGGAGCCTTAATTCTGATTTAGTCTGAGCAGTTTGTTCAAAGTGAAGAATTCCTGTGCTGGAACTGCTGCATGAAAAAAAAAAAAAAGTCCTAAGAAAATAAAATGCCTGCCTCTGTTAGAGAAAAGCTTCTGAGGACAAATAGCTTCGGCTATTATGGAAACCTTCCTGATCAGTGGTGCACAAAGCACTTGCACAGAGAGTCTGGAAATAACTTTCTCACACAGAGAGACTGTTACCAGGTTGTGACAAACAGTTCTTGGTTAGAGTTTTTCCATTGCAATGATGGTTATAGAAATTCTAGAAAGGCAACTGAGAACAATAATTCTTCATCCAGGAGGATGCTATCAAAAAACCCCCAAACACTGCAACAGTCCAAGGAGTGGTCCAAGCCCTGCTCCACTGCTCCAGTTCAGCCTGGAGGTCTTCTCTGGTGTAAAACACTGAGGATTTTACAAGAACCAGCTTTTCCATGTACTAAATCTCTTCCTACACTTTTTGGAAATGCAAGCTGAGAGTGATAGCTTCTCCTTTTAGCACAACCACAAAGAAAAAATCAAGGAATTTCAGCATCATCTGTGAAACACGAGCACCTGTCCTTTCACAAAGGTGACTGTGTTTCTTCTACCATGAAAGACAGGCTGCAGTACTCCAGTGCTGGGTTGTCTCTGGTGGTGGTTACACAGGTAATGCTGAAGGCTTAGCCTTGCTAGGACAGTGCTGGCTGAGCTGGCATGTGTGTCCTTTCCCCACAAACAAGCCAGCACCACAGTGCATTCTACATTCACCCTGCAGAGCATTTACAATGCAGCTGCGAGAGGGATGTGCAAAGAGGACAATGAAGCTGAGACTAAACCCTTGTTTTTGTTAGAAGATTTAAAGGCCATTCAGCTCAGTATTATAAAGCTGGCTAAGAGAAAGCCCCAACAGACTCAACAAGATGTACTGTATATTAAAAGGTTCCTGATTTTCCCTAAATGATAACCTGCTGAAGGAAGTGATGTCCTCTGCTGCAGTACCTGGCTGGCTAATTGCAAACCAGGCAACATTATCCCCCCCGAGATTTACAGATAACAAAACACTGTCATCACCTCCACCCTCCCTGGCTCCACTCTCTTGTACAGCAGGTAAGACAAGAAACAGGGACTGGGAGGTTTAAATAGGCACAGTGCATTTGACGTACTGGACAATTGCGAACACCAGCACAGCCACGCGTGCAGCAGCAACGTAACAAGTCTGTGACAGGAGGCTTTTCAACTGAGTACCAGTAAAATATATAACAAAGCAGTGCAGCTGCCCTGTAACGAATACGAACCTCAGAAATGGGTCTGGAAATGATAGCTACTAACAGTACATCCACACTGTTCTGTCACCTTCGCTAGCGATGACCAGCACAGATCACAGCTCTGTAACACAGCCCTGCTGCAGCTGGGACTGGATGAAAGGAGGCAGCTCCGCAGTCCCCTGCAGCCTCAGGGGAGAGAAGGATGATGGGTTTTGAGATAATCCACTTTCATGCATTTCCTTGGATTCCGCACCTACTCTATCTGAAGAGCGTTAGCTGGGGCGGTACAACCACCAAGTGATGCGATGCTGTGCTGCTCCTTGTCTCTCCTTCCTGCACCTCAGTCTCTAAAGGAGGAGATCCTGATATACACATTCAAAGCGGATTGCTGCTGATATCTCACTCTGCGGGTTCCACGCTCTCAGGCAGCAGTTGGTGAAGATGTACAATGCGTATCCGCTGAAAACTTCCTGCCTGTCCACGTTATAAATGTGACTATATCCATAAGACTTCTTCCAGTGCCTGGCACTGTTATTGAAGGCATCATTTTGTTTTGTTACTGCCTTGCACAGCTAAAGGGACTTGGGATAAATATTTTCCAGTTCTGAAAGGCAGAGGTGGAAAGGAGAGATGGATTGAGCAGGCACTCAGAGGCAGCAGCCTGAAGTTACCTGCTGGAAGCACCCTGTAAAGCAGGACAGCCTGTCTAAGATCGCTCTTTTGCTCTAGCAGTCAAGAAATAGGGACGCATTCCCTGCGTCTCCATCACTCTCCTTGTTGTCTGAAATGCAGATCTGTTGCTTGGTGTGCGGAAAGCCAATGTCTACATCACTAAGAGAGACAACATCCTTGAGCAGGAAGATTTCTTTCCATGCCCTAATATTTGGAGAGATCCACCAGTGCTTGGGTACTGCAAATGCCTGCATTGGCTGCACCCCATTTGTACTGTGTGGCTTCACCCCAGAGCTTGCCTTCCCTGCAGTGGGTGGCTGATGTCCTCAGCTGCTCCAGAGATCAGCTTGTAATTACACACAACTCTAAGGCCTTAGGGTGGCCAGCTGGGATTGCTGAGCATGCAGCTCCCTGCCTCCAGTCCCTCTTGGCCCTCGCTGCGGTCCCTCAGCTGCGCTGTCAGGGTGGTTTTCCATTCATTCCCTGCTACCCAAGGAAGGATTGAGGAGGTGTAATAGGGGCTGAAGATCTAGCTGTCTCATGCAGGGGTGTATTAATTGAACAAATTTTTATGGCTGTAGAAGTCCAAATGACTTTTCTGCCTCTAGGCTTTCTGCACAGGATTGTATATTCAGGTGGATGAGATATATGAGTTAGGCTGGGGGAACATTTAGTGAAACTAAAATCTTTAGCTAAATTTGCCACCTCTGACCTCTACACACATTTATTTGGTCTCATTTTAGAAAAACCATCACTTTGCTGGGCCCAGCCTCAGGTAAGGATGAGAGAGGGCAGAGAAAACCAAACGAGGTAAAAATGCCAAATTCCCTTTCTGCTGCTTCTTCCTCTCCTCCCCCTATCCTGGAAAATACTTTTTCTGGGGTGATGGGCAAGCTGGCCAGGGATGTGCCAGGGCTGGATAAGTTCACTGTCCTAAGCAGAAGCTGCACAGACACAAAGAGCTGAACCTTTCCTCCAAACGCTGACCATGAGGAAACTGTTTGCAGACGTGAGCAGTGGGTCAACAGCTATATCTGACCTCACACAATTCACTATTCTGTTTTTCCCTACCTCTTCTCAGCTGTTTTAAATAAAAAGTAGTTTGTGACAGGGGTTCTCCATAGTCCTGTGACTGTAAGAAATGAGGCCCTGACCCCAGAGATGCAAATCCCAGTGTGCAGCTTGTGAGCACCTCTTCTTTAGACTTTCATGGGTACAACACTCACATAATTCCTAAAGCTTTAGCAGCTCATTTCAGCTTTCTCCATATCACTAAGAAATCAGACTCTCAGCAATACTGCCAGAAGAAGACATCTGATCTGATCCATTCGCTGGTGAAAGAAGCAAGGCCAGATACAGACAATTTCTCTGTGTGTTGCCCAAGGAGGCTATAAGCCCTGACTTCCCAGGCAAGAGGCTAGGAGGGTGAGACCTTCACACCTTCCAGCTGGCACCTCCCACATCATCTTTGTCTCCACACCCTGTTTGGCGTCATTTGAGAGTTCACTGGGATGAAAATAATGACAAAAAAATCTGTGACAAGATAAAGTACAGTGCTATAAAAATTCTCTACAGTGCTATAAAAATTAGATTCTTAGCCGAAAAGAGAATGAAGAGGTAATTTAGTAAAAGTGATGGATGAACCTCTGAAGGTTCAGGATTTCAGTTCAGTGCAGTCATTTATTCAGAGCTGGGAAATTCAGGAGAACAGGCACCCACCATGGTAGCCAGTCCTCGCTATGTCTCACCCACCTTAAAGCTGGGAATGAGAAGAACAGGAGAAACAAAAGGTGGTTCCAGTTTTTAATCTAGCTAGATTGCTGGGGATGGTTAAACCAACACACTTGACCTGAGCTGGATGTACATTTCCTGTGAGTGAAGTGCATGTATTTCTGTCATGAAAAATGGAGATGCTGGCTGCAATGTGGGCAGGACTCGCTTGGCATTGTCGATCACCAAAACGTCACCTTCTTCTTGAGTCTCATTTTATTCAAGTAGCTTCTATGAGTCAAAAAAAAAAAACTGAAGCAAACCCTTTTGACTGGTTAGTAGTGCAAAAAGAAATACTCGGATAGTGGTGTGATTGCCTGACATTGACAAATTGAGCAGCCAGGAAGAAGATGGAGCCATGCAAACAGATATGTAAATGTCTCATTTCTAACCTCCTTGTCCTTTCAGTATCTCACATCTCTTCTGGATCCTAAATTGCTCCCACAAACAGACCCAACAGGCCCGTGTCATATCTAGGAGCTTCACTCTGGGTCTGGGCTGACTGCTGCAATCCTTTGCAGAGAAAAGTCCCAAAACCTCATCCATGCAGATGACGGAACTGATGTTGTGAAGTCTTGCTGTTCTTGACCAGCTGCAGATGAAGATTAGTAGTTAATCTGGACAGATAATGTGGATTTTATTCCTCTTATGGATGTGTGTTGCTGTTACTGAATGGGCAGTTCTGTACGACACTTGGAGATAGATATCAATGGCAGTGACAGTTCAGGTTAAGTCTTGGTGCACAGTAAGTGCTGAGAACACAGGCCATGCTTTTTTATCATTTTACCAAGTCCTATTTATTTTCAAGCATCTGTTCAACCTTTCATGCAAGATGAAAACAATAGCTTTGGCTCTTTCTACCTGTGCGCTGGAGGAGCTTGAGCTGATATTCACATCAAAGCACTCTGCATATTTATCATTCCTGGTTCTGTAATAATCAGCAACATCTGACAGATGAACAAAAGCACCACAGTTTCTGCCTGGACCTTACAATGGCAGCAATGACTTCAAACTAGGATTAAAGACTCACTCAGGAAATAGTGAGCATTTTGCTTACTGAATAATTCCAATCTCCTTGCAACTCATGTTGCTGGTCATTCCACGGCACCACTGGCAGCCTGGGAATAACTTTGATGTTTCAGGAGCTGTTGCAGCTTTCACTGTTGGGTTTAGTGGCAGCAGGAATACACTGATAATTCTCCAGTGCTTTATCAAGTGACACATAATCAGTTTGGTTTAGAAGTTTACAGGCACAATAAAGATGTATTTCCCTGAGGGGAACCCTCCTCTTATTCCAAGAAATAAGTCATTGTTTCATTTACCAGAAAGCAAATCTTGCTGCGCAGTTAAAGCTTATGTTTAAGAGAAAAAAAAAATAACATAAATAAAGGGAAAAAAATCTGAATTCAACTATCAAGGTGCAATTCCTCAGCAGCCTGCCTCAGGAATAACTTGTAGCAGTGAAAACATCCAAAGCAAGGGGGTAAGAATATGGGACAACTTGGAGAAGTTTAATATACAGAAAAAGCTTTTAGAAGCCCATTACCCAGCCTGCAGAGAGAGGTACCAAATCACCCTTACAAGTGTGGCAGATAGCATTATTTTTTTTCTTGCAGTTTTCAAACCATCACATACATTTTTTATTGAATGTGCTGCCTTATGCCGTATGAGAGGAACCATGAGCATCAACCACAAGCTCCAAATGCTTTCAGTGCCAGGGAAACGCAAATCTTACTGAGAAATGTCAATTCCATTATGGAGGCTCCGCATGTAGAGAGACAGGACGTGCTCCACCCAAAGTAACAGTACATAGACACATAAAAATTTTAAAAGAGGATTAAAACCATTTTAACTAACATTTTCCAATATTTTTGAGGATTTTAGTAAGCAATAATTGCATTTAAAATTATTTGTTTTAGGCACAGATTCTTCCTAAAGAAATCATAGTTTAAAATATGGTTTTCATGTGATTATGGGATTTGGCTGAAAAAAATTACTTTGCAAAATTTGAAGCATCTTTAAAAGTGAGTGGTAGCCTCCTCTCCAGTGTGTAGCAGTTTCTTGCTTAGGACTGTCATGTGGATGCATCTGCAAATCAGTAAAAGTATACAACAGAGCCTTTAAATTGATCTTTCCAAGGCATAATTTGCATTATGGTCTCACGCCTGGTGAAATTTATCTCAAGCAATAGCACATCAGTATGTGCATGCTCAATTATGGATCTTCATACAAGACAATCATTGGTGTGAGTCCCTAAACAAAATAGCCCTTTTCCAGAAGGCTGTATATTCTTATGTTTAAATAATTCCTAAAGACTGCTCCTGCTGGGAAGTTCCAGAAGGCTGCTCTGAATGCTTTGCTGCAGGGCTGTGGGCTGTAAAATATAACGCAAATCCTGACTGCCTGCTTTAGCTCCGAGTGACCTTTGTGGGGCTTCGCATCGACTGCCAGAAGGTGATTCCAATTCCCCTTTCATTTTACAGTGCAGCCTCAAGTCCCTTTTCTAACGTCAGCAAAAGGCTTAAACTTACTCAAGAAGCAGTGTTTGAGGGGAGCTTGAAACCAAAAAACGCATTGGTGGTCAGAGTTGGAGCAGGTAGGGGACACCTACAGCAGAGACCAGAACTCTGTCATGACACCAACCTGCAGATACCAGTCAAATGCACATATTGGTCAAGTGGCCAAAGCTGTGAAAAATGGATTACTAATAAAAAAAAAGTGCTCAGAGCTTGGGCAAGCATGGGCATGCACACACCTGGACAGTGTGTGTGTGGGCATACATTGCCCTGTAGAAGTAATATACTGTATGAGATTAAAGAACATGCACACAAAATTAAAACTAAAATTAAGTGCATAATAAGACTTTTAGGGGGCAATTTGTGTCCACGTGCTTAAATTTGAGCTTAAAATTAAGTGCATACAGAAACTGTATGGGATCAGGTCACCCTGACTTGCTGAAGGTCAAAAACTAATTTGATACAAGGAAATGGTCTGAATCCAAACCCTGGGGACCAGCTGCAGTCCCTGATTGTCCGACCATCCTTTCTGTCCAACATGAGGCAAATGGAAGCAGAGAGGCATCTGCTGCAGTTAGTAAATATTGTCCTTAGCTTTGTTTTATTTCCAATAGGCTTCAAGAGGAACAGAAGAACTCATAGCATCTTATAGATGTTTGTTTTCTTTTGCAGGACTTCCTCCTACCTTGCTTAAATTTGCAATTCTAAACAATTCTCTACCGTGCTTCCAAATTCCAACCCAATATTGAATTATTAAGGACGTGGTTTTGAAATATCTTATCTTGACAAGTATCTCCAGAGCCAAATGACCTCAGGCACTGTTCCTAATTAATTTCAGGGAATGAAAACCAGAAGCTGGCAAGAGGTACCGGCAAGGACCCTGCCCAAGGTCCTCCAGACTGGGATGGGCTCTTGGGCTTGCTGGAGAGGGAGGGCAGGTGGGACATTGCCTCGTGGGTTCGTCTTCTCATGCCACCACTCACCACAGAGCATGGATGCTTCGCTCCGTCTGAGGCCAGGGCCAAGGGCAGCACAACTATTCCCAAACACCCACCAGTGTGGTAACCAAATGTGAAATAAAAAGCTCCTTCTTTTCTAACATTAAAAGCCACTGAAACAAAGGGCCTTTTTTATTTAAAACAATATATTCTGAGAGAATGAGAGATTAAGTTTGAGGAGTCACTTCCAATCAGAAAGCCACCATTTAATTACAACACACAGGAAATTACAGAGTGAATGACCGGGACAGTGATAAGGGACTGACACCGGAGGATGACAGGTACTGAAATCCGACCACTTCATCACAAAGCTACTTATCACAAGAGCCTGTCTGGAAGTCTGACAATCTGATTGTACTGTCAACTCAATTCATAATTAATATATTTATCAAATTAATTACTGAAAAAATCTCACTGGCGCTCGCCATAAAACAGTGGCTAAATTCATTGCCTGTTGGCTTCGTTTACTGCTAATAACTGTGCTGTCAGTTTAATGAGGGCAGTGAGTGGGCCCTGTTTTAACTCCATGACAGACAAATTGCCCTCTTATATAGAATGATACAGAGAATTTAAGAGAAGAAAAGAAATATGTCATTGTTTGGTGACAGCCACAATCGGAGCCTTGTCTCGGAAACTTAGCATCAACTCGAACGTACATGAAAGGGAGGTTGGGAATTCCTTTGTCAGCTAAATAAATACTTTATGAAATCCTGACTGATCCCTTCGTCTGCAATGACCTCGCGGCACCGTGTGGAGCTCTCAATAATTCCTTGTTTATTCCAAAGACCTGACAGGGGTTTGCTGCTCAACAGGAGGCAGGAATTTCGGTATACGCCTGTGCCGGTGCAAACACAGCACCGATTCCTGCCTATCTTGGGAAGCAGGAGATCCGAGAAATGGCAGGGATGGAACTGCAGGTCTCATAATGGCCAGGCAGTGCACAAACGGGGCAGAAGTTTGGCACCCAACTGGCAGAGGTGGACACCACGCTGCTATAACTTGGGCAGAGGACCTGTCTATTCTGCTTAATAAATTGAGGCGCTGTATTGTTGTGTCCAAGTGTGTCATGTGAGGTTATGCAACCCATCCACTTGCCAAGCTGGGCTTTGGTACTGAAAGAATGGTCCATGTCTTTGATAAACAGATGCTGCCTCCTTGGGCAAGCGGTGCCAGGCTCAGCAGCACCCAAGCAGTGAGCCGCAGAATTCCCAGGTGTTGGATCGGGTCGTTGCTGCTGATTTTAATGGGATTTCACACACATCACTTAAATTTGCTCAGCTTAGCCTGTGGCAGCTGGGCTGCAATGTAACTGGGCAAATCCACCAAGAAATGAATATTTAATCACAAAAGTCAGAAGAAAGTTGGGGTTTTTTTCTATAATGACTATTAAATCAAGCTGTCATTTCTGCAAGGTCATAAAACTCAGCTTAATTTGGGCTGATCCTGTCAGCAAAAGAAAGAAACCACCCTGGAGTTCATACAATTACCCTAAAAGCCAAAATCCTGTGCTGTGAGCCTTGCTCTGAAAAGCATTTTTTTGACCCAATGGTTTGATAAAAGTTTTTTTTAATTACAATACATAAACACTATCAAACTAAAGCCCAGATAATTCAGGTAGTGTTTAACTAGGTTTTAAACACCTACAGTTTCTTGTTTAATGAAGGAGTTTGAATAAAATGTGGCCAAGTGGTAACACAATGTGATCCTACTTCACAAAGGTTAAGTGATAAAATTAATGCTGTGAAAAATCTCTGTAGCAAGCATTCACATTAAAATCTAATCTGTGTTATAAAGAATATAAACACCAGTGGTCACTGGGGAAAAATGTTTGAGAGAGAAGAAAAACCCTTGCAGACTGCTAATCATACCAGGTGTATTCAAATCTTTATCACTTGCTCCTTGCAAAAAATACTAAAATTCCTGAATCTAAAGAGAAGGAGCCTGCAATGGTCAAAGAGCTATTTTATGGTGGAAGGACTGCAGGCTCTTTCCTGGTCATGTCCTAATTCTTTGTGACTGGCCCAGTCAAACAGCAATAAAGCAATGAAAGTAGTTGAAAACTATGTCAATGAGAGCTAAAAAAAAATAAATACTCAGCATTAAAGGCATGGTCCCGCTGTGCACGTGCCTGCATATATATGTACATCATTTGTCCTCATATTATTTTCATGTGCAACCTCCCCATCCTGCAATCCCATCCTTTCGGTTGTCAGCGGCAGCCACATTTTCTGCTGGTTCCTTCTTTTCAGTGAGTGCAGACTCCAATGAGGATGTCAGTACAAACACACAGCCAGCAAAAAGACAGGGCTTGAGCTGCCCCTGTGAGCACCCTGTGACAAAGATTACAACAGAAAATTCAGACCTGGTTTCTTTCCCTTTCATCTAGGTCATACCTAGATCCCAGACTGAGATTACAGCTGCCATCCTGTCTCCCCACACCTCATGATGCTCCAGCTTTTCATCCCATTCCCTGACTCCAAGCTCTCCATCCCCGTATCTGCCCCCTCAGGTCTCCCCTTGCCTGGTTCCCTCAATGCTCCCCCTTGTCGGCTGGTGGCAGCTGCAGCAGGAAGGCAAAAGGAACAGGCTCATTGCACAGCTGTCCACAGCTCTGCTTGACAGAAAGAAGATCATGCACACGAACACCGGGGAGATGCTGTTCCCCACTTCTGAGAGCGTGGGGAGCTGGGAGACACAACCCCAGCTCTGCACCAACTGCATCTGGTGCGTGGTCACTGCTGCGACAAGCATCACCTTGCTTTACCTGCATAGAACATAAAAATTGCCATCTGTCCTAGCCTCAGAGCAGATCCCGTGTCTTACCTGGATTAATGTTTGCATAGCATTGGGAGAAGCTGGCAGAAAGAGATGCTTTCATTTCATTTTAGCACCTCGTTTATCGCAGTAACTAGCCACTATCTGAATTAATAAAGATAAAAGTACAATTGTACCAGTATCAGACAATGCTTGAAAAATAAAGAGAGAGGCTCAGTTTGCAGCATCCCTCCCTGAGGGATAAGGGTATGTCTGCAGCAAATGAACCTGGCTGGAAAGGTTGTCCACAAGTAATAAAAATGATCAGCTCCTTAGAGTTATCTTATCTGTGCATCTCCTGTGAAACATTTGGATCAGATATCCCGTACCCGAGTTATTTTACTTGGCATATAGCACTTTAGGTAAGATTCTCAGAAGACAAATAGGAAATGAGAGTTGGAAAACATTAATTAAAAGTGAATACAACAGCTTAATGGGCTTTATCTTCAGATGAACTAGAGATGACTCTACCATTCATTTCTTAAAACTGCCAGCAAAGATAAAGGAAAGGTGACCAGGGAAACAGATGAAAGATTTGGTAGAGTGACAATACCAAAGTAATTTGATTTGTATTCAGGATGGGCCAGTTCACAACTTTTACACAGTGCTGCTGTATGGCTGCTCATCAAGAATAAGTGAGAGAGTGCCTGATTCTTAAAACAGCCACTTTGAAAACTCAGCCTGTCCCATGTGAATGTTCTTTCACAAACAGTTGTTTACTACTGGCTTCCTGGAGCCCCCTCCCTGCATGCAGGAATTCTTCACATCACATTGAAATCCCCAGCTTCAGTTCACACTATCACGAGTTTGGAATAGTTTATCCTAAAAATCACCAGCTACAGCTACAAGGTTGAGTTTCTCTGAAAACTTCCTAGCAGGTAAAAGTGAAGGCCAATGATTTGTAAAGTAACAGGTCATTTAAAGCATAGTGCACTTGAAATATACTTTTAATTGTTTTCTTCTCTTCAACCTTCAAACAGTACTTCCCAGCCCAGCCACCCACTTTGGGAGCTCCGGATCCTTGGAAAAATCTTAGACTTACCAAAACTTGTAGAAAATGCTTCCACTCTATATAAGTAAATAGTTGATGTGATGAGAAAACAAAGAGTACTTATTTTAGCATAATGTGTTTTCAAAATGGCAAATAATCACTTCTTGCTGAGGGTGTGCGTGCAGAAGCTTGCACTTGTTATGTTAATGCCCAGATTTAAGTATATTGCTTTCCTTGTTCTTCTGCCCATCAGTACATGCTCCTTGTATAGGGAGAAAAACATGGAAAACAATGTAAAAAATGCTTATGGGTACCTGGAAATGTTTCTGGGTTGGCAACAGTTATTGCCCTTAGTTTTGCATAACTAACACAGAAGGAAAAAGGTACCTTTAAACTGCCAGTTTTCTGCCACACCTTTATTTTGAATTAGAAATTATTCACACAAGGGTATGGCCCATTTTCACATGGACTCACATCCCACTCCAGGAAGACACGCCACGCTCTCCCCTGCTGATGTGGGGCCATGCAGTTGGGGACAGTTATCTATAGATGGCAATCTTCTTCTTAGCATGGAGCTGAGGAGACTGCCCAGCTGCTCTTCCAGAACAGAAATACATCACATCTGTAGATTTACAAGTACTGAAAAGCAGCCTTTTACCCTGAGATGTACAGGATACAGGGCTGCTTTACAATTAGCATTGTAATCCTGTATAACAATAGGGATTTATTGATGTCTGCTCAATGACTCAGTTACAGCATCATGGAAAAGCTGCAATGAGCTCTGCTCTAACTTAGCTAGGTAAAGCCCCGTTTGCTTCCACAGCCTGAGGTCATGTGTGTTACAGCAGCTTTTTTAAAACGCTGCCTTATTCACAACATTTTGTGATGGTTTTGCTAGAGAAAAAAAAGGCAGCAACATTTCTGTGGAAGATGTGACAGTGAATTAAATGACACTGGCATTCACTCTGGCTCCCCGCAGATTAAATCTGGTTGACTGAAGATAGAGGGAAAGGATACAGAGCTCCCACCCTATGGAACCAGGGAGAGGACATCATGGGATGGACAGTGAACATCCCACACCTTCCCCAGGGACTTGAGAAAAGCACCTGAACACAGGAACCTCCCTACATTAAGAGAATAAACCTTTATTCATTATGAGAATATGCCTCACTATGGAACTGGTGACCAGACAGAGTTGCCTGTACATCCAAAACATCTCTCTACAGGTGTTTTTTCATCAACATGGACATAGAGAAGACACAGAGCATGCTGCTGCAAGTATCACAGTGAAAGGCTGGTTTTTCATATTGAAATTAATTTTCTATCTAAGAATACACTACATTGCTAATATGCTTAATAGACACGTCATATACACCTCAAAGAGATTTTGATATGTATTTGAGATTGTTATGGCCTTCATTTAGCTCTGGCCCTGCGCTAACACTGATAGATATCAAATAACCTCTCTGACAATAGTGCTATGTTATTGCTGGAAGCGCTGCTAAATGAAGCCCCCTTCTGCTGGTCGGCTAGGGGCACAAAATATCGATATAAGCAATTACCCAAAACCTGGGTAATTAAATCCACAAAATATCTTGGCAGATATGTAGTTCTCCCACAGCTCAAAGACATTACAGCTGATAATGGCAATATTCTCCAAGTGCAAAAAAAAAAAAAGTAATCACCTCCGGTGTCACACTGCAGAGCTTTTGGACTCCTTTACCATATATTGGGGAGCTGCTGTGCTGCCTGTTTTAAAACAAGTCCCAGAGTAACCCATTTATTTAGAATTCACAAGCTAACAGTTTCAGGGCCCACTTCTGATAACTTGCAAGATCTAAACCTCCTCATTAAATGCCAGATAAATTGGCTGCCCTGAGGGCAGGATGGGTGAATGGGGAGACATGAGCATGAGTCCATTTCCCTGTAATAAATGGGATCTGAATAAGCAGAACCAACCCAGCCTGAGCGTGAATAAAATTACTGCACCTAGCAAAGTTCAAATAAGAAATATGTGAACTTTAAAGTAGTTGAACACAAATCAAGATCTCGAGTTTTTGTAAAAACCTTTATAAGCCACAAAATCTGGAGCTCAATGTGCCTTTTTTTTCCCTCCTCATGGGCTTGAAATTTAAAGAATACTATATTTCAGGGGCTGTGACTCAGAAAGGCTCCTGAAATGCTTTATTTTAGGCACATAAATAGTTCTGCCTCTGTTCAGCATACATCTACATACAAGTTCTTGCTCCACAGTATTCAGCCAGATGTAAGAAAACCTTTCAGTTTAACACTAAGGTAAATTCTTTTGTTTATTCCAGATGTACTCTGCTCGAAAAACAATGCTTTTTGAGAATCTGGGCACCTTAAATCATTGGGTTCATAGAAATGTTCATGAATTTTGCACACTAGAGTCAAGAATAATCTTACAAAGGCCCAAAATGCCAGAGAAATCTCCCTCTGCCACGCTATCCTGTCCTGGGAAACAAGTCAGGAAGCCCCATTTGCTGAGGGAAGGGGAAATCAGATGCAAGAATAAACACTTCAGTAACCATTAACCCCCTTCGCCTGGTTGGATCAGGGTGGAAATTATAATTCATGGCCAAACCCTGCATGGCTAGAACGAAATGTGCTGCTCTCTGTCCTCCTGCTCCCCCATAGCATCACAAGCAGGAGCAGCAGGCCCTGAACAAGAGCTGAGGCACAGCAATCAGAAATGGAGCTTGCTTATCCATGCACTCCCCCACTGCTTTTCTGGTACTTTTTCCAGAATTGCCTCTAATGAAATTAATTTGCTAGAAAGTACAGCTTGGATCTCCATCTTTTAAAAAGGAAGATGAGTGCCCCTGTGTCACAAAACACTGAAACCCAGGGCTTGGGTGCTTCTTGCAGCTTTTTGCCACAACTGTTCTATCACCTTGCCTCAGTTTCCTCATCTCTAAAACAATGATTGCAGCAAACATTGGCTTCAGCAGCAGGGAATAGAGGATTTTCTCTGGATATCTGCTCAAAATATTGCCTCTTCTTACTTACAGCCATACAGAACAGCTGCTCAAGGTTAAAACGTGGGCACTTACATTTTCTTTGGTTTAGTCCAGTTAAATTTCACCTCTAGCAGCTTTTTATTTTTCTTGTTGGTACTTAAGTGATGCCATAATGTATAATTACGGCACAGGGAAAATTATGGCCTAGAATAAGGAATTTAAGTGTTGTTCTTTTTAAGCAGCAGTGAAATTCCCATACATACAAGTTTAAAGAAATCACATTTTCTCTGAAAAGCACTTTCTCAAGAGACTGTGGTCAACTTCAAGGGTGCCTTTATCAGACATTCCAGTGGGAAAAAACAGGAAGAAGAGCTGACCGCCAGAGGTAACACAATAGGGGTCTGCAGCAGTCACAGGAGTATCGGTTACGATAAACCAAGCTGTGCAACAAGGAGATTAAGATGTGGACTACCGACCACTTACTATGTGTTATAAAGAAAAGAATAGTTTCAGATGCCAGCTTGGCTTAATCTGGGACCGGCAGTCTTTCCTTGAAAGGATTAATGGGCACTTTTTTCTACCTAGGCATTTTTAAAGGGTTTGTCATAATAAAGATTGAGAGAAGCAACAAGTAATGACAGAAACCTCAGCACAAACTATTAAAGGATTTGATAACAGGTTATCCTTTCCTCAGTCAAACCAAATCACCATCAGTCGCATGCCTCCTTTAATTAAGGAAATGTTCTATTCCACTCAAAATCAGCTTGAGTGATAGGGGCCTTCAGTCAGTTTCTATAAACGAAGATGTCAGAGCAAGATGTAGATGGATTTGGAGTGAGGGTCTGAGTACTTTTTTCTTTAGCATGCTGGTGCGATCACTTGTTTTTTAGGCATTCCTCTATTCTCTTCCAGACTTTCCTAGTGACACAATCTCATAGATGCTAGAAGTAACCAAAATCCCTCTTTCCCCGGAGTGCTTGTTCATGGTTTACATTTGAGGTATAGCTTAAAGGAAACCCTCTGCTACCCAAAAATTACAGTGCAAGAATGGATGTTCAGTAATAGGAAGGAAATGGTCCTGAGAAAAACAAATCGCCAAAGAGTGAATGCTACAAGTGACATTTCTAGCAGAGACCAAAGACTGTAAACATTGCAAGGAAACAGAGGAAATAGTTGTTTTCATTGCACAGAGCATCATCTTGCTCTGCCTAACACAATCTTGGCCTTTCCAGCCCAGAATCATAGGAACACCAGAAATCAGAAGTGATACCAGTGCTTTTTTCACACTCATTATGCCAGAAAGACCCAAAGGCTCCCTGCCTGATCTGGTGGTGGTGGTTTCCAACCCATCCTACTCCAGTAGGTCAGAAATTCCAGAATCCCAGAATCATCCAAACAACATTAATTATGATGATAATATACAGATGCTGGGGGATTTTATGTCCTTACAGTTCACAGAAACATAGGTATGGAAAAATAGCAATTCTTCCCTTTTTTTTATTGACAAGTCCAAAAATCAGTTAAAATATATAATGAGAACTTCCATCTGTCTTAAAACTGACAATAATAACTAAATCTTGAAAATTTTAACAAAAAGCTTATTTAATCTTAAATTGTGAAAGAAATTTGAATGAACCTCTGTTGTAATTCCTTTTATGCATATGGAGCTGATTTATTAACATTACTTTTACAGAGTGAATTTCTAACGTTTTCAAAAATTCAAAGCTGTACTTTATATATTTGTTTTTCCTCCTAAAATCGCACACAATATCTTGAAAGAAATAACTTTTTAAGACCTACATTTGTAGTCCAATCACCATCAGGAGTTGTTTTGCCATAAATTTTGACATTGGGTATTTGACTAAATTTCTTACTTGATACCCACTTGTTTTAACAGCTTCCTACTCACTGCATAGTCCTGTTTTAGAACTCTTTGCTCTCTCTACCTTGGGCTGAAGCAACTGGCTTTCTTCATCTCCTCCCCACCCCCCCTTACTTTGGGGCAAGACGGGGACAGCATTCCCAGGTCATGATGAGCTTAGTGGGGCTGTGACCCTTTGATGTTACATACCAATGCTCATGGAAAACAAACAAACATGTTCTCCATCCTGAAATTGTGGGGTACAGTTAACACAGTCATATTTAAGCATATGGGGTCTTCAGGATTAAAGTCCTTTGCTTTCACAGCACAAAATTTTAAAGCCAACTGCCAAGGTGTCCTTTAATGTTTAGTAAAAGGAACCATAGAACTTTCTTCAGTTCTGGTCTTAAAATGAACAAATTGTAACCACTGCGATTATGGCACTACTGCCACAACATGATACCAAATGTTAGGAGCAGAGGCATTTTAGCATGTTTTCAAGATAGTTTTTGTGTATTTGTGCAGTTTATCAGCAGTGAGCTTGATCTGTCCATACACAGCTGCATGTACACAAGTGTCAATGTTTATCTCCCCAGTCCATGTACACAGAGACACCGAGTGAAGAAGCCAGTAAATGTTGATAGAATATCAGTAAAGTGATGTCTATACATACATACATTAGATGTATGTACATACATCTATATACTCACTCACTACATCATCCATTCAACAAAACAGACACGTTCACGCTGAACATGTGCTGCACCTGATGGAAAGTGATGGAGGGGAAGATAGCAGGATCTGCTACTCCTGACCCTGGGAGACTGCCCTTGCTAAAGCTCAGATTCAGATTATGCTACAAGATGTGTCCCTATAAGATTAGAAAGAACACAAATAAATGCTGGGGTTTTTTTTTTCCTTTATCAGCTAGGCAGTTGGTTGGATTTTCTCCAGCCCATTTATGATCAAAATTAAAATCTTCCCCTTGGTCAGTCCATAAATATGCTCTAATACACTCCACTCCGACCTTTAGAAATGCCAGTGTTAACTGGAGCACTCAGGGACATCTGAAGGATATTTGTTTTCATGGGTTGACTTGCAAAAGGTCTTGCCTTCGTTTTTAGCAGTTTTCCCAATATACACATGCAAACCAGCCCAGATCTCATTGCATGTAATTTAAAATGTACAGTTGTGTGCTTTCAGCCTAAAGTGAACAAGCAAAACAACAAGATCCCATTCAGACCTGATTCGGGAGCCAGCTCTGCCATGTCTCGCTGGCTGCTCTCTAACAAGCCCTTCATTCATTGCAGTTCCTTGCAGCTGAGCTGTTTCTACCTGAGCCAATGTTATAGACCTTTAATCAAACAAATGTACAAGGAAGCTCAACTACTTAACTGCCGTGCTTGTTCTGCAGACTGAGATAGCCAAAGACAGCAAAAAGAATTTTATCCTGCTCAAGACGACTACATTTCCTTGCCGTTGTTCCCAACAAAGGGCAGCAGGTACAAATGGCCCCACTATCTGTGTCAGTGAGAAGTGGTGAGCAATTTGTTTCTATTAAACAGGATAGTTCTATTTTTTATTTTGTTGGCTTGGCCTCTCCACAGCCTGTGCCAATCACAGTCTTTAATCTGAACTGCCCTTGACCGTTTCTGCTATGCCACAGAAGAATTCTCCCTTTTTTCCCCTTCTTCTTGCACAGGTAATTGTGAGAAAGCGAGTTAAAGCCCCAGGGTATTGGATTCAAAACACAATCCTACCATTCTCAGAACCATACAAAGAATAAACTTGAATGCAACATTGAGTCCTCCCAGACTGCACCTGCTGACGGTCTCCCAACCCCTCCAGTTCATGGTGGGGTCACCACGGGCTCCACTTTACTCCGGTGGCAGGAGACCTACTATATTTTCAGTTCACAGTGAGATTAGATCTACAATGTTTGACCCGTATAATTTATTTTCTGTTTGATGAAGCACGGCGAGCCGGGCACATGGTTAAAGGCCGACTGACTTGTTCCCCTGGAGAAAACTGCTGGTGTCTGTCAAGGACCATTGCGGTGGTGGCATATTGAAAGTTTGCAGGTTAGGGCTGGTATAACTTAATGTGACCTCTGTGCATAAGACTACATTTTCTATCTCTCCATATGCAGACCTCTCATCTCCAGGGATTAAGAGGAAAACGCAGTATAACCTGCCCAGTGTGTGAGTTCCGATTCACACGGTGGTTTGCTTTCTGTTTTGGATGAAAGCTCCTTCAGATTTGAAACAAGTCCCCAAAAGCACTGCTTAGAATCACTTTGCTCACTGTCTGGATTTCACTGCCTCATTTCCCTGCTCTGTGTGGAGTTAAGGTTGCCTGACAAAAACATCCAAAGAGCACGAGCTCAAACCAGTCCTTACTGCACCAGCCTTACGTGAGTGATTGCTGAGTGGTGAGCCGTGCCGTGCTGTTCACAGTGAATAGTTAGGACAGAAGCCCAGATACCTTATCTTTCTGCACATTTTTGAAACCCCAACACAGGCCTAACAAATGCCTCAATTCTGTAACATCTGCCTACATCTAGAAAGATCTTCTCTTCCTTTCTGTCCAGAAGATAATTTGCTTAAGAATGTTTTCTCTCTCTGATTTTATGGCAGACAAAATTGTTGTTGATTTGGTTCACTAGAGTATAAAAGCCATTTCCACTGATCTCACACAGATGCAGTTTTTCTGCTCTTGTTATTGGTACCAGGAGTTACATGAGCTGATGTGCCTCTAATGACAGTTCCTCTGCCTTTTCCTGCTTCCTTTTTTGAATGAGAGTCTTAAAAATGCATAGGACATTCCTTGATTCAGCACAGAAACTCCACAGATGCACCTACTGTTCCTTGGCTCTCCTCCACTTACACCCCTCTGAAAAACCTCCTGTGGCATTTACAGACTTATACAACAATGCAAACACAGTAAAATCTCAGGATCTGAGGCTTTAGACAGCCACACCTCCCCTTTGAAACAGAACATAGACCAGAAGAAAATCAGAATTTTGATCAGTCACCAAGAAACACCATAATTTTTCACTTTGCTCTGGACCTCTTAGAGTAAATCAGGTCTTTTGGCAGGCAATACTGCAAACCCCAGGCACCTGGCATTAGATCTACACTTTCTTGACCATATTGTCTCCAATTTTGAGACAAAAGTCAGGGGCCACAGACATCACATTGGGTTTCTGTGAAGGGGGAATAAAAGCTGCAGCTGAACAAGATTCTTACCTTTAAAAATCCCGAGGAAGGAGATGTTCCACTTTGAATTTTTTAGGGAAAAAAAATCAGCTTAGTTATAATTTTTCCTGAGTATTTTTATCTACCCCTAAGGCAAGAGATAAATGAAGTGTGATAGTACTTTGGAGAGCTTAGGAACTATTTGTGGTGAATAATTTATGCGACAAATTTTGCCCTTATTCCAGTTCATGAATTATCTGTGAACTGACTGGTACTTTTGCGAGTTTATTCATAATTCAAAATTATTCAAGAAATGTTTCTGGCCAAACACATTTTGCCACACAGTTTGCCCATGAACAGATCATCAATTTAACTATTTATTATCTGCAATGTATTACTTGTGGCGGGGGAGGGAAAATTATTCCATTTCAAAATTCTGGTAACTCATCTCATGTCTGCATGTCAAAGGTTTCAGGACAGCTAAGCCTTGCTGCCCCCTTCATGGGGTCCAAATTCGCTTCTGCTCATTTTTTTCACCATTAACCATTGAGTCTGCTCTTTAATTGGATGTTGGAAATAGACTTCAAACTGGCTTTGGTACATAATTTGTGGCTAATCAAAATAAATATCAAGTTTTTAGAAGTTATATGTTGTTATAAATATGGCAGGCAACAGAGTAGCTATTGTCCTGTGCCTGAGTATGATTTACATACAGTTCACAAGATTTACATACCCAGACACAGGGCAATTAAAAATCTCGTCTTAAGTCATAGCACATTTCAGCTGGTTTTAAGAAGAAAAACATATTTAAAAAAGAAAATGCAAATAAATTTGGTGCAACTACCTTCCTATAACTTCAACTTAATTTTCTATGGATCTAACGTCCTGATTTAATTTGATACAATTACAATAAAAGCTGCAATCTAAGGCAAGTAAATGAATTTTGTGTCAAGAGTGAAATACAATCTGTTAAAATTGGTTTGAAAATACAATTTTAGGTCTAGTACAGCAAGTCCTGACATTTCAGATTAATCTGTCCTATAACAAAATTAATGACACTCAAAGTTGTTTAAGAATGGCTGTTAACTATACTTACCCTATTCATCACCGGCTCTATCAGTCTAATCCAAGAAGTCACCAGACTATTAAGTACAGTACATTGGTTCACTTTAAGGCCATTCAGATTGTGATTGTTTGAGGGATCAAAGTGCCTTATGATAGAAACACAAGATCCTGCAGCATATAAGAGAAATACCCTTGGAACTTTGTTGATGTGACGTTTGTGCATGCACTTCACTTCAGCAGATCACCTTGCTGAAAGGGATCATGTTAAAAACCAGAGGTCATCCCTGGTAGGCACATCTGGATGACCCTATCTGGATCATCTAACCTCTGAGACTGTACATCAGGCAGTACATCTCATGAAAGCTGCTTCTCCTGCACCATAGTTTGAAGACCTGCCTCTGGCCATGTCAAAGCCAGGTTCCTCCTGCTCCTGTCCCAGTTCTGTCCCAGCTGGAGTCCAGAAGGAGACAAGCTCAGGTTTCATCCTGTGTATCACATACAAAGGGCTAGCCATTACTCTTTGTTTTATTCCTTTTGTTAGCCTCAAGCATGCAGCAGTAATTGCAATTTGGGGTCCATTTGGGGTCCAAACTGGCCATAAAATCTTTGCAGGCAATTAAGGCAGTGCCAATAGCAGGTGTGTGCGTGTGTGGGTGTGGGTGTGGGGGTGTGTGTGTATTTGTAGAACTAGAACTGAAAAAAAGCCAGAGCAAGCATTGTTATGATTTTTTTCTAACTAAAAATAGGAACAAAACAAAAAAAATCCAGTTTCACATAAAGTGAAGCAGTTGACTTGAATCACAATGATTTTGGTACCTGTACTATAGGATTTTTTTTTTTAAAAAAAAAGAAAAAACCCAAACTGGACTTTTTCAAGGAAGATGCTGGGCATAATAGTCTCCTTTGGAGAAGTATTTAAGATCTGGGACATCAAAATGAAGCTTATTCTCGTGCCTAACTGGATTTGAACCCTAGTCCCAAGTTTCCTTGGAGACTGTTCTCCCCACTGACCAACAAGCATCTCACTAGATGAGTGCTTCAGTGCTTGGCTAAACGATGCCATGCAGAAAGGAAGCACTCCTATGGCCAGTGAAGACATTATCCCTAATAAAGATGCACTAAAGCATGTCTGTAAAAAGTGGAATATTTTGGCTCAAGAGAGTAGAATATAAATTCTCCCTCTAGAGGGGACACCAGAGGCAGCTCACTCACATTCTCCAGGAGTGCCTTGGGATAAAAAAAGTGTTGTTCTCATTCCAGCCCGTTTAGTGACTGCCCCTGCCATCCCATTTGACAACAGCTACCTGAATCCCTTCATTGTTGTAGAGTAACAGCAGCTGTTTTCCTCAGAAACTGGAGCATTCACTCCACCCACAGAGAACACAGTGCTATGAATATTAAAATCCCTATTATCATCTGAAAAACCAGCTTGGTGTGAAACACACCTTTCATCTGGCAATGAAAATGACACTCACATTTCATTTGACTCTCTATCTCTTTTGATCTGAATTACCTGGCTTTGCATAAATTACAGATTCTCTTTTCCTGCTGTTGAGTCTGGAATAACTCCGCTAAGGGCAGCTGGAATTGAATGAGACATCTCTCTCTGCCCACGTATGTGGTGCTGAGCAAGTACCTTGCCCAGACAACATCTTCTCTTCCCCTCCCCACGGAGAGGCACCACTCTGGGGTTTTTCAGCAGAAAGTTTCACAGCTTCTATAGCTGAATTGATTCTTCTTTACTTTTGACACTGGAGGTGATATCCATTCCTCCAGGATAAAGTGCTACATTTGCTCACCTAATAGCCATACTTTTTGCCCAAATGTTACCATTAAAAACTGGGGCATGGCCATTAGGCTCTCCCTAGAGTCAGGCTGAAGAAAATTCAGGACTAAACCCCAGCTGTAATTACCTCACTGAATGTTCATCCACTCACACATTTTTCATCCACTCTGAAATTGCATTCCCCCATACGTTTCCTGTATTCTAATGCCTCTCCTGCAGCTTTTAGCTCGAATCGCCAGAGTAATTGGTGTCCTTCGTTACAGTCCTGGCAAGACTAAATGCAGAGATAACATCCCATGCTGAAGTGATATGAATCACATCACCACAAAAAACCTGACATCTGGGTTTACCACACAGGCATGTGGAAATGAAAAATTGCTTTTAATGCCTCTGTTATTTTTACAGGTGAAAAAAAATATATGACCATTACAGAGAGATTTGCTTTTAAAACCAAGAGGGATGAAGTGAAGAAATGCCAGCATGGTACCTGTCTGGACATCACACACAGAAGCAAGCGCAAGCTTTTGAAGGGCAAGTGTGAGTTTTGGTGCTACAGCCAACGTGTAGGAATCATAGTGCCTCTCTTCTAAGTGGGCACTGAGATTGCCCTTGAAGACCCCTGCCCAGGCACCCTGGAGCATGTGAGGTTTTTCTTCGATTTTAATTGGAAGCACAAAATATAAATATGCATCTGAAACAGGCATAGGAGGAAGAGAGTAAGCAGGAGTTACAGACCCAGATTCGTTCTGTACTGTGCTTGGAGGCAAGAAGGGATGACTAAAGGCCAAGATCTTGCATACACCATTGTGGGGTTCATGGATATGAGAATTTGCCTCTTGGCCTAGAGATAAGCAGCTTCCAGTATAGAAAGTGGCTCTAGGGAAGCTGGGGAGGTGCTCTTGATCAGGCAAGGCAGGGACAGGACAAGGGAGAATGGTTTTTGAGCTGAAAGAGGGGAGATTGAGGCGAGATCTTAGGGAAGAGTGTTTTGTTGTGAGGGTGGGGAGCCCCTGGCCCAGGTTACCCAGAGCCAGTGGTAGCTGCCCCATCCCTGGAGGTGTTCAAGGCCAGATTGGATGGGGTTTAGAGTCCCTGATCCAGTGGGATGTGTCCCTGCCCATGGCAGATCATAGAATCATAGATCATAGAATCATAGATCAACCAGGTTGGAAGGGACCCATCGGATCTTCTAGTCCAACCATTCCTATTGAACACTAAACCAAGTCCCTCAAGACCTCATCCACCCGTGCCTTAAACACCTCCAGGGAAGGTGACTCAACCACCTCCCTGGGCAGCCTATTCCAATGCCCAATGACCCTTTCTGTGAAAAACTTCCTCCTAATCTCCAGCCTTGAAACCTAAAATCGTTACGAGTCACTTGATTCACACTCAGGCCAAGTCCCGCAAATGCTAAACTGTGAGAGCTGAGGGACAAGGAAGGACACTGCGGTCACCACAAGGCAGGTGTGCAGGACAGACGCAATATGTTTCCATCCTTCTGCTTTGTTTATCGCTGCAAACAATTGCTGCAGGGGTGGGACTGGATGGGCTTTGAAGTTCCTTCCAGCTCAAAGCATTCTACAATTCCAAGCAACTGTCAGGACAGCCACTTCTACTTTACTGATGAACCTTACCTTGCCATATTGTTTCTATACCCTGCAAAACAGGCAGGAGCTGAGGACTGATGTACCCACAGTGCTCCTGCTGCAGCATAGGCTAGGGAACACCTCTGCAGCTAAAGATCTTATATAAACACAAACCAGCCCTTAATAAATGAATATTTGTTTCCACTTAGATAGTCTATCCATCAACAGCTTTAAGATGACAGTAGGGGCAATTTAAATGGTAGAAAATAAATAAATCCCATTTATTAGCAGCTGAATTTTTCATGACTATATTGGTATTAAATATTAACTATAGAGAATGTTTCTATATCAGCTTCTAAAAGAGCATGGAAATTGGTTTTCAAGAAAATTGTTCTTAGACATACTCCTAACTCAGAGGCTTCAGGATCTTTTATTGCCTTTTTTAAAGTACAAAGATACATGGAGATAAATTCACCTCACAGCAAGCATGTTTCACAGGAAAGGGCAAACAATAATATTTATTAGCGCAGTAAAATCCTAATCTCTGTTAGGCCTGTGTCAAACTAAATTTACAGTAATTTTTTAATATATTTTACTTCATTATTTAAAGCAAATACATGATTAACAGACATTTTAGGGGCAGAGCTGAATTTCAATCACTTGGGAATATAAATACAGGTAGACTAACAGCTTTCTGCCAGACAGGCTGCTCCAAAGAACCTGGAAGACAAGTAAGGCACTGGAGTTCAGGACATAAGGATGATACTGCGACACTTTAGGAAGTTTGAGAGGAGAATGTGTAATCCTCTCCATGCAAATTTATGAACGTGGATTGCAAGAACCTGCTGGTGTTTTCAAGAAAAGCACAGCATTTTGAGATGTGGTGCTGGCCAAAGCACTTCTGCCTCTTGAATGGGGTTGAGGCAAATGGTCACTTGTGAGAGAAAGCAACAGTGAAAAGCAGTGACTATGAATGCATCAATTCGGTTGTGCTAGATCCAGAGAAAGAAGGAAGCTCAGGAAAGGAGGGAATGACACCAGAATGGGTGAAGAGCCCAGTAAGGGGGAGAGGGCTAACTGATGCCTCCAAGTGATTGAAGACATGAATACAGGGCTACCTTGCATCAGAGAGTAATTTCAACTAACAAAACCTCAAGTTATGAGTTAAAATCAGTTTGAGTGTGGATATGAGCATTCTGGAGGCAATTTCTATTACTTTTCCTATAAGTAAGATGCAACCAAAGTGACTGCACATGCTAAGCAACGCTCAGCACCAAGGCTGGGCTGCTTACTTCTACAGGAGCTTCTCAAATCACTGTAGCTGCTGCTACACTGCTACTGGGGCACTAAACTATGCCAAAGATGAAGACTGGTATTCCTTTAAGCACAATGACACAGTCCAAAAGAAGTAGTATCATCATAAAAGCCCCAATGGCAACCACTGGTGCAGGTCACTATTAGGTCAGTTTTCTGGGCCAATAGAGTTCTCCTTGTCGAAATGTGAACATTCTCCTGTAAGTTTCCATCAAGATATTTAATTAGACATCAGTGAACCTGTGAGCTGTAAATTAAGTGAAAAAAACAGCTTGGCTAGCAGCGTGCAGTGATCTTGGGACAGCCAGGGCTGTGGCCTTTAATCAAACAAGATTTCTTTGCTGTCATGACACTTCTGCCTTTGTCTTCCTTCCACTGTGAATCACACTGACCTGCTTGCTCATCCTTTTACAACCCTCAACCTCTGCCAGATTTGCACTTTTAGCTTTCTTTCAACAGAAAAGACCAATAGAGCCCCTGGTTTAAGTTTTGATAACTCACTGTAATGCTTCTACCGTAAGTCCCACTAGGCAAGTGTATTCCCCAAAGGGAACAGAACAGAGATGTTTTGCTGGATCGGAACATATGGCTCTTGATTTGGGAGCAGGTGACATTTATGGCGGTGACCATAAGGCCAGAGGTTTTACAGGAAAATATCTCAGTGGCTTTCATGAGTCTCTATTGCCTTGAAGCTCTGCCACCCAACACCATGGGCTTTACTCATTAACTGTTCCATTACACCAGTTTCCCACTGGTCTGACTCCACCCATTCAAGGATGTCAGTGCCAGGGAGGCACAGAGCCTGCAAAAACACATCAAGCCTTCTGCATGAGGTGCACTCTTACTGCTGAGTTTTGTGCCACAATTTGCTATATCCTTAACCTAAAATTTACACTTTGAACTGTTTGTGCTAAATTTAGAGAACTGGTCAGGAGCCAGGGTGAGTTCTTTAAGAAGAAATCAAAATAAACTGGCTCTCTTAAAAGTGACCAAGCATAAAATGTGTTGTCCAGATGGAATTTGGCTACAGCTGCTGTGCTGCATCCCGTGTTGAGGCATAATGGGATCATGGAAAGAAAGCTAAAAATCTATTTCACCAAAATTGTAAACTGTTTTAACAAAGCCTTTAAGAACATTATGTACTAATTTAAACAGCTATAAGGATGGTCAAAAAAGCTGACCCCAATATCAGAAGGAAAAGGAGTTCAATGGAAATCAGTTTTCATTAAAGCTCAGATAAATTTAGTGAATATTGAAAACACTGGAAATTCGTCTGTGCAATCACTTTGGTGACAGGGCTCCTCTGTGATTCAAATCAGACCTCAATTTGAAAACACAAAATCAAATAGAAACAATATAAGATCTTGACATTAATTCAAGGACTCACAGTTACAATTTCTGAGCCCAGATTTTAAAATGCAAGTGCTGATGTAAGGCCTACAGAAACAGCACTGAGCTATTGCTCAATATGTTTTAAGTCAGGCTTAAAATAGCCTTATTTTAACACTCTTATTCTAATACCAGGTTTCACAATGAATTACTTTGATGTGTCATTTTTCCCACTCCACACCAATGTTCTGTTCCTTGAACAGGAAACAAAGGCCTTCGCTTGTCCAAGTTGTACATTTCAAAACTTCATAAAACATCTGGTTCTCCGTTTTGGAGGATTCTGATTTGGTCACTGACTGAACTCTTATGGCCCAATTAATTAAATTAATGGCTATGTCATAAATTTAAGAAATATATACCTCATGCCCTTAAATCTCTGAATCCCAGCTGGGAACCTGAAAGGCGTGAAATACACAGTAATCATCTCACATCAACAGAAACTGTTCTTAAAGCTGTAATTACATGATAAATGTCTTTATGACACATGCCCACTATTTGGTCATGCCCTAGAGACAAATGCTGAGAGCCAAGAGAACAGGGAGGGGGGAGGTAAGGTACCTAGTATCCAATCCCTTCAGCCCATTTCCAATTTCATTGGCTTTCTTTCAGTGACCTGAGACATCCAAGAGCATGATAGATATTGCCTAAATATTTTACATTCAGGTAATTACAGTAGACTATGGATTTGCGAGTCAGCTTAGAGGAGACCAATTAATTGCTGCAAATCATGGTATAAGGGATGAGCTTGTAGCAGGCGCAGGGTCACATCTTAATAAAATAGGCAGAGCTGGTTGCACAAGGCTACATTCAAGCCCATGCAAGCTGACCACAGGGTGGTGAACTCAGCAACCTTTGCTTGAGCAAAACCTCCTGTTTGAGGTTCTGCCTGAGTCACGACCATAGGCTTAGGCCTTAAATATCTGCAGTTTGATGCTTGCCATACATCAGAATAGAACAGCTTTGCATCAGCTTTTGTTTCTGCTCAGCATCTTTTTTATTGGATCTTAATAACACAACTCACCTTTGATTTTCCTTTTTCTTACTAACATTCTGTAGGGTTTTTCTGTTTCATGACCCCAAGTTAGCACATCCCTTTAAGAACACCAGCTAGGGCAGACCAGAGCCGTATTCTCAATGCCTCTCTAGTCCCTTAATGCATATAGCGCATAAAAAGAGCCAAACCTCTGTGGTGATCTGAAATGTGCTCAAGCTTACAAAGAAAATCAGAGGTGCCCGATACTGGAGTCTGCTAAAAGTCTCAAGAACAGACCAAGCCCTGCAAATGTTATCATGGGCTTGGGAAACAGATAGACAAGGTGTCCAAGGTGTCTTTTATTGCCAACTTCTTTGCTCCTGATGTCTCTGATGAAGGTCGGACATTTTATCTTGGAAAGCCTCAATCTGAATGGCAGCACAGTTTCCTTTGCTAAAAATGGATTATTGTTTATAGCACATATGGAAAAATTGATAGCAAGGGAATACAGACAGCTAGAGCTTGAACACACAAGTACAGAACTGTGCAGCAGCTCCAAACACAGAATTACCCACAGAAGACAGTTTCTACTTTCTGAACACTCCAACAAAACCACTTCAATTATCGGTATTTTATCTACTGGAGAAGTAACAACCATAGTTTTAAAATCTGCTGTTGATACAAGTTATCAAGGCTTGCAAAGCCCATTCAAACTGAAGTGGTATGGAAATCTGCTTGAAAGTCCATTTTGATATATCCCACACCCACAGGAAAGGGGTATTTATTTCTCCCTGTCAGAGAAGCACGTGGTCATGTTTTCAAATCCACCTGAGTTACAAAGAATCTCAGATCAACCATGCATTGTGTTAGTGATCCCTTTGATGATTAAAATGATCTTAGAGCACCAGCACTGCATTCACGTGCCTCCTCACTTCTACTAATTTCTGCATCATAGATAGATGCTAATTTTGTCTAGAAAACAAGGCACCATGGTGGGTTTTACCTCTTTAGCACACTAGCAAAGACAGAAATGTATTACAAAGGTATTCTGAGCTAGCTATGCCAAGCCACATCAATGACATTTTTGTAGCTTCATCTAACTCATTGTCAAATACTCCATGAAAATTGTTTTTGGAACAGTTGTCTCTAAAACCATTAGATCTTACTTACTGCCAGTAATCGATGATGCTTCAAGGTTAATGACAAAGATAACTTCCATATTTTGACGTACACATGACTTTTCCTATTGACTTCAAAGGCAATCTGTCTGAAAATTGAAGCTGGCACTCAGAAAGGAATATTAAAAAGAGTCAGATTAATCATTAATCAGCATAGAGATGTAATTATTTTGATGTGAAATGCTATTCCATGTAAAATCCCATTATGAGCTCCTACCTACTCTGTAACTTGAATCCCGGGTCCTTTCTAACATGGCTCGCTTAAAAAATACATCAGCTACTTGTTTAAAAGTAACATATGCTTGTATAGCGCTTTAGATTCAGATTTGAAAAACAGTTGGTTTACACAGTGCTTATTCACACCAAGGAGACAATAAAAATGAGAGAATCTCTGTATGTTGTTCCCATTTTATAGTTTTATTCTGTGTTAAACATAGCAGTGATGAATAAAAAGGCATATAGAGTGTCCTGGAATTATCATCCTGGTTTCCAACCCCCCCACCCCCCGACCTGCCCTGGGCATTTGCATTCTGCCACCTCAGGAAGGCATGGATACAACAATAACAACAGGCACTGTGCAAGTGGGAGCCCATCCTGTCCCTGCTGGGAACAGCCCTGGTGCAGAGCACTTTTGTGGAAGATCTTGCCCACTCTGCCCTTGCAAAAAAGTTAAAACACAACTGCGACTTTCCCCAGACTTGAGCAAACAATAACAACTCATTCTGTAAAATGTCTCCACTCCCAGCTGTTTCATTCCTAAAAGAAGTCTCATGACAGTAGGGATTATCACAAAAAGTTTTGTCAGAACCACAGCTCCAGATGTAGCACAAAACGGCTTCAGGTAGGGCAAGACTGACCGAATGCCTGAAAAGGCACTTCATGGGAGCTCTTGCTTAATTTTAAAGCCTGTGAGGAGTTTCGCATGCTCAAGGTTAAAATAAGTGACAAATAGCTTTGTAGAGGAGGAACTGGAATTCAGGAAAGAAACTAGGTGTGACAATGGGATCTACAGTGCAGTTATGAAAATACAGAGGTATAATAAAACGCAAATTTGGGGTATATAACAAATCAAGCATCTGTACTGTTTGTCTCAGCTTGGTGTTCTTTGTGGAAAGACAAGTATGAAGAGTGGAATCAGCTTTTAGACACCCTTAATCTCAAAGAGCTCATTATTAAATGCATAAAAAGAGGTGGGGGTTGTGCACAGTCAGTCTCTGGAAATGTGCAGTTTTAATGCAAATGAGTCCCAAAGAGACAACGAGAAAATAAATATTTGTTTTCCATTCAATGATCCTGTTAGGTTTTATCTGCTGAGACCCTCCCCGAGCCCTGCCATCAGATAGCCATGCAAACAGAGTCATTAGAAACCAGCAGCTTGCTCTGAAATTAAAGATAGATTTGCCTGAAATTTTCCTTATCTCTTTGCATTTACATTTCTAACAATGCCCATGTATTATTGCTGGGTTCACTAGTAAAATCCAAAAAGATTCTCAATAAGGGCTTGTACACATCGAAAGGATTTTAGTGACTTGTTTTGCAAAGAGAGTTCAGCTTGTTTAGCCCACAGCATAACTGCTTCCTTTGGCCATCTGTAAGCAGACAAAAAACCTGAATTCGGGGAGCTATTTTTCCATTTACAAACTACTACAAACACTGAAAGAGCATCTTGTGTATACTACCTATGCCATCCACAGAGGTACATATGTAATATGCTTATTTTCATTTTACTTGTGTCACCCCAGGTAATGAAGTGTACAAGCCTACTTGCCTGAGCGTGTCCCTGCTGATGTCTGGGTCTGACCACAGATCTTGCATCTTCCTCAAACCTGCCTTGCTATAAATTCCTTTTGCCCTGCTCCAGCAGGGACACAAACTTCCTAAATTCCTCAGAGTCCCTTCAACATGCGTAAGAGTTGAGGGTTATCAAGGATTGGAGTTTTCAAGCAAAGAGGAGATTGTATGCCACCTTCAACTACCTGCAGTCCTGCAAATATTTATATATCTGTTATCATTTCTAGGTGTTTAAACACAAATATGTTGGAGGCCAGATATGAAGTCCCATCGATACTGCTTTTGTCTCAGAGATTATACACGAGTGCTAGTTAACGGTGTGCTTGTGACTGCAAATACTAACCAGCCATAAGTGGAGGGGGGAATCTTTCTAGAGGCTGCAATGAGTCAAGCAGTACAAAAATCTGAGCCAGGGTTAAAAGCAAAATAAATAAATATTTTAAAGGTTTTAGAAATAAAGACAACAATGGAATTGAGTAACAGCTAATATTTTTCCATAGGGCATTTTAACCGCCTGTAAAACATTTTTTAATCACCTGTGCACAAGTGAGTTTCAACCATCTGGAAAGTTAGGAAATTTATAGCAGTTACAAGGAGCTATTGAAGTGACTGTAAAATTCTGACAACATATATGGAAATTATTTATGATCCAATTTTATGTGAACCTAGGTCATAAACTAATTAACTGACATCTTTTAGAGTTCCCATATATTCATTATAGGCTCAATGAGAACATAATTTCAAAGACAGGCCACTGTGCCTTTTCACTCATGAAGTGGCCAAATTGCAGCATTCTTGCATGAAGTGAGGAATCACTAGAGGTTTTCACTGTGCTAAGGCAGCTTGTACACGGTGGACAGCTTCGTACTACCTAGTGAAAGAGGCACCTGCTGAAGACTCTGCTTTGAAGGACTTTGTCACCTTCAGGGCAATATTCCATTGGGAGCCCAATAACATTAAATAAAACCAGGTTTTGGATGGCCCACAGAAGTGCAAAACATTTTCAGCTCACAGCCAACTTCTTACAGTACCCTTTCCAAGCAGGAGGAAAGCACTTACAAAAGGGCTGAAGACTATTCTAGGACCTGACCTTTCATTGCGAGGAGAAATTTACCTCACTGCAGCGAAGCCTAGAGCAGCTTTTTGTGAAGCAGTAGGCAGTCCATCTGTGTGCCCATCATCTCACAGGCTCCAGCCTTTCTCAAGGGAAGTATCCCTCAAGATTTATAACTACCTCCCAAAATTATAAGGGGGTATAAGCTGCTCCTGCCCCTCTTGAAGCCAACAGGGACAACTCCTTGACTTGATTGGGAGTGTGTTCAAGCAATGAATCAGGTGGGTTTGGTGGAAATTTGCAATTCAAAAGCTGCCATTAGAAAAGTAGCATTTGAAGCTGTGTTGCTGTGTTATGCCTCATGTAGATCAGTATCAAATTAAATTTCCCTATTGTGGCTCTTATGTTGTTAACACAATGCAGGGAGTGTTGTTTGCCTCATCTCCATCCTTCTAACTGCAACATCCTTTTCAGTTTAAACTATACAGAAGTGAATAATCATTGACGCCTTCTGTTTACCGTCTTCAGAAGATTTAATTTATCCCAATAAACATTGTGAAGCAGACCTTTTGCATTTGCAATGACATATAATTTACTTGGAACAAATGCTTTGGGTTCAGAATAAAGACCATTCATCAGGCAAATCTGAATCAGAGGCAGTTTAGAAAAAGAATCCTTTGTCTAATTGTTTTCCATCACAAACAACATGTGGGAAAGAGATTCAGGCAATATTTTCAAACATTATAAGCTACATAATTATTGTCCTCTGCAAACCCAGCAATAGTTTTTGCAATCACAATTGCACTTTATCTGTCTAATCACCTATTCACTGTGACCAATTACAGACTTGGCATTGATGAGGAGGCATTTAATAATATTAAACACAAAACCCTAGATTTGAATAATGTTGAGTTTATGACACAAACTAACAAAAGCCAGGAAATTCAAAGGCGAGGTTTACGCTCCATCCTTAATTCATGGCACTCTGCCTAGGCGTAAGGGCACGTATGAGCCCTGCAGAGACCTCCCCTACACAAAGATCATTGCAGCGCTGAGTTACAAAGGAATAATAAAGTCTTGAGATTAATTTTTAATGTTTACATCTTTTGTAGATTTACTGTGTAACTGCAACAATATTCTGGTTACACATTATATTTGTGGCACTTCTTTACCGTCCAAACCCTTGGGGGAAGGGGTTGGAATCTGGTATTTGCTACATCCATACAATGCCACTGTCCTGGTACAAAAGAAAAGGTCAATAACAACTGGGAGATCCCCCTTATTTTTTCCCTCATTTCTTCTATTGCTGCAGGCTTCTCCCTGCCAAAGCATTTCCTTCAAAGAATAGAATTAAATGGATGCACAGAAGGTCCTGCTCACTAGCAGAAGTTGAAGGAATTTTGGAGCTGTTCTAAATTTAACCAAGATTAAATGAATTTCTGGGAATGCTGAGCAAAGAGGGATGGAAGGAGAAGGTAGAGTAGCATCTCCACTCCATCTTCCTGTTACAGAATCAGTCCAGTTTGGCTACACCTGAAAGTACTTCACAGTATTGTTCCAGGTTTTCCTAGCTCACTATTGAATATGACATGTCAAAGCAAGGGGGGAAAAAAAGAATTCTATTTTATGCATAATGCAAAGGTGCCTTTTACTCACAATGACACCATACACTCAGACTGTTTTGTTCTGCATTTTCAGTTGCATTCACAGAAATACAGTGGCTCTCAGAGACATATCTTGAGGAAGAAAGTAAATAACCTATTCTGATACTGCTACTGATTTTGATGTCATGTATTTGTGATGCTGTACCCTAGAATGGCAGCTTCACAGGCAGCAAGAGCTCTCACATAAATGCATACATTACTATAGGTGTAAAAATAGATTTTGCCTTCATACCATGTAATGGCTCCAAACCAGCAGTTCTCGCTCACTTAAATCCTTCTTTGTTTGTGCGTTATTGACCCAATGGAGTCTAATGGGACTTTTTTGGAGATGGTCAATCTATTTTGTCTGTCCAGCTGCATCCAGTGTGCTTGCTAGTTGCCCTTTGCAGCTTTGGGGCCATTAGGTGAGTCCAGCTGCTGATAATACAGGCAAAAAAAAAAAAAAAAAAAAAAAAAAAAAATCAACTCTAGCAAAGTTAACCCCTTGTTTGCCTTTGAACATGCTTTTTTCCTCTGATCACAATTATTGTTTTCCAAAAACTCTAGAGAAGAAAAAAAGGCAGAAACAGCTATTGATTTTCTGCACTTCCAGTTTAGGAAACATGAAAGAGGTGGAGCCTCCTCTGGAGCAGGAGGTGAAGAAGCTACAAAGCAGCCTGTCCTTGTCTGTCCCTTGCAGCTCTTCTGGGAACAGCAGCTAAAGGGAATCACTTGTTCAGTCATGTTACAGGAGTGGATCGGTTGTTTCAGAAACAGAGCCAGATAGGTAAGCACAGCAGTGTAAAAGAGCAGTTCATGTGATGGAGATGGAGTTGCTGGCCTACGCCAAAGTAGCTGGGGCTACCAAGCTCCTGGAGACCTGGCTGAAGGAGCCCCAGTAGCAGCAGCACAGCCCATCCCTCTTACTGCCCCTGCTCCTGGTTTGGTCTTAAAGAGCAGGGAAAAGTGGGAGTCTCTGCCCTTCCAAACAGTGACCAGTATGCTCAGGTCTCATGACAGGAAAAAAAGAGCCAAAAGCTGCATGAAGCAAAAAGCTTCACAAACAACATCAAAGAACACAAGGGGAGAAGGCACCACAGGTTTCATAATGGGTTGCAACCATCATTTTATAGCCAGAAAATAAATGTTAATATGTATTTTACAATAATTGTCAGGAATAACTCTCACTAAATATTTCTTTTTCCTGAGGTTGTTTACAGAGGCTCTTCTCTGTTTGAGAAAGCCTAAATTTTAGATGCCAATAGACATTAAGTATCATAAGGACACACATATTGGCTCATATTTATGCCAAAATATGCTAAGGTAGCCTTTATTTTCTTCTGCATGTTATGCTCATTTTAAAGACAGATGGAAAAAAACCTAGATAAATCACAAGTGACTTCTCATTCATGAGACATGATTTACCATGGCTATAATTCTTGACCTACAATTTCTGCAGACATTTCCGAGCTATCAAACAACAGAAAAAACAGCCCTGCCCTTCTTTTGAATCAGTAGCAAAATGGGGGAATTTTGCTTCCTCGAGAAAGAAAGATCAAAACGCAAATCACTCCATCACGTGAAAAATACAATTAAATTAATGAATATAATCTATCTTTAAAAAAATACATTCAAACATTTAATTTGCATAGAAACAGACAGCACTATTCATTTTGAGACAAGAAAATCAAAAGTCATAGCTAGCAGCCACTCTTCTAAACCAGATTTTGAGCACAACCCCCCCAGGGCAATTTCTACCAATTTTCCAATAAATCATGTAATGACTTTTAGAAAAGACAGATATTTAATTCTTGCTTTAGAACTATAGACCATAACCAAAAAGTGACAGCCCTCTTATTCTGCCACGGTCCCCACTAACCTGTTCAGTAGACTGGCTGGAAAATAAAGCAATAATTAGGCAATTAGATATTTGGGGGCATGCCAAATGAAGCACTGAGCTCTGACCTCTATCACATAGATCAAAGTGCACTGGAAGAATGGTTAAATAGATCTTGCTTACCAGCCCTTATCAATTTTTTTAGCCGGAAATCAGGGATTAGGGCCTGTACCTCTATGGCCCTGCATGTGCTCACAGTTGGGATTAGATACAAAGTAGAAAAGCCACATTCTTTGTGCACAGAGAGCACTGGTTCTTTAATTATTGGTTCTTTAGTCACACACCAATATAAAACTATAACATAGGTTAAATATCAACAAAACAAATATTATGAGCCAAACAATCCCAAATAAATATTTTGGTTACATCTAATGATGTCACTGAGAAGAGAGTGGGAAGAAAAGATAACTACAGATAAGACCATGTGCTCCTAGAGCTTCTGTTTTCTCCAGTTCTTGGTCAAGAGGAGCATGACTAGAGACCCAAACTTATAAAGGAGCTGGAATGACTTTTTTTTTTCTTAACAAGAAAATATATGAGCATCATATGAGGCTGCCAAGGTGGGCTTGGGCCTGATAAATGCAATCAGAAAACTGAACGTATTCTTGGAAATAAGGTAGCAGGAGCAAGCCAGCGTTCAGGGAGAGGGAGATACAGCTAATGGGCAAATCACCTGAAATTAATGGATTTCAACTGCAGGGAGAGCCAAGGACTGGGTCTGCTGACTTCAACTATGTCCCAGGATAGGAGTCTTTTAGAGGAGTTCAAATAGATTTTAGATGGCAGCGTAATGCTTCTGGAGCATCTGCTGATGCATATGAACTGTACAACACATGGCTTGTGTTTGCGTGGGTGACCTGGATCACGTGGGCTTGGAAAATGAGCTGGGTAAAAAGTTCCTGTGGTCTCTATATTGGCATCACCTGGAGGTGGGGAGCAGTTATTTGCAGTAAAACATGTGTGTTAACAAGCTGAATAAACCTTCAGGTGGTGGAGATGTGAGTTGTTAAAGGAGCAAAAGAAAACTGCAGACCTCTTGATTTCTTCACTTCTCTAGCTGTTGGGATTTGTGTGTTTAAGTTTTATCCCAACAGGAAGGAAAAGAATTAGTAAATTTTTTCAACTAGCTGGTCAGAACTTTCAGATTTTCCCCCTCTGGCCCTTTGGACAATGAGCTGATTAGGAGGTGCTACACCATGCCCTCTCATGGTAGCATCTCTGAACCAGTCTAACTGGAGAAACTCCTCCTCAGTCTGCAAAAGTTGCAGCATAAAATTTTTATAGCTTGCACAGCTGGAATCTGCGAGCATGGAAGTTCCCTCTGAGCAAGATCTACAACTAGATGCATATCTCTTTAATACATAATTTGTGAGTGAAGCTAATTTTCTAATTTAAGTTGCATATTGCCTCTTTGGGGTTTTAAAAGACTATTCTAGCTCTAAAAGCAAGAGATCTGATTATCTGTGTATATGCCTGCAGAAGCCAAGGAGAAAGACTGGAAGGAGCAGATGCACTTAAAATATAACAATTTTAAATAAGAACCTGGTGCCAGAAATGACTCACAGCCCATTCCACCTACTGCTCCCACCCTCAAATGAAAATACAGTCATGTTTGCAGCTGGAGAATATCCTTTTACTCAAAGCCAGTGCTACTAGAGCTCCTGCAGTGCCACTGCAGACCCTGGGAAATGAAACCCCTTTTCCAGAGGGGAATTTCCATAGGCTCACATTTTATTATTTTATTATTATTTTTAGTTACAACTGGGATGTGTATCAAAATATTCAGGCATAATTTGTTTAAATTTGTACTGCAGACTCTTTTTATCCCTATACTCAACAAGTAGCTGTAAACAGCCAGAGGTATTTGTGTGGTCAAGTGTAGTTTAAGAATTCCATTTACAAATGTCACATTTTACAGCTTTCCCATCAAGATTTTTAAAAGATATGCACTTTAGTGTTTAAATACATAAGAATATACATACATATGTGTGTACATAATTTTAGATAGTAATAGTCACATGACTATATTATAATATAAACATATTTTAAAAATTCTCTACGTCTCATCTCAATGTAGACCTTTGTAGTCTCTTCCCTGCTCCCAAGATGCCAAAAGGAACTTCTGAATTAACTTTGCTGGGGTTTGAGTTAGGTTTTTAATATTCTTAAGAGAAGGAACAATCTTAAGTATGAACAGCTTGGTATGATAACTGAACCTTTTGCAAATGAAACTACTGCTTTCCTGCACCCCTAGGATCTACATCCCTCTCTCTTGGGCACAAAGCAGATGCCAAAGGACTTTTGCAAGTCACCCTTTTTTCATGTCACAGACATGGCTTTTAAACACCTCCGGATGATGCATTTGAAATGAATGTATTGATCAGATAGAACTGGTCTGTTCACTTAGATTTACATTAAAGGACAAAATGAGTGGAAACTAGAGATGCCAAACCCCCTCTCTTAAAAAGGTTTGCTACTGCACCAGGAGATTCTTCCTTCTGGAGATGTGGGATACTCAACTAGGATATCTGTAATTATCAGTCAGTGGACACTTACCACTGCATGTGACCCCATCCCATGGCTTTCAACCCAATGTGGCGGAAGCAGCTGAGGACTAGGAGAGAACAGGGTTGTCCCTTTGGGGATGTCATGAAGTATTGACCTAAGATAAACATACTGGCCTTAGTGATTCAGAGCCTGGCGTAAGTTCAGGGTTTCCAAATCTGCACCTGGATTTGCAGTGGGACAGCTCTGAGGATCAGTGGTGTCTGCAGGGGAAAATGCAACATCACGTTTCCAGCGCCACATACGGAGGTTTGTATGTGCTAGGGGGTCTGTGATTCAACATGCATTTTGGGGCCGAAATGGGTATTTATCCTCTGTTGCTTTGTAAACCTTCTAACAGTAAGAGCTGTACAGGGAATTGTCGCTTTTGGATGTATTGGTTAAGAGTGAATTCAAATCGTAGATTAAATGGGTACAGAGTCTTGCCTTGATATCTTGTCAAGAAACATCTTAAAATCTAAAAAATACACTAAATAAAAGAATATTCATTATCCTTTTGTGTGTATGTGTAGACAGAATAGAAATCTCCAAGTGTGCTCTCAGGAGTAATGTTTTCATGGAACTTTGTTTTATAGACTCAGTTGGATGAGGTTTAGAGCACTCGGATCCAGTGGTAGGTGTCCCTGCCCATTGCAGAGGGGTGGAACTGGATGAGGTTAAAATCCCTTCCAACCCAGACCGTTCTGTGAGTCCCTGATCCTGTCATTTTGGTTTCATGCTCAAATGTGCATACAGTGCAAACTTGAGAAGGTGTATTAAGAAGTTAAACCCATGTTTCTCTGCACTAGGTACAGGCAAAGGCTGCGTTACCAAAATATCCCTTACTTTCATTTTTAATTAGTTTCAGGAACACAATAATAAATCAAATAAATAAGTGAACAAGCCAGGAGAATGTATGCCCGGTTTAAGCTAAACCTGCCATAAAAGCCTTTTTCCAGCATAGTACGAACAGCAAAATTATTGATTAACTTGTATCACTCCACAAGAAGAACAAATTATTGCTGATTAAAGCCATGCAGGTGATAAAGGAACTTAACCAACAAAAGCTGCCAGCTTTAGGTTAGGAAACAGCTGTGTCCCTAATTATACAGTCTGATTTATACTCTATTAAATCAGTATATAAGTAACCCATTTCTCTGAAAGCATTTAAACCTCTTATATTCCACCAAACACAGCAATTTTATTTGAAATAAATGTATCCAGCTCTTTTGGGAACATATGGTATATTTCTCTCTTATTAATAATTCAGTTCAAATGAGCAAAAATTAGTTGGTGCAGTTACAGCTGATTTTGTCCTGAAAAGATCTGCATTAATTTTAGACGTTTTGTAAATTGGGCTATTAAATAAAAGCATTATATGTGAATTACCCTTTAAATTTTAAGCAAGTTGGTAGTTTAATGGTATTTTCTAGTCAGATTCATTTTCGATCTCTAAAAAATTATAGTCATTATAGTAAGACAAATTTTTGAAACCTGCTACTTCCATCCAATTACATATTGTGCTAATAAGTAAACGAGAAAACTTTTATGCTTCATTTTCTCTACTCTGTCTTCTCCGTCAGCTAAAATTTCTCCTTTCATTATCTCTTGTGTAAATAAGCAGCTGACCTCAAACCTTCTCACCAATGAGGTCCACCTCAAGAGGCCTTTGTGGCTTCTGTTTCCCATCGTGGTGACTATGCCAACTGTGATTCCTGCACATTGTTCCAGGGAGATGCACGCATGTTTGGGGCTGGCAATGACGTGTGTCAGGGCATTAGGAAGAAGGTAAGTACATATTTTGTATGAGAGAAATTTCTGTATGTGGCTGTGTTAGTCTAAGGAGATCATCAGCTCTTGTGACTTATGCTCCTTTCAGTGCCAGGGCACAGCTTCTATTAGAGCTAATGGGAGTCATTTTCGTGAATCAGGAATGTCCCTGTAAGTTTAAGCTCTACTTCTACTGCAGTGATCAAATTAGTTTTAAAATCTGTGGGTAAAGTGAGATATGATGGGATGCATTGATGTTCTGAATTACCTACTTACTAAGCAGTGAACCTTTAACCTTTCAAAAGATGTGGAGAACTGTAAGCACATGCATATGGTACCATTAATTCAGAATGTTCTCCTGTGAGGGTGAGAAGGCTCTGGTCCAGGTTGCCCAGGGAAGTTGTGGCTGCCCCTTCCGTGGAGGTGTTCAAGGCCAGGCTTGGAGCAACCTGCTCCAGTGGAAGGTGTCCCTGTCCATGAGAGGGGGATGGAGTGGATGGGCTTTAAGGTCCTTTCCAACCCAAACTGTTCCATGATTCTGAGTTTCCATGATTCTGTGAAGCATGAAACCTACGTAGGTTTCTGTACAGCTGCTTTTAGAGTAGGTTTTTGACCCCCTCAGAAGGTTTGTGTTCTCTGACATGCTGCCACAAGTGGGATCATTGCTAAACATTTTGATATTTATGCTTTGCATGTGAGTCTAGAACAAAGAAGCTGAACTCTGTAATTTTATTAACAAATTTAGACCCCCAAGCCAATGGTGTTTTCCAAGTATCAAAGAAGCAGCCTTTTCTTTCCTGTTGCCCTGACTCTGTTTTTGTATCTTGGGTTTGTTTTCCTATCGAATGCCTCACAACTAGCAGTTACACATGAAAATTAAAAAGAACAGACACATAGATTTTCACATGTAGAATAGCACAGAATACTACAGCATAAATCATTCTAATTTTAATAACTGCTTTGCTCACATGTCTTCATTCCTGTCTGTACCTTTTTTGTTATATTATCTACCATTTTAGAAAGCTATCTAGCTTACCTACAGAGTTAAATTCAAATAGTCTAAAGGTTAATGTGAAGCACTGGCAAGACATTATGAGCCCAGCAATATATTTTAAAGGCACTCAGCTGTTGGAATTACTGAGACTGAATGCTCAGTGTGACTCCTCTTTTCTGCACCCTTGAGGCTTACCAAAAACTCCCCTCTCCTGCATGCCGATGAGGCTTTCTGTGCCCTGTGTCACCGATGCTAGGGCTGCGAGACACAGTGATGATGGGTCTCAGATATAAATTGCTTGGATCCTTTGTCTCATATGAGCCCAGTTTAAATCAGATTCACACCTTGCTTGACCCAAAAGAGTATGTTGGTGGGGATATCCAATAACATTCATTCATGCCTAGATCACACAGTTATGAGTTCAGGGACTCACAGGTGGCTTTGACCTGTCAGCACTGGCTTCTGTATCCCTCTGACACCTCAGTCCAGGTGTCCTTCCAGCAGAAAATGAGGCTTGCAAGGGGCTACTTGGGAGCAAGTGTCACCTTCAGAGGCTGAAGTGGCAGTAAAGGAGATAGAGAAGGAAAAGGAAGCTGGGGTAAGAAGTTAGCCAACCCATAACAGATATGTGCATGCCCCAGGGGTCTGCTGTCATAGGGCATGGCTCCACTTTGGTCCCATCCAGCAGGGCATCCCCATAAAAGTCTGTATATTGATAAGCAGGGAGAAATACACCATGAAGTTGGAGAGGGCATCATAGCCAGCAATGGCTTGAGTGGCTACATGGTTCTGGGGTTTTGAAGATCAGCTGTTCTCCATCCCCTGAGCTGCTGGGGATGGTGATGTCTTGTAAGTTGCTTGAAGGGCATTACAGTCCTGGATTTTGTCTACTCAGGTGAAAGGCCATGAGACAATCTTGGCCAGAGCTGGAAAGGAAATACTCCAGGAAACAGGTCATGATGAAACTGTCCCTAATGCTAAATTATGTAAAGCAACCTCCTGCCATTAGAGATGGCCACACAACATCGATAGCTGGTTTAGGAACTGTGTCTGATCTCCTCCATGTTTTGTGCTGGCTTACCTACTCATGCTCCCATTGTGAGCCTCCTACTCTTGCAGCATTCTGAACATGAGAAGAATAAAATTTGTCTTTGCTGGACATTTATATTCACTAACAAAATGATTGAAAAAAAATAAAACTTCAGAAATGTTTTGAGACTACAATAAAGAAAATCCTTACTTTGGGCAAGAGCAACAGTTTTGCCTGTACTGCCAAGTTCGTAGATGAGGGGGAATAATTTCAAGTACCACTTAAGGGGTTATATGTTTTCCTGGGAAAAAAAATAAAGCAGAAATATTTCCATAAAATGCAGAGAGAATACACATATTTATCTTGTTCTAGAAAACTTGCAACCATCAAATGGAAAAAAGACATCTGGCACACAATTACACCCAAACCAGCTGCACTGGGTGTTTAAATCCACTGACAGGCACTTTTCTCTTTTTTCCCCTCAAACTGAGGAAGCAATATCTTTCCATTACACATTAAAAGGTCTTTGCAGTGATCCAGGCCAATTTTCTGTTGCATAGTCCCCCCCATAGTGCGAGGCAAAGGCAAGCGGCTGGATAACACCAGACTGTGCTGTTCCTTTTCCAGGCTCCCAGATCACAGCCAGATCTGTTGGTTGTGCAGCTCTCTGGCTCAGCACCATTTGTTTTCTTGAACAGATGCAAAGAGAACATTCAGCTCTATGACTTTTATCAGGATGCACGTATGAGCACCTGTAACGTGCATGACTGAAAGGGAACAGTGCAAGATGTCTCTCCTACACCCTACCTGTTCTTCTCCTGCCACTACCCCCACCCGGACACCCTCTGCCTCTATAGCCCACTCAGACAGGTTAATAATGGTAAGTACTGATAAGATGAGAAAGGCAATAAAGTGCGTTCAAAGCGACATCCTTTGATCTTCCAGCAATATTCTGCTTCCACTGATCTTGAACACTGTTAATAATGACACAAATAGTCTGGCCCAGAGCTGCAGCTCTGGTGGAGCTCCAATATGCTATACTAACTCTCAGCCTGACCATTGCAAACAAAATCCAAAAGAGTGTAGCAGTTCCCCTTGATGAAGCTTTGTGAGCAATAGATCAAGAGCCATAGTCCTTTCTGTTCCATGAAAAGAGTGATTAGGTCCTACTCACACATCCCCACTTTTGGCTAGTACTTCAGGAGAAACATTGCATTTAAATAGTATTTCAGTTGGGTTTATGTTTTAAGCCATGAGATAAATAAGCAAATATATGTAGGTTATATCAGCATGTAGAGACAGGCACCCCCTTCCCTCTGTTAGGCTGCTTCTCCAAGATCTTTTAAGTACTTCAGCATGTAGGGGATTTTGTCCCACCAAGCAGAGCCACATGGAAGCCACATAGTACAGACTTCAGGGTGGTGGCAGCCCTGAGCAGAGCTATCACCTTTAGCCTGCATCTATGCTGATCCAATGCCAGGTGCTGTCAGGGAGAAGATGCTTCTAGGCTTGTTTGGAAGCTCCCCCCAGCAGGTCAGGAACTGGTGGCAGATGGGGAAACTTCTCACCTGTGCACCTCTGTCCTTCCCCACATGGTGCACAGTCACTGCTGGGAACCTCTCCTGAGAGTTCCTACTGTCTCTTCCTTTACATATCAGTGGGTTTCAGGATAATCTGTCTTCAAGGAAGAAGCAGGGAAGGTTTGTAAGACTCAAAGCTTTGGGCTTCAGCCCTTTCCTAGGGAGAAATCTTCTTGTATCTGCTTATTTTCCATTGTGAGGATGTGTTGAGTCTGGTGGGACATAATTGCCCCTTCCATACTCCGACTGCCTTCACCCTGTCCCTCCGCCAGCTGCTGATAGAGATGCAAACCCTTGGGGAAGGAGAGAGCAAAGTAGGACTTTCTCTGTCAAAAGAAATTTTTCTTATGAGACCAACGTACACTCACTTCTATAGGAATTTGATTAGAAAGATCATTAAATAATTAAGATTTTGAAATAATACAAAGCGTTGACCTGCATGAGAAGAAGTAACCTTCGTTCCTCATATTCTCCATCATGCCCTGAAATTAGCTGTATTATTCCTTTGAAAGCTACTTTCTCCATTGTCTTTCTGTCATTCACTTTGCAAGGACTCAGCATAGGGGGCACAGTTGTCCCATCTCAGTCACCATCCCTTTAGTGTAATAAATCCCTGACTATTGCCCTGCTAGCCTGTCCCTGATGGAGGAAACCCCATGTCTAAAACCATGGCTGCTGGTCTAGGAAAGTGGAAATGTGGGCAACTTTATCTCTGAGGCAACACAGTGATTCGTACCAGGGTTTAATGCAATAATTGAGAAAATAACAGATACATTAATATATTTTATTTAAATGGAGCAGCAATTAAAAAACGTATAATATCGCTCATGGCAGCAAATTGCTGGATGTGTCCCCAATATTTTACACCTCAAAATGTATTTCCTGGAATGTAACTTCAACTCATTAGCACCAAGAAATCCGAAATACTTTTTACTAAGATTTAAACCCAAGTAGAAGACTCTCAGTAAACAATTAAACTGCGGTTTTATGATGACACTGGATTTAGTAATGAGGCCTAGTATTTGTCTCCAACATGCAATAGATTTGAAATAAACCTCATTCTGTGTCAGAAAAAAAGCAAAGCCTGAATTGACAGTGCAGCAGAGAATTTATTTTTTCCCTTTTCTCCTTAGCTGAAGTTATTATCACAACTGCTAGAGAATTTGTGAGATTGGGAGATAAGAATCATTATGATCCATTGGGGACTCGTCAATCACGGCAAACTGCTACCAGAATCGAAATTGCATCTGCATTTGAATTAGCAACATTACTCGCCAATTTAGTTCAGAGTGAACATTTTTCCATTGAAGATGGAATTAAATTAGAAAATGAGTGAGTCTTTAATTTCCAGATTATAAATCACTGAAAATAATTCAACTCCTGTACCTTAAGGCCAATTACATTATCCTAAGCGACATTTTATCTCACAACCTTCCAAGTGATTTCATGATGGGGAACCATCACACAAATCAGTTTTGCTCTAGTAGCAAGAAATATATCTACCCACAGAGTTACACATAAAATACTAGGAACAGTTTTAGTGCTGGAGCTTATTTTACATGAAATTTGATTGTCTGTTTGATAGCATATTTTTGTGTATTAATGAACTGATGCATGCACCTGAAATGGTCAACTTAGGTGTCCAAATCAGATACAAAATGTAAAGCGTTAGTAGCCTATTTAATTTTTCTACACTCCTGTCACAAACATCAAAAAGACCATAGCATGGTACTTGGAGTATAAATAACAAAGGTTTAAATTCACAGGGTCAACCCCCACAGTCCCCCCCCACCTTTTTTCCATAAGAGCCCAGACATATAAATACCACAAGAACCTGATGAAAATAAGAATTATTTGGTTTTGGCAAAGAATAGGCAGATTGATAATTGTTCTTAGAGGAGAAATAATTTGTTCCTAAGTGCAGATATTTTTCTCTCTCTTTCTCTTTGATAAGGGCAGCAGACAGGAGAGCCACCTGCCACTCTCTCTGAACTGGTGGCTTGTTTAGTTAAAAAGGATGCAGCATTAACTCCGAGTGCTTATGGATGGACACAGTCATGTCTGTGTCTGCTGTTTGCTGAGCCCATACACCCATCCCCATGAGCTTCCCCTCCTTACATTTGCAGCTTGACCCTGAAACAACCAGCAAATTCCTTTCAAAATGTACAGATCGCAGTTTCTTCTCCTTGAGATGTCCAAAAATCCTCCAGATGTGATATCTTCCCCTTGAAGTTCTTTGGCTCATGGTCTGGCTTCCACATGCCAACACAACTCCATCAGGACCCTTGCCACCTTACTTTGTAACATTTGTGAGGCCAACAGGCATCCATAAGGCTTACCATGCAGAAGGTCTCACCTTAGTGACAGACTGTATCTACTGCTGAGCTGACCTACTGGTCTGCCCTCAAGTGACCTGTCTTGGTCATTACTCATTCTCTTTTTTTGTTTTCTTTCTTCTGCATCTTCTTCTGTGGACCACTTAATCTCATCCTGCTGTACTTGGTCACTGTCATCTCCCCATGCTTCTCTGTACTCACCTTTCATTTTTGCTATGATGCCAGAGAAAATGCATTTAGATAGAGCCATTGAACAGTCATGAATAAAACATGTGATAGTCATTTTTGCATTTATAATATAAAATATATTTTATCTGGACCTACACTATATGTATAAAATAGCAAATCTACTTTTTGATAATTAGCTATCTGAGCTGAAAATTGGCTTGTTCTCATTGCTAATAACTAAATCCTAATTAGCTTCATTCATTTAATCTAATTGTTCACTTCATCGACTTGTTGCATTTTATCTTTATTAGCCTCTGTTCCAAAAGGATTAATCTATTTTCAGACATTTTGTAGTATAATGTCATGATGTTTATGCCCTACTTTAAAATACACAGTGATGATGACCAATGTATTTTGTCTCACCTGGTGCTGAGGGACCATTCCTGACTTCTCTCATGCTTACAATTTGTACTGTAAAATCAGTACCGTGCAATACAGAAATGCTGTTCTATATTTACTGTAAATGACTTGTCTAAATCTATAAAACTTGTATTTTTGCCACATTCTGGTACAAACGGACAATAGAGTTCAATCATTAAAACTGCACGTCTAAAGATAGACCCCAACTTAAGACCTTGGAAACAACCTTTAAGTTTGTTAACAGGGATATTTAACCAACTAGTCTCAGGCTGTGAAAGGCGACAAATTGATTGCAGATGACAGACTGCACTGTCTATTTGATCTAGGTTAGGTAGAGTCAGTATCAGACTTCATGATATTAAATGGATAAATATCCTATGTTTCTCATTTTTCAGTTCATGTCAGCTATCACCAGGGTGCTATTGATGTCCAAAGAACTCAAATGGAACTCTTAAGGACCCCATCTGCACAACTCTTCTGATAACCTGCCATCAAGAGGAACCTAGAGCTGCACATAAGCCATCTAAACAAGCTTTTCATGCTGTGCCATAGAATCAGAGAATGGTTTGGTCCTCCTAAGTACCTCTGTAAGTGGATAAAGAAGATCTCCCTGTTATCCAGGAAGGAACAGATAGGTGTCTTCTCGGCAATGAGATGGCTTTCCACATGAATTCAGGTCATTATTCTCAGTGCTTACACAAAGCTTCTTGCATAAGGAATGTACAGACCATGCCTTAGACTCCTATATCACACATAAATTTAGTGGACACTGCTTAGTTTATTGAACTTCCCCTCCCACTGAGCTTAAAGGCAACGCTGGACTTTGAGCAATGCCCCGGTACTCAACTGGGTGGTTGGGTGCCTGGAGAAAGCAAAAGTTTTCAGGTGAACCAAGTACCAGTTAAGAGTTTGATGATCTGTATTTTAGAGCTGGGATTGTGAAAATTTGTGGGTTTGACATTGTCTCACACCTCCTCCTTTTGAGTCTGGAGTCTTCTGATGCTGTTGAAAGCCTGTCCTGATGCACTGAAAAGCAGACCCCTACACTATGAACCCCAGGGTCCTGAGGGAAAGAGTGACATCCACCCACGTGATGGATTAACCTTTTTCCTTGTAAATGAAGATGTAGTCCCTTAGACATGTAATTTTCTGACAAAAAGTATTGAACCATCTTTCTGTTATATTTAGCTCCTAATTCCCTACAAATGCATTTTTTGACCAATCTTCTTTTCGTTTTGTCATGCTCTACAGACTGTACCCAGAATTCAGTAACGCCACAGTAATTGAAAACTGAATAAAATTTCCCATCCAGATTTATTTGAGTTTTGTTCTGCAATATCATTCCATTATTCTATTCATTTAACTTCTGGAAGGTAGCAAAATAACAATAAATATTAAATTGCTGCATTTAATTGAACGTATAACACAAAGTTGCTGTTTCTCAAGGTATTTCGTACCCTTTGCTTCCAGCACATTTAATTATGTATGAACTCTTCAAAGAAAAAAAAAGAAACCCTCTCAAATAATGTGAGTCATCTATGAGGAGAAAAGATTTAAAGATGATAAATGTTATTTAGAATTACTATGATATGATTCATATTGTGATGCGATTGGGAACAATATTAAAACCCACCAAGGCTATTATACCTAAATTTTTGTTTCCATTCATGCAATATTGCTGCTGCTTAATATGATTTCTATTTACTTCTTTCCATTGTTAGTGTTTTATTGAGGTTGTGTCGGCTTTATCAAGCTAATCTCTGCTGCAAATGGAGGTCAGCAGAGCCAAAGCACCAGCAAAAAGCCTGTCTCCATTATATTCTACTTGGCATGAATTTACTTAAAAATCCTCTTTCTAATATATACTCTTTCTTCACCATTCTTCGATTATAATATTTCTACCTGCACTAACCCTGACAGCTTCATATTTAAAAGCTGTATAAACTCTCATAATCTAATTTTATATCCTTTTTTTTCATAAAGGGGTGCTGCGTCTCATTTAAAGTAACAGCAAACATGTCCGTCAAAAGATTTAAAATCAAGCAATCCTGGCCATCAATAAAAGCTTGACTTTCAGGTAATTTAAGTTATGACTTTAAAACATGCACGTCTACTCTTAATGACAATGACAGCAAGTCATTAATTTCTGTTCTCCTGGTGTTGAGGGTGAGGTAAGTAATCCTGTCATGCCCTCGCTAGAACACAACCTGGCAAAACAGGATATTGTGGAGGCTGTATAAATCTTGTATCTCTATTTCTCCTTGTACTGGTCCGGGAAATAATGAAAAAATGCAGCACAATTTTAACTACAGAATGGGGAATGCTCTCTGCCTCGAACACCCACACATCACTTGCATCACTGTCGGGACAAAATATACACGGACACAGAGGAAGGGTCTGCACACCCAACATTCAGAGGTCCGGGACATGGACAGAACTTCATTCCCTTCAGGAGCTGCCAATCCACCCATGTCACAGGGATTTTTTTTTTCCAGTTTGAGTTAAACATTGAACCTAAAACATTTACATAGAAATAACTACAGCTAAACTGAAAAAGAATAAACTGCAAATCAGAGACTGCCCTTAAATATTTCTGTTTAAGATGTTAGATTTGTACACTTCTAGTTGCAGTTTAAAATCAAAGAAACCCGATAAACTATCCCAAATAAAACCCCTCAAAAATGTTTTTTTAGGACTCTCTTCAGTAAGTTTCTAAATATGTTATTGGATCGGTGATTGAAATCTGACAAAAAACCACAGCGTTTTATAATAATGTCCCGCAGCAAAAGCATGGCACCAATAGCTAAACAATACTTTATCACCTTTGCCACTCTCAACAGCTCCCATTAATACTGAGATCATAGCATTAGGCCTTCTATTCCCTAGCTGACCGTGGCAGTGACAGCCAGGGCTTAGGCAATGACATTGAAAAATATTTGCCATGACACAGCCACAAATCACTGCGAGACAAGTTTAAAACTCAATATTCACTAAACTTGCACCCGTTCTTTTCTTGTTAGAACATCTGCACCACATTTATTACAGGCTGAATTCCTCAAAGAACCAACACATCAATGGAAAGTGATAATAATTATTGGTTGATCAAACCAGATGCACAGAGCAGCCTTTGGCGAGACATTTATTCACACGAACTTGTTGTCCGAGATGGAATCAGCCAGGACACCTGCTGAAGAGGTGTTCTCCTAGAGTAGTGTTTGTTTACATACAATATACTTGGTGAATGGGCGCATGTACCTATAAATCAAATGTTCTTAATGGTCTCATCATGCACGTTTTGATTTTGATTTTCATCTCTCCCAGCAAAGCTAAGCAGTCATTTGACTACTTAGCGATCGCCACAGGACATCATCTTCCTCATGGTATGGATCCTCCCTAACTAATCTGTACCTGTAGCTTCCTGCTTTCTGGGCACAGTGGTTGGCAGGTATCCTAGATACAAGTCCATTCCCATAGTTCAGCTTCAAACCTCATGCCTCTTCCTGTGAGCATGCAGGATACTACTTTTCCTGCTTTTTAAGAGCTGCGTTACTAAAACTCTTAAGAAGGAAGTAGAAGTTCCTGAAGGCCAATGATAAACATCTGTGTATCTCCTACTCCCACCCCCCATGAAGAGGGACCACATAGACTTCTTGTAATGACAAAGTCCCTACATCACCATCCTCTGTCCTCATTCACTGCTTTTTTCTGCCCTGTCCTTGGGTTCACATGACAGAAGCATCCACACCATGACATTCCCAGAATTCTACACTAGACCTGTCCGCTTGCCTTTTTAAAGCATCCATTTAGGCTAAGTGCAATGAGTCAAATACCTCATAGGACAGGTGGAAGAAGAGGACCATATAAGAGGGGAAGCAAAGAGAAATCTATTGAGTTTGTAAGGATTTGGTGGCAGCAGCATTACCAAAGTTTGCAAAATGGTAAGGCAGAGTGAGTGCACAACTCAAATCCCACAGCAGCATCAGGAGGGAGATTTCTTTAAAACTGATAGATCTATTCAAATGGAATCCAAGACAGCCTGCAGTGGATGGTGACCTTCTGTCATTCCTCTCTGTAGGAGAACATGCAGAGAGTGAAGGTCAGCAGGATCACAGAATCACAGAATCACAGAACAACCAGGTTGGAAGGGACCCATCGGATCTTCTAGTCCAACCATCAGAAAGGCATTATGCAAACTGATGGACAACAAACTGCCACATAGACGCTAATGAAAGTTGGAAAGCTCAGGTGACATTTCCAGGGAAAACTGGAGAGCACTGGACTGCAGACAATGGCCCAGCCTCCCTGAGAAACATCTTCTGTTGCTGCTGTCTGATTGCTGGGCAAAGTGGACTAGTCTGATGCAGCAAGGGGTGCCCAAGGCTGTTAAGAGGCAAAATTATCTCTAAAGCATGCTGAACTATGCATTAAAATTCTGTAATTAGTTTTCTTCTGACCCTCACTCTACTGGAGACAATTCTCCTGATTGAAAATAGTTTCAGAAATGGCAACTTGTTGGAGTGCATTTAAGAGTCTGCTTGAGAGGGTGAATGATTAATCCTTAATAGCAAGTTTTGCAGCATATTGAGTGACACATTCTTACATTATATATTGATATATAACGCACTGGTCCTGTGCCACTCTGACTAGCAGCTCATTTCCAGCAAGGCATGGTTTATAGATAATGCAGTAGGTAAGAGACAGACCTATAAAACCCTGGCTCTTTCAGTCATACCAAAATCTTTTGGAACTTCATTTTGGCTTGAATGATGACTGCTGTAGGTGCTGGCATTAAGCAGAAGTAGCAGTAAGTGTGTGCAATGCCAATCCCATCCCTGCTTCCCTGAAGCAAGAGGCACAGCCCAACAAGACTTAAATTTAGATGAGCCACAGAAAGCCAGACACTTCTTTGGTGTTTAATCAAACTTCTTTGCTCAGAAGTTTCTTAGTGTTTGGTGTGTCTTACTTAATCAGGTAGTGCAGTATAATAATGATATCCTAATGAAGTAAAATGTAATGTTGAATGAGATGTTCACAAATGTATTTGAAGTAGTTCTAAATACCAGTGGCGATTCCATGCTTCTTCATATTTCAGTTTGTCTACTCGGGCATCTGAACTCTTTCCTCATTGATTCTCCATAAGTGAGGCATCCTGTCACTGGGTAAGGCCAAAGCCAGCATCTCCTTCAGTGAGAATCCTTCTCCAGCAGAGATAAGTTACACCCTTCTGGAGAGAATCAGGTAGAGCAGCTCTTCATTTGGTTTTCTACCCTTTGAGCTCTTTCACCAAGACAAGGTAGCACAAAAAGTGGAAATGGAAGAGAATATCCAGCTGTTCTGCTAGAAACAATGTTTGAAGCTTTGGCTGAAGAGCAAAGCTGCTGCCTTTTCTGTTTTAGCACTTTCCCAATGTTGGAGAGGCTGGGTGGGTGCTCTTCCATAGACAGCCCCATCAGTTGGATGCTAAGGAGAACTAGGGTTATACCTTGACTGTTCTCCCTCATCATGCTGTTCCCAAAGAATAAGGGAGAAGTCTGAAGCAGATTATAGATCTGTGAAGCAAGAGGTTGCATGTCC